>CM020508.1:3896514-4484014 GCA_009823395.1 Thamnaconus septentrionalis | reverse complement strand
ACTGGGCTGAGCTGAACTGGGCTGAGCTGAGCTGAGCTGAGCTGAGCTGAACTGAACTGAGCTGAGCTGAGCTGAACTGAAGTGGGCTGAGCTGAACTGGGCTGAACTGAGCTTAACTGAGCTGAGCTGAGCTGAACTGGACTGAGCTGAGCTGAACTGAAGTGGGCTGAGCTGAACTGGGCTGAACTGAGCTGAAGTGAACTGAGCTGAGCTGAGCGCCACGGCTGCCTGGCTTTGTCCCGTGACTCACAGCTTCCCCTCTCAGTGTGGCGTGTTGTGTTTACTGGGCGCAGGAGCCGTGAACTCTCTAATGAAGTATTAACGGCCGCTCTTCTCGCCGAGGCGTCGCTTGTGGTTGGAGACGCTTTGAAACTCCTGCAGGCCGCACGCTGAGGAGTTTCAGCTGCTTGTTAGTTTATAACGCTGAGCATCGGGTGCAAATGAAATGTCAGGACGTGTTTGCTTGTTCTGCTCTTTTATGAATGTTTTAGTTCATTGAAGAACAGGCAGAAAGAGAAAGCGAGTCGCCTGCCAGACAAAGAGTCTTGTGCAAGCAGAGAGGAGGAAGGAGGGAGAGAAGAGGGGGGGAAATAAAGAGTCAAAAATGAAGTCAGCGCAGACACCAGAGTGCAGGAGAAGCAGATAATTTCACATCAGAGCCGGAGAGGGGCAGTCCTTAAAAGGACATGGGAGACTCAGGATTGGCCGGGACGCCGGAGAGACGGACCGTCTGATTGGACGGACGGGTCTGGAATGACCTGCATGGAACGGAGAAGCTTCCCAAATATGGAAGTGAGTTGTGGGAGCTGACCTTCACAACACAGACTGGCGGCCGGGCCGGAGTAGAAAGAGGGGCGAGCAGAGGAGCGAGGCACCGCAGGGGCGTGTGTGACTGCGAGTTGACAGCATGGAAAGTAACAAGCCGCTGTGATCGGCTCAGCGGGAGCAGGACGAGTTTCCCGGGAGAAGCAGAAGAAGAGGAAGAACCTCCCGGAATGCTGGAGACGCTCCGAGGTCCCACGTTGTGTCATCAGCAATCTGCCTCAGCAGAGATGAAAGAAAGTCAGCTTTGGACTCCGCTGCTTCTTCCACCTGAGGCACGCTGTTGTGGAAATCAGCCTTTTGTGATGTCACAAAGGGAACTGATGCGGCGCCCGGGTCAGTGGCTATTTGTGTATCAATAATATCAATGGCCTCTTTCCCGTCAATGAACCCCCACATTTCAGAGGCAGTGCATTGAAAAGTCCAGTTCTGGACATTGGCCCTTTGTGATGTCACAAGGGGCTACCTCACTGATACAGGTCCCAGGCGTTGGCTGAGGCTTTTCTGTTTTCCACTGAAACTTGCACATGCAAGAGGTCCAACAAAGCATCAGTTTTAGCAGGAAGCTAAAAAACCTCTGCATCGTTTTCTGGTGGGAGGCTACAAAAAGAGGGTTAAAGAAGGTGAAAGATGCTGCACGCATGAGACACACGCATGCACACACACACACACACACACACACACACACACACACACACACACACAAGCATTTGAAGTCAACGAGTTTGATGCTGAATCCATCTGTGTGTTGTTTATCTCAAACACAAAGCAACACACTCATATCCCACTTGTCTTGTACATTCTAATGAGTGTGTGTGTGTGTGTGTCGATGTATACACACACTCACACTGTGACTCGCCTGCGAGTGTCGGCGACTCACCTCGCTGACTCGCACATCAGCAAGGCAGGAAAACCCTCCGCTCTCAGTGGCCGTATGAACTTTCCCCCCAGCGCGCGCACACACACACACACACACACACACACACACACACACACACACACAGCTACACAGAGCTGCGGCCCCTGGACTCCCGACTCTTCCATTCCATCACAACAAGTTCGTGTGAGTCATCAGCTGCCAGGAAAACGCACAGCGCCTCTAAAAATAGAGGCATTACACATAAAAATAGAAGAAAAAGAAAGAAAGGACAAAATCATCTCACAAAAACGAGAACAATTATTTATCTTGCGGGGAAAAAAGAACACTAAGTTTCAGTGAAGGAAAGCAGATCTGCGTGGGCGGACAGCAGCACTGAGCAACGCAGCGACGGCCTCCATCACTCAAAAGATTCCATATAAAACTATTTTGTTACACATTTGACTCGTACTTAGATTGACTCTGTACCGAGAGCAGATTTTATTTCAAGACTGCGCTTATTCTGCGTCACCTGAAACTGTGAGAAGTGTTCAAGTGAGTAATTTGTCAAGTCAGTAATACTCTGTTGTCTTCACGTCCTTTCAGGACTTTAGGAAAACAATCTAAAGTCTGGTGATAAAGAAGCGAAAAGATGAAGAGAAACCGATACACTGTTGCTGTCACTAGCATCGGCATTAATCATCCCACACAATATCGTGTGAAAGGGTGTAATGGACCTGTTGGTCCAACAAGCATCATTTCTTTTATCTGCATACGTCCCTATCACCTATCACTGTAACTCTAAACCTGCCCAGGATGTTTATAAGCAGCAAACTTATCCAACTCTGCAGCTTAAAGAAAGCACATTTCTGCAATGACACAAACGGCAATGACAGAGTTGACGTTGTCAAAATGACAAAAGACAGTGAGTAGAATGCCATGGCCAAACTGACGCCTCCTGACGCCACCAGAAGCTTTATGTGCTAAAACAGTATCCGAGTTTAATTTAAAGGGGAACAAAACAACACAGCAAATCCCAACACTGAGCCTCCTCTCACTTCTAATCAGTCTTGACTGAAGAACAGTGACAAGCCCAGAATGTTCGTTCGGTCCTTGTCTACTCGGAGCTGAGGACGCACAGCGAGCCGGAAAACAACGGCATTCAGCGCTGAAGGCGTATCGCGAATTGCCTCTTTAAAAGCAGCAATTAACTTATTGAGGGGAAGCCTTTTGCAGGATTTGACCTTTAACCTTCACCTTTCTACGTTATCTTTAACCTACAGCCTTTGTGAGATTCTATGTGAGAAAATACTGAAAGGTAAGCCTTAAAAAAAACAAATCGAAAACATTGATAAATGCTAAACCAAATAACAATGGTCTGGTACACTGCATGACATTCAAACTCAATCTACACACGCAGGAGGGAAGAGAAAAGAAAAGAAAACATGACGCTGACAAGCTGGCGCAGCAGGTCTGTTACACACTGTGGCGTGACGCACAATTGTTGTTTATTTGTTAGTCTGGTTTCCGTCTAGCGGAGCTTTTACTGTGAAAGGGTCCATCCAGTCTGAGGAGCTTTTGAGTGAGAGGGAGGAGCTCTGAGACAGACTGACTCACGCAGACGGAGAGAGGGAGAGAGGGAGGGAAGGAGTGAGTGAGTGAGGAGAGAGAGAGAGAGAGAGAGAGAGAGAGAGAGAGCGAGCGAGCGCGTCCGTCACTGTCTGGCCGCTCGCTGCTCTATAAATGCTGCTCGTACCTGGCGGGGCAGCAGTGCAGCACAGCTCGGCTCTCCTGCAGGGGATTTTTATCAGAGCGGCGACACCACAGGCAGCAGCACCGACAGCCCTCAAGGTAAAACTACAAACACAACAAACGTTTTGTTGCCTTGACTCACCACTTATTCAGCTGGAACATAATGGGGATGCTTTTTCCTTTTTTTTAAGTTGTTGCTTTAACTTTTTAAACTGTGAGGAAACTTCTTTCTTTCAAACTATGCCAGCTTTGTAAAGTTATTTCAAAAGCGCCTGGCGACTGAGGCATTTCCTCCTATTCTGTTTCTTTTGTTAATACTTAACTCATGTGTGTTGCTGTCGGAACCTTGAGTGTGACAGCCGTTCATTCTGTGGAGGCTCTGGGGAAGAGGAGGAGGAGGAGGAGGAGGAGGAGCAACATCACGGTGGCTTTTCCGAAAGTTGCAGCTTTTCTTTCCAGCCGTCTCCACCGGCGTTTATGCGGCCGGCTCCGTTTGTTTGCGGAGCTCCTGGCCGGAGTCGGATGGATTAGCCGACACAATAAAGCCTGTTTGGCTGGAGAGCTGCTGTCTCCCTCGGCTCCCTCCTGCCTCTTCCTCTCACCCTCCTCCTCCTCCTCCTCCCGCTGCTAATCCCATTTGATGCCGATGTCTTTCCCACTCCGATCCCGAGAAGAATGTCTTTGGCATTCCTGCTGCAGAGGAGGGGGGGGGGCAGGGGCGGTGGTGGGGACAGGGGTGGGGGAGGGGGGGGTAAAAGTCTAACTTGTAGAGAGAAAGCAGAGGAGAGAAGGGGGAGGAGGAGGAGGAGGAGGAGGAGGAGAGGGATGGAGACCTCGGAGACTCGTCAGAGTCGCCCTCCTCACCTCCGCCTGGATATGAAACATGAGCTCAGATGGAGAGAGAAGAAAGAGGGAAATAATAAGACGGCAGAGGTGGGGGGGGAAAGGAAAGTAGGGCAGCGGGGAGAAAAAGTGGGTGAGCGGAGCAGCCGCCGGGCCGTCGGCGTGGCTGCGTTCTGGGGGGAAGAAAAAGAAAAAACAACAAGAAAAGAAAAAGCCTCTGTGTGTGTGTGTGTGTGTGTGTGTGTGTGTGTGTGTGTGTGTGCGCGCTGCTCCGGTTTAAAGAGGAGGGGACGGGTGGAGGTGGGGAGAAAGGAAAACAGTCTGGTTCTGTTTTATGTGGTGTGTGTGCAATTAGAGCAGGAGAATGGGGTGCGTTGGGGGGGGGGGGGGCCGAGGCAGCGGTTGAGAAATAAGTGACAAACAGCAGAACAAAGACGGAGACGGCGAGGCCGAAACGTTCCTCAGCAGCACTCTGCTGTTTTTACAAGGTCGCCTCTGAACTCCCGCACCTTCGCACGAACCCATCTGGGTTTTTTTTTTTTTCTTGCTCTTCTTTCAATCAGACCAACACTGTGATTCACTGTTGTGATGACGCAATGTTCACGAGGGCTGGATCGCCCAGATTATCAGCTCTGACCTCCAGCTCATCCATCTTGACAAAACCCCAATAGAAAGAAGTTGTTTGTTTTTTTTTCGGTCCGTCTTTAAATTTCTGTAATTTTTTTTTCTTTTGGAAGCTGCTTGGAAGAAGCACGGTGGGCAAAGAGCAAGAAGCTAGCTGTCAACAACGGCTGTTGCTAACAAGATTAGCGCTGATGCTGCAGTGGCAGAAGTTAAAAGAGCATAAGAATGACTTTCTCTCTCTCTCAACTTTTTTTTCACTGGACTGCTTTCACTTTGAACTGGCTGTGGGAAGAATTGCTAACTGTGTAGCATAGCCGCTAGGCCAGGGACGGTGGCTGAAAGTCACACGGTCATAAATTTCAGTTTCGCCTTCTAAGTTTTGGCCTCCCCTCCCCAAACGCTGTTTACCAGATGGATGCGTGTGATTTAGGAGAAGTTGCATCTGATATCGTTTCTGCGCCGGTGGTCCAGCTGCAGCGCTGAGAGCGACCTCAGGTGGGCTTTCCCACCCCACACAGCGCCGTAGGTGTGCTGACAGAGTCGAGGGTCTCCTCCAGCGGGCGAGGTCAGCGCCGGGCCGAGAGCTTTTGGCTAATCTCACTCCTCCGTGTTTGTAAACACCTTTGGACTCTTCAGGAGAACAGGCACGTCCTCAGTTCCCCCGTCCGACCCATCCCCTGTGTTGTTGTTTACAGAAGGAAATCCTTCATTACAGCCCAAGTACACTCAGTTACTTCCTGTTTCCCTCCTGCCGCCCCCCGCAACGGCGTGGCTCGGCTGGCCGAGGGAGCTCCGTCCCTCCGTGGTGCAGCCGCGGAGCCGAGCTCACGGACGCAGTGCTGAGGTCCCGGTGGTCTATTGAAGCAAGATGCTGCCGCCGAAGACCCCCTGCGCCTGGCACGGCTCGCCATTCAGCCGGCCGACGCACCGCAGGGCCGTAAAGCGCTCTTTAAATTGAGTTACAGTCGAGCTGTTCCTCATCAGTTTATTGAGCTTTCCAACAAACTAACTTCTTCCAGACAGGATCTCTTTCTTGCTGCCCCCCCCCACCACCACCACCACCTTTTATTTTTTTTTTAAAAGGTCCCATATTCTGCCAATTGTTTCGACTTGAGTGACTTCGGTGCGGCAGCTTTGCACGGCGAGCAAATTTAGCCCTCTGTTTAACAGCCTCCAGTTAAAACAATAAATGTTTGGCTCCTCCATGTGTTAAAAACAAAAACTTTAGTTAGTGTCAGTAGCCTAGGAGAAGAATCAATGAGGCATCTGTTGGGGTGGGGTGCATTGTGATGTCACGAAGGGATCATTTTAAAAACTGTGTTTTAGGCTACAGACACATATTGTTCCCAGAAATCACTGAGAAAGCTAAGTTAGCGTAGCATGTGACCTTTGAATGGAATTTACAGACGGGATCCAGACCACGGAAAGTATTTTTTTTCCAGGATCAAGTAAAAGGGAAGCTTTGCCTGTTACTGCTTTGATTCAAGTTTTATGGAACTAAAATAAGAACACAACAGGAAAAAAGAAAGGAAAAAGAGTCGGAGATTAAAAACAGTGTTGCGGAGTGACAGACAGGAGCTGCAGCGTTTGTTCGGCCAGTTGGCTCCGACCTGCAACGGCGAACAACGCAGAGGCGCTGGCATGGCCACAGAGGAACACTTCCCTCCTCCGAGTTCAGCCAGAGTCAAAGAGACCGACCGGCCAAAACGCAGGCTGCTGCTCCGACTCCAGACATTTTTAGATTCCTTTTAATGGTTCGCGCAGAGCGGCAGGTCCGGTTTTACGGCCCGGTGCAATTGGGACGAAGAGGCAGGTCGCGGCGAGGGAGTGCTTAAGGAGGGCCAAAGGGGGGCGCTGCGGGGTCACCAGGTCCTTTTCTTTGAGTGGGCTGTAAAAAAAAAAATGAGATACTGTAGCGTCCGCCGAGTTGACCTTTCGATGTACAGTTCAACGTTCACAGCAAAGGGCAGATGGAAATGGACGGCTCCGGAACTCGGTTCCACTCCGTTGGCGCTCAAGCGCTGACGTGCGTCAGAACGCACATTGCAGGTTTTATTTCAACTCAGCCATAAAGTATCTCGGAGCGTCACGCAGCCCGACAGAGCAGCACGGCACTCCGCCTTGGCAGGAAAAACAAAGCGTGCGTCTCGAGCTCTTTAAAAGTCTCGTGTCACTTCCAGCTGGATAACGCACAGCTGCCACACGCCGCTAACCGCAGGTCCCATTATCAGCGGGGCCTCCTTCCGTGCGGCGGCCACGGAATGAGCTTCCGAGGGACGAGGCTGGTGAGGAAATGAAGTGCGTTTCCTCTCTGCTGGAGGAGCCGGGCAGGGTGCTTCTGCTGCCCTCGACGCTCCGAGAACACGGCCAAAAAAGGAAATCAAAACGGCTGCCGAGCCCCGCGAGCTGCCAAACTATTCCTGTGAAAGCGCCGTTTCAGCCAGTGGAGGCCTCGGCAGCGGCGGCGGCAGCAGAGGAGCCGTCGGAGAATGCAAAGGGAGGGGGAAAATGTATACAGACGGAGGGGAGGATTCCCTGAATCCGTGTCTGGTGGTCACAAGCTTCAGGCTGCTGAAGCGTTTTCAGGCTTTTTGTGGTGTCATCCTCCTTTAAGGGCTGCCACTGTTTTTTTGTTTGTTTTTTTTGGTTTTTGGTGGTTTCTTTAACGGCAAACACAACATCGTGAAATGTCCCGCCGCTGTTTTTTTTCCAAAAGCGTACGCGAGGGGCGGATTCCACCACATGAAAAATCGTCTTCGCTGATTGTTCAACATCTGGAAGCACTTTAGGTCAGCGAGGAGCTCGGCCCCGGTGGATCCACCGGTGGGGGATGCAATGCACCAGTACTGCGTATTGCGAACGGGCCGGGCGTGTGACAGCGGAGCTGCTGGGCGACACGTCGAGATGATCACGTAGCGGCACTTTCTGAGGTTGTGGTGGGGAGAGTTTTGAAACGCCAGGGGGGCGTTTTGCGGCCGCTGGCCGATAAACACCTCCCACTTCCCGCGGTGACAGTCGGGGAAGGGTGGGTGACAGTTCTTCATCTGGCCACCGGGGGCAAACTCTGTCTTTGCATTTTTTAAAACCCTGATAGCTGCACACAATTCACTCATTCCTTCAACGTGTGCGACTCCCTGTGAACGACTCCCGGCTGATAACCTCTCCACTCCTGCAGAGGTTTCCTTCCTAGAGCTCACACCCTATTGGTCCACGCTTACAGACAAAAAGGGGAGGGTCGGGGGGTCGGGGGGGTACATCTGAAACTGCTTTACGTCTTTAATAAGTAACACAATTCGCTGCGTTCCACTCGGAAGTCCCGACACTGTGATTGGCATCGCCGGTGATGTTCACATCTGGCGTCCATCGCCGCTGCCAGCCGAGCTCCGGCTACAGTTGGATGAGCCCCAGGTGATGGTGTCGTGTGTAGAGTGAAAACAGCTGCGGGACTTTGTAACATTTCTTAACGAGTCTGTTGAGGGACTTTACGCATCAGACGCACGTTTTATTTTGAAAAAAAATTGCACGGAATATAAAATATATGTATTTTAATATAAAATGCAGTCCTCGTTTTCACCCCTGGATGATTAGAAATTCTTCCAAAGTTTTGTGTCACATCAGCCAAAGATGAAGGTCGTGCAGAATGCATGTCGAGCCCATCTGACACATCAACTATTTTAATTCATTATCTGGCTGTTAAGCTCTCAGCTTAACGTCAGCATGTGGCAGGAAGTGTCGCTGAGGGCTGGTTGAGGCGCCGGCGCCTGTTAAAGTGTCTCGAAATGCCACCTGAAGAACTCCAGAACCATCTGCGGGGTTTAGTTCTTATGTTGAGGAGGCCTTGCTGATCTCCACTTTAGAGGAGGAGGCTTTGGCGGCCTGGTTTCAGTCTCACACTGGCGCCGCAGCCGGCGCACAAAAAGGCGTTTCAATCTCATCTTGCGCGTGACGGCCCTTTAATCCGCGGCAGCGTTCCTGATTCCGTCTCTGATTCCAAACATTCTTCTTCTCCTTGGCAGCAACGCGTCCCAGCTGAAGCAGCTGCAGGACCAGATTCTACTGGAGCAGCAGGAGGCAGCAGCAGTCTACTGGCAGGAGCAGCAGCAGCAGGAGGAAGAGCAGAGCCAGGAAGTCCCACCTCCACCTCCGCAGGAAGTGCAGCCACCTGCTCCGGCCTCCCCGCCGCTGCCCCCGCCCCCCTCCTTCCAGGAGCTGGAGAGCAACACCGCCGCCATGCAGGCCAGCACCTTCAACTACGCCCGGCCCAAGCAGTTCATCGCCGCCCAGAGCCCCGGCGGCTCGGGCTACGTCACCCAGTCCTCGGGCTCCTCGGGCTCCAGCCTCTCCTCCCCGCTGTCCCCCCCCGCCTCCCACAAGCCCTTCGGCAGGGTCGGCGTGCCGCCGTTCCCCAGGGCCGGCAGCCTGGACTCGCCCGGCTCGCCGTCCTTCCCGCCGCCGCCGCCGCCCTTCTTCGCCTCCGGCAGCCTGTCCTCGCCGTCCGGCCCCGGCCAGGACTTCCCGCTGCCCCGCCTCCTCCCCTCCTCCTCCCCCGCCCGCCTCACTGTCCCCGGTTCGCTCCGACACGTCCTCCCCCTTCTCCTCCGTGCCCCCGTCGCCCGCCTCCAGCTACCTGTCCTCAATGCTGCCGTCGTCCCCCGCCAGCCCCACCGTCAACGCTCTGGGTCTCCCCAAAGGCAACGGCACTGTGTGAGTATCCCTGCTGACCCCGCCCATCATGCTGACACCTCCCACTACACTGATCCTGCCCATCATACTGATCCTGCCCATCATACTGACCCCGCCCACTACACTGACCCTGCCCATCATACTGATCCTGCCCATCATACTGACCCCGCCCACTACACTGACCCTGCCCATCATACTGATCCTGCCCATCATACTGACCCCGCCCACTACACTGACCCTGCCCATCATACTAACCCCGCCCACTACACTGATCCCACCCATCTTACTGACCCCTCCCACTACACTGACTCTGCCCACTACACTGATCCCGCCATCTTGCTGACCCCGCCCACTACACTGACCCTGCCCATCGTACTGATCCCGCCCACTACACTGACTCCGCCCGTCATGCTGAGCCCTCCCACTACATTGACCCCGCCCATCACGCTTACACCACTCACCACACTGACCCCGCCCGTCACACTGACTCCACCCACCCACACTGACCCCGCCCACCACAATGACCCTATTCACAAAGCTGACCCCGCCCACTACGCTGACTCCACCCATCAGGCTGACCCCGCCGACCACTGCTGACCCCGCCCACTACGCTGACTCCACCCATCAGGCTGACCCCGCCGACCACTGCTGACCTCGTCCAAAACACTGACGCGTCCACCACACTGACCCCACCAACGACACTGACCCCTCCCACCGCGCTGACCCCATCCTCTACACTGACCCCACCCACCAAGTTGACCCCGCCCACCACACTCAACCTTCCTCAGCTTTCTTCATCCCCAGTTGTGTGCCCGGTAAATATCAATCTCCCCTGCCAGATAAAAACAACCCCTGTGGCCGACTGGAGGCTGATGGAGTTTGACATGTTTGGATTTTTTTGCACGGCGTGTTTACAAGACTAGGCCTCCAGTGGGGAGACCCGACGCCGTGTGACTCCAGGTGAAGGGGTCGTGAGAACGCTGCGCTCGCCGAGGTGGGGTGACAAGGTTCCTGGCTCTCAGTTTGACGGCGCTCCTTGTGTGGCTGGTTTGGACTGACTGGGCCTACAGCGATGATTGCTGAGCGGAAAAATAGAAGTGAATGCCGCACTGCAGCGTTGCGTAAGAATCGTGCAGGAAAAAACAAAATAAAGGCTCAGGCTTTGTGCTGCACCCTAGCAGGCAGCCTACAGCTGGTTAAAGGTGTTTAGGTTTCCAGTTACCAACCGGCCAGTCGTGCATGGCCTTGGGACTGCCTTGGGACACCTGGAGAGAAGCCACGCCCACACTGGGAGAACATTCAAACTGCTCACGGAAAAAAGGGCCCAGGTGCCTTGGAATTGAACTCACAACCTTGTTGCGAAACTGGTGCAAAACGCTCTTGGTTCAAAATGGGTTCAAAAATAATAGATGATGATTGTCACTACAGCACAACACAGCAAACAACCAGGCAGCAGCCGTAGCCTGTTGCCGAATTGGCACAAATTAAGAGTTTGACCGCCGAAGTTACCGACTCACGGCAACAAAATACTTGAACCCGCTAGAGTGTAACTGATTGGCTTTGAGGCGTGTGTTGTATGTTTGGGACCTGTGACAATTCAAATCCACAGAGCTGAAAACTCTCCAGTGGGATCAGACGTCTGCGTACAATAACCCGAGTTCATTGATAACAATCACGAGAGTCACAAAGGGAGGAAATTAGTCATTTTTTTCCCTCCACCCTCCTCTTCCTCCTCCTCCCAGTCCCACCTTGACCATTGTGCCCTGTCACTTTTCATCGTTCATTTCAACCAACCTCCCCCTGGCATTCCTGCCGCAGCAGCGAGCGATGAGAGATAAGAGGCGCTGGTGGAATTCCAAAAGCTGGACACGGATCCACCGGGTCCAGATAAGGCAGGGCTGCTCTCAGAGAGCAGGGACCCCCAGAGTGGAGCGGGACAGGGCGGAGGACAGAGAGAGATAACCCCTGCTGACGCACCTCTCGCTGTTCCGTCGCTGACCACATCTTCTTCTGCTCGGTCCTGGTTCCAGCAAGGCGTTTCCCAAGAAGCCCCAGGGCAGCAGGACGCCTCGCATCACCTCCGACTCCGACATCCAGGGATCCAAGGACGCCGTCATCCAGGACCTGGAGAGGAAGCTGCGCTTCAAAGAGGAGCGAGTCAGCAACGGGCAACAGGTGTGCTGCTGCTGCCGTGTGTGTGTGTGTGTGTGTGTGTGTGTGTGTTTGCAGGACGTTGAGCTTGTGCTCAGTAACACACATTAACTCATCAAACATGCAGAAGAACCAAACAAAGTTCCTCAAGTGGTAACATCTCCTCCATAGATAACCACATCCCATCATAACACCAGGCCTCGGCGCTGTAGCTAGAGCCCATGGTGTGTGTGTGTGTGCGTGTGTGTGTGTGTTTGGAACTGTGCAACTCACACACTAACCCCCGCTGACACTATTAATCCCTGCTTCCAGAGGTTAACCTATGAGGAGAAGATGGCGCGCAGGCTGCTGGGTGCCGACAACGCCGCCACAGTCTTAAACACGCAGGAGGCCGAGGAGGAGCCCATCGTGCAGGTACGGTGCGGCGGCTCCGAGGTGGCGAGAGACACGCGTGACCAACCCCCGCACACACACACACACACACACACACACACACACACCGGCGGAGTTTGACTCTCCCACAATCCCCCCGCCGCACGTCTGTTTTCTGTTTTTGCTCTTCGAACGCAGCAGCAGCGCCACTGTCGGGTTTATTTTATACACACGCGCGGAATCAGAGCCCCCCCACGGTGCGAGTGACCCCCCCCCCCCACCGATCCCTGTGTAAACACCGGTGAGGAGCCAGTTCTGAACGCAGCGGTATAAACATTGCCAAGTCCTGCAGAGCCATAAAAAGCCATGTTTGCGCTGCTGCTGCTGCTGCTAGCACAAGCTGCAGAGCAACAAAGTCTCCAGAGGTGTGAGAGTGACCCGACCCAGGGTCTGTGCACTTGGGCCGGTGGTGTTTTTCTCTAAATATACAATTTTTTTATTACCCATGATGCTCCTCACCAATCTAGATTATGTCTGTACACGTTGACAGGATTGGGAAACATTAGTTGCAGTCAGCACCGTCTGATCCAAAGCAATAAAAACTGTTTTTTATTTCCTCAATTAATCACAACCAGGTTGCTCAAGATAGTATCCAAAGGGGATATGAACGGGATTTTATTTTTTTTTAACTGACATCCACCTTGAATAAGTGCTGATGTTACTTCCATCTGTGGGAACATTTAATTACTCTCTCGGTGTTGCACAAAAGGCTTCTTCTCTCTGTGCAGTGTTATGGAAAGTGGACGAGGTCTCCCATATTATCCTCGGTAGCTCCGGAGAATGAGCCATTCATCGTACAAACATGTGATTTTAATCTGGCCGAGTCCCATCTTGTCTAATCATAACGTACTGGAATCAGATGTTTCTTCACCCGTCAAACTTTTCACTACAGGTCCCACGGTAATTTAATCTTTACTTTTCAACCCCGGCAGCCGCACACCATTCGTCATCCAAAAAAACTGGGCGGATTTCCAAGAAATGTCATTTTTAGCCTTCTGTTTGCAGCCTCCTGCTGAAATCTCCTGTTAAATTTGACACTTTAAAGGCCTTCACCATGTTTCTAAGGAGATAAAAACAAGGCAGTCTCAAAGGGCGGAGCCAAGTCACTAACCCTTTGTGACATCACAGAGAGCTGATTTCTGACTGTTTCAGCACACACTGTCTACAAAATGTAGCTCCAAACAAAAAAAAGCAAACAGACTTTTCTTATGTCGGCCGAGATTATTGAACTTTGGTGAGTATTTTTTTCCAGGATATGGGACCTTGAACCCAAGATTTTTATTCTAAAGCTCGAAACGCTCAGACTGACATCGTCCTCCATCCAAAACACTGACTGATCGCTGTGGGTCACAGACTGTTGCACTCGCATGCCTCAGCGTGCAGTGACTCACTTCCAAACCTGAGCCACTGCAGTGGATTTACAAGGCAATCTGTTAATCCCCAACGATCTGTTCGTGCATAAACCCTGAAAACACACACACACACACACACACACACACGTTGTACCTGCTTGCAAGGCTGTGACGGCACGACGGACCGATGACTCCCCTCATTTCTCCCAACAGGAAAACAAGGACAGAGAATCCCTCCCTCAGAAGGTCTCGGAAAACTCTCATATTTTTTCTCACGCGGCCTCTCTGTTTGCGTCACACTCACTTTGTGCCCACAATGTCACGCTGTATGTGTGTGTGTTCACTCTGACCTGAGCAGCACTGACCCTGGGAATAGAGTGATAAGGGGTCGGAACAGCAGACAAAAGGCACCATCAGAAACAGGAATTTAGTTTGATTTTCAGGGCGGCTGCGGTTACATATTGACATGCGGCGGGCGTGTCGGGTTAAAGGCAGTGGGACGGAACTGATTGTGCATGTGTGCACGTCGGCCTCGGACACCTCACCTCACCTCACCACCTGCTGCAATGCATGCTGCAAATTTCTTCCCATGACATTGGTAAAAACTAGGGCTGTCAGCGTTGACGCATTAATCTCCATTAATTAAATGCAATCCATAACGCGTACATTTTTTTAAAATTGCATTTCAAAAGTAGATAGATAGATGAATATAATCATATTATACATATATATAATGGATACAACAAACTAACAATAGATAGATAGATGGCTCTCTATCTATCTAACTATCGTTCATTTGTTCGTTCGTAGTTTGTAATACACTTGCACTTGCCTTTGTCGCTTTGACAGCCCTGACCAATGGTCCCTTTTACGAACCCGTAGTTGCCCCTCTGGCCGATTTCTGGTAAGAAATAGCTCACTTTATTGGGTTAAAACTGCCTTGAAATTTTAATCGCAGTTGACTATGAAGATTCTGCGATTAATCGCCCCTAACAGAAAAAGTCTTTTTTTTTTTTTTCCTGCTGAAGCACCAACCTCAGCAGAGAAGGGGAGGCCACGTCCGTGTTGGCTGACTCCCGCAGCTGGAGTAGCGGCTGTGCAGCTTGTACCCAGGCCTGTCATTATCAGTGCGATGTGTCATCAGGGCCTGCAGCAACTCTGCAGATGTTCCCCCTCCTGCTGGCACAGAGAGACGGATGAGAGATGAGAGATTGATGAGGATTGTTGAGGAAGAGGCGTGTCATCTATCTGGGCACAGCCGCTCAGGCAACAGGGGGAGAAAGTTGGCAGCGCGGCTGACAATTAGCGGCGGGTTAATGAGCGTGAGAAGGAAACAGGGTGCAACTGGCTGCTAATTCTTTTTTTTTCTTTTTTTTAATTGCTGATGAATACCTGAGAGTCAAACTGCTGACTTAGCAAGAAACCTAATTATCTGCCTGTCTGTCTGTCTGTCTGTCTGTCTGCCTGTCTGTCTGTCTGTCTGCCTGTGCAGGAGTACAAGGTGTCCAGCTTCGAGCAGCGGCTCATCAGCGAGATCGAGTTCCGGCTGGAGCGCTCTCAGGTGGAGGAGTCGGACGACGACGTGCAGCACGACGAGGACGGCGGCGGCCAGGGGGTGGCGCCCTCCTTCAACCAGAAGCTCAAGCACTACAAAGTGTTTGAGGGGATGCCGGTCACCTTCTCCTGCAAGGTCCACGGGGAGCCCAAGCCAAAGGTCGGCCCGCTCCACAGACGTTTATGAGATCTATTTTTTTTTTATTATTAAATTATTATTATTACTATTACTATTTTATGATGTTTTTGGGGTGCCTGGCTTTCCTTCTGAGGAGTCGCTGATGTGTGAGGTTGATGACAGAGGGTTTGGATATTGCACATGTGCTCTGTGTTGATAAGAGGGGGCCCTGTGCAGGAGCACACGCAGGGCAGGGCTGGGCCGGGCCGGGCCGGGCCGGGCCAGCTGCCTGCTTGTGTCCACATTAATAACACGGTGATGACAGACGGCAGAATGAGCCAAACAATGTTGAAGAAAATGTCCATTAAATATCCACTGAGTGACGGCTGTTACAATGGTCAGCCCAGATTAGCAGCGGATGATGATAACACGATATGATGAAAAAAACAGCTCTGGATGTCCATCAAAAAAATGTAAATATTTAGCCCTCTGTTTGTAGCCACATGCTAAAAGTGCTGTGTTTTAACTCCCCGCTTAAACTGATGCTTTGCTGAACCTTCGGCATGTTTGGATGGAGACAAAAACCAGGCAGTATCAGAGGGGCAGAGCCAACACCTGGCTGGGGGTGTGGTTACTAGGGCGGGAGAAGAATCCGTATCGTTTGTGACATCACAAAGGGCTGAACTCTTAGGTTTTGCCGCTGAAAAAAAATTGAGTGTGAGCTGACTGATGTCGTGTTACAGGTCTACTGGTTCAAGGACGGCAAGCAAATCTCCAAGAGGAGCGAACACTACAGGATCAGCCGCGACGTGGACGGAACCTGCTCCCTGCACACAGTGGCGGCCTCTCTGGACGACGACGGCAACTACACCGTCATGGCCGGAAACCCCTTGGTGAGCGGCAGCCCAGTAGTAGGAAAGGAAAAAAACCAAAGGGAAAACTGAGGAAAAGGGTGTTGAATGAGACAGGAAGTCACCAAAGCCCCGACGAGGGTCAGACGTTAATGTGCTACAGGGCCGTTCGGCTCCAACACTCACATCCCATTTCCTCCGCCGGGCCTCGCAGCCTCGCAGCCTCTGCTCGTGGTGTCAGCACCTCGTAAAAACCTCCCCATCTCTCCTCCTCCTCCTCCTCCTCCTCCTCCTCCACCTCGCAGGGCAGGGTGAGCTGCACCGGCAGGATGATGGTCCAGGCTGTGAACCAGCGGGGCCGCAGCCAGCGCTCCGCACCAGGACACATGCGCAGGTGAGGAAAGACAAACAGACCATTGTGTCGTCATGCTCACAGTTCAGTTCCCTTTGTTGATCTGCCTGATTGGGAACAAAAAGAAAGGTCAGTCCTAATGAGCGGCAACACCTGCCAGCTCCACCCCGCTGCCATAATGAGCTTGTATACACAGCTTGCACTCATCCGAGGTATCAGTGAAGGAGCAGAAAAAAGCAAAAACGGCACGGACCACAAACACTTGTGGCCACCTGCGATCTGTTATCTGCACCAGCGCGGAGGTGCAAATAACGATCTCTTTCTTCCCTCCCTCCCTCCCTCTTTCCCTCCAAACCTCCCTGGTTGACCTGCAGCCACAGCGGTGATGTCATGGTTGTAGGTCACGGTGAAAGGAACTCCCTGTGGGTCCTGACCTGCCGAGCAGGGCTGCAGGGAGCGGTTCAGAGGGAAGGCGTGGCGGGATGCCAGAGCAGGAAAAGCAAGCCAGCAGGGCTCCGAGTGTTTACAATGAAAGTGCAGCAATTTACAAATGAGTGCTAACCGCTTAAAATGAGAGCATTAGGGAGACGTTTGGGGTGGGGGGTGCGCTCAAGGAAAATAGGTTGAAAGTGGGGGCAAAGCTTGAAAGATGATTGAGCTAAAGTGGAGCAATCAGGTTGTTTACGGCCAGTTTAGCCAAGATCCTTGACGCTTCCTATTGGTGCAAAGGGGCGACAGTGGCTGCCCGCTGGCTGCCTTGCCAGTTCTGCCCACTTCTGATTAAAATTACGGTTACAGCAACATGAGCCAATCTGTTTAGCAGCGGCCAGGCATCACTTCCTGTTTAGCGCCTTCTTCTTCTTCTTCTGGGAGAGCTAGCGGCAGTCGGTTCCAGCTTTCGCCAGAACTGAAAAGAAGCTGATTGGTTATTGCTTATCCGTGGTGAATGAAGACGGATTCAAAATAATAATAGTAATAATAATAATAATAATAATAATGATTAAAAAAAACTATCTCGTGGAATTTTGCAAGATGGTTGTGCAACATTACAGTGTTAAAGCGATCAATCAACTAAGGGGATCAGTTCCTCACAATGGGTCTGACTTTCAGCAAACTGAAAAGCCTGTCTGTCTGTCTGTCTGTCTGTCTGTCTGTCTGTCTTTGCGTCTGTCTGTCTGTCTGTCTGTCTCTCCGTCTGTCTCTCTGTCCGTCCCTCTGTCCATCCATCCATGTGTCAGGCCCCGCTCCAGGTCCAGGGACAGCGGCGATGAGAACGACAACATCCAGGAGCGCCACTTCCGGCCCCACTTCCTGCAGGCCCCCGGTGACCTCATCGTGCAGGAGGGTCGCCTGTGCCGCATGGACTGCAAGGTAAGCAGAGAGTTTCCAGGAGTTAATGATTGAATTTTTGTGTGTGTGTGTGGTCAATGATTCGTGTCTGAATTGATTGTTTGGTCAGCTGAGAAGGGCAAAATAAAATAAAGTGGAATTATTGGATCTTCTGTCCTTTGGATGATGACAGTATCAGATGGGTGCTGCCATTCTTTGATGAAGGCAAAAAAAGGAGAGAGAGATAGAGAGATAGAGGGAGAGGGAGGGGAAAAAGCTGAGACGTGACTGGAATGTGAAGGTTCCTGCGCCGCAGAGGATATTTTAATCACAGTAATAGAGAAAAGCCGTTTTTAAATCTGCCCTTTAATTGTTCCCCTGAGCCGCTTTGAGGCTCCTCGCCAAAGAGACAAAGTTTCTCTCCTCTTTTGCGTGAGCTCCACCTTCTCTGGGGAACAAAAAAAGATCCGGCAGAGACGCGTCGTCAAAATACTGAGGCGTGGGGCTTTTCCCCGTCTTTTCTGCGGAGGATTATGTGGGATCAGCTTTTCTGCAGTTCCTCGTGCTCGCACACCCTCGGCTCCGGCCGTCTCCCTCTATCTCCTTCATCGCCGGCCGGCCTCCCTTTGGCCTGCAGCGCTCGCGGACTCTTTGAAAAAGCCGTCGGTGCCATAAAATGAAACAGGCCCGCAATTAACTCGCTGTCAGAAACCAGACTTCTCTCTCCTTTTATTTCCATCTGCGTTTTTTGTTTTTTTTTTCACTCTTGGCAGAATGCGAGCTGAGCGCCTTCGCTGCTCTTAACGTCGAGGGTATTCTTAGCAAATATTTATTTCCAGGTCATTTGTGGCCTGCGAAAAACTTTCCGTTCTCAAAATAACCCGAGTTCTAAAAGTGCTCTGGATGTTTTCCAGAGCAACTTATCGCTGCTTAGTCTGTGACTTGTCGGGTCGTGATTCCAAAACATTTGCAAATGTCTCGATGACATTCTCTAACGTAAAAACCCACACACAAAATAGCGCTTGCGTTGTGTCCATCCAGTCGTCAAATTGACTTGAAACGACATTTTCAATTTTGTTTGGACGCCAACACATCCAAATGCAGGAGATCCACACTGTTGTTAGCTCCTTCGTGAGCACAGCAAATTAGGTCAAATGTTTCCAGAACTTGCCTTGTCGTGCAAAAACACCAAATGTGCTGCTAGGAACATTTATGTCAACCTTTTATCTATTCATTTCATTCTTTAATCCTTTTAGCTTACTTTTCATGTGGGTTTCCACTGTTGTTTAATACAGGGTTGAATTTTTTTTTATCTCATCCCTGTAACACCAGAACAGCTCTGAAGGTTAGAACCTGCTGCACCTGCTTGAATGGGTGAACTTTCAATTATTGAGCGAACTTCCCCTGGAATCACACAAGACAAATCAATTGACTAAACACTGCTGTTTTCATTTGGCCCGGCGAGGCAAACACACACACACACACACACACACACACACAGAACACATGCAGCCAGTTTACTCACTTTGTCTGGATAAAACAAGCAACAGCTGCACCACAAACGAGTATTTTCACACACACACACACACACACACACACACTCTCACACTGGGCCGACTGAAGCTGTTCCCTCTCTGCGCTGCCCTCAGGTGAGCGGCCTGCCCACCCCAGACCTGGTCTGGCAGCTCAACGGCCAGACCATCCGTCCCGACTCGGCCCACAAGATGCTGGTGCGGGAGAACGGCGTGCACTCGCTGGTCATCGAACCCGTGACGAGCCGCGACGCCGGCATCTACACCTGCATCGCCAGCAACCGGGCCGGCCAGAACTCCTTCAACCTGGAGCTCATCGTAGCAGGTAAAGAGAGGGGGGAAACGGCGGGGTTGCGAGGAGCGCCGAGCGTGCGTGTGACCTGCCGCTCCTCTCTGCAGCGAAAGAGATGCACAAGGCGCCGACGTTTGTGGAGAAGCTGCAGAACACCAGCGTGGCCGAGGGGCACCCCGTCCGGATGGAGTGCCGCGTGGCCGGCGTGCCCTACCCCCAGATCTTCTGGAAGAGGGAGAACGAGTCGTTCACTCACAACACGGACAGAATCAGGTTAGACGCACGGGCGACGCACTCAGATGTCTCAGATTCCAACTCCGAAATCTCCATCATGTCGCGCCGGTCGTTAGCTGTTAGCTGTGACGTCATTGGAAACGATAATTGCAAGCAGTC
Source organism: Thamnaconus septentrionalis (assembly GCA_009823395.1). Taxonomy (NCBI): domain Eukaryota; kingdom Metazoa; phylum Chordata; class Actinopteri; order Tetraodontiformes; family Monacanthidae; genus Thamnaconus; species Thamnaconus septentrionalis. The sequence goes on along the minus strand of CM020508.1, from coordinate 4,464,078 downwards.
CTCTAAAGACGACAGAAGAAGAAAAAGAGGAAATGCAGGAAGTGACAACGCAGCTTGCTGTGGCTAATAAGATTAGCATGAGGGTGCGGAAGCGGAAGCTTCAGCTGAGCAGACTGGCAACAAAGAACGATGCTTGAGCCACTGAACCTGCAGTGTTTTGATGTGATGAATGGAAGATTTGCTCCCATCGCCTTCAGGGTTCTTCCAGTTCAACGCACGCTTCTTTCGTCCTGTCCTTTGAGCATTGCACTGAACACGTTGTGGATGTTTTCCTTTCCCAGCATGCACCAGGACAACTGCGGCTACCTGTGCATGATCATCCAGCCGGCCATGAAGGAAGACGCCGGCTGGTACACCGTGTCGGCCAAGAACGAAGCCGGCATCGTGTCCAGCACTGCGCGCCTCGACGTCCACAGTGAGTTTGAGTGTCACACACACACACACACACACACACACTCTCCGCATGGCTGAACTCCCCCCTCCGTTCCGTCCTCCAGCCCAGTGGCAGCAGCCGAACCTCCCCAAGCCCAGGAAGGTGCGTCCGTCCACCAGCCGCTACGCCGCTCTGACCGAGCGAGGCCTGGACGTGAAGGCGGCCTTCTTCCCCGACTCCAGCCCCGTGCTGCAGCCCGGCGGCCTGGTGGAGAGCGACGACCTGTAGGCGGCGGGACCGTCGCCATCGGGCCGGCGGCTCCTCCTCCGACAAAAAAAGAGAAGAAGAAAAACAAAGCAAAAAAAACAACAAACCAAGACAAACTGTCCTGCCGAGACACATGTAACCGCATCTGCTTGAGGGACTCGTAGCTTTGAATGTGCACGGACGGGGTTGAAGGGTCGGGGCGGGCAGGAGGAGTTCAGGCTTCTGCACCCGGAGACTGACCTGGGGCCGTCGCCACCAGGAGAGACTGCTTGGAGGATCGTCAACTTTTCCTGAAAAAAAAAGAAAAAAAAAGTAATAATAATATTAATAATAATAGTAGCAGTAGAGGACAGAGATGGAATTACGATGCATGTTGTTAAGCGGTTCAACCATAATAATCTCACCACGATGAAACGATGTCCATGAGGAAGACAAAAAAAAACAAGTTGAGGCCTTGTAACCCTGAGGACGGAGAGTCTTTGAGCGGCCTGTGGGTTCCCCTTTTTCCACTTTTGTTGGTGAAAGAAATGAGCTTTGGACTGAGGAGATGCGGTTGTGTGCGTGTGTGTGGGTTCTTTTTTGGTTGGCGAGGGTGGGGGTGGAGGGTTTGTGGGTGCAGCGAAGGTTTGAAGCAGGTTTAAGAGTGACGGACATCGTTAAGAACGAAGGGAGTGAGATGCGTTTGAGGTGGAGAGGAGCAGAAAACTTAAAAAAAAAAAAATTATTTTTTTTTGTCCTTTTTCTCAATCGTTTTATTTAAAGAAGTGTGACTTTAAACGCTCCCACGGCGCCGTGAGCGCCCTCTGTGTTTCTCCTCACACACGTCACAGATTGTCCATTTTATTTTTGTATGAGAAAAAAAAAAAAAAGATATTATACCCGACAATCTTAACATAAATTATATCAGCGGCATTTTTTTTTTTTTTTTCCACTGAAAGAAAAAACAACTATTTTTTTCTGTATCACAACATTCTCTCAATATATTTACTTTGCCTTAAATCACTTGTAGGCTTAAGAAAAAACAAACAAACACACGCACGTTGCTTTCGGTCACTTGTAGAGTGCCAACACAACTTTTTCCCCCCTCAGCGGTGGAGAGCAAAATGTATTTATAACTGCTATCTTCCTCACCTGTCAAGCTAAACAACGTGGACGTCTCCTTTCTCTTTCTCGCCCTGTCTGTCTGTCTGTCTGTCTGTCTGTCTGTCTGTCTGTCCGTCCGTCCGTCCGTCCGGAGCTTGCATCAGCCGACCGTCACTGTTTGCACATTTCTACACCGATAAATGCCTGTATATGGATTGTTCTCCTGATACTATTTTAGGTTATCAAAGTTAATAAAAATCTAACTCCTGAGAGGGACTGCCAGCTTCTTCCTGCAACAGCGAGGTGCTGCCACACACACACACACACACACACACACACACACACACACAGGGAATTCTCTAATAATGGTAAAACTAATAAACTAAATAGAACCTGCACACTTTCACAGAAAAACTGAATGAAAGTAACTTGTGTCATACAGTACGATTAAAGTTTTTACAATAACAAGTTATAATTTGTGTCTCTGGACAATGAACAAAAAACGAAAATTAAAACATTCATTGTCATTCTAATCGCATAACACATCCCTGTTTTGAATTCTGCTTCACTTAGCACCAGTGCTGGTGAGTAATCTATTACTAAGTAATCCACCGCCGTACATAACTACTTTTTGAGTAACAGAGTAATGTAACAGTAACTGTGGCAAAACTGGTAATTACATCATAATTACTTTATCAAGTGAAGATTCCATTACTTTTACAAAATATTTTGCAAGATAAAAATATCTTACTATCCACAAAATGTCTGAAATGTAATTTTTTAACAACTGTGCTTGTAAATTATTTTAATAATATGGGCTGTGCAAAAGGCACCAGTGCTGTACGTCAGTTTGCTCTGTGAAATGTGCAGTTTGTGTTCAGAGAGCAAACATTCACTCATGTTAAGAGAACAGAGGCAATATTTGCAATTGCAAAATTTGCACTTTAAAAACGTTCATTCCAAATCACTGAGCAACTGTTACTTTAGCTTTTTTTTTAACTAAAGTAACAATAATTAGTAATTGATTACTTATGAAACAAAGTACTTAGAGAAGTCATTAGATTACTTTTTTGATGAGTAATCAGTAAGGAGTAGTTGGATTACTTTTATGGAGTAATCCCAACAACACTGCTCAGCACATCAGAACATGACCCGTGTCCAACTGAGACCACTGAAGCGTTGAAGTTTTGTTGCAAGAATACCAAGAAAAACACACAATACGGGACATAGTTCACCACGACACTCAGTTTATTGGCCCAAACAAAAAAAAAAAAAAGGATATACACAAAAAAAGAGAAACAAAGCAGAATTTCCAACCAAACAATCGCTCTCTGCGTAATCAGACCAACCAGATTCTATTATTCAGCAGCAAAGAGAAAACTCTGGACCGGGCGGCAAGTTGAGGGAGGGAGGAGCGGCTGACAGCTGGAACTCCCGCCGTGTTTGAACGACAGGGACAAGCAACGCGGCATTTCCCGGCTCTCATCGGCGAGTGTGACGCTGACCTTCGACCTCATCCGTCCGTCCGTCCGTCCGTCCGTGGCGCAGGTCCAGAGCTACAACCAGACACTCAAAAACCCCCCCCCCCCCACCCACCTCCACCACCTCTAATTTCCTCCAGCTGCTGGTCCACATGCTTGGACCCCTGAACCCCCGCCCCCCATCCAGAGGTGGTCTGCATGTGGAGGGAAAACCTGAGTGGTCGACTTGAAGTCATGGTTCAATCTACTGATCAAATTTAGGACCTCAGGGCGCGAAGGTCTGGACGGAGGCAGACACTCTGGAGTCGGCGGCGTTAGTCACCAACGAGTGTCTCAGGGGGGGGAGTGACTCAGCATAAAACAGCAGCAGTGGGACCATGATGATGATGACGACGATGACGACGATGATCCTCAGAGGGATGTGGATTTGTGTCGCCCACGCTGAGAAGTGACTTCAGCCAAAGTAAACAGAGTCTTCAAAAACGTTGATTCGCTGATTCAGCAGCACGTTGCTTCGGAGGAAATCCCTTTAAGGCTCCTTTGCAGTACACAGAGAGGAACCTCTCAAATGTCACTCTGAGCAACTCCAGCAAACTTTGTCATGCCAGGGTGGAGGTGAACCCATATATCCACTAGGGGGAGCCGGCAACGATACGATTCCTGGCCGCGGTCCAACTTCAGTTTAGCTCCCATCCAGTCAATGTTGAAAATTTCTCAGCAAATTGTAAAATCTTTCTTTAAAAGAAGAGAAATCGCAGCGAGGGTTCTTGTGACTTCTTCTGGTTTCAGCCAGAGGCTAAACTGCTCAACACTGCCCCCTCTGTGCTTCCAGCAGCAGCGCTTGCCGTAAAGCTCCCGCAGCTCCACTTCTTGTGTGTTTCAAACAAGACTTTTACCTCAGAGCAGATCTTTGGCCTGCCTGTCCTTCACATGGCCAGCTGCAGTCCTCCGTCCACCACCAGCACCTGCCCAGTCACGTAGGGCGACTCCAGCAGGAAGAGGACGGCCTGCGCCACCTCGTCCGGCTCGCCGAACCTCCCCAGCGGGATGGAGCGCAGCACCGACTCGTCCTTCAGCGCCGCCGTCATGTCCGTGCGGACAAACCCTGGAGGCAACAGAGGGCAGCGCGGGGCCGTGAGAGAGGTTCTAATCTAGACAGTGCTGGAGAAGAGAGCAGATGGGCGTTACCGCACCTGGAGCCAGCAAGTTCACCCTGATGTTCCGAGATGCAACTTCTTTGGCCAGAGAGCGAGTGAAGCCTTCCAGGCCGGCTTTACTGGCGCTGTACGCACACTGGCCGGCGTTCCCTCTCAGGCCCACCACAGAGCCTGGAAACCAAACAGCAGGAGGAATCAGTGCGATGGATGGGTTCAAATGCGCAAGAAATCTACCAGTTGACGCTAGTAGGACAATAACTCCAAGTAGACCCAACAGATTCGGATTGTAGTTTGTAAAAGTCTAAATCAATTAATTTAAGGTTAATGTTGAGTTTTCCAGCACACAGGCACCACTTGAATTAATTTAAGGTGAGAATTAATAAAATAAAGATCTATTATTCTAATATATTGATTATGCAATTTAAAATTGATTAATTATGTACTTTTTAAAAGTCAATTAAATGCATTATCCAACTTATTTACCATGTCTTTATTCTTGAAATAATAATTTAACTATTACTATTAAATTGTTATAAAAATTGCAATGAGTTCAAAAGTTGGAGTCCAGCTTGCAGAGAGAAAAGGTTAGAAAGGTTAGAATTCAATTCAAAGACATCTCAATAAAACAGCTTTCCTGCCATCTAGGGGCGAAAAGGAAGACATGCAACTGATCAAGCAGCCAGCCGGATCCGCCCTGGTCCCTACCGATATTCACAATGGCAGCGCCTTGAGTGTGCAGCATGCTGCGCAGCGCCGCCCTGCAGGTCAACATGGTGCCCAGCAGGTTGGTGTGAAGCAGAGCCACCATGTCCTCCGGCTTGGTCCTCAGCAGCAGAGCATCTCTGAACACACACGATGCAGTTATAGTAATATATTACATTTGTAGATGCCGCTCAACCTGACGCACGACGTCCATGCAAACACGTATGTAACACACACACACCTGTTGATGCCTGCTGAGTTCACAAGGTAAGTGACGTTTCCGCACTTCTTCTGGATGGTCTCAAAGGTTTTCTGCACCTCCTGCTCCTTGGAGACGTCACAGCTGAGAGCCAAGTGGTCCGCTGGAGGGGGAGACACAGACCGGGTTGGAAAGAGGCAGACACTTCATGCAATCACATAAAAACAGAATATACATAATCCAAGGCCTAAACTGAGTCACCCAGGCAGGGTTCATGCACCTCCTGGCAGCGATGCAGCTGTGGCTTTAGCAGCAGCTTCATCCCTGGAGAGCACGGCCAGCCTGCAGCCCCTCTCTGCCAGCAGGCGGGACACGGCCTTCCCGATGCCTCGGGAGCCCCCGCACACCACGGCCAGGCGGGACATGACACTGCAGGGGGGAGGAGAAGACACGTGCAACTGTGTTGGATCACCTGCAGGGCTGCATCACTGTGATCAGAGAGCAAAACCAAAACCCACAGCTCAGCTGAGTGTCAGGAAGCGAGGTTGGTGATGCAAAGCAAATTCCTTTTTTTTTTTTTATGGTGAAAAATACTCACATAGCATATCAGCAGTATTAAGATACTTATTTACATTACATTATTCAAATACCTCCCTCTTTATGTTTGACAAAAAACTTGAAAAGTTCATGGACATGTGAGAATATTTTGTATTTTGCTTAGATTAAAGTTGCTGTTTGGAAGTGATCCAAATCAATAGTATAAAAAAACAAAACAATCAACACTTCTTTCTTTGTCCAAATACTTCTATTGCATTGGCAGCAGCTGGGACACAACACAAGCAAAACTTGAATATACGCATCAGGGGTGTTTTAAGGTCAATGTGTCACAAAACATCGCTGCTACTTGATTAGCGTCCTGTTAGCAACAACAATCTTACACCAAAAACTAACACACAAAAAGCGACCTCTGCGTGAAATACTTGCCAAGTGACAACCGACACTCACGTTGTTCTTGACTGTATGTTAACTTGTGACGGTCGTGCGCATGTGGCTCCTCCGGAAACAGGTTTAATCAGAGTAACGTCAGAAGGAGCAACTTGACGGACGCCGCCATGTTTGTTCACGCCGCCATTGTGTCGCTGTAGGTTGGTCGCTAGAGGGCGCAGCTGACAAGGCAGTGGACGGTTGGCGCCTGTCTGGATAAAACACTGATTTTTTTTTTGATTTTTTTTTTTTTGTCAGTTAAATTTTCAGTTATATTATTTGCATGAGGTACTTGGCGAAAAATAAATACAACTCGCGGATACGTCTGACTTCTGTTAAGACTGTCATTATTTGTGATTAGACAAACAAGATTTATATGTATGTTTCTTTTCTATTTACTTGAAGCTTTCGTTTCGCAGTTTTTGTAATGGTTGCTTCAACAACCTGCTACACACTGGATGTCAATTGCATTAATTCGTTCTCCTTCTCCCTCATGTGTGTGTGTGTGTGTGTGTGTGTGTGTGTGTGTGTGCGTGTCAAAGGAAACATTTGTCAGCAGGCGTGTCGCTGCTGTGCATGAAGTGAGTGATGTTCTGAGGGGCCTTGCCTTGGTGGCGCACGCACGCACGCACACACACACACACACACACACACACCTGGACGGCATTTCAAAGCGGGACGCTGCAGGATTGATTTTCTGAGGTTAAATCATGTTCAGATGCCAGGCTGCAGACACGACATGTGACCCTGAGCCTCACAGGGAGAACTGAGAGCTGCTGCTGCAGCATCAGAGAGGAAGAGGGAGGAGGGGGGGCCTTGGCACACACCCTCTTCAGTCACTGGGTTTTAATATCTGGGCAAGAAGCCAGTTCTCTCTACCACAGTATGAAATGCCCCCGCATTATACCAATTTTCAGATCTTCACTTTTCATCCTGGACTTCAGTGGAGCAGCCCGGGATGATTAATTATTCAAAGGGCACTAAAAGACTCCCCGTATCCGGTCCTCTGTTGACAGAATCCCGTGGAAGAGCTCAGTTTGAGCTCAACTCCTCTCGGAGGGTGAAACAAATAGACGATGTATTAGTAAGGCCTCATGACTCTTTGTGACATCACAAAGGTCTGCTGGTTCCAGGACGGCAGGTGATTCTCCAGGAAGAGGAGTGAGATGAGCAGGATCAGTTGCCTTCAACGCACACATTTGATCTCGCACATATTGTTCTTTTCCAGTCTGTGACCCGTTTCTGCAGGAGCACCACTCTGCATTTATGGAAAATGGAGCTTCTCCATATCAGACATTCTACATTTCCTGAGCAGCTGAACTACATTATATTATATTATGTTATATTATATTGTATGATATTTAGAACTTCAGATCTTTGAACTGGGACTGACTGTGGTGGTGTCGCAGACCTCAGCCTTCCCTCCTGCCTCCGCAGCACAAACATATGTTCATTTCGCGGAAACGCCGAGTGACGAAAGTAGTTTATGGTGTCAGTCAAACATTGAACCGCTCTGTTTTGGGAGGCGCCTCCATCTGTGCGGCTGTTCAGCTGCACTGCTCTCTTTACCGACATCTCCCAACAATAAAATGCGTCCCTGCGGTGCCAGTGAACTCCACCCGTCATGATAAAAGCTCCTAATTTCCTCCTTTGGCTCGCTCCACTTTTCCCAAAAGTGTGAGGAAATCAGCCCTTGGTGATGTCACCAGGGACGCTGCTACCTCTCCCAGCCAGGTGTTTTTCCTCCTGCTGCTCAAAGTGCCTCTGGCTGTTTTTGTCTCCATCCAAACATGTGGAAGGTCCAAGAATCGAGCAGTTTCAGCAGGAGGCTAAAAACCAGGGTTTCAGCAGATGGAGAGCTGGAGAGTTTTGCTTTTTCTTGAATAATTCATTTGAGTCTGCACCACTGTGATGTAAAAACAACCATAATATTAAAAGACCGTGGCTATTTTGGGTTGGTCTTTCCATGAATCTGTAGCAATAAAAACCCGTTTTTAAAATCTCAGAAGAGAAAACGATTCTCTTTTTCATTTTCTCCCTCCGACCATATGGCTGCTTGGGTTTACTACATAATGCATCGCTCCTTATCTCGTGCCTCGTGGCGGTGGCCTGGCTGGCGCTGCTTTCACTGGCGCAGGCTGCTCGACACACCCCGAGACGGTTGAACATTAGCACAGATTTCTTGACCTTGAGACTCCGCACGGCTCTCCCACCTGTAAATATTGACTTGAACCTACTCTTGCACCTATGGCCCTGCCTTTATACACACAAACACGTCAACAGTGTTGTTGGGATTACTCCATAAAAGTAATACGACTGATTACTCCTTAAAAGTAATCTAATTACTACTTTAACTACTTTGTTTCATGAGTAATCAATTACTAATTACTCTAGTTAAAAATAGTAACAGTTGAGAACCTCTTGTTTCCATCACGTACAAAGAACCACAATATTCTTTCATTTAGACGAGATGAACTAAGAACAATGTTTGTAATTCCAACTACAAATGCAATCGCTGGTTTTTCTTTTGCCACCGCAAGGCTTCTTTTGGAGCGTCGTCGCACATCAATGATGTTGCATGCACGGCTGCATCGTCAATCATTGTTCTCGGTTGCTTTTTGAAATTTCAGACATTTTGTGGGTAATAAGACATTTTTAGCTTACAAAATTTTCCAGAAAAGCAGTGGAATCGGTACTTGATAAAGTAATTATGATGTAATTACCAGTTTTGCCAGAGTAATCCCATTACATTACTCCGTTACTAAAAAAAGTAGTTTAATTACAGTAGTGGATTACTTCGTAATAGATTACTCGTAATCCTGTTACATTACTCCGTTACTAAAAAAAAGTAGTTTAATTACAGTAGTGGATTACTTCGTAATAGATTACTCGTAATCCTGTTACATTACTCTGTTACTAAAAAAAGTAGTTTAATTACAGTAGTGGATTACTTCGTAATAGATTACTCGTAATCCTGTTACATTACTCCGTTACTAAAAAAAGTCGTTTAATTACAGTAGTGGATTACTTCGTAATAGATTACTCGTAATCCCGTTACATTACTCTGTTACTAAAAAAAAGTCGTTTAATTACAGTAGTGGATTACTTTGTAATAGATTACTCGCCAACACTGCACATCAATCAGGTGGCCGACTGACACACGTCGAAGAGCATCAGCCATCATCGGTCACACACACTCACACTGGAGGAGGAACAACACTTGTGCAGACACCATGAGAGAGAAAAACGTGGCCAGGTCACACGGAGACGCTATTAAATATAGTCCGACGCTGGAAACAACTTATGTCCAGGCTAACCCCTCCTCAGCAGGGGGCAGCGTGCAGCACAATGACCTGTGTGGGTTGCCTGTCAGCTCCTGTCAGCGTTTCCCGGCCGAGCACTCTGGGAAGGACTCGGCCGGCCGCTCCGCTCGGCTACTGTGGCTTCGCAGGGGGAGCTCGGCACGGCGGGGCCAGAGGCACTCGCTCGCAGCCGGAGACGTCCGTGAGGACATGAGGAGAATGCGCTGCGACGTATCCCAGATACTTTTAATTACACACCACTGAAGTGAATTTGTTCTGCCCGTGAATCCAAGGGACAGTCTTAAAAGTGAAGCGTCCCCGCTGAGCGAGGGAGGGAGGGGAGGGGGGGGGACGCCGAGGTCTGTCTGTGATAATAGTCGTGTTTAGACAGTTATTTCCTGCCAAGCAAGCAGCCGGCCAAACACAAGAGACACCGTGTGTGTGTGTGTGTGTGTGTGTGTGTGTGTGTGTGTGTGTGTGTGTGTGTGTGTGTGTGTGTGTGTGTGCGTGCAGGCGACAGGAAACAATGAGCAGCGAGTCTGAGGAAATTACAGAAACCATTAGCTTTAATCGTTATAGAGGATCTTTACAAAATGTGCTATTCCCTCGAATGTTTTCTTCTTTTTTTTTTTTTTTTTTTGTTCACATAACAGAATTGTGCCAAACAACTGAATTCAGTTTCACCATTTTCAGACATACAGACTAGCTAGAAAAAAAAAATAATGATAATAAGATCAAGTAAGTCACCGTGGCATGAGGAAAACTTTGTCGGTTTGTGTCGGGCAAACACTCGTTGCAACGCCTCGGAATCATCTCGTTGACGTGATGATTAGTGGGGCTTTTTGTTTGTGCACCTGACGCATAAACAGCGTGGCTGCCGAGAAGTCGGCCGGCAAGTCTGACAGGTGCGTCCAAGGCTAAGCAGTGAAATAAAAGGACACTCGGAGGGAGAGTTTAGCAACAGAGCCTGAGGTTGAAGTGGCGACTGCCAGGACCACATTGCAACTAATCAGATTCATTCAACACAAGTACCAAATGAAAACAAAAACAAAAAACAAAAGACAAAGAACCAAGGCCCTAACAGTGATCTGTACCATTGCTCATCCACAATCTCTTCAAATTTCACACAAACTACCAAAAAAAAATAAAAATAAAATAGAATAATTTTTTCGTTTAAAGATCGCAGCAGTCAGTTACAGTGTTCTCCCGCAATAACACAAACACGTCTGGAACAATAGGCCTGATTCACTCAGTAAACTCATTATCATCACAAGACAATGCTGATTTAGTGATTGCCTCATTTTTAAATACGTTTAAATGCCTCTTGGACCTCACAGGATTCACTCGAAACACAAAGATGGGTCGGTCGGAACTTTGAACAAAATGTTTCACAGGAAAGAAGAGCTTTTTAGACAGTTCTCTTGCTCCAATTTTTATTAAATGTGCCCCCAAATTGGCCCTTTGTGATCTCACAAAGAGGGCAGATTACTCACCGTTTAGTGGCAATACACTCATCCAGATGTTGGCTCCGCCCACTGACACCACCAACATGGCCTCGGTTTCGGATGACGGCTGGAAACAGCGGGCTAAATGAGCCGTTTTCTGAATACCTATAGTGTTTTGGGTTTTTTTTTGCTAACGAATTGCGCGAGGCTTCACTGGAGTCCAGGATATAAATTAAAAATCTAAAATAGTACAGTATATATATATATATATATTTTTTTTTTTTCAAAAAGCTTCTAAAACTACCTACTCTTTACTGATGGACCAAATCCCCTCCAATCAAAAACATCTTACAGTCATTCAAGTCAAATTCACCACCTTAACATTAAAACTTTGTAGAGATGTACTGTACTGCCAAACCCAACACAAAAAAAAAAAAAAAAAAAAAAAAATGCCCCCAAAACAAAGGGACTTAAAGTGATTGATTCCAATAACATCTAATCATCAAGACACGACGTCCGTCTTGCTGTGGAGAGACACGAACACTCTGGGCCTCAGCCAGTCGGGGTCATATTGCCACCTTCACATTGGGAATGCGTTTTTTTTTTTCTTTTTTCTTCAGAGCCTACTTCAGAGGGAACCGCAGTCTTTACTGTGCTTTACTCCGAGTCCAGGCGAGTCACATGACAGACTCTCCGAGAGCAGCAGGTGTCAGCTTTAATAAAAATCTACAAAAAAAAAAAAAAGTCATAAAAAAATCCCATAAAAATACACAGATGAAGAAAACCTGTTGTGCTACTGAAGTGTTTTGTCGCTCCGCCGGTGCAGAGCTACGTCCAGGTTCTTTTCTTCTTTTTTTGAAGAGTCCAACGTGAATCAGAAGGTAAAAGCAAAGTGACTGAAATGGAGTGTTTTGTGCATATGAGAACCAGTAGCCAGTCTGTTTCAGTCGCCTGTCGCGAGACATTTAAATATCCCGTCACTGCATGTGTAACGTGTGTCAGCGCTTCCCTCCGCTGCACTGATTGCAAAACCCGTAGGTAGCGAGAGGAGGGGTGGTGGTGGTGGTGGGGAAAGAGGAGGGGGGGGGCCCTGGGGGCGAGAGCGAGGGAGAGAAATATTTGGTGACATGCAAAAAAAAAAAAAAAAAAAAAAAAAAATCACAGCAGGAGAGCTCGTAGTTTCTTCTGGTCCTGCAGTTTCCAGCTGATTGCCTGCTTGATCTGATGTTTGCACTGCTGACACTAGGTGGCGTGTTGGTGGTGGCGAGGGGATAGGAGGGGGGGTGCAAAAAAAAGGTCAATCAGCAGTTCAAAGGGGGAGGAAAAGTCCAGCGGATGGTGTGAGATGAAAGGCAGGTTGCCAGATAAAACCCCCACAAAAAAGAAAAGTAAAGAAAAAAAGGCCCGTCTATGAAATAAGTTAAGATGTGTCAAATATCTGTACAGCTTGTTCTTTTCTTCTTCTTCTTCTTCTTTTTTAGGACTCATCATCTCTGTGTCCGTATGTACAATAAAGTGAGGAACAGTACAAGGCACACAATTAAACAGCTGAATTGTTACAAAGATATAAATAACTAGCTAGGAGATGGATGACGCAGTTCACCAGTGGCGCTCGATCCGTGCGGCCATCGGAGCCACGCCCACTTCAACGAGGCAGCCCGGCCGTCTTCTACCAAGCCCCGCCCACCCCCACTCCCCACCCTCTCCAGGTCCATTTTGGTTGTTACCGTGCGGGTGGGTGGGTGGGGGTGCGAGCGGCGTCAGATGCTGTCCACGAAGCTGCCCGGGAACAGGCCGGTCCTGCCGTTGCGCTGCAGCGTGCCTTTGAACCAGCCGTCCTCCCGCTTCCTGTGCACGAACACGATGTCGCCCTCCTTGAGCTCCAGCTCGGCGTCGCTCTGCGGCGGGTACGACACCACCACCCGGTACCTGCGGAGGACAGCCAGCGGCGCCGTTAGGCCAAGGACAGCGCCACCCGGGACTCGGCTCTCGTTTCACACGCAGATGAGGGTGGAGGTGGTGTGCGTGTGTGTGTGTGTGTGTGTTTGTGTGTGTGTGTGTTGGGGGCGGGCGGTACCTCTCGCATATGATGGGCCGAGCATCGTGCTGCTGGGACTGGAGGGAGGAGCAGGGCTGGCGAGGAGGCGGAGCGATGGGCACGCAGCCATCCAGAGGGCTGACCTTCCGATGGGAGAACTCCGGCGCCGAGGAGGAGGAGGAGGAGGAGGAGGAGGACGACGACGACGACGACGAGGCCGAGGCCGCAGCAGCAGCAGCAGCAGGTTCAGGCTCGAGGCCGCTGGAGGGCGGGCAGGTGTCGGGCCCGGCGGCGCCGTGCAGCACCTCTCCGGCAGCAGCGCGGCGGCGGCCTCCGACTCGTGGGTGGGGGAGGAGGGCGGCGAAGGGCGAGACTTCTTCTTATTGGAGGACAGCAGCTTAAGAAGACTTTTCTTTTCCTTCTGCGGACGACAGCAGCGGCAGCAGAAAACGTGTTATTCGACGACAACAACAACTCCCGGGCGGCTAAACACAGACGCGGCTCCTGGCTGACAGATTCCAAAAACAAACACGGCCCGGCCGGGAACCTCCGCCTGCTGATAACCATGTTGTCGGCGGTTGTGATTAGCGACCCGACGAATGACATCAGCGACCTCAGACACTCCCAGGAAAAAAAAACAACAACAAAACACCGCAGCGCCTTTTAAATCATCGTGCGAGCTCGTTAAAAAAAAACCCAAAACAAAGCTCGTCTGCCGTGACCAAACATGCAAACATCAGCTGGAAATAGCAGCGGTGGATAATTACGTACACACCGCGTTACTGAGGATAATGAAAACATGATGGTGTTTCCCAACCTTGACGTCCTTCTCCAGTCTGCAGGACAGAGCTGCGCTGCTGCTGCTGCTGCTGCTGCTGGCGGGGCCAGTCGAGGGTCTCAGGGCGTCTGCGTCCAGGGAGGCGGCGCTCACGTTAGGCGGGGTCAGCGAGGAGGCGGCACAGCCCATGGCGACCCCGGCACGGCCCGAGGAAGAGGAGGAGGAGGAGGAGGGGGGCGGGGCCGACGGCGAGGTGGGGGAGAAAGGTCACTGGCGCCGCCGACTGCATGGGCGTCACGGCCGCTGTGGGCCGGTCCTGACTGTGACACGCAGCAGCTGCTGTACAGAGGAGGAGGAGGAGGAGAAGGAGGAAGACAGGGGGAGAAGGAGGACGACGACGACGAAAAAAGGAGGAGGAGGAGGACACTTGAGATGTTTGTTCCTTTCAATGCAGCGAAGTGATTTGCCTGAACTGACCGGTCCGGACGGCGTTCCGAGCCTGGTTGACCGTCATCTGGGAGCTGAGGTGCAGGGGGATCTTTGGCTGCTGACCCGTGGCTGTCTGGGCCACCGTGGCTGCCGTGGCTGCCGTGGCGGAGGCTGCAGGCTGGGAGTTAGCAGGCACAGCAGCAGAGGCGGCGGCGGCAGTGGGGGCGGGGCCAACTGCCACGGGTTTGTTGGAATCGGGACCTGGAGCGGCCGCTGAGCTGACGATGCCGACGCCTCGGCCCGCCTGAGTGCTCAGGCTCAGGGGAACCTTGGGCTGCGAGCTTCCCTGCACCGACCTGCAGGGGGAGACAGCAGGTGAAACCTCAGGGGACGGAGAAAAACACCGAGTCATGCGGTGGAGATAAAACGCACAACATATGGCCACATTTATTCCACCATCTGTCCATTAACTGGCAGTTTGAGATGACGATGATGACGACGGTGGTGGTGGTGAAACTGCAGGGCAGGTTTGAAAGAAAAGGCACCTGTTGACTGGGCTCATGTAGTTCCCGGGGAAAACTCCGATCTTGCCCGTGTGCATGGAGGTGCCCTTGAACCAGCCGTCCTGACAGCGCTCCAGCACCAGGAACATCTCGCCCTTCCGCAGCTCCAGCTCGTCCTCCTTGCGGGGGGTGTAGGGGAACATGGCCACGTAGCTGGAGACGCAGCGCAGAAGCAGATGGATTCAGCAAAGCCGTGCGCAAGAGTTTCCCGGTATTAAGGAAAAAAGGAAAGAAAGAAAAAAACGACTCCAGCGCGCAGCGCCGTTTGTCCCAGATTTATTGCTGCACAGCCGTCAGCTCCCCTCTGGATCAGGACGCAGCCTCTGAGCCCTGGGAGAAAAAAAATCTCAACCTGCTGAAGATCGTCTCTCTGACAGCAGCCCAGAGTCGCAGCTGCAGTTCAGAGTCTCAAGCCGTAGTTCAGGGTCTCAGGCTGTAGTTCAAAATCTCAAGCTGTGGCTCACAGTCCGAGGCTGTAGTTCAAAGTCTCGACTGTAGTTCAGAGTCTCGAGTTGTAGTTCAGAGTCTCGGCTGTAGTTCAGAGTCTCGAGCTGTAGTTCAGAGTCTCGAGCTGTAGTTCAGAGTCTCAAGCTGTAGTTCAGAGTCTTAAAGCAGCTCTTTTCAACCATAAAATTATGATTCCAAACTCAGTGAAGCGATAGATAAACGATTAATAGGATGAACAGTGCCGCCTCGGCAGCGAGAGGGGGGTTGTGCCGGCTGTAACTGCACTGCGTAACTTTCAAGCGCGACCCGACACGCCGGACGAACCACTGTACGGCAACGTCACACGTTTATTTAGAGGCGGTTTTACATACTACTATTACAAATACATAAGATTGTAAAACGACGGAATGGAACCCAATAAGTAACCTCGATGAAAGACGAAGTAATAAAAGTGTTGATCGTCTGCTCCGACGTTATTGTCGTAGCAGACGATCAACACCTTTAAAGTTTTTAAAGTTACCTAGAGCTGCTTTAAGTTACAGTTTCGAGTCCCAGGCTGTAGTTCAGAGTCTCGGCTGGGCTGTTTTCAGTGTGATTCTCAGCGCTGACCGACTGAAGAAAAACGCCTGGGAATTGGATGTGCGTGCACAGGCGGAACCCCGGACGGCAGCAGGGTGAGGGAGGCATGAGCGGATCTAACTCCTGTCAGGTGTGCGCGCAGCGCTGGAGGTGTAATGAGGGCAATGGCGAGGTCAGAGGTCGGAGGTGACGAGGGGGGAAGATCTCTAATGGGACCCTGGGGAGCAGCAGCTCTCCGCTGGTTTGGAGGAGCTTCACCTGTGCACACACGCACAGTGTGAGGCCTCACACAGACTGTATGTGTGTGCCTCCGTGTGAGTGTGTGTGTGTGTGTAGACAGACATGGATGCCTCCACTCCCCCCCCCTCACCTCCAACCCCTCCTGCACAAACCGCACATTTGCATTCGGGGGGCCCCCGGGGGCCCCGCCGGTGCACAAACCGATTCTGACATTTTCACTGCACATTTTAAGACGACGGCATATTTTCTGTGTGGGACTGTTTTTATAACTCACACTGTGGGTCTTTGTCTGCCGCCCTGGTCGCCTGTGCTGGGGGAGGGTCTCTGTCCGGCGGCCAATGAATAGGCCGCGCCGTCGGCAGACGACTGCGGGGGAGGAGGCGGGGGCGGCGGGAGCGCATCCTGCAGAGAGAGGGAGGAGGGGGGTGGGAGGGAGGGGACGGAGCGCATTAGTAAACAGGAACATAAAAAAAAAAAAGAAGAGGAGGAGGAAGATTTAATTACAATCAAGCAGGATTCATGATCCTCCGTCTCAGCGTGCAGCAGCAGCGGAGAGACGACAACAAGTGGCAACAAGAGAGCTTTGAAAACTGAGTGTCGTTCAAGTTGAGACGCTGGTTTGTTTAGCGAGCGATGAGAGAGAGAGAGAGCGAGCGAGCGAGCGAGAAGATCATCTGTCACTTGCTATATTCCCTCTGGTTCGCTCACACCGCGGGAAGAGCCAGGACTAATTGTCTTTTTTTACAGCCTTCTTCCCGATTTGTCCTCCTCAGCCGAGAGAATTCCCTTCTCTGCTTGTTTGTTTGTTGCTAAGGGACCACCAAAAATCCATCACAGCGTGTAATTGGAAACATATGAAATGAGGGAGAGAAAGAAAAAAGTCTGTAGGCAAGATTTCAGACGGAGAGCGCGAGGCTACGACTCGGCTCAGTTGTTGGTCGTCTTTAATGTCGACGCAACTAGACGCAACTTTTATTTATTATTTATCATTTATTTTTTAGATGCGGGGGGGGGGGCTGAGAGCGTGATGAAACGAACAAACACAACAACCACGGTGCGGTGATGAAAAGGTGCGACGCCAAGAGGTGAGATCACTCCTCCCAAACTCAACACCGCCGGCTGTGAGCAGCAGAGTAATAGCTTCCATGACACAGTGGTGAGGCAGAGTGGCACTCAGACAGCCCTGCGGTATGTGTTCAGGCCTGCGTGTGTGTGTGTGTGCGTGCGTGCGTGCCCCTATGTGTGTTTTTTCGGGCTGGCTGCTGACGCTTGAGCTGAGATAATTAGGTTGCCTGCCGGCTAGAGAAATCATCTGTACAAAAACATCATGTAGTGCTCCCAAGTGAAGCGGAGAGCTCAACCTTTTGTGTACACATTCCTGCTCATTCAAAAAGTCCACATGCCGCCACACACACACACACACACGCACGCACGCACGCGCAGACAGGAAGTACGCCTGCTGCTCTGCGTGGGCCGAAGGGATTTCTTGACATTTTTAGTCGCACGGTTTTCTTTCCCGCTCGGAGGAAATACAGCCGACTCTTGTTGTCTTTGCGAGGTTTCTGACAATTTGTAAAATAATACACCTCCTGCATGTTGTTCAGCGCAGACTGCAGACAGACAGTCTGCAGGGGCAGGAGGGGCGGCCCTCATTGTTGGTTTTCCACGTAAAACTCACATCAGCCGCAGCGATGCGCCGAGCATCGTGGCGGGATCGCAGAGGAAGTGTGAGCAAATTTGGAATTCGCAAACAGGTGGAGATCGACTGTCGAGCTGCAAGCACTCAAGAATGAAAAGAAGAAGAAGAATGGCTCCATGAGGCTTGGGCTTTCACCTACCACGGGGATGGCTGTGTAGCTCGCCTCCGAGGGAAACGTGAAGACGGTCGCCGTGGTAACCGGGCTGCTCGGGGGCGGGGTCACAATCAGACCGGTTGTGCAAATGTGTACCTGTCCAACACAAAAAAGGCAAAGGGCGGACATCAGCGTGTAAGACGATAAACTCGCCCCCCTGCCCCACCAGCCCCACCCTCTCTCGCTGTAAAGGTCAAGTTCCACTCAGTCGGAAACAATAAAAATCTCCTGCACACACACACACACACACACACACACACGCTGGGAAGCAGGTGACCAGCACCAGCAGCACCAGCAGCACCAGCAGCAGCTCCCAGGCACGTCAGAGCGATGTGGCTTCTCTCTAGCAGCCGTGCGTGCGAGTGGCGGCGGTGTCGTGGCAACAAAGCCACAGTGTTGGACACACAATGTCTCCCTGTAGCCTGTGGTCGGCCTGCACGCATGACTGGCCCGCGCAGAGCCGCCTGGAAAGGTGAGCCATTCACAGAGCACTCAGCCTTCACTGCCTCCTCATCTATTGTTCGTCCACGGAGCCGGGAAAGAGGGGTGGGGGGGCAGCGGACCGAAGGTTTGTTTTTTTTTTTGTTGCCGTCGTTCAGCGGCGATGCCGAGAGCCAAAACAGAAGGCGGAAAACAAGAAATAGAAGGCAACAGGTGCAACGCAGATAAATGCGTGCTCGATTAAAAAAAAACACTTTCATTCTTTTATTGGCGTTCCTTCGCAGACTGTCAGCAAAGTGACCTTCCAAAACACACGGAAGGTCAAACGTAGCGATCCGTTTCGGCAGGAGGCTGGAAACAGAGGGCTAAACGCGCCATTTCTTTGGCAATCAAGCAAAGTCAGTCAGATAAATAATGTTGTGAGGCTGCTCCGCTGTAGCCTGGGAAGAAAAATAAAGGTCCAAAAAATTTTGGTGGGACACAGGGACCTTTAAATATCTGCAGTCCGCTGCCGATGGCGGACGCCTCCTCGCCGGGACTTAGTGTAAGATAAGAGGCGTGTTCATTTCCAGGACCAGGATTATTCAACCCCTGAGGCGACCAGGGATTATTATTCCTCTCTCTTTTCCTTTCTCCTCTTTTCTAAGCGGCTGTGGGAGAAAAGGTTGAGGACGAGTCGACGGGAACGAGAGAATCCTCGTCCGGTGCTTGCGGAGCCTCTATTGTGTTTTTAATAAACACAGTTATCGGTAAATCAAATGTTTTGTTAGCCCGGCGGTTACCAGGGAGGATCAGATTACAGGAAACAAATTCGAGTTTCTTTTATTCTAAAAGTAACCAACCTCCCCACCGCCCCTCCGATAATGATTTGTGGGAAAGGTCTGGAGTCGTTCAAAAAGTGATTAGACCCTCTGCACAGTCAGAAGCCTTTGATGATACATAAATCATATCTACATGAAAGCTCTGGCTTCGAAAAAAAAAAAGGGGGAAAGAGCCGCAAGATCCGCTTCGCTGTCTACAAGCCCTCCTAACGTCTCCCGTCTCGCAGGAGAAGCCCATAAAGACACATGTTATAGATGAAAGATTTATGATTGAGCTTAATGGGGGAGGCTTTGGAAAAATTTCAGAGTCAAAAGTTTCATGTCAACGTGGAGAGAAGTCCTAGGGCAGAAAAAGAAAATCAGGAGGCCAGAAGCAGTTAAGAGGAGAAACTCTGCTCCAAGAAACTTTTTCTCAAAGTGCAGCGATAATGTCGACGCTGATGAAAACAATATGGATTCCGTCTCTGGATGCTGTCAAACTACTGGCTGGGCAACCATCTGTTTGAATGATGTTTAGATAAGGACAGAAAAAAAAGGGCTTTTGAAACAAAGCTAGGAAATATAGAGGCAGCAACTGCTGCGCTATCAAACTTGAGCGGCTGTGCCAGACAGTGTGTGTGCGTTTCTCTGAGTCGGTGACAGACGACGCAGGTCAACGCTTCTCCGACGCTGCGGAAGCCGCGTTGGCAACTTTCATCCGATTCCCCTCGGCAACACCGAGAACGTCTTCTCCGTCAAAAACACCACACACCGTCTGGGATGGAGACACTGTGGAACGTAGCGATACATCATGTGATATTAAAAGCCTCCCTGCGGTGCAGATGTCATATAAGAGGATAAATGGAGTTATTGGGCTGGAAGACACATACTGTCTGAAACTAGCTGCGTTTCCATGACTCCTAGAATTGCGCAAAACCTAAATATCTCAATGAAAAACTGGTAATAGAAACGGCGAAATTTCGAAAAACCTCTCAAATATCGCTAAGAGGTTTTGATGCTCTCATGAGGTGGTTTTTCAGACGTATCCATACAGAGGTAGATCACAAAAGTGCCATGTGAACACTTTTTTCACGTTTACGAGTCACCGGACGTGACTTATGGGGTCACGTAGCCAGGTCACTTCAAGTAAAAATGGCGTGTTACGTTTGGACGGAGGAGGAGACGGAATATTTTTTTACAAGTCATCAAAGAGAAAAATATATCAACCAGTCTAGACAGCAAACAAAATTCTCTGGGATGCGATTTTACGAGAATTCCGTCCCGCAAGACGAGATTTGATGAGAATTACGGCTTATGCGCTAACACCTGCAAATCGCAATTGTACAATTTTAGAAATATCGCTTTTATTTGGACACGCAGCTACTGTCTGTTTGGGTGGAGCAACATCAACAAATATGACCTCATAAAAGTGTGATGTGCTGCTGAAACAGGGGAGTTAACTGCAAACACACTGGCGCCAGTTTTTGGTCATGTATGGAATTAATTAGTACTTGAAGAGGAGCAACAACACAACAAATTTCTTCACAGTGCTAGCTCAGCGCTAGCACAGGGCGAGCCAAATCTCCCTGGTGGTGTTTGTTGCTACGACGGGCTGGCAGGGAGTCAACCTGCAGCGGCCGCAGGAACAGCTGCCTGCCGAGCCCTCGTCATGCCACGCTCTCACTGCGGTGAAACCTCCAGGGCTGCGTCGGGAGTCATTTCTGCGGACAAGTGGAGTCATGCATCCGCGATTTCAAACGCTCGGCTGGAGCGACGGCCCGGTCGGTATGACGTGGGGGAGGCTGGCCTAATTGCTGACAGAGGGACCAGAGGAGCAACAAACATCTTGTGCAAACCAAATATAAAAAAAAAAAGGAACGCTGGAGCTGTATTTCTTTTCCACCCATATCGTCGCGCCTGGGTTGAAATTCTGTGCGATTCAATCTCACGGAGCCAGACTCGACTCGGCTGACTTGCAGCTACTCATGCGAACAAAGATTTTTTTTTTTTTTTTTTGCTTGGGAAGGTCCCCCTCACCTGCGAAGGTGCGCTGCAGGACAGCCCCCCGGTGATCTCGCCGATGCGCGCCGCCGCCGTGGGGTTGCTGGAGCTGATGAGCACCGGCCCGCTGATCTCCATGGAGTGGCGCTGCGGGGGCGGAGCCAGCGCAGGTTTGTGGGACATGGTGAGGGAGGTGAAAGAATGTCGCTTCTTGCTGTTCTTTTTCTCCCCGGCACGCTGGGCGCCGTTGCTCTGGGGCCCCGAGGAGGCCCCCTCGCCAGAGTCCCCGTTGGAGTCCGACGACTTGTCCAACTCTATAAGCTGACGGGCGGCCGAGTTGAACTGCCAGAGAGGGAGAGGAGAGAGAGGGGGGAGTTGAAAGTAGCAGACGGAGGGAAGGCAGGGGGGGGGGGGGTCGAGCACATTAGAAAGATCATGAAAACTGTCACTCTTTACCTAAAAAAAAAGGAAAAAGAAGAAGGAAACACTCGCTGACGTGGAAAAGCTCGATGTTCACCTTGTCAGCTGAGGTGAATGACCTCACATGACACCATAAATGAACTGCTATCGTCCAAGAAGATTTTTTTGCGCTGAGCAAGCTAGCTCAAGCCAAAATATATTTTTTTCTATTGTTAAAATTAATATCAAAGTCAAGATATACTTCAATATATTTCAAGCTTGACTTTCAGCGCTTGTTCAAGTACCAACGTCTCCTTTGCAAAAGGTGTTCAACAACACCTGAAACCAGAGTCAACCACACCTGTACTGTCCACTGGCTGTAGTGGGAATTTTTACCAGGATGCCAGCTCAGTATACTAGAAATGGCTCATGGCTACTAAAAAACAAAACAAAACACACCAGTCTTGTGGGTGTGCGACTCTATGGGCATTTGTGTCACTTTCAGCCACCTGTACTTTACATTTTATTTATTTATTTATTTTTTTTAAAAAGGGCAGAAAAATCAAAGGAGCGACACTAAAAAGGTTTTGGGTTAATGACAGGGTGTGCTCACTGGCTGTCACACGTTGCCCCAAGCAGCTCCTTCTGGTTGAGGACATGAAAGCTGAACATTTCACCCTAATCCAACAGGGAGCCTGTGTCAGAGCACTAGGTTGGACATGTAAGGTTACCAACAAAATACCATGTGAGGGGCCTTATTTGAGGCCTCCTCCAACAGTAATTGCAGATTATTCTATATTGGGATCCCAGGGAAAAAAACGGGCAGTAAAAGGCTGCAGGAGCACTAAAAAAAAAAAAAAGTCAACGACTTGGATATTCAGCCGGTGCACGGAATGAGATGAGAGCGCATGGTACTCCTGCCACTGTGGCTTCATGACGGTACTGCAAGCAGGATTAGAGAGCAAAGAGTTGGAGGAGTGACCGCAAGTAATAAACTGGGCTCCGGTGGCTGCAGCACCTGCAACACAGGGCCTATTTCAAAAATACCTGGAGCACATCTATCAGAGTGGAGCCCACAGAGTTTGCACCAATCAGGTCACTAGGTTAGCGATCAGCTGATAGCAATCAGGAAGCTCTTTTCGTACAGGTCAATGGACTGTTTACTGATAAGCATCAGTAAACAGTCTGCCAACTGCCAAATATATATTCCACAATACACTTTGTGTTTTTTCAGCCAATGATAAGCATCCAACGGCTGCAGAACGTTTGCATGGGGTCATTAAACCAGAACCTGATATCAAAAGGACGGGCCTGAATGCTGCATATGATCCAGTAATCATCAGCGGCTGACGGATCGAGGCATCCCGAGTCATGAGTGAATGAATTTTATGAATATGAGAAAAGAAGAGTTGCATGAAAACGGCTCCTTAGAAATGAGCTGCGTGTCAGATGATGACGGACGGCTTCAAATGGAACAAGAAGCATTTTTCAAAAGACCCATTTAGTGAGATTATAGAACGGAATATCTTCGGAAAAGGGAATAAATGATGGAATTTGCATCTTAATCAATCAAAAGGGTAAACATGACACATCCAAGTGGTCCAGGTACTTTGCAGCTCATATTTTATAATGATAATAAGAATAATGATGGTGGACATTTCTGACATTCGCAGAGTTCCTCGTCTTTTCTTACCTCGACATACGAGATGGGAAAAATTCCAATTTTATCTCCCAGCATTCCCTCTGCCCAGTTCTCATCCACTCTGCGGATCACAGTGAGTACATCATCCTGAAACACACACGCACACAAAAAAACAGAGAGCCGCAATGAGGAGGAGGAGGCGGCTAATTAGGGGCGGCAGTTGGTTTTTTTATCCCCCAGAAAAACTAAAATTGCAGAGGAATAAACGGGAGGGGACGAAGTTTTCACGCACGCCGCGGGGGAGAGGGAGAGAAAGAGGGAGAGAGCGAGAGAGCACCATTAGTTTTTTGGAAACCGCTTCGTAAACACGCTCATGTTTCTGCTGCAGAGGCATGTAAACAACTGATGACAGAAGGGCAAAATAGAGAGAAAAAAACATCACATTATGGCCCAAACAGCTGGACAGACCCAAACCGCTCGATGACTGTTGTGGAGCCCTCGGCTCGCTCCGCACGCCATTCCTCCTGTCCAGCTTAATTACAGCTGTTTATCAAGACGTCGGGCTCAGAGGCGCACAAACCGTGCGGGGCCGGGCCTTCACGTTTCTAACACAACCGGAGAAAATGAGAGCTCGCGGTGTGTATTTTGGTCGTCTCTCTTTCTCCGTTTCTTTTTTTTCTCCCCTCCACGTGGACGGCGTTGCTGCGGGCGGAGCATCACTCACCTTGGAGAAGGGCAGGCAGTCCTTGTCCGCCTCCTTGTCCTTCAGCTCGAAGTCGTACAGGGCCTTGCACTGTGGCGGCGGCTGCGGCAGCGGCTTCACCACCTGCACGAAGTTGGTGGGGAAGAAGCCGTGCACGCCGCCCATCTCGCCGTGGTACCAGTTCTCGTCCACCTGCCGGCGCAGGATGATGATGTCGCCCTTGCTGAACTTGAGGTCGCCGGGCTCCTTGCCGTCGTAGTTGTAGAGCGCCTTGGCGCAGGGGAGCTGCGGCACGCCCTGCGAGCAAGCAGAGAGGTCCAAAGTTAAAACACACGCACAAAATCCAACACAAGGAGTCCACTGACAAGCTTGCGATTAATCGGTTGAATGGCTTTGGGCGCCTGATTCTTCGGGACATTTCATAAAATTCATTATTTAATAAAAGTCCAGCGAAGTTCAGCTTTTTTGTTTGTCTCTCATAACTAATTTGCCATTTTCCTTCTTCCAAATTCTTCCAAACATCATTAAATACCAGCTGACACGGCCTCTCAGCATCCGCATCTTGCAATTAAAAACTAAAACCCAAACTGCAGCACTGATTAGCGCTCTGCCAGCCACGACTCCAGACAACAGTTTGCAAGGCACGCAGCGTGCATAACGGGGCCACAAAAGGGATGCGTAATGTTGTGGTGACAGACTGTACACACACACACACACACGCGCGCGCGCTCCTGTCCACAGCCGCACAGCAGCTAAACGCGCTAACGTATAGTTAAATAATCTGCCTGTTTAAGTGAGGCCACTTGTGCGAGTGTTTTGTTTAGTGATTTAGCTGCCGTTAAAAAGATTGCCTGCGTGGCGAGCTGCCACGCTAATCGCTGCGAGCGTGAAAAGCCCTGGCGGAGCGTCCCATTGGTGCAAAGGTCTGTGTGTGTCCTCGTTGTTCTGGTTGTTGCTTATTACGGCAGCCTGGATGTGACGAGCTCGGCTGGCAGCTACCGGCTGACAAACGGCCTTCGCTGAGGCCCGGTGCTCCAACGCCCCCCTCACCCCCACACCCTTCCTCGTTTTGTTTTTTTTTTTCAATCTGGCCGTGGATGGTTTTTGTATCTGGAACCCTGAAAGGCCCATTCAGGAAATGACAATCCAGGAAGAGCAGGGGGACAGCCAGTGGGGCGGGGAGGAGCAGGACAGAGAGGCATCAATGTCCTCCATTCAGGGCGGCTGTCTGTGAGGGAGGCTTCGGTCCAAAGCAGCCCCCACCACCACTCCTCCCGAGCCCACCATTATCCACCCCACAGCTGGTAGAAAATCTTTCGCAGTGATCAGAATCGTAAACAGCGCTAACCAGCGAGATTCCCCAAAAAAAAACCCTGAGACCAAGACCGCAGAGTGGAGGGAAAATATGGAGAAGGATGAGCGGGGTGAAAAAAACGCCCCTGGACCAACACAGTCAAGAGGAAGAGAAGTAATGCACACAGAGAGAGAGAGAGAGAGAGAGAGAGAGAGAGAGAGAGAGAGAGAGAGAGAGTTAGGCTCGGCCGTCCCACTAAAGGCTAATGAAGCGTTTAAGGGCTCGGAGGAGAATAAAAGTGCAGAACGAAGCCGTGATGGTGAGCCAGGTTGACATTCTCCTGCTGCAGGGAATCACACAGCCTGAAGGGCCCAGCCAACTGGTCTCCAGTCTGCAGGGAGAGAGAGGGGGAGAGAGACCCCCGCACACCGCACTGGAATTGGGCCTGCGATCCGTTCACACGGAGAGAGAGAGAGAGAGAGAGAGAGAGAGAAAAAAGAGGGCTTTCTCAGCCGGGCCGGGCCGGGCCTGGCAGGAAGTGCTGGGCTCAACGTGCAGACAGAACAGGAAGCAGCGCCATAGTCGCCACTTCTACATGATGACTTTGAAACACCTTGTTGTATGATTAATTATCCAGAAATGCAGACATTGTGTTTAGCACTATGTTTACAACATCCCACAGAAATTCTTGGGGTTTCTTTTTTTTTTTGTTGCTTCCAGCTAAAACTTTGCTGAGTCATTCGCCTATTTTACAGGGGGAGAAAAGTGCAGTCACCACAGGGAGTGGTCTCAGTCGGTGGAGCCAAGACCTGGCCTGGAGAGACAGCTGTACCGACTCTGACATCACAAAGGGTTTTTTCCCCCAAAACGGTTCAAGTTTTAATTTTTTTAAGCACAAACTTTGAGCTTGTATATGGATTTTTCCAATTTTCAAAAAATGAATTTCGCAAGGAAAAAAGGCCAGCACTTTTTCCCCCTCATAGAGCATAATCTCTTTGACAGGAGCTAAAACAGAGTTGTGAAGCCAGTTGGGAGTTCACAATTTTCCCCCTCATGATTCATACTGAATCATTTTTGTAGCAGGTTTTTTATTTTCCTTCCCAAGCGCGGCAAAGAATCCAACTCACAGCCGACTCGTAAACGTCTTTTGATCCCACGCCGCCTTTTTACTCAGCCGTTCCTGTTCCCCGCCCCCTTTGCTGGCCCCATAAAAAGAAATACATCTCCACGTTTGAGTCAACAGAACAGAGATGGGGAGAAAGCAGGAGGGAGTCAAAGAGAGCGAGAGGATGGAAGACGGAGCAGAAGTCGGTGGGGCTGAGGATCAGGATGAGCTGCGTGAGGCGAGTGTTAATATCAGGTTGGAGTCCTGTGTAGCAGAAGACCTGCATGCATGAACTGCAGGTTCATACATGAATCATTACTGGGCTGTCTACTGCCCAATAGACTCAAAAACAAACGCTTCAAAAACAAATGTGTTCATTCACAACAACACTTTTTGATTCAGGTCATTGAAAAAAAAATCCTCCTTTTGAAACAGGACGAGACTCAATGTGCCAGTCTGGATGAGTCAGCAGTGTGAATGTCATCAAAATCAGACAAAACACCTCTATGAAGGTTGTTGTTGTTGGGTTTTTTTCCCTCTTTGCTTTGCACCTCCCCTCCAATTCTGCTAAAATGAGCAGGGAAAAGTTTATGTCGGTAATTATATGGCAGCAAAAGCCTCTGTTTTGTTTCCATGTGAAACTTGTGAAATTCCAAAGTTTGCTCTCCAAAGTGTTTGCGAGTTTATGATTATCCACAGCAGGGACGCTGCTGCAAGTCGGTCTCCAGGGGGAACCGAGAGGCAGACGTCTGCAAGAGGACTGCGGCTCTCTGGTGTTTATATAAACAAAACAAAACAAAACAAAAAAAGATGCAAAATCCCAAACTTAAACACTCCTAAACAAACCACTTTTTTTTTTTTACAGCAATTAAAAATTACATAACAAAAAACACATAAAACGCGTGAATAAAACAATTGAGAAGTTTTCTTCCTCAGCTTTA
This sequence comes from Thamnaconus septentrionalis, assembly GCA_009823395.1. Taxonomy (NCBI): domain Eukaryota; kingdom Metazoa; phylum Chordata; class Actinopteri; order Tetraodontiformes; family Monacanthidae; genus Thamnaconus; species Thamnaconus septentrionalis. The sequence continues at coordinate 4,436,832 of CM020508.1, read as the reverse complement.
CACGACGACTGAGAGAGTGAATCGCTGAAGTGTTTTACCCCCATTTTCTCATGACACAATTTGACCTGCGAAAGTTATTTCACTTTGAACCAAACTGTTCCAGTTTGGGTCTCGCAAAAACCCACAACCCTGACAGATTTATATCTCAATATACGGACGACTAGACAAAACATTTGCCCATTTGTGTGCAGCCGCCCGTGGACGACTTCACCCTTTTTTCCCCCTCCCTACAAAAGACTCGCTGAAAATCAGTGTTTGGACACGAGGGTCGTCTTTGTGTGTGCCCAGATAAAGAAAGAGACACAGAAATGAGGCCTCACTGTGCCGGGCATCAGCTGGTGTGTGTCTGTGCGCAATTACTCCTGTGCTGCTGCGGATAACGCAATTAGACCTGTGTGCTAAAGGGCTTTGGCTGTTACAGCGTTCTGTTCCGCAGCACTGGATTATAACAGAATTAGCCGAGTGTTCTGCTTTACGGCGCAGTCAAATGTCAACAACCAGTGTGCAGACAGGCATTAAAAAAAAAAAAAAGCACTGGGCCAAATGTGCGATCGTGGCCGAGGGAAGGGAAGGCAAGGGAAGGCCAGGTCAAATGGGGAGAATTACACCGACGGCTCTCCAGAAGGACAAAAGGCAAATAAGCTGGCAGCCTCCCTCAGCTGCTGCTTCAACACGCCATCGAACTGTGAGGCTCTGCGATGACGACAATCAATCCACTGGGTTCAATTAACATAAATTAACAGCAGAAACGTGGCGCGACACATGTACGCCAGCTCAGCATTAGGCCTGCCAGAAAAATCTGATCAACTTTGCATTTTTGCATGCAAAAACAATACAGTCAGTGATATTTCCAACTGACTGATCACTTAAATGTGTTCAGCTTTCTACAACAATCACATACGCACACAACTATTTTCCTTCCCTACTCTGGTGCTACAAGCACAGCAAAGGGTAGTAATGCACCATCCACTATGACGCTTTTAGACGCGTTCAGACTGCAGGCGAATCAGATTCAAATCAGATTCCTTCTCAAATCTGATTTTTAGGGCTGACTGTCCACACTGTTTTTAGCAAGGGTCCAAATGGGATCTGGCTCTGTTCACACTGGGCCACATTATTGACCCATCTGACAGGTTGCTGTAGCAACGACGTCAGAGTGGAGGCGTGTGACGTCATATCATTACGACAGCGGCGTGACAGATAGAGTGACATCACGGACTGTCAAAACCCATCGTGTGTTTGGAGCTGCTCACACTGAGACGCTTCTGTCCAAATTTGAAACTACATCCCAAAGGTGGTTTCAATCCATTTTGGAAAAATTGGATTTCATGTGATTTGTGACTGTTCAGACTACAAAAGAGCCATCCAGTTTCAATCTGGATGGGCTAAAAATTGGATTTTGGCTGGCAGTCTGAAAGTAGCTTATTAGTCCCTTTTTCTTTTTTTCTTTTTTTAAAGGGCAACAATGTTACAGGTGACTTTCGTTTTCTTGGTCACCCAGATCAGGGCTTGTGTGTGTGATCGCAGCCGACAGGCAGAAACCTGTTAGCCTTGCTGTGTGTCAAGTGCCAGACATGAGTCCACTCCCATAGGGAGACCTCCAGGAGCTGTGTGTGTGTGTGTGTCCCTGGGGGGAGCACTGCTGACAAAACAGTGTACAATGACGTGTGTGTGTGTGTGTGTGTAGGCTTCAGTCCGTCTCTTCCACGCTGTCCAGGTGGCCAACACACATTTGTTGTTCATGATACTGCGTCCCTGCCAGCTGAAGGTCCGGCCACCAACAATTTGGCACAGGCACGGACACATGATGGCAGTGAGGAATTCTCGAGAGGTGTGTATGTGTGTGTGTGTGTGTGTGTGACTTGATGCAATCAGAGCTGAGTGATGATTTTCAGCTGATCCCTTTCAAAGACCCTGATTGGAAATCGTTGCATTAAGATGCTGTATGTGCTTTCAGAAATAGGGTAAAAAAAAATAAAAAAAAAGGCTCTGGCTCAGTAACAACAAAAGACAGCATTCATCACACATCAGGAGCGACTCTCTACTCCAGTTTCAATGCCACCTTGAAGGTAGACTGTGGGCTCCGGGATCAGGAGCAGCAAGGCCCCCGCAGGGCCAGCAGCATGTGCTAGAGCCAGGATTTATGGTGAGGTTCCAGCCTTACAGCGGTGGTCCTCTTAAAAACATTCAGCATGTGGGACGTACAGCTAAGGGCAACACACCAGCGAGTGCCCTGGGTGAAGCTATAGATTAGTCATCAGAAAGGAAGGGGGGAAAGAGAGAGGGAGTATGGATTTGTGGGAGAGCAAGAGCAGACGGTCTGGAGCTCTCACACATGCGGTTTTCATAGGGCTCTTATAGGCTCATGTGTGTGTGTGTGTGTGTGTGTGTGTGTGTGTGTGTGTGTAAAAAAGCAATCGCACGAAAACCACTTCCACATGAACTGGCAGGCCTGTGGGTGCGGGCTAATGTGTGGAGGCCTGCCCGCTTCACCTGGCCGCCCCTTGGAAGCGGCAGCCAGCGAGGCCGGCCGGTCCTGGGTGGCCCCCCCGAGATTAGCCACTCTGCTTGCCTGGCTGAAAAGCGGAGGGGAACGCCGCTCCGAATCCCTCTGCCAATTCATACACTCGGGCTTAGCGAGTCGCTCACGCAGGAGCAGACTCGCATTTCAGAGGAGACAGAGCGAGGAGGCCGCGGGAGGAAAACAGCAGGATCAAAAGGAGGGGAAAGAAAAACACGGTGGGCGAAGAAAGCCGCGCTCGCCATCCCGAAGCAAAACCGCGTGAAGGTTTAGAGTCCGTGAAGCGGCAGCAGACACAACGGGCCCGACCGCTGGGCTAAAAGAAACACCTGGGACTGAGTGAGTTGTTTTTTTCTTTCTTTTTTCTTTAAAGAACCGACTCAAAAGTCGAGTGTAAAAACGCACAAGAAAACTGAACCGGCAGTTTCTGAAGTCTGGTGCGCCAACAATCAGGAGAAGATGACAAAACTGTTGATGAACCCCGGAGGCATTGTTCACCCCAGGCTGAAATTTCATCCATGTGCTCCTCAGTGCGGACTGGAGGAGCTCTGGTGACGTGTTCCAATCCAAAAAACCATTCTTGAGTTTCACAGAGAACACAACAGAACTCCACCTGAAGCCAAACACAATAGAGGCGGATAACATCGACGTTACAATACTCCAAACGACACATCAAAAGCCTTTTCATCATTTTCAACAAGCCGCATATCAGCAGCGTATCGGTGTGTGTAAATCAAAAAATACAAAGGCTGCGTACAGACTGGACTTCAAATCAGATTCCTTCTAAAATCCAATTTTTAGGGCTGACTGTCCACACACTGACGAGCCAATGAGTTTCCTCCTCTGTGCAGGAACTGCTGTTTTCTACTTCTCCTGTCTGCTCCATTACGTTACAGTTCCACACCTGGAATGTCGCTCTCTGGTCTGGCGTCACGGACAGTCAAAACCCATCGGTGTGTTTGGAGCTGTTCTCACTGAGACGCATCAGCCCAAATGCCATTTGAAACCGCCTCTCGAAGGTGGTTTCAATCCGTTTCGCAAAAATCGGATTTAATGTGATTCGTGACTGTTCAGACTACGAAAGAGCCATCCGGTTTCAATCTGGGCGGGCTAAAAATCCGATTTTGCCCGGCAGTCTGAACACGGCTAAAAACGACCACTGTCTGAGCCCGTTCGGATGGGGCGTCGTTAAAAGCTGGATTAGAGCTGAAGCGCTCTTGTATCCGCGACAGAGGAGGAATTAGTGCACAAGTGTCACAGTATCAGTGTATTGAGCGGCAGTCAATACGGGCTGAATACTAAGCATTTCCTCACATTACTCTCCACTGTGCTGGTGAAAGCGTGCACTGTCTGTGGACTTTTGTCCCCCCCTCACGCCACCCCCTTCAGTCATTCATGGTGGGCCACCTGCTCGGCCGCCTCCAGCCAGAGCCCACTGTGATTTATACCGAGGGAGTTCAACTCCGCAGGAAACACCCCCCCCCGACACACACACACAAGTCCGCTGCAAACTGCGTAATTGCTTAAACGTCAAATAAAGCTCTGCTGTGATCTCCGCTTAAGTATCTCCCATTTGTCAATCCGACCGTCTCATTATGTGTGCGTCTCCTCTCCAGCGCGACGCTCGGCCCCGGCTGCTGTTTGTGCGACTCTACAGTGTGCAAACAAAAAAAAGGGGGCAGGATATTGACAAAGAGTCGACGGGGGAGGGGGGGGGGGGGCAAACACAAGGAGTCTGCTCTCTGACTCCAGCAGCACGGCACCGGCCGTTTTTCACTCTCCTCAGAGAATGCATGTGTTTGTCCATTCCACCCTCCAATCGACCCCAGATGTCGCACGCAGGCGCGATGTTTCCTTCGTGTCAACTAGACAACGCTAGCGAAGCACCGTGGATGAGACCGAGGTGGGAGGAAGGAGGAGGGGGAGACGCACTGGGGAGGAAGAGCTGGGTTCTTCGGGCCCTCGCAAGCTTTATGGGCAGCATGAAGAAGGCGCAGTAGGAAAGATCTTTATTAGTCCCACGTCTGGAAGCTGCACAGTACGGCAGCTGGAATTTTAGATGAAGAAATATAGGAGGAATAAATAATAAGAGAGAAACTCTATAAACAACGGCCGCATGTACATAAATACTTTTGCTCGTGCCTGCATGGACTTTTTATTTAGTCCAGTCAGTGCAGCTGGACTGCACTGCAAACAGCATTCACTATGATTTCAGCTTCCACCATTAGTGTTCGCGTTAGCAGTTTGGTATTTAAGTATATTTTCTTTAAGTAAAAAAAGAAGAAAAAAATAACTAACAAACTATACTGATAGCTACAGGATAATGTATATACAATGATATGTTGATAAGGGACAACAAAAAGTTGATTTTTCGTTGCAAATGTTGCATCCGTAAACATCAGTAAGAGTCGCTGCTGTCTGCTGCCAGTGTCTGGTTGGGAGCAGATCAACTTTGGGAAGCCAACACAGGAGAAGGCTTCATAAAAGCAGCAACATTTGACGGGCGATCCTGCTGGCACAGACCCGCATTGCATAAATGGAGGTTGCTGTGGTGACTCGGCGCACAATTATACCATTAAGGACGGAACAGAGAGGACACACAGATGCTCGGGCTCTCTCTGGGCTTACTGGATCTGTGCTAGGACACACACACACACACACACACACACACACACTTCTCCTCGGTGTGCAGGCAGAGACGATGAGGATCACCTAGTTTCTACAACAACACAAACAGAAATACGGGCTCGCCGCCGCCAACCTGCGCTGACATTTCAAAACGCGGCGTTGCCCCAGATCTGTTTGTGTACTGATTACACACCTGTGTTTTTGTGGGTGTGTGCAGTCAGCGGCGGCGTAAGGGCCCTCTCGTCGGTCTGAAATCAGCCTGTGAGTCATTAAAACAAACATTAGGCCGGCTTGGTTAGGCAAAACTCACACAGGGCCGGGGGTTTGTGTTTGTGTGAAACAAATTGGCTCCAAACTACGTTTCCCGACGAGCGGAGAAGTTACGACGCCGGGCGCGATGGTAAATCTTTCCTCAGTTGCTCGCGCAGACGGCACATAACAGATGGAAGGAAGCAAAGACTCGGCCCTGTTCAAGTCCGTTTCAGTAATTAATTGCAGACCGGCGGGCCGGAGACCTCACACATGCAAGCAAACTGAGAACACGGCTCTCTGCTGCAGTTCCGTCTCAATATTCAGGCCGTTTGTTACCTGGACTATTGTTCCACAGAGTGATGGTAACCGTGTCCCTCCGGCACCCTCCCGGGACTCTGAACCCACTAGGGGTGATTATGGCACCATTACTTATGATAACAAATGCAGGTGGTGGCTTAGAAGCTCATATTTCACAGCATCTGCTCACCCCACCCCACCCCTGCGTGCCATTTAAATCAATTACAACCCCTGTACTTCAAACCCGGGTAATAAGATGCAGTCTGTTCTCTAGGAGGGTCCCCCCCCATTTTTTTTTTCTTTTGCCCCCCCCCCCTCGTTTTGAAAGCCATAACATGTAATTTATGCATCCGGTGCGGCAAAATGTTTTCAATTAAACTACATCCATCCTCCTCTGGTCCTCGATTGCCTTTCCACAGCTGGGAGGAAGATGTCACTCAGGGGACACGTGCAGATTAACTGCACTTCAGGGGCCTCAAACAAAAACAGGAAACTTCTCAGCAGATAGCCCAGATCGCCCCACACACACACACACACACACACACACACACACACACACACACACACACACACACACACACACACACACACACACACACACACACACACACACACACACACACACACACACACACACACACACACACACACACACACACACACACACACAGATCTGAGGGAATCTTTTCAAATACATATTTCCACACATGTGAGGAGGAGGCGGCGGCCTGGGACCACACAACTCTCTGGGCAGTGAGCAGCGAGGTGAGCCAGAGGCAGCAGCCACCGCCGCCACCGCCGCTGCTGCTGCTTCTTGCCTGAAGAGCCACTAACAGTTGGCAGGTCAAAAGGTCAAACAACTGAAAACAAAACTCTCTAGCAAAGCATGATTTCCGCCTTGGGGATGGGAACTGAACACTTAACATGCCAGCAGTCTAACGGCCCATGGACAACCAATGGCGGCCCTCCAATCACAACACGGGGTCAGAGGTCAGAGTGCGCAGTCGAGGCCAGGCAGGTACTGGGGGTCAGTTTTGGAACGGCCGCGGCAACAAAACCGAGGCACATGTTCTCAAACAGCTGACAAAGAACTAAAACCAAAAACTGCTCAAATTTCCCCAAACTCGAATTTTCCCCAGACAGCCTTAGAAAAAAATAGAAGAAGAAGAAGAAGAAGAATCGACCGTGCCTAAACGCAAGAATGATTAACAAGATCCGGAAAACAAAACACTGGGCTGAAATGAAACCCCAAGGAACCCTTTTGTGCAGGACAGACGCATAAAACAGCAGCAGAACGGCTTTCACTGCCCCGGCGGGTGAGACGGGCCGGTCATGGGTACTTCCCTTTACTAGCGTCACGCTGACAGACCTGGGAGGAGATGAAACATGAGGCCGGAGGCAGCGAGGAAGCCCGGGCCGCGGGGCAAACTTGTCATTTTGGTCGGAGGAACACCCAGACGACGCTTATGATAACAAGAGACGTCGTCGCAGCTCGATTGAAGGGGGAAGAGAAACCCAGACAATAAAGGTTAAATGTATTCATTACCGCTGGTGCGGAGCCAGACGGCGCAGCGTGTCCAGGAAATGATCGGCAGCTGGCTCGGACTTTTTTTGGACGGGCATGAAAAGATGTCTTTGCAACGTGATAGGAGAGGAAGGGGGGTTAGGGGGGGGCTTTCAGGTGCTCAGACACTTTATACCGAGTGCGATTATCAACACCACTGCCCTGAGACACCGACCCTGCTCTTCCGTACGCTCAAAGTCTCCACGACTGGAGTTGAACACATGCCTTGGGAGTGTTGAGAGGAGGGGGGGGGGTTTAGACACATGTGTTGCCACTTTAAAGACGGATTTACCTGCGAAGGTGAACGTGAGGCGACGGGACCAGACAAGCCCGTCGGTGTTTGAGGGGGGAAAACAGTGACCTGCGACAACTCACGGCATTCCTCAGAGACACACACACAAAACATCCTGCTGCATCCGGGAAGGGAGGGTGGGAGGGAGGGGCAGAGTGAGGGGGAGGGCGGAGGTTACAGGGAGAAGGAAGAAAACAAGTCAACTCTTCCCCTCTTTTGTGGGTCTGGCTAATCTCGAAAAGCCTTACACGAAGAGAAAAAGGAAAAGAAAAAAAACGCTCACTCTATCAGGGGAGCAGTATCACGCTGGAACACGTAAAGCGGCTTAATTGTGAGAACGGCGATTTTCGAGAGCAGATCTGGCCGCTGCCGCCGCCGCGTTAATGGCTTTATGTCAGTGTGCGTTAGCGGCGCAATCCAGGGGAACGAGCAGGAACCCACGGCTCGGCTCAGCCCGGCCCGGCGCTCCAACTAACACACACACACACACACACACGCACAGGTTCCCTCAGAATGAGAGTCAGCAGTCAGCAATAGGAAAAAAAATAAAAAAAAAGAGGACGGGCCCGGTGCCGACCCTCCGTCTAATAAACTGTAATCTTATTAGGCCTTTAACAGGCTCCAGCTAGGATTTAGACACCGGGGAAGAGGAGGGGGAATATGGGAGGGGTGGAGGGGTGAGAGTCTGTGTTGGTGTTTCATGAGAGAAAATTACAGGTGGGCCGACAGCCTCCCCCCCCCCCACCCCGCCACCCCCCAACTCTCCTGAGACGCTGTCCAGCAGGTCATGGCTGCCTGTCGACTCGGTGGGAAAAACAGAGGAGGCGAGAGAAAAGTGCGAGTGTGTTGAGAGAGCAGGAACCAAAAGACCAAAGCGCTTTTTTTTTTTTCAAGAAAAAGAGAGAGAGAGAGAGAAAAATCCCAGAGGAGAGGCAGTAAGTATGTGTTTGCCAGAATGCGGGCAGCGTGAGGGTGTAATGACGGGGTTCCGTGGCGCAGCCAGAGGTCAGCCAGCGGGCCAAGAGGAAAGGCTTCGGCAACAACATGATGTCATCAAAGAGGGCCCGGCAGTGACTCACTCGCTCGAACCGAACCTCAGACGAGGGAGGTGCACAAGAATTTTAATGAGATACCTCTGCATAAGGAACCAATAAACAACATTTTTCCCTCCGAGGGAAATAAATCAACTGCGAGGACATGAAACACAAGAAGCCACCGCAGTTTTACTATAAAAATAACTCGTCGGGGGTGGGGTGGGGTGGGGTTGGGGAAGGGGCAACAATGTCTTGGGGAGTTCCTGCACCGCCAGAGCGCTTCCTCCCAACAACCAACGGCAAATAAGAGTAAATAAATCAGTGGTTGGATATTCGTTGCTGCTCCAATGGTGGAGAGGAACCAGTCTGGGAGGTTTGATCCGAGACGCAGGCTAAGGACAGGCAACACTTCCAACTACATCTCAAAGAGGTAAAGGTACTCCTGTAGGTTTTGTGCAAAACAATATGTTTTGGAAAAAATAAATAAATGAAATGGCTGCATTCCATTGATGACGTGACAGCGAATGTGTTGTTGAATTGCTTGACTTGAGCAGGCCAGGTCGGCCGGTGGCTCCAAGTCTTGGCAGGCTTGTTTGCTTTGCAACAACGGCTCTCAACAACACAGAGCTGTCAGCGCTCCATTAAATGCCTCTCCGTCTGAGAGTTCTCCATTATTTCCAGCCACAGCTTCTGGAAGCACCTCTCTCTCTCTCTCTCTCTCTCTCTCAGTTCTGCTTGGAGATCTTGACATGTGCTTGTGTGCCGCTGACAGTCTAATAACTGATTATTTTTTGGGGGGTTTTCTGCATGTCCTCTAATATTTCTAAATATCTCAGTATGGTCTAGCCACAAGTGCATACACACATCCTCTGGCTCTTTGTTACAGGTTGTGGTGAGTGCAAATATATTCCAAGTAGGGATGTTAACAATTAAACGATTATCGATTAATTGTCAATTAAGAAGTGAATTGATTAAATTAAATTAGTCACAATTAATTGAACATTGCCCGGGCCTGGGACCTTTCTGTGTGGAGTTTGCATGTTCTCCCTGTGTCTGCGTGGGTTCTCTCCGGGTTCTCCGGCTTCCTCCCACAGTCCAAAAACATGCATGTGAGGTCAATTGAACAGTCTAAATTGTCCGTAGGTGTGCATGTGAGTGTGAATGGTTGTCTGTCTCTATGTGGCCCTGCGATGAACTGGCGTCTTGTCCAGGGTGTACCCTGCCTTCGCCCTAAGACAGCTGGGATAGGCTCCAGCAGACCCCCGTGACCCTGAATAGGAATAAGCGGGTATAGAAGATGAATGAATAATTGAACATTGTTTATATGGGTAGTTAAAATCATTATAACAGTGTTGAACACATGTAGCTACTGTAATAGTCATAATATACCTAGAACAAGTTGAAATGTGACCCTTTAGAAGTCAACTTAAAGTCAGAGGATAAATGTTAAGGCCGTTTCTGCTGTTCTCTAATGTAAAAATGGGTCACATTGGACCCTCAACATTACTTAAGGGTTAAATCATGTGTTCCTTACACATTTTTCATTGGGAAATTTAGGTTCTCAGGAAAAATCGCCGCTTATCAATTAATCGTTCGATTGATAAGGTCAATCAACGATTAATAAGTTAATCGATGACTTGCATCCCTAATTCCAAGTGTCTCCATTGCTGTTGTGACCTTTCTGGAACTACAAGAAATGTGAGTAGAAAGTTAGTTGAAATGCACCTGGAGAGATTGTTTAAAACATAAGAATGACAAAAATTGGAGCTCCTGAAGTGACCAAGACCAGCGAGCACCACCTGATCCATCAACTGAGAGAGACTTTATCAGCCTGGAAGGCACTTCCAGAGTTCAAGGGAGCCAAACTGACTGGAGCGCTGTCACGATAACTGAAGACATCCACAGAATCACCTCCTCACCCCGACCCCCCCCCCCTGCCGATGGCTCCAAACCCTGGCTGCCGTGACTCCTGAACCCCGACCTTTGACCCCTTGCAGACAAGCGCCGCGGTTTTACTCTTTCTCACGCAAGAGCACCGCCGAGCTATCTGCTCTCAATCCGGGGGAACAAAATACCGCGTTACACGAGTCGACGAGGGCCGGGAGGAAGACAAAACACGGCTGTAACGGAGCACCGCGGAGGTGTGTCCGCGAAGGGGGGTGGGGGGAGGGCGGACGGCGGCGGAGGATTCTCCGGGTCAAAGGGAAACGCCACGGCGGCGCGTCGGGCGACGGCGGCGGAGGAGCCTGCGTATGGCGGGGAGGGGGGGGGGAAACGCACCAAACCTTCGCTTGACACTCATCAGTTTCCTTTACCAGGAGCCTGGACGCACGCACACACATCTCTCCCTCAGCTCTCCCGGCCACTCTACACGTGTCGGCCGGTCAGCGAGATCAGAGGGGGCCTCAAACAAAACCCTGTTGTGCATCTGTCAGGCAGTCCCCGCCACCCCCCCCCCCTTGCCTTTCCCTCCCCTCGCGGCCATTCTCTGGTCATTTAAGAATCAGAGGTGGAGCCTGATCAGAGACGGCAACACAGGAGCTGCTTCAAGCTCTGAGGGACCTGCAAAAAAAAAAAAAAAAAGAAAAAGTCTGAGGCCAACCGGGAACAAAACAAAAAGGGAAAAAGTGAGAGCGAGGGCGTCACTCGGGGGCCAGTGGAGCGCTCAGGCCGTCTGAGATGAGAATGGGCGGCGCACAAAGAGCTTTGATCTCAGCTTTTTATGTTTGGAAAACACGGCACCTGCGAAGCGGAGCCTCGTCTCCTTCTCCCGCCGTCAACGGAACGAACCTGAGGCGCAATGACTCAACAGCCAACAGACGGTCCACAACACAGCTGCTGGAAGCAGAACTGAAGCAGCGTTTTACACTCTTGTACCGCGACCGAACGACTGCAGTGAACTGCACGAATCTCAGAGCATTAAAAAAAAACTACAAGCCGCTTCCAAGTTTCCACCTCCTTTACGTCCAACAAGCAGGTGCATCGGAGCTGAGAGGAAATTCCAAAACGGGCCGGCAGCCACTGAGTCACGCTACTGTGCAGCAGATGAGGCAGGTCTGCAGCCAGCCGTTAACAGGACGGTCTCTGAGCTCCATACCTGCATGCCAAGCAAGCAGATACACTATCAGCACGCGTCCACATTCCAGTAATTGTATGAAGGACCATCGTTTCATCTAAACCATCCTCCCTCTGTTAAGACCAGAGCTGCTCTCCATGGGGCCCATACATTGTTTTTGTGAAATTTGTGGAAACAAATGGCAGGGAAATAACAATGACGTCAGACAATCAAGAGATAGCAGCAGCAGTGTTGTTTTCCCACAAGTGTGTACATAGTTGGAAAGAAAATTAACTTGGAAATCAAGAAGTCTTACCAAATACTAAGTGTGCAGTTTTGGCTTTTCATAGAAAGCAGATAAATAATAGGGCACTGGTACAAGACCAGCACTGACAACACTAACATATTGTGTAGTGTTTGCTGCCAGTGGCTCCTCTTATGTTGCACATTTTTGCTGAAGTGCAGCAACAAAAACAAACATAAAACATACTTAAGACCGCCTCTCTTTTTCTCTTCCTCAGAGACTTGGTGAGATAAAACATATTTGTTTCCTACTCCCCTCTCGAAAGCTAATTTGTCCCATCTGTTTCAATAAAACTGCTGAAACGCAGGCATTCAATACTTCCACATTTTTCTCCCATTATTAACAGCTTTCGACAGAAGAAAACTGCCACTCTGTTGTTCCCACCCTGCGTTTCTCATGTGCGTCCGCGGAGAAACGCTTCAGTGAGAATCCTGAAAGTGCAACGCAGACTTTAACGGATAAAAATCATCAACAACTATCAAAAGCTCAGGAACTCTTTCTTGGAGGGGAGGAAAAGGCCAAGAGTTCGGGCCCGAGCGGAATGATTTCTTGGCTAAACTAATAACCCGTCACAATCGTGGTCATTAGTAACGGTGGGCTGCTAGTCAAGCGGCTGGCTGGCTTTGGGATCACCATGATAACGCTTAATCCACAGCGAAGATTAGCGAGCCAGCAATGCAACATGCTGCTTTTAATCCTCGCAGACTTTCCCCTCCCGCTCCCCCCGTTTTGTTTCAGCTTGACCTCGACGACGGGAAACACAGATCCGCGCTCGCTGAACCGTGACGGGTCACGGCGGAGGAATACTGACCCGGACCAGGTTGCTCTTGGCCTGGGCTCGCTGCGGCTGCGCTCCTGGCGCGCCGGGCTCCCTGGCGGCGCCGCCGTGCGCTCTGGCAACCGCTCCAGATGTGCCGTTGGTGCAGGTGCCTGGTCCCGGGGCGGCCCGCCGAGGCCGCTGCTTGATGCCGTCCAGGAGGCGCACCAGGAGGATGTTGCTGGGCAGCTCGTCCACGGCGCACTCCACCAGCGTGCGGCACTCGGGGCAGCGCAGCTCGCCGCGCGAGCCCAGGATGCCCTGGAGGCAGCGGCGGCAGAAGGTGTGCTGACAGGGGAGGACCTTGGCCGAGGCGTCCAGCCGCTCCAGGCACACGGGGCACTCGAGCAGATCCAACAGCACCGACTCGTCCATTCTCGCACGCGTTCTCCTCCCACCTCCTTCAGCAGACAGACATGACGCCGACTCGCTTTCTGCTCGGGAGAAGGACCGACGCCGTCACGTCACTCCCATAGCTTCACCGTGGCCATGGCATCTGCATCAACTGTGAGGGTCAGAGGATGGAAGATAAATTAGGCGAGGAACAGTTCATGGCGGTAGGTCTCGTAAAGTAAAATTTAAGATTGGAATTCATTTCTTGAGCGCAGAAACTGCAGCAGTATGTCTTGCAAGATGAATAAAAAAAACTGAAGGGAAAAGCCACAACAATAGCCAAGCGGACCAACTGTGTCTCATTAGCGTCATAAATATGGAACAGAAAGGACGGGAACATTTAATCCACTTCACAGTGGTTAATTAACACTTGGAAATGACTATATTGGAGCAATTAGAGCGTTAAGAGGAAACAGACAAACGCTAAAACGCTACAGCGGGAGTGTCAGCCCGTGATTTGCCCCCTCGAGAACCAGATAAAAATCGACCTACCGAGCCCGTTATCAACTTTGCGTGTCTGACACGCAATAAAAGTACCAGTAATGCTGCGACCTAATCGGCTGGATGGAGCCGCGTACGTGTGTGCGCTATCTCATGAGAGCGCGGTAATCACGAGAAGGCATTAAGCGCTAAATCCAAAAAAAAGGCGTCACACCCGTCACGTACAACAGTAACTAAACATTACTCCGGGGAGGAGGAAAAATGTCAATATTACGTAACACATGGCAGCACGGAGAGAACGTACGCACGGTTTACTTGTTTTATGCCAGTGGCGGGTCCTCTGCGCAATACTTCTGGGCTATCTCGCCAAAAGTGCTCAACAAGGGGCAATAAAAGCGAGCGGAGGTGCCGCGGTGGCAAACTTAGCCTAGTTAAGTCCGATAGCAAAGATCGCTCGCTTCGCTAACGAGGGGGGGGTCTAACATGAGCGCTGTCGCCCCTCAAAGAAAACGGATTTAAAGTTTTCGCCGCGTCCGTACTCGAATTAACGGTTGTACGAGGCTTAACTGGGGGAAAGGACCAACCAAGAACACAACAGAAATAAAACAAAAAGGAAAAATAGACAAGAAATTTGTCTTGCCGCTTTCAAAAAACAGACCCTTGTCTTCTTGCGACAAGAAATCTCGCAATTATTTCCGCTTTCTTGCTAACGTTAAAACTCGGCAGCAAGCTACGCGTTAAATTAAAAGAACAAAAAAAGTACTCACCCTTTGACCCAAATGAAACGCTTCCCTCGGGTGTGTGCCGGTGTTCCCTGGAGGCTTCCGAGTAACAACTCTATCGGCGGCTGAAGTCGAACCTTAACACGACAAGGAACGCAGGGGAGACAACGGAACTCCGAGCGCCATGCTAGCAGCCCCACTTCTGTCCGGCTGCTCCGCTCGCTGTGCCGCTGCTAATAAGAGGGGAGGGGGAGAGGTTTGCTTGCTTTACGGGCCGTCGGAAGAAAGAGCTTCACAAAAGGGGAGGGCGAAGCCCCATTCGACAGTGTGTAACATTTACAGAAATACACGATAACAGAAACTAGGACACTATTAACAACGTATGTGGACATTTATGTTGTTGAATATGTGGATTTTAGTTTTATTCATTTTTTTTTTTTGTTATTTGCTGTTAGTGTTACACTGTGGTACATGATTGCTCACCCTAAAAATAGGCTTTGACTACATATCGGGGTTAAAATTGAAGCTAAATGGTCAATTGTATCGTCTAGCAACAGCTTTTAGTTTAAGCATTCTCTTAAACTAAAAAAAAAAAAAAGAAAGAAAGAAAAGAAATGGCCAATGTCCTAATCCCATTTAATGGAATCTTGCATTGCCATTATTGTTGGGTTAGTGCACAAATAAAAGCTAAGTGTACACAACAAAATTGGCCAGAGATTAGCACCCAGTTAGCAAACCTGGGCTTCAGAAAAAGGCAGGCTGGAGTTGGTGGGGGGTACATTCCCCCTGTGTTCATCACAAACAGTCCAGTCGGGAACACATCTTATACCCATTACAGCACCAAATATGCGTCCAACTATACAACAATGAGTGCAGAGCCAAGCAATAAATGTGTGATTGATTTTTATCTCATTCAGAAGCCAATGCAGAGAGATGAGGGGGAGCAAATGAGCAATAAAGGAGAGGATTTATATGGAGGTGCCTCTCCTGTGTCACATGTGATCCAATGGGAGCTGGCAGGAGGCCCTCAGGTCATATTTCCTCCCAGTCAACCCGCCCCTGTACCTCGGCTGAGACAATGGCCCCTGCCCTCGTTTTCTGCTTGACCCTAGTGTATTTATTACGACACTCGGATTCTGCACACATTCCATGTTGTTTGCCAAAAGGCCTCGTCGGACATGGCTTGATGTTATTCAGAGAGGCAGTGGCAGTGATTTGTAGACTTTGAAACATAATAATCTGCAGTAGTGGCTGCACCTGAGGGCAAAAAACCCCCCACAATCTCTGTCAACACACACACACACACACACAAACAAGTGATGGAGGTGAGACAGCTGCGCTACTGCCTATAAATGGGGACAAGAAAAGCAGGAGGGGACATGGTTAGACATATGTCCCAATTTACATCCAGGAGGGTAAACCTTGACAGATGTAGTGGCCCTCTGTTGTGCACTCCCGGTGCTGTAAATAGATTGCAATCATCAATGTGCGCAGTGTTGAAATGCAAACACGCCATTTTTCCAGAGAAGCAATACACACATTTGGCTGAGTTTTATTTTTAAACATACCAAAGAATGGAGGACTTCTACTGCAAAAACATTTTTAATTTAGAATGTAGCATGTTTTTTTCTCTATTCAGTAACAAAAATTACTGTTTTTATTTTATTAAAGCCAGATTTGAACCAGTCCTGGTCCAATCAATACACAGCCGTTCTCATGAGATCTGGCCTCCTTTCAAGGACACCACATTGTATACTATTATAACAAATACCAGAATCTCAGGATGCGAGCATCTTTCACGGCATGATTTAAATTCAAATCCAATTCTAAAAACCCCTCTGGGGCTCTTGAAATTAAAAGCATCTTAAACATATTGAGATTTTTGGAGAGAAAATAAGCAAACAAACTGAGCTACAGATTAAATATTCAACAGATACATTTAAAAAAAAAAAAAAAAAAAAAAAAGCTACAGACACACAAAAGATGCAAAGGTTTCCTATGGTTTTACTTAGTCATGCCCAGATTGCTGTCTGACTCCAGACTGCACAGAACTTAGCTGCCAGGGTTTAAACCCCAACCGAGATGTGATGACATCATCCTGTTTTAACCTGGCTCGCAGTTTGTCAGTGGGTTTTTTAGATTTTACTGAAGGTCACTCTTCATGACCTTTCAACCTCTCGCAATCCAGGACACACTCCTGGATCCTCGGGCAGTCGGTCTGGTTCTATGCGTACCAGATGTGCTGCTGAAAAACTGAGGTGACATTGCACTCACCCTATGGCCAAGTAAGGAAATGATTTTGACTAGCTTCTTAAAACAGTTTGATCTGAGAAAAATGATCACATTTGCCTTTCTTTGAACAGTTTTATCATCTTTTTTTGGTTAAAGTCGGTTTCCTCCCTCATGCCATTTTAATTGAGAATTCCTTTCTGGTGACTGTGGTGAGTAAGGCTTGCAACCTGGTTCTTGACAATAGAACATAGAACAGAGTAGAATAGAATAGTTTATTGGCATTTGCACAACAGGTACATGGAAGTACAGGTACATAGAAAATCTTGTGCATTTCTCTCAGTCATGCATTAGTCCCAAATACACAAAAAGGCAGAAGGTATAAAAATAGATACATACAGAAACATGCACATTTAAAAAAGATGAGCGCTCTAAAACATGCTAATTATTAAGTAGCTGATAGAGGCCTCCTTTCCCCCTTTTGCCTTAATATTATCAATACATTTTCCTGCATATTTTTTGTTCCCTGTAAAAATTCCAAAATAGACACTCGACCACCTCTATCTTATTTGAGGCCTCATTTATTGTCTCTTCCATTTCCTCCAGGTCGAGAGGTATCTAAGAATAGCACTGATGACTCCACGATTATTTGCCTCCACGAGCTGCTCGTCCTCACTGTCATCTGCTGTGCAACAGGATTCGTCAGTTGTCATGATACAGATGGCTCTTGGCTCACAAATCAACTTAGAGGCGCGACCCCTCTGACATAAAATACGAAGCCAAGTTAAAAGTTTTATCAACAGGTGGGTTCGCAAGAGTACAAAACTGTAGATGTGCACAAAATTAAAATAAAATATTTAAAAAATGCAAACAGTGGACAGAATGAAGCCAAAATGAAACGATAAGACAATGAAAGTGCAGAGACTCCTAGTTACCTGAGTACCACTCAGTGTCAAGGTCATCGGTACCATCGGTACCAGTGGTCCAGTCACTCATCTGCTTCTCCTCGCCATCACTGCTGCTCTCAGCCTCCAATCTGTTTTTTAGTGGGAGAAATTTCATAAATTTCTTTCGCAGCCAACTGTGGAGGGCTCCTTGGGAACACAACATGCTGTCATCCATGTGCCCTCAACTTTTTTTTTTTTTTTATTTTGTCCTTCTATGTGTCTCAGGCTGAGGAAATGATTGATTGATAGAATCAGGCCACGTCAAGATGAGACGCCACTGAGCGTCCCTTGTCAGATTTGCACCGAAGCAATTGGCTGGAAATGAGTCGCTTACTCTTCGGTCGCTGGTTTGTCGTCACCTTCGGTTTCCTCATGCAGGTCCTCGCTTCGGAGGTTTCCTGGGGATGAGATGAAGTGATTTGGTAAAAAAAAACAAACAAACATACATTTAGAGCCTAAAGCCTTTCAGGAAGAAATGGGGTTGTTTTGTGAGCTCAATAAAGGTCCCATTATATGTAAAATCACAAAAACAATCTTGTTCCTCCTGCTTCCTGCTTTTTCTGGAGGATTTCTGGGACTCATCCCTCTGTGATGTCACAAAGAGCACATTGATCCCTCCCAGCTTACTGTGAATACCATACCCCCAGCAAGGTGACGATAGAGCTGTTTTTGTTCAAAGCATCACAGTTTTAGCAGGAGGCTGCAACTGCTGTTTGTTTCTCAACGTCTTCAAAGTGTTTTGACTAATTAATCGTGTGACCCTGCTCCAATGGAGCCCATGATGCCAAACAAAGATCGGAAGATGGGTGGAACAAGGTCTGCAGCACTGACAGTCATGTGTGGGATCCAGCCGATACCTCGAGGCTAAATGCAACCTAGCACGAATAGCGGAAAACAACAGAAATCAGAAGTGACACCGGGATCAATGGCGAACGCGTCTCGTTTCCAGAAAATGTGACTTGACGCCGCATAAATTTTCCCCTCCCTGGGTTTGAGCGCGACAGATGAATTGTTTGTGACGGAGGCCAGCGTGCCGCGTCTGGGCTGAATTAGCTTGTGGGGTTTGGTCACTGGTGGGAGCCTCTAAAGATTATGAAAGACATCTGTAAGTGTTGTTGGCACATTGAGAAGGAGCCACAAGAGACACCATGTGTGGAAGTCCAGGTTGGAAAAGTCACACTTTAACAACTTGTTGGGCAGGTCAAAAGGTAAAAAAAAAAATGCACATATGTCTGTGTTTAAGTATAATGGGAGAATTTGACTGAGAAGCTCACCAACCTTCTCGGTACGTGCCGTCTGCTATCACCAGGTGAAGGATGTTTTGATAGAGGTGGCGATGCTCCTCCTCCAGGATGCTCGATGCTGAGCTGCAGCCCAAGTCGATGTTCTCGTCATCGTCCATGTGCATCGCCTCAAATAGGAGGAAGGAGAAGGGGAGAAAAAAAGGGCAGCCAGTCAGACTGAGATCTTTTAATGGTTATACCCGTATACCCTTATACTTGGAGCAATAGTGACGCTACCTTGATCTTGTTGTAGGCCTCAGTGAACTTGTCCAGGCCCATCTGCTGCTCCAGCTGCGCGCGGAGGTGCTCCAGCCGACCGCGGCTGCAGTCGTGATAGGCTGCCTCCACGCACTGCTCGTCAGCATCGCCGTCCGGCGCACAGCAGAATTCTTCTACTGGTACAGGGGACGGAGGTCAAGTCAACATCAACGCCAAAGTCAAGCCTGTCAAGTTTTCAACTTGAGGAGCTTTTCCACGAGACCAGTGGTGAATAAATCTGAAATCGAACTAAACAGAACTTGAGGTTCACCCACCCGAGTGCCACTCCTCAGTGTGCTGGCTGTTGATGCTGAGGTCCTCGTCTCCGGGGCTGCTTTCAGAGAACTCATCCACGGTCCTCCTGTCCTCGACGTCTTCTTCTTTGGTGAGTTCCGACTCGGCGTACTCGTCCTGAAAACTTTCCACTTCGCTGTATTCGTCGTAACCTCCCCCATGTTCTTCCACGGTGTCTTCTTCCTCCTCGTGACCTTCATCCTCCTCCCTGCCTTCATGGGTGTCCTCTTCACCTTCCTCCACCTCCTCTCCACCTTCATAGGTGTCGTCGTCGTCATCCTCGACCAGCCCTTGGACCTCTGACACGCTGTGCTCGAAGTATCTCACGACGAGGTCTGAGGACTCATCCAGGAGCAGCCCCTGGATGTAAGAGGGGATGTAGGCCATGTCTTCGTCCTCGAACGGACCATCCCCTTCCTCGTCGTCGCTGTACAGGTCGTTGTCGTTGTCGTCGTCGTCGTCCGCGTCGTCCTGGCCGACGGCCGCGTCGACCCTGTAAACGGGCCCGTGGACCACGGGAGGATTCCCGTAAAAGTCTCCAGCAGCTAGTTCTTGAGGACTGCTGGGGGACTCGCCTTCCTCTCGCAGTGTTCTGTCCATGGGGGCCCGAACGACCTGCTGGTTGTCATCTACGGACACGCTGGGGGACAAAAGATATTACTGTTGAACATATTGTGCCTTTAGCTCTACGTGATGGTTAACTTGGTTAACTCTAAATATGAGTCAGTCAATACACCAAATGTTTTTAGTCTGGACAGCTTCTTATATTTACTTTATTACTAATTGGTAAGAATCTTCAACCAGGTGTCATTTTAGCTATTAATTTAGCATTTAAGTAATTAAGAGACTTAAACCTGAAAATATTTAAGTCATCCATCCATGACTTTTGGAATTCCTCTTGAAATTTCTCTGATGGAATGCAACAAGAAACTGGTCTAACGGCGCCCTCTAAAGGTCTAAAAGAAAAACGAAACTGCGACGCCATCCATAAAAGTTTCTTCTTCTTCCCTAAGATTTAAAAGCAGCCAATGTGTTGAATTATTGACCAAACTTGGGAATTCTGACTTTCAAGTCAGGGGTGTTTCAACTTAAAATCCATCACTTTTTCCTTTTTATTGAGCTATTAGTTCATTCGCTGTGCCTTTAATCTTAGAATGTTGAGTTTAAAGCAAAGCTGATCCATGCTAGAAGTACTAACTATGAAAGGAAATTCTTTTTTACTGTGTAGGGCATTCAAAGTCAATAGCCCTGGATGAGAAGCATATGCAGAGAAGTGACCCACAGACTGAATTAACACCACAAGTCTTTCAGTTCTTTAAAAAAAAAAAAAGTGTTTATTCCATATAAAGTTGATTTAATATACAATTACAATTAATTTCCATTAGCTCTACCTTGTTAATCCGCTCCAGCCGCAGTCATGCTACGATACCCTGGCAAAGACCCATCAACTCTGTCAGATACCGTCTGGTTGCATGGAAACAGTAAAGAACATGGAAGCTGTTTGCCTTCTTGGTATCTTGTCCGTTTCCTTTACGTTTAACGAAGAACTGTAAGAAAAGGAGGTTTGACTGGTTTTCTGTAGTAAATCTTGGTACTTGATTTTCAGGGGAAGACCTGCTCAACGTCTGTAAGCTGCGGACGAGTGTGTGAGTGATGGGTAGAAAGAGCACCTGAGAGAACCAGTTATTTGCCTGGCAAAAAATAAAATTAAAATGCCACTTGGTCGTGCGACAAAAGCCTTGAGTTTTCTTACAGACTTTTCGTTAATATCTGACAGAAGCCTACGGAAAAAAACTTTGGTTGGCCACCAACATCAACTTGATAATGCACTTTTGAAGGACACACAGGTGAGACTAACAAAGTGTCTGGTGCTGATAATCAACACTGTGGAACACGAAACTGGAGTGAACTACATCTTTCTGCATGCAGGTGTGTCCCTGAAACACTGTTTTAAAAGTCTGAATGCAACACGTCGTGCATAGATCTCAACGTCGGTGATGAAGGGCGATGGGGTGGTGGTGGTGGGGAAGACGTCGGACGTGCGATGCAGATTGTCGTGGCTGTAACCGTCCCGCTGCTGGGAAGGTTAGTCGTCATTGTCTGAAAGGGATTGAAGAGAGAGGAGAACGTGTCAAGATCAGGGTCGGTTAGCCCGAGAGGAAAGAATGTGCCACATACTTGACATTCAAAGCCACTTCCGACAAAAAACTGTCATGTCCATCAACTGGTAGCAGGTGGAAGTACGCTAAGGGGCTAAACTATTGATGCTTAACATTCCACAACCAGAAGTGAAAATTTAAGATTTACCAAGAATCCGTAAAACTTTTTGACAGAAAAACGAATATATCAAAACGGTCAAAACATTAGAAAAGGGTCATATTTCTATAAATAATGACTCGAGGACAGCCTTTCTGAAAAGCACAACAAGTAAAATGAGCAAAGGAAGGAATTCTCTCGTTTCTTGGGGGTTGACTGACAGTATGGACTCACTGAAAAACATGCCATGAAAACTTAAACAAAACCAATTAAAATAATTTTTTGAAAAAAAATATAGCCTTGGAGATATTTCTGTCTTCTACCTTCTTGGTACGCGCCATCAGCCATCACTAGATGCAGGATGTTTGGGTAGAGATGCTGGTGTTCGGTTCCCAAAATGCTCAACACCAAACTGGAGGCGAGGTCGATGTTCTCGTCTTCATCTTCATGTATCGCCTGAAAATAAGGACAAAAACACACATGTGTTTGTGCCGTCCCACTGGATCAGTTTGAGGAGTTGAGAGTGTAGAGTGATGCAAGGGTACCTTAATCTTATTGTAGGCCTCGATGAACTTCTCAAAGCCCACCTGCTGCTCCAGATTGAAGCGAAGCTCCTCCAGCCGACTGAAGATGCTGTCGTGATACGCCGCCTCGGCACTCTGGTCCTCGGCGCTGCCATCTGTTGGCCAGGAAGGAATTAGCGGTTCGCAACGTAGCGACATGAACTTTGAAAGACGATGAATTATGAACATTTTGTAAGAAAAATGAATGAACGAAATGAGTGAAATGTCCGTCGTACCTGAGTGCCACTCCTCGTTGAGGCGGCCGTTATTACTGTGCTCCTCATCGCCAGGACTCCCATTGGAGCATTCCTCCCCCTCCTCCTCCTCCTCCTCCTCCTCCTCCTCCTCTTCCTCGTCGCCCTCTGCCTCTTCCTCATCCTCATTGTTCTCATCCTCATCCTCATCCTCGTCGTCGTCTTCGTCGTTGTCCACGGCCATCCCGTTGTTGTCCTGATCCATCTCTGCTGCCAACCGGCTGAAGAGCTCTCGGACCTCGGGAGGGTTTCCGTTGAAGTCTCCCGCGCCGAAATCAGGAGAGCTCCTGATCAGGTCGTCCTCCTCCTGCAGCAGTCGCTCCATCGAGGCCCGGATGTCCTGCAGGTCTTCGTCCTCGTACGCGCTGGAGGAGAACACAGGAGTTTGATTCGAGGAAAAGGTCACTCGCAAACTCACCATTCCTTTCTGGAGTTACTCAGCGACGTCTTACTCTTCAGCCTCCGACTGCTCGTCGTCTTTGGCCGCCTCCTCCATGTCCTCAATTTCCAGGTTGTTTTCAGGGGCGGCGTCGGAATTAGCGGCTGCGGAGTTTGGCAGAGAGCTGAAGAGACTCGTCAGGTCTGGCAGGGAGCAGGTCCGCAGCATCTGTCGGGGTCATTGAAAACAAAACACAGGGACGAACATGATTTACACGCCTTGTTGCAAACGCAACATTCAGTTTCAGAAAAAGGAGACTTCCTCAATGCCTTTAAAGTTTTTCTTCAAAGCATTTTTTCATTCAATCTTTTTTCTTCACCTTTTTTGTTGAAACCCTTTTCTCCTGTTATCAACAAAGGAGGTTCGTTTGGTTGTCATTTACTTTATTTTCCTCTAAGCTGGGAGAGGGGGGAGAGTCTTTGTGTTGTGCTCGAGTTCCCCCTAGGCTGGGGCATAACACTCCTGCATTTTAGATAATTAAACCTCTTCCTCTCCCCCCATCTTTTTTGTTTGGATTTAGTTGATATTACTAGTTTGTCCTGTTTATCGTCTAACTTGCAGAAGAGTGCTACGAAACCATGTGAAAACAGCATTTGAGTGACAGGCTTCCCACCTGACACCAACTGCCAAGAGAGGGGGTGGGAGGCGGAAAACATTTTTTTCCCTTTGTTGTGAACGTCGCTGTTTTATCACCTTGGGGTTGTTGGCGTCAAACATGCCCGTCGACAGGCCAATGAGGAGGGCGTTGTGCTGCCGGGAGCGCAGCGGCGAGACGGAGCGCGAGCGAGAGGCCAGCGAGGAGGACGACTCGTCCATGGAGGACTGAGCGGAGAGCAGCGCCAGCGCGGCAGCACGGCGGTGGGCTGGCGAGCACAGCTTGACAAACAGAGGCTCCTCGTACTGGGCCGAGGCTGGGGGGAGGGGAAGAGGAGGGGCAGGAAGTGGGTGGAGTTAGATTCAGATAATAGTCAGACAGAATAAAATAATGAATACCATCCTAAAACAACAAAAACACAACAATCTTGACACCATACCAGGAGGTTCATGTGGCTTCTGTGCAGCCTTCTCAGCCTCTTTGGTGCCTTCTGGGCTTATGACGCCCTCTGCAGGCCTGTTGGAAAAATGCATCATTGCGTTATGAAAAATGTGGGATATCCCTTTAAACAAATGAAATACGGAAGAGGATTAGGGCCACAAGAACAGAGAAAAATTAAATTGATTAATAAAGTATCCAAATTTAGAATAAAGTTGAAATTTCGAAAATAGTGTTAAGTTTTCTGCAGTTTACTTTTAACTGTGTTAATCCACCATCCATCTAGTTCTACTTTTTTACGTCAACTTTATTCACGAAATTTTAAACTTTATTCATAAATTCAACTTAAAACTCAAAATAAAAA
Source organism: Thamnaconus septentrionalis (assembly GCA_009823395.1). Lineage (NCBI taxonomy): Eukaryota > Metazoa > Chordata > Actinopteri > Tetraodontiformes > Monacanthidae > Thamnaconus > Thamnaconus septentrionalis. The sequence goes on along the minus strand of CM020508.1, from coordinate 4,412,592 downwards.
CTCTACTTCCTGTAATATTTTTTTCTCTTCTTGTAGCCCTAATCCTCTTTCGTGATAAAATGAGTTGCACACAGTAAACTGCTGAACAAAATATTAACAGAAAAAAGTGATGATAATGATAATTAGTCACTTTTTTTGTTGGTCCTCGTGTTTCCACGCCTGCTGCACGTCGTTTGGGGGACCGGCGGCGTGTTTAGGCCCCTCTTCCAAAACCACCGATTCCATGTCGGCTGGATCTGGGAGGATATAGAGCACATCAGACTGTAATTTCCTGCCACAGACGGTCCAAACTGAATTGAACTGAAGCCTGCAGGCGAGTGTTGGAGCTGACCCTGGGTCTCGGTGCTGCTGGGGGGTCGCGGGGCCCCTCCCACTGCGTCCTCTGCCACACTTCCTTCCTGCTGTGACGCCTTCTGCACCTCAGGGCTCAGCGCTGCAGGAGGCGACGTCGCCTCGCTGGGGTGAAGCCCCTCTTCAGGTGTCTTCACTGCCTTCTGTTGAGGCTTATCTATGGGAGATTAACAATTCTTAATTATTAAGTACATAGTTACTGACAGACAAGTTGACATAGCTTGGCTTTATTTTCACTGTACAACTATAAAGAAAACAAACAACATCAGTAAAAGGTAAAAACTTGCTAAACAAGAAAGCAGCTCTTTACCAGAGATCTTTTCCTTCTGCAGGCAGAGAGAAGATTCCTCCTCACAGATGGTGACATCCTCCAGCGGCAGCGTGAGCGGCTGCAGCTCCGCCTCCTGGAGCACCTTCAGCACCTGGGAGTCTGGATTCATCCCCCACACCTTCCTGGGAGCGTCCTCGTCCAGGCTGCCAATCTGAAGAACCTCGCCAGCTGTTTGCTCTGGGGTGATAAATGCAGAGAGAGAGATAACTTCTCCAAGGTTCCCGCAGCGGATTGATGGGAGCTGGATTCGTCTTCTTTCTCTCTCTCTCTCTCTCTGTGTCAGACGTGCGGTTTTAGGGAACCCACCGATGGTGGTGAAGCACGTCTGCTCCAGGGTCTGCTGAGCCAAAGGTGGCTCGACGAGCGGAGCTCCAGCTTCCCACTTCTTCCGGTCTCCAGCTGAAGTGGGTCTATTTTCCATGGGGGAATCTGCAGAGAGAGTGACGAGGAAAGGTACACAAACAATCCGTCCATCAGTAATGAACACAGGAAAAAGTCTTTGGAGATTGCAAAACAAATAGACAGAGATGGAAAGAAATGAGTGAGTTTTATCCTGTCTGCCTACCGGACGACGTGTCACAGCTCTGCTCCGAACTTTGCTCCAAGCTTTGCTCAATCACTGGAACTACTGGCAGTTCAGCTGCCTCCCACTTTTTCCGGTCGCCATTGGAAACAGGACGTGTCTCAGCCGCCGTCTTGTCCTGTGTGGCTGCGGGGCAGGAACTGGGCTCGGTAGAAGGCGGCGCTGCCACTGTCTCAGTCTCCTCCACTGGGCTCTGGGCTCTCAGGTTCTGGTTGAGTCTGCGCAGAATCTGCTTCTTCTCACTCTGTTACCAGAGAGAAAAAAAACAACACATTAAATATTGTAAAATTTTGGATTTGGCACAGCAGCGAAAACAAACGACCGTTGGACTCCTGGAAGTTTACCTGGACACTGGCGGCAGACTCCGGTTCAGGGAGGGTTTCTTTGAGAGGAGTTATCTAGTGAAGACAAAAGAAAACAACAATGACAAAACTGAATGCTGAAGCCGTGCTGTGGTGCGGGATAAACCTAAAAAAATACTGACTGCTCCGACGTTCTTCAGTGCAGCAGTCATGGATATGGCTGAGCTGGGTAGGGCATTGGGTGCTAGCAGGGCTGGAGCTAGCAGAGCTGGAGCTAGCGGGGCTGGAGCTAGCGGGGCTGGAGCTAGCGGGCTGGAGCTAGCGCGGCTGGAGCTAGCGCGGCTGGAGCTAGCGCGGCTGGAGCTAGCGGGGCTGGAGCTAGCGGGGCTGGAGTTTTGCCTGCAGGTTCCTGCTGAGAAGCACTGGCCTGGGCTGGAGGTGGACCGTCTGAGGTAGATGCTGCTGATGCTGATTCTGCTGCTGATGCTGCTGCTACCACTGCTGCTGCCGCCGCCACCGCTCCATTTCCCCCCGCCATGGCATACTTCATCCGAGCTGCAAGCTTCCACAGGGGACGGAGAGGAGGGACGAAGTGCAGCAATAAGTGCCGGACTGAAATGAACCCTCTTCAGTTCAGTATTAGTGCACATCCCGAGTGGCTCGATGGGGAACTTACATGGTCCTCCCACGCCTTCTTTTCTTTCTCATGCGCTTCTCTCCTCTTCTTCTCCAGTTGCTCTTTCAGCACGGCAGCGCGGGCGTTGGCTTGGGCCTTTGGGATTAACAAGTGTGTCATAAAAAAAACAACTATCTGATAGGAGAATGTTATGCTGATGTTATGCTGAAAAGGAAAAAAAACCCATCTTGGGACAGACTCACTTTCACAGCCTCTATCTTCTTTCTCCTGAGCTCCGCCTCCTCAGTGGACTCCTGGCTGTCAGAACCGTCACTGTCGTACTGCAAAAACAAGCGTTTGAGGGGTTTAAAACGTCAGGGTGGTGAGATGGTGAGAGGCGCCCGACGGAGGGCGAGCGCACCTTCTCTCCTCTGAGCCGCGCTTTGATCTGCTGCCGCTCGTTGAAGTTCTGCAGGCGGATCTGCCTCAGTCTCGACAGGTACTCCTGAGGAGTGGATGCGCTAACGTTACATGATGTGGGCTGAACACGCATGCAGTTTAATAAATAAAAAAAAAAACAGAATAGAACGGCGACACCTAAAGGAGTCAATAGTACATAAAGGTGCAGCACATTTGCAGGGATGATGTCTTGTGATTAGAGACGATGTTAGCCTCTAGCGCTCAGATAGCAAAACATAAACTCACTTTGCAGTTTACATTGCAATAAAAACAAAACAACACAAAAAAGGCTTTAAGGACACAACTGAAAAACTGGGGTAACGTGGGCATTTGATTTGGGACATTTTGCAAGACGAAACACAGAAAGAAAAAATGGTGTTTATCATGTAGCAGCCATCACGAGGAGGAAAAAAAATCAACAGCACAACCTGCTCATAATGGAGGGTGGAATAAAAAAATAAAAACGTGTCCGGCATGGGATGTCGATGCTGGGTTGAATTATGACTGCGGCAAAATGAAAATAGTGCAGACGTGTCGGGGAAGATGAGGCAAGCCAGGCATGCTGTCAGCGAGGCCGGGCTCCTCGCTCCTCCTACCTCCTCCTCCTTGTTGGCCCTGGGCCTCCTGCACCGAAATGACACCGTCCGGCTCCCAAAGATGGCCGACAGGTTTTGCCGCACTCCCTGTTCACGGTCGGATTTGACCACATTTTAGACCGGACGCAGCCCTCCGACACTTATCAGAACTCTTATATAAGAAAACCTAGTGACTGAACCGTGTTGAGAGCCATTGTAGCTCAGGCCAGGGCTGCAGATTGTGTCGTTTCTAATGCAGTAACACTTGATGCAGAGATAAAGGCTCTGCAAATAGGCGCTGAACATGACAAAACCTGAAGAAATACTAAACCAGGCTTCACAAAAGTATAATCAGCTGCATTAAACTGATGGAGAAGGTGCAGAACATCACTGAACACTGAATCCGGAGCCAGCCGGGCCACTTACCAGCTGCCCCTCTGCACGGAACTTGTTCAGCATGGCTTCTCTCTTCCGCTGCAAAAACTCTTCCACCTGATAGGACCGAGCCGGAGCCATCTGAGCGACTTGCCTGAGAACAAAGCGGGACAATTCCTCCGTCACTGCTTTTCTGCCCAGCGGGGATGCAGAGCTGTGGTCCCGCACGGCTCACCTGCTGAAATGGGCTTGTCTGGAGACGTGCTGCAGCCTCTGAAGTTCCCTTTTGATAGTGTCCGGGTTGAGGGCCTGGCCACGGCCATTGGGCAGCACTGGGCCAGCAGCGGCCGGGACCCTTCACACACACACACACACACACACACACACACACACAAGTGACGGTGTTGAAAAGGATGGCTGGAAACATTTGAAAGAATGAAAAGGACTTGCCAGAACTCACCGGAGTGGACTGCCTGGTGCTGGTGAGGAGCCTTCCCTGCCTTTAGGCTGAGCTTTCGCCATCTGGTCCAGCGCAGCATGGTAGTGTTCATACGGACCCTTGTTTTGGGCGGGGCCCGCAGGGGGAGGAGCCTGAGCAGCGACCGGGACGGCCCGCTTCACACCACCGACAAAACACTGTGCAGGTAGGTCGGAGAAGAAGAAGTCATGTGACCGCATTGTATGACGTGCGGGTGTTGATCGAGCGATGAATCCGGGACATCACCTTCCTCTCTGGGCTGCTGCCGCCACTCAAAGTCAACACATGCTTCCAGCCTTGTTCTCGGGCTTGATTTATGCGGTTGAGCTGCGACGGATGACAGAATCATCATCAGTTCAACCAGGAAGTCATTGATCGATCGCCACTGCTGCTCAAACAACTACTTTTCATCAGATTTTCCTGCATGGTAATCTTTTGAGGAAAACAATAACAAACAGAGGTGGTCACATAACAAGATGAAAGAGACAGTCACCTTTTCCTTCTCCAGTCTCTTCATCCGTTCAGCCTTTAGCAGGAACATCTGAATAATGAATAATTTGGCAAAAACACAACAACAAAGAAGAAGAAGAAGAAGAAGTGGAGACAAGATGATGCACCAACCTGCTCCCTCTGCTTCTGCTCCATCTGCTCCATCCTCCTCTTCCTCACAGCATCCTGCAGCCGGAGGAGAAAAAAAACAAGCAATGTTTCGATGAGAGGAAGAGTCGCAGAGGAAAAACCACTGGTATTGAGGTGAAGAGACAGCGGCACTGCGCTGTCGCCGGGCAGGTAGGTTAGGGAGGAGAAGGTTGGTTAATGAGGAAAAATAAAGAAAATGAGAAAAGGCGCTCCTTATGGGCTGGGAGGGAAAAAAACTGGTCAGGGTTTGATTGAAGCTTTAGGAGCTGGAGGAGAACTAAGGATGCTGGAGGGAAATGGTCTTCGCGCGCGTCTAAAAAGGGGGATTTCCGACAGTACATTCAAGACAGGCGGGGCTCTCAGCTGTACCTCGTGTTTCCCCCTCTCTTCCTCCACTTGACTCACTCGTCTCTGTTGGCGAGCTGGGAGAGGAGCCTGGGCAACATATGACACTGCGATTCAGAGTGAAGCCAACACACTACGATGCAGAAACAAACACACACACGCACACACGCACACACAAATCGCACCCACGCATGGAAATTCCCTCCAACGTGACAAAACAAAGCAACTTGGTGGCCAAAAACTGGCTTTTTTTTATTTTCAAACACGGCGAACAGACAGCAAAACCGCGAACGAGGCCGAAAAAGGAAGAACAGCTTTCTGCCGATGCCCTGCGACACCCACCGCTTTGCTCTTCACCGCTGGTTTCCTCTCGGCAGGTTTTTTGGCAGCGTCCGACACCTTCCTGGCGGCTAAAGGCACTCCATATTTGCAGGCTGGTTTGGTAATCTTCTGAGCTGGGGTCTGTGGCACGGCGCCAGGGGCAGAACGCTTGGCTGTACAAAAATAATCAGCCATGACCAGACGATAATTGTAACAACCGCGTTATAAAAGTTACCCCTGCGCCTCAGCAGGGCTGCAGAACTCAGTGCTGAAACTCTGAAATCTTGAACGTCCATCTTGGCTCCACCGGAAAACATTTTCAATTGTTTCCAAGGATTGAAGGGATTCTTACCAGATGGAGCTATGAAGTGATTCAGAGTCAGACTCAGTTTTGTATTATGCATCTAGGTTGAGGCAGGGCTCACCTGGTGGTCCCTGTATCGCACCCACTTTAGGCTGCTTGTGAAGAAAGGTGTGGTGGAATTCCTGAGCAATGATCTGAAACCAGTGGGGAATCGTTACTGTACTATCAGAGCACATGGCTGGTTTCGAGGAGACGATGGCTTACCTGTGGCGTGAGGAACTTCTCTATCCTGCAGGACAGGAAAGCTTTGTCCAGGACGCTGCAGACGGACGGCCGCTCCCGAGGGTTGCGCTTGAACAGCTGCGCCAACAGAGAGCGAAGTTCCTGGGAGTAGTGGACGGACACGGGGGGGTAGGAGCCCCGGATGATCTTCAGAACCAGGTTCTTCATGTTGCCAGCCTCAAACTGAGGAGAGTTGATATTCAGAACATGTCAGGAAACCCTGCAAAATTTCTTAAGAAAAAAAAAAAAAAATGCAGGAAAAATCCTCATCCTGAGATGCAGGGAGGAGATGAAAGCAAGTTCCTCATTAAATATACATTATTTAGCTAACACTGAATACTCACTGCATGCTTAAGGGTGCACATTTCATACAGGACACATCCCAGGGCCCAAATATCACTGCAGAGAGGAAGGTGGGGAAGACGGGTGGGGATAACGCAGAGATGAACAGACGGGGGTAAATTTCAGGAGCAGTTTTACATCAATTCACAGGGGAAGCAACAGGCAATGCAGGGATTTTCCTTTGTCAGCCACTGAAGGACAGAAGATCGACTGAAGGCTGCTCTGCTGCTTAAACTGCCATGTCGTCGCTAACGGGGCATTAGATTACATGTACACTTCAAATAGCCGAGAAGCCGGAATCAATTCCGGCTTCCTGCTGCAGCAACACGGACAGGTTCAATTAACAAAGTGGAAATGCGACACTTTCACTGACAGACTCGCCCGGCGTTTCAGACTCTGCCAGAAAGTAGAATTCAGTTCACGACAGCATACAAGTAAAACAAACAAAAAAAAATGGTAGCGGTGGCAAAACATAGAGAGGTACCTTTTGTTGTTGTACGGTTTGTTTTCGCAGATCTCTGGTGAAAGGTAGTACGGCGTGCCAATACACGTCCTGGCCAGTTCAACGGTGCTGCAAAGGTTTAGAGCACAATGCATTTGGTGTCATTTGGTGGACCTTCTAGAAACCAGCAGATTGAGCCATGCTTGCAGCTTTCAACCCACCTGTTCAGAACCCTGGCAATGCCAAAATCTCCGAGCTGCACAGTCCCATCTTTAGTCAGAAATATGTTCTGGGTGGAGAACATGGGGAGAGTTCTTAGCCAAGCAAAAGCATCATCGCTGGGGGGAAAGACAGCGCTGTTGCACCGAGACGCACCTGTGACTTGATGTCCCTGTGGAGGATTTTGCGGTCGTGCACGTGTTTCAGCGCCAGGCAGATCTGGACGAACCAATCCAGGATCTGCACAGGAGAAGGGAGAGAGAGGGCGGCCGCGTTCAAACTACACAGCCTACAATGTTCTCCGCCGTTCATTTCACTGCACGACGAAAACACAGCCAGAGCTATGAGACAGTTACCTGCTCTTCGGAGAACAGCACTCCTTTCTGGGAGTTGATCTTCTTGAAGAGGTCTCCACCCTCGCAGTAATCCATCACAATGTACAGGCAGCCGCCCTCTGCAGGGAATTCCATAGAGGGTTTGGAAAAGTCACACACGTGCAGGACTAAAATTCAGCTTTCAGGTTTGAAGCTCAACATTGAAGCTGGTCCGTAAGATTTTTTTTTTAATTTTTTATGTATTTATCATTGGTTAACTCTCGTGCCATGGCAGGATTGAACTGCAGGAAATTGTCATGAAGACACAAAGCCACAACAACAAAGCAGCCGGTTGTGCGGTCACCTTCAAAAGACTCTTTATACTGCACAATATTGGGGTGGCTCATGTTGGCGAGGACGGCGACCTCCTTGCGAGACTCCTGCCTCTCCTTGCACGGCATCTGTCAAAACAAGCGGCGGCGGTGAGGTTGCAGCGAAACCGCGGACGATAAAAGCATTAGCTCGTGCAACACGGCGCGCGTGCTCTCACCCCGGATATGCCAATCTCCTTGATGACATACTGGCGTCCATCCTCCTTGGATTTCACGAGGACAGCCTTCCCGAAGGAGCCCTCCCCGATTTTCTTCACCTTTTCGTACTTGTCCATGTTAACACAATGGCTGGATCCTCATGCTGAGTCTGCACGGGGAGGAGCAGAGCGCGTTACTTGCTTAATAATCGCACAGACATCGACAGTGGGGGTTTAAACAAATGTTGGCATTTTTGAAAAGGGCAATCGTTTAAACCCTCGCGGCGTTAGATAGCTTCACTCGTGCAATCCAGGGCGATGTCAGGGCGGCTGTGATGGCTGTGATGCCCAGGCATACATGCAACACCGCTGGATGCGGAGGAGCTACGGTTACCGCTACATGCACAGAGATGGGCCAAAACAACTCAACAGTGGAAAAGGAATAAATGCGTTGGGAAGGCGTGTTGAACTTCAAGTATACACGTGGCTCAGGTGGTGGCGGTTAGTAAGAGCTAGCAGTGAGAGGCTACCGTCGGGCTTACCATCAGTCGTCTCTGCTGTCTGTCTGACAGAGAGGCTTTGCTGCTTTGGCTTCCGCCTTCGCGCCGCTAGCTAACGACAGCCCCGCCTCTTGCTTCATTTTCATTGGCCGAGTTCTATTTTCAAGCCCGCCGATTGGCTAAAGTGGCTGACAGTCATCTCGCTCTCACAGCAACGGTCCTTCTCTTGCCTCACCCCGAGCGGAACTGTTGCTGTGGACATTTTCCATGACAACGGCAAACCAACCATGACCCATGAAAGCGCTTAAGACAGGGGTTGAATTGTCTTGGGTTTAGAGTTAGCCACAGTGCATGTTTTTGACTGTTGGAGGGTACAACGTAGGATGATTTGCATTTTGTTCCCTTGAAATTTTAAAAACGCGCCTTGTTCTGTCATCTTTAAAGGACGAGATTAATGAATTACCCCACGGTAAACAATCTACAGTTGTGTCGCAGTTTGAGCACTAGGAGAAATGTAATTGGTGTATTGTCAAGCGCGCTTTTACGTCTTCAATATGTAATATAGCGAACAAACTAAGAACGAAGTTATGAACCAAGTTATATGAAATATATTTCGAAGATAATTTAAAACGCTAGCTTACAAAGTAGCTTATAAAATGTTTTAGTTTTCAAAGTTACTAGTTCCAATAATCACACACATGTATGGAGTCATATATGTATATAATGTTTTCTTGCCATCACTGGTCTCAGCACAGCAAGTGAACTGCTCGAGCTTCATAACAACTTGCCCGTATTTATAACTAGCGATGACGTGACTCGCTCGCTCACGCCTACTTGTTTGATTCTATCGCAGTCTGTGTGCAGATGACGCACTGAAGCCCAGTCTGTGAAGATGGCTCCCTTTCCGGACGAGGTGGATGTTTTCACTGGCCCGCACTGGCGAATGAAGCAGCTGGTGGGCCTGTATTGCGAAAAGGTTTGTATGCGGACCCGGCCGCCGTTGTTTTGAGGGCTTAAGAAAAGGCTATTTGACAGCTAAGCGCTAATTCAACGCGCAGACGCTAGCCAGCCAGCTAGCTAGCTAGCATGTGTCAATAGGCAGCCACAGGATTGGCTCAGGTGAAATGAACGAGACGCCTTGCGTTACGTAGGGGCCAGTTCGCTTCTGCTGTGTATGGACTTGCAACCATCGTCATGTCGAAAACATTTACTTAACTAGCAGAGAGAATTAAGTTTAGTGTAGTGGTTGTGGAGCAACCCACTGCTGATCTCTTTACGCCGTGTAGCCCGCTATCTTTACTCGGTTTTATGGGACATTGTTATGCAATACGATTGTCTGTAGTATTACTCACCTAAATCCTCTAACGCGCCTATTATATCACACCAATATTGCGTCCCCTACTTCCCGTCATTTATTTTACTGTTGCTAACAACGTTAGCAGAACGAGCTAACAGCAATACACGATGGACGTGATACGTGCCATCAGCACGAGACACATGATTGCCAGGGAAATCTACAAATTGCATTTTCCTGCACTCACCGCAAAAGGCTTGTTACTTTCTTAAAGCAATGCAGTGTTATTATTCTTTTTTTTTATACTGTTGTTGTTTTCTATTGTTGTTGTTTTTTTTTGCCACCGACGCCACCATGGATGCACGTGACGTCACAACCATCCATCCCTGTCCCCTCTCCCGTGCAGCTGTCGAAGACCAACTTCTCCAACAACAGCGACTTCCGCTCCTTTCTCCAGTCGCTGTGCGCCACTTTCAAGGAGTTCAAGATGCACGAGCAGATCGAGAACGAGTGCATCATCGGGCTGCTGCAGCAGCGCTGCTGCACCGTGTACAACGTGCACTCGGACAACAAGCTGTCGGAGATGTTGTCCCTCTTTGAGAAGGGGCTGCACAACGTAAAGGTAAACGTGGGTTTGTGGCATGCAAACGCTTAACATCACTCAAAGAGGATTTTTTTTTTAAATAGTGGAAAACAAAACAAAAAACCTTTTCATTTATGCTAACCTTCTCTTTTTCTGTTTGTAAACAACTAATAGAACAGTTGGGACGTGTAAACCACACAATAACATAGTTTTGCCCCAGACTAACCTGATGCTCTATGGTCATCGCATTGTTGTTCACAAGTTACTTTTATTTTGACTGAAAACATACCGCAGTGGCAGTAAATGCATCCTAAATGTGTAAAGATTTCTAGAAAACTGATTTTCGATGACTCTCCTTTTTTGCACCGCTGTAGAGATATTGCAGTCGAAGGTGTTGTCTGCAGCGTTGCACAAGGCAGTGATGTTTGTCATGATCTGCCTGCTGAAACAGAGTTACTGTCCTGTCGCAAGCCGTGGGAAAACCCAGCCTGAAGTAATTGTGTTAACTTTGACTTCCGCTATGTGGATGGTTTATAAGACTGAAAAGAACAATTTGTTGTTTGGATTGGGAGACGCCACAGTGGCGAGGTTTCAAATTGTTCCTCGTGAGATAAATGGAAGTTTGCCAAGATTCTGTTTTTGTTTGTTTACATTCTGAGGGAATCCGTGAATTAATAATTGTTTTATTTATTTTAGAGCGAATATGAGCAGCTCAACTATGCCCAGCAACTAAAGGAGAGGCTGGAAGCTTTCACACAGGATTTTCTGCCCCACATGAAGGAAGAAGAAGAGGTAGGAGGAGGAGGAGGTTCTTTATTTTTATTAATAAAACACAACTGTTAGACGTCTTACCTCATGCCCTTTCAAGAAAAAGCGCCGTTTTGCAAGTTGTAAGTATTAACTAATGGGATATGTTGCAGGTGTTTCAGCCCATGCTGATGGAGTACTTCACATATGAGGAGCTCAAGGACATCAAGAAGCAGGTGATCGCGCAGCACTGCAGCCAGCAGCAGTGGGACTGCGCCGCCGAGATGCTAAAGGGCTTCACCCTGTGGAGCCACGCAGAGGAGCTGCAGAAAGCCTTCAAGTACGCCGACCACGAGAAGACAGACTATGGTTAGTGGGCCCCCGGTCCTCAACGTTCAATTACTCTTCGCAAAACAGGTCAACAGTAGTTTTAACAGACGCCGCCGATTTGCCAAACTAGGAATTATCTCACGCAGGATTTACCACGACTGTGAAGAGCAGCACCAGGGTCTTAATTCCGTGTCAAGAGTGCGGTTCACTGTTAATCTGCTAAAGACTTAAAAATAAAGGTTTCCACTCTTCTGTAAATAATAGGCCTGTCGAAGTTGACGCGTTAATAACGCGTTAATAACGCGTTATTGACGCGTTAATAACGCGTTATCAACGCGTTAACTCAAACTCCTTTTAACGGCATTTTTCCCCCCCGCGATTAGCGCCTGGTTCACACAGGAGGCGGAAGCGCCGCAAAGCATCGCGCCTGCAAAAAACGTACGCCGACCAGATGCGCATTTCTCCGCGATGGTCAACAAGCGCTTCTGCTCAGCAAGCGCTTCTGCTCAGCTGTCGTTCGCATGGTGTGGTGTCATTCAGACCAGACTGAATGAAAAACAAAACAGGAAAATTTCCACAAAGGAATTATGGTCCTCTCTAATTTTTCTTAAAGTTTAAGATACACAATAAATATCTTGTTAAGTTACATATAGAGCAGGGTAAAAAAAAAAAAAATTAATTTGCAATTAATCGTGAGTTAACTCAGGATGCTCACGCGATTAATCGCCATTAAAAATTTAATTGACTGACCGCCCTAGTAAATAAACATCCAAGTCTTGATTCACTCGTCTATTTGTTTGTTTTTTCAAAAAAAAAAAAAGCAGAGCTGGAAAAGAACGGAAACTCTTCGGTCCACATCAGCCAGCTCCCCACGGAAATCATACTGCGGCTCTTCTCCTACCTGGGACCCGAAGACCTGTGCCGCTGCAGTCAGGTGTGCAGCTCCTGGTCAGAGCTGGCCAAGACCGGCTCTCTGTGGAGGCACCTCTACCCCGTCCGCTGGGCCAGAGGTAAGCTGCTAATAGCCGGTGGTCACACGAAGGACCTAAACACCGTTTACTCGGCTTTTAAAAAGGCCCCGACATTTATTTAAGTCCAGGTTGCGGTGGCGTTTTGCCAACAAGCGTTTTCTGTTTATTGCAGGGGATTATTACCGCGGCCCCCCTGGAGACCTGGACCAGGAACCAGACGACGACTGGGTGAGGAGTCGGCAGAACGAGGGCCGGGCCTACCAGGAGTGGGATGAGGACGCTGATGTTGACGAGTCGGGTGAGGATCTCCCTGACCTGGATTTCAAACCTCAGGACGTATCGCCGAGTGTTTCGCCAGAGAGGTTTTATCGTCCCCGAGTTGTGATTGTCCCGTCGTCTGGGACTTTTTGTAGGCCAACAGCAGGGAGCTGCTTGATCTCAAGCACGTACGCAGAGAATTTACTGGCCCAATCACGCTAATGTGGGGCAATAAAAGCTTCATTTCGCAATAAAAACTCAATGTGTTGGCACATGACCCTCAGCCAGAGCGCTGTGGAGACAGTCACATGTTCTGAGGGTGAAGACTTGAAAACCTTCCTTGCGACTGCAGCCTTCACTCTCACATAAATGTTTAGAACGTTTACTTCCATCAAAGCCTGGCAACACTGTGCACGACGACACTGTTTGACTCCCTCCTCCCCACGGCCTCTCCCAGACGTGTCGGGCCAATCAAAGGGCTCCCTGGCCATCAGCACGGCCCAGCGAGAGAAGAGGCTCCTGAACGGGATCATTCAGAACCTGCTGCCGGCTGTGGGTGCGGCCGTCAAGTCCATGGTCCTGGCGTACAGTTCCACAGCGTCCAGTAAAATGGTAGGACGTGCGGAGTCCGTCTGCCGTGCGGTGCAAAGAGTGAGTCCGGACTCACTTTGCGTTTTTCCTTTTCCTTAGGTGCGGCAGATCCTCAGTCTCTGCCCGAACATCACTCACCTCGACCTGACCCAGACCGACGTCACGGATTTCGCATTTGACAGGTGAATGTGAAATAAACCTACGGAAATGTGTCTATCCTGTGAATCTGATGGCCGCTTCGTGATTTTTTTTTATTATTTGGCCTCTATATGTATATGCAGTGTGTGTGTATACGTGGTCTTGGATAGTCTTGGGACACTTGATCATTTCTCTGGGCTCAGAGATCTGCCAATTTACCATTCCTTTTTTCTAGAAGAGGTGGGCAAACGCGTTTAAAGGGCCACAGTGGGTTCCGGAGCAGGAGCGGATGGATGGAGTGTTTTAGTGACGCGCCCAATAGGAGAAAGAATATCATGGGATGTGTAGAAAACCTGCTTTAATGTCAATTGAAATGATTCTTAAAATGATTCTTAAAACACTGAAAAATGGATGACAGATATTTCATGACCTAATTAAATGGAATGAATATAATTCCTTCTAGTTACGGCGGGCCGGATTAAAAAGCCTAACGGGCTGCGTATGGTCCCCGGGCCGTAGTTTGCCCACGCCTCTTCTGTCACTGCAGTGCAAACGCAACATTTTCATACGCATACATACACAACTGGTATCAGTATGGCGAAAATCGTAACATATTTTCTGAGTACATCACTCAACCCCGGTATCGGTACCGACACCCGTCCCGTCCCGGTGCGGATGCATCCCCAGTTCTCCGTGTTGTAATCGCTGTGCTTCGTCCTCCATTCAGCTGGTCCTCCCTGGGAGCCTGCGTGCACCTGGAGCACCTGGACCTGTCCGGCTGCGACAAGATCACCGACCACACCCTGAAGAGACTGTCGGTGGCGCTGGGCGACCTCAGGGCCCCGCCCCCGGACCGACGGGCCAAGCTGGCCAAGAGCTCCCCGCTGCCCATCCGGCTGGCGGAGGAGAGGAGCCTGGAGCCGCTGGGACGCAGGCGGCAGGCGCTCATCTTCAAGCCGGCGGCGGGCCACTGGGGGCTCTCCACGCGGGTCTGGGTCCTGGACCCGTCGGACCTGGCCGACATCGAGGACGCGGCCGAGTGGAGCCGGCGCGACGGCGCCGCCCTCTCCAAGGCGGAGGGCTTGGCCGAGGCAGAGATTGTGGGGGCGCTGTGCTGCTGCCGGAGGAGCAGGAGGCGCGGCCACCGGACCGCCTCCTACCTGCAGCAGCAGTACGCCTTGTCGGGGGAGGGGTTCTGCGGTCACTCCACGTGCTGCACCGGCGACACGGCGCTCAGGACTTTGGCGCCGCCGCCGCAGCAGCGGGAGTGCGAGCGCAGCGGCGCTGCAGAGTTTCGGACTAAGTGCTCCTCCACCAGGAGCCTGCAGTGTCTGGGACACGGCAACAGGACTGACCAATCAGAGGCCAAGCGGCCCCTGAGGTTCCTCAGCCTCTCGGGATGTTACCAAGTCACAGATCTGGGCTTGAGGTAAAAAGACTTTTTTTTTTTTTTTTTTAAACATAATGCTGGTTTTTTAAGGGTGCTGGGGGGGGCAGAAGGGACAAAAAAAAAGTTGTGGCTGGCAGCTTGAAAGTGGTGAAGCGTGACTGAGTCATCGGCCATCAGCTGACGCGACTGCAACCTTCTGGCTGGTTGCACCAGTGATCGGCCGGAGACGTGTTGTTTTTTTTTCCCGTTTCTTTTCTGCTTCTCAGTGCCAGCTGAGGAGAGACGGTGGCGTCATAGCCAGCCAGTGTCATTTGTGCAAGCTGCCATTTACTGTCACTGCAGCCTCACTTTGTGATGGCTGGTCGGTCACATGGCAAAAATCAGCGGCATGTTGCGATACTGATTATTTGATTTGATTGCTAAGATTTGGGCATGGGCAAACTACGGCCCGGGGGCCATATGCGGCCCCTTAAGCTTTTTAATCTGGCCCGCCGAACGTGAAGAAATGGTATGAATAGTGAATCGTCATAAAGTAGCTGCATTTCATCCATTTCTTCAGGGGTTTTAAGAGTCGTGTCAAACCCAGGAACTCAGACTCAAGATTCTTCCTTGTCATTCAAACATAACATCAACGATGCATCGCAAGAAGGAAATTACATCGCACGGGCACAATCAACAGAATTATTATTATTATAAAAGAGTAGAAGAATAAAAGAGTGAGAGTGAAAGAAAGAATAAAAGGAATAGAAATAAAAATAGAACGTCACTAGCTAGCTTAAATAAAGAGCTGCATACCGTGGGGCTTCAAATACACTTAATTTGTCCTTTGTTCATTTTCAATAGACATTAAAGTGACATCTTTTCTATATACTCCTCATACATGGGTCATCAAAACACTCCATCCATCTGCTGCTGCTGCTGCTCCGGCCCCTCTGTCATATTTAAGACCCCACTGTGGCCCACCAGTCAACACGTTTGCCCAGCCCTGCTTCAGACTCTCGCCTCTATTATTATTATTATTATTATTATTATTATTATTATTATTATCATTATTATTATTATATGTTGTTATTTGGTCATCTGTGTTATTTTCAGTCGCTCCGCTGTTGGTTTGCCTCTTAGTGAGACTGACTGACTGTGTGTGTGTGTGTGTGTGTGTGTGTGTTGCAGGGCTCTCTCACTGCGTGGCGGGCTTCCTGCGCTGGAGCACCTCAACCTGTCCGGCTGCCTCTTCGTCACCGAGGTGGGGCTGCAGGAGCTGGTGTCGGCCTGTCCGTCGCTCGACGACGAGCACTTCTATTACTGCGACAACATCAACGGTAACGCCAGTGGGGCCTCGGCTCTCACAGTGGTCGGCGGCATTTTGTGAAACGGGCTCTCTTGCGTGTTGCGTAACGCAGCAACGCTGACAGTGTATCGGTGGGCAGTATTTTTCCCAAAATTGTTACAAAAAATAGTCACAAAATTATACACACTTTTTTTGATGTGGAGTTATATCGAAAAAGTGTCATGGAAACACGCCGAAGTCACGTGGGAGTCACGTGACCAGTTCACTTCAAGTGAAAATGTTGCCTTATGTTTGGACGGAGGAGGAGACGGAATTTTTTACAAGTAATCCAAGAGAAAAATATACCAACCACTCTTGACAGCAAACAAATGTAAACAAACAAAAGCGAATGTAATTCTGGTAAATCTGGCGGGACGAGATTTTAAAAGATTTTCCGGCTCATGCGCCTCACACCATCCAATGCAAACACCTGCAAATCGCAGTTGTACTTTGTCAAAATCTTAGAAATATCGCTTTTATTTTGCGATAGTTACTTCTCCAAACACACTTGTATAGTCACAATGGGACCTTCTTTTTTTTTTTTTTTTTTTTTTAAAAGTCAGTGTTGTGAATGTGAATGTTTGGTCAACCTTAACAAACATTGCTTGCTTCACTTGCATTGCGTCCGTCTTAGAGAGTAAATAACAGACGCCACTGGTGTGGGAGGTGAGTATTACAGTAGCCAGACTGCCTGCGCTTCACTCTCTGAAAACAATCGAACCAGTCCATGTAAGATAGTTGCCTTTTCTTGCACATCAGCCGAGGTTTTCTGCAAGTCCAGACTTTCCCTGCAGTTCACTTGATGACCACCGTGTGGTGTTTCTCTCCAGGGCCCCACGCGGACAAGGCCAGCGGCTGCCAGAACCTGCAGTGTGGTTTCAGGGCGTGCTGTCGCTCTGGCGAGTGACCTCGCCCGACACCCCCACGCCCCTCCCCCCACCCCCGACACCAAGCCTCCTATAAAAAGAAACTCCCCCCACCCCCACTCCCCCCCCCCCGTTCTTTGCACTTTATCCTGGGAATAATACCGGTTGTCGTGTTTTCGTGTCAGCCTGACTTGTTTCAGGCTGATGACACTTTAGCGATTTGCCTCTCGTTTCCATTTCAGTCTCATCGAGTGGATCGACCTCTTAGAAAGGAGAAAGGGGCGATGTTGAAAAGTCTGTAAAATGTTGCTTTTTTTTTCTAAATTCAAATCAACAGAAAGAAGAGTTGTCTGAAAACCAAGTGCTTTTTTTTTGATCGCTCTCCTCATCAAATGTTTCCAAGTGACATCAGTCGAAGAGCCATTTGGTAAACACACAAGCGAAATTTCATGTTCAAAACCACAAACCGGTTTTTGTTTGGCCACGAGACCGATTGGCTCCTAGTCCCACGTTACTACTCATCTCCCTGTGGTCATTCCAAACACGGAGGACCTTTGTGTGTGTGTGTGTCACTCCCTAGACGTTCAGACGTGTAACTAATGTTGGCACGACTGCCGTTAGGTCACCACTCATTACGCTGCTGCTGCTGCTACTGCTGCTTGCCATCTAGTCTGTGGCCTCTTAGTTCAACTCTCGTGTTGATGAGCAGCGAAGCAGCTTTTGAATTTCCTTATGCACTCCGATGTTTCGGCCATAGCCGCAGACCAATATCGACATAGAAGAGATTTTGGAAACCGAGAAGTTTTTAGAGGACGCTAAAGTTGATCCAGAATGAAGAGAAACATCCAGTGGGTTGTTCTTCACCTTCGACTGTTGTACAGCAGGACAACTGGGAGTGTAATTCATAGAACGATTAAAATGAAAGTATCTTGGGCTTTAAAATTCTGTGGTCTGTCTTTTCCTTTTATGAAAATTGTCAGTTTAAAGAGAATCTGTAAGATTGACAGGGATCTATTGGCATACGCTTGGTTTTACTCAATGAAAAACAAACCCTACTGGGAGAACATTGACCTATAACCAGCGTATCTACATACAGGTGCACTCGTAAGAAGGCCGTCATATTCCACCACCACCACATTCACATTAGCCCAGAACATGGATGTGCTCAGTCCGGTGATTTTAGCCTCACATCACTGTTGTTCATTAGAGATTGACAATGTTGTTTGCATTATGCTGTTCGGCCACTAGATGCTGCCAAATCTCACACATCGGAGCCTTACTTAACCAATGATAAAACAGAATTTTAAATAGTATAAAATATTTTATTGCTCTCTGTATAAACATGATTACACTCCAGCTGAAAAGGTTCAAAATGTCCCAAAAGGGTCAAAGACAACAACTCACAGTAGAAGGACTGTGTATGCAGTAAAAAAATAAAAAAAAAAACAATTCAACTCCTGTACTACATACGCACTAGTGAGGCCAGGTACACCCACACAGACAGCACGTTGTTGGGGTAGGGGTGCACGTACACGGCCAGGGCAAACTCCACGTTGGGGGTCTGGACGTTGTGAACCCCTGTGCTGTGCACGGCGTCGATGATGGGCCGGATCTCCGAGAACGGCAGGTGCAAAGGGAATCCAGAAATCTAGAGATAAAAAAAGAAAAAAGGATTAATTACAATGGAAGAGGTCGAGGATGTGATGTGTCCCACTTCCCATATTATCGCACGGACACTATTTTGAAGACTCGAGTGCCTTCACATTTGAGAAGTGTGTGAAAATGCAGGCACGGGCCAAAAGGTGACTTCAATGATGGACGCTTCCCACCCTCAACACCACCACATTGAGATGTAGCTCAAGTCTAATGTCGGCTCACTATCTAATGTTCTTATGTGCTAGTTGATTAGCGTACTCTTAGCTAGCTAACAGTCTTCAATTTTCAACAATTAGTCAAGAAAAAAATAGGAAAAAGCGGCTATTAAAAACGGAAACCCTGTCGCTTCTGCTCAGCACTTGACGCCAGACGGCTCCGCCCAGGTCCGTGTGACTGTGCGTAATGCATTGAAGTGCACTGATCTAATGGAAGCGTGATCCTGGCAGCTACCCTGCTGTCCCCCAAGAGGCTCTGCAGCTCGTGGCGGTGGGCCTCGGCCATGTCCCGCCCTCCGCTCTGCTCCAGCTTGGGCAGGAACTGTTTGAGGGCGGTGGTGCAGTAGCGGTTCCAGCGGGTCGAGTGTCGGGGTCGCCACTCCATGATCTTCTCCTTCAGGATCTTCTCGATTCTGGAGAAAGGAGAAAAGCCGGAATGGTTTCATGGCTCCAGTTCCGTGAAGGAGACCGCAGTGGATCGTCAATGGATAAATAAAAAAACCTTCAGTCTGGTCAACCTAGAGGTGCTTGGACTGATTGGAATATTTTGAATTAAATGTATTCTTCCATAGGAAAGATTCTGAGATGTTAAACACCCGGTTGTGGGGGCACAGGCCCCATCGAGCTAATTTCAGATGCCTTCCGTCGCTGCATTTATCAGGTCACTTTTGCCTTCTTACGTCACCAGATACCACGGCCACAGCTGCAAAACGTCAAACAGAGAATCTAGCAGCGCTCAAAGCACAGCAAGAAATTTCCAAAACAGACGGGGTATTTTAAGCTGGTGGGAACAAAAGACTGGCTCAATATGAGCTTTCCACAAATAGTGAGATGAGTAAGAGGAAGGCATGAGCACTTTATTCCAGCAGAGCACGTATTGATGCCTTCTGCTGTTTCTGTTGGACGTGAACGCCACAGTAAATTTTAGGAATGGCTGCAAGAGCGTCGACTCGCCTGTCCTGGAGCTCTGCTGCAGCTGCTTTGTCCGGGCGCCGATAAACCAGCTGTTCGGGCTGGGGGGGGGGACAAGACAGGGGTGAAGAAAATGACACTTAAAAAACAAACAGCTGGAAACCTGGACGAGCCCTCACCTGAACGCTGGACAGGCCCGGGTGAGAGAAGGAGCGGGAGAAGAAGGGCTTCCAGCAGTTGCTCTTGGTGACGTCGAAGCTCATCCTCATGGGCGACGAGTGCTCCTGGGTGTTGAGCCACACCTGGAGAATAAAGGTGTTTCCACAAGAAGGACATTTGACTGTCAGGCCCCGAGGGAACCTAGTTTGAAGAGACGCGGCCGCGGTCGTCGCTCACGTTATCGGCGCTGACCAGCCCGCCGACCGCCTGCAGGGGGCAGAAGGTGTCGTACTGGCCGTAGCGCTGGCCGCTGCTGGGGTTCCAGATCAGGTAGCAGCTCTGCTCGTAGGTCAGGACGTAGGCCGTCGGCCCCTGGAGGAAGATTTCCAAACATTGAAGTCGACCGAGAGAAAAATGACTGCAACGACTTCATGATTTCACCGACCTCTGGTATGGCGGTGCCAATTATAAGCCACGCCCTCTTCCCCATGAACAGGAAGTAGTTGCACAGCAGGACGGCGTGCTCTTCCTCGTCGCCCGCCAGCAGGGTGAGAAATTGCTATGAAAAAGAAAAAAAAGGGGGGCAGGAACAGAAACTATGATGGCGATGGCGAGGACGGCAGCGGGTCGTGGCTGAGGAGGGCGGACTCACGTCACAGGTGCTCCACAGGTCGCAGCTGTGGGCGAACAGGACCTCGTCGGGCAGGGAGGGGATGAGCGACACGAACCTGGCAACCTGGGCCTGCGGACAGATGCTGTCATCAAACAGATGCTCGGAGAAACCAAGAGGCTTTCCCCTCTCTCTCGCTCTGACTGACCGTGGACTCCTGCGGGTTGTTTGGCGAGGAGGGCAGCAGCTCTTTGGGCGGGTTCAGGGGTCGGATGTAGCGCGCGATGAAGACCGTCTTCCCGCTCAGGTCGATGACGGTGGTCATGCACAGCCTGTCCGGGTGCAGGCGGGCGGCGTCGCGCTCGAACTTCTCCGCCGCCTGCAGCAAGTACTCGTCCTCCTGGCTGTCAAACTGCACAGAGGAGGCGTCAGGGTCAAAAGGTCACGGGTAAGGAAGGGCCAGCGGGAGTGATATGAACTGGTGCTCTGGATTCATGTGGTTACCTTGAGCTCCTTTATCTAGCACATGCAGCAGGTAGAGCAGAAAAACACAAAATGACACAGAAGGTTGATGTTGGATGTGGAAACGTGACGCTGCCAACCGCTGCTCTAACTACTGATGGATGATCAACACGTTGGGAGGGAGTGAAGTGGTGGACCAACAACACAAAGGGATCACGATACATTTACCTCGACCCAAGCCCTCAGTCCGCTTTTTCAATATTTTCTGCTAGTTAACTGAAGAAACTGAAGACGTATGTGCACACAGGGTGGAAACATCCTGTGTTGACAGACGTGATTTTCACAGCTATCAAAGTCTTTGAGTGCATTCAGTGCTGCACAATAATTTAGATAAAAAATCAAATCAAATCAAAACCAATTTTCAGACATTTGAGGCTGTTCACTGCTCATCTTTGATTGCGCAACTACGGTGGCCGACAAGGGCCAAACACAACGCAACACCCTAATGCGCCTTAGTTGGCGAGAACAGCTGCAGGGGTTGGAAACGATGCAAATTCACAAACACAAACACAAGTCTGACAAGGTACAAAAAGAGGTGTGGTGCAAACGAAAAATACGTTTTTTTTAATTGCAGAATCTTTATAGTTAACTGCGATTAATCACAGTTTGAATTGCATGTGTAAAATTCTGATATTTTGTGTTTCAAGGCAGTTTTAACCCCGTAATGTAAAGTAGTTCTTACCAGAAATCGGCCAGAGGGGCCGACTACGGGTCAGTGAAAGGGACAAAGCAAGTGAAAAAAAACTACGGCAGTGCTCCAAACCCGCAGGGGGCGCTCTTAGCGGAACAGCTCGATGGAGAGACACACAGGTGGACCGAGGACGGCTCTCCATACCTGCAGCTGTTTTCGCCCACGGAGGCGCATTAGGCAATTGTGTCGTGCTTGGCCCTTGTCGGCCACCGTACGCGACGCTATGGACACCTCACAGCCAGAAGACCGACCTTCTCTCTGACCGCCTCCCCCGGCACCAGCTGAGGCTCGATGGTGATGAACAGCGTGATGAAGGCCCCCTCGGTCTGACTGCGCAGGGCGTCGTAGCCGCTGGTGACGCCGTAGCTCCGCTCCTTCCCGTAGCCCAGCAGCACCGCCGGCGTGTTCACCTTGAACGTTCCGTCGATCTGGCGGACGGGACAGGGAGGGTGCAGGGCGTCGGCTCACATTGTGGAGGCCCGTCGGGTGTGGATTGAGAGGCGAGGCTCACCTTGCTCTGCGAGTAGATGGTGCTGAAGGGAATCTTGACCGAGCCCAGCCAGTGCTTCTCCACCAGGGTCTGCACCGACTTGCCCTCGTCTCTGTCGCTCTGAGGGGGGAGGCAGGGTCGCTCGTCAACGACACGGTTGCAACATCATATGAACGTTTGAGAGTGAACGGCGCTCCGCCACTCACCACCCCGGTTTGGTAGAGCACCTCGTCGAACAGGCTGATGAAGACCTCGTCTCGGACCGACTGCAGGGCCGCAGCGCTGTAGTCGCCGTTCGGAGCGCTGAGGGGAACCACCACACTGATTTTTTAGCTCAGTCAAGTCGGCGTGTCCGGAGTGAGTCGTAAATGTTTGTTTCCCAACCAAATAACACGGATTTGGCAAGTAATTAGAATTGGTGAAGCTGTCCAGAAGCCTCTACTGAGAATTGTGAGGTGGAAAAGGCTGCACGCTCTCCAACAGCCAGAGAAGATGTGTTGCGCAACAGCGGACGCTTGGCCGTGTCGAGAAATAGCATCGTCACTTCTGCTATGTGCAAAACAGCAGCACACGACCATGGCCGCAACTGGCTGTGATTTAAAAAATAAAATATACATATATATACTGTGAAGATTAGACAGCCTTTGTAAAAAGAATGTGTTCTCAAATGCTTGTCTGGTTAAAACTGAGATGAAAAAAAGCCGTATTATTTGTCAAATTTGCATGAATTGATCATAAGTTTGTCTGTCTGTCCTTTTCATAATAAATATCTTTATCTGAGAGGGCCAAAAGATGACAAAGATCCAGTCAACAACATTATGTGATTGTGTATTTGTGTAGTTGTACACTTTAAAACACTATTTATTTTACTTTAAATGAAATAAGTGCTCAACATTTCTTTGCTTGGTGGTTTGTACATCACTGGTTTCATAATCCTAGTGTACGGCCCTGCACACCTGTGTTGAAATGACTGAGCTGCAGTGCGTGGTGCTGCTGCTGGATATGCGTGAACGAGGTTGAAGGAACTTGGAGCAGCGGAGCAGCGGAGGTCACCTGAAAGGAAGCTGCAGCTCCTCGTTCCAGCAGGGGTTCGGCCCGTCGGCCGTGGTGGTCTGGAACACTGAGCGCTGGAAGGAGACCTCCACGAAGGGTCGCACCAGCACCTGCAAGGCACAAGCACACACTGAGTGTTGGAGGGCGAACGCTGCAGATGGACGTCGGTCAACACTCTTTCTTTTAGCTGCAGGTCCAGAGCTGAAAGATACAGAAAATAAACAAAAATATTTAGGGATTTTTTTGGTAAACTGTCTCGTTATTGTGTCTTGTACCTGACTGACGAGCCAGTCGCTGCCCTGCAAGGCACTCTGAGAGGACAGCCCTGGTTTACTGAAGTAAAAAACGAAACAGAACAACAGACAACACAAAGGTGAACGTTCAGTGTTTTCCATCTTCATCTTTCTTCTTCAACAGTTCCCCTCCCCGTGGTGCTCACTTGTTCTGCTGCCTTCGGACCGGGACGTCGTAGGCCCGGATGATGTTGACCAGCAGTTTGACGTCCCCGTCGGCCAGGTTCTGCGCCGTCACCTTCTTCCTCTCCTTCCTCTGGGGTTTCAGCGGCCGCTTGGGCTCGGCCAGCTTGAACAGGTTGATTCCCAGGAGCCTGCAGGAGTGGCAGCAGGCGGAGGTTACTGCCTGCTGGTCGCCGGCTCCTTTGAGGAGAAGCACTGACAAAACTGTGAGTGAGAGTGTTGGGCAGGATCATCACTACTGACACCATTCAGTCCGTCCAAGAGACAAGATTTAATGATTTTTTTTTTTGTTTTTTTTTTTAACAATAACCATGCAAATCATGGTTGTGTGAGAGGCAGTGGGCAGTCTTACCAGTTTAGCCCATTGTACATGGAGGTTATTTAAAATGCTTTCACTCCAAATAACCTCAAAGAGCCGCACGGCATGAACAACTAAGATGTTGCAGAAAATAAAAAATGACCTCATCTGATTTTTTTCTGGGGATATACAAGAAGCACTGAGCTCCATCATGCAGCATGAAGTCGCTCCAACCCAACTTGAATGAAATATTAGTTGCAAAGGAAGTTGTTTCCTAAAGGCAAAATACTTAAACTTAAAAGGAGCCTGTTTTGTAGGAAGAATGTTTTTCCCGCCGCAGACACTCAGGCCAACACTCTGGCTCGCAGGCGTCGGGGTTGTTCCACTTCTTTGAATTTAATACGGCAGCATAGTACAAACAAATCTGTCACTCATAATGCTTCGTGGGGGGGGTCAAACGCGGCTAAAACATTTGGAACGCAAGTGAGCAAAATGTGTTCAATCTTGAAAGGACTGAATGTTGCACTACACCGCTACTCAGAGAACTGCAGTTTGCAGTGCACAGGGAGAGAGAGAGAGAGACGGACACAGGCGGGGTCGAGGGAGGAGAGGAGGATAAAAGCTGTAAAACAACGTACCCTGGACCTGCGCCACTGTTTAATATGCACAGCAGAGGAGTAACAGAAAAATTAAAAACAGAAAAGATTACAACATGTTCATGCAATAGTTTAGAAAAGCAAAAAAAAAAAAAAAGTGATTGATGGTTGCCTTTTCAATCCTGCAGGAAAAGAAAGGACCGTTCTTTTCCTGCTGGGGGGAGTCCAGATCCAGGTCCAGATCCTCTTTCCCTCATTTGTCAGTGTAACTGTGATTAGCCGTCGACCGACTGATCGATCGACTGCTTCATCGAACCAATTCTTTAGACATGTCTGACAGTGCTTGAGACCTGTTTTGTGTTTCTTTTTAAATAAATAAATACACAAATAGTCTAAAAGCGTTTGGTCAAGAACCAACAGGTTTTTTTTCATTCAAATGTTCATTTATTATGCTACCTTTATTTATTTAGGACCGAGAAAGTTTTGAATCATTTTTCTCGGTCACTGATAAAATGTTCATTGGAGATCTGCCATTCTGTTTCTGATTTATTCCTGTTATTTTACCAAGTGCCAAAAAACCCTGCAAATGTAATAGTGGCAGGTAGATAGTGGCATTACATATACTCTGACCATCAGCCAACTTGCTCTCTAAATATTTGTTAAACAAAACCAAAGTATATGTACGCGACAAATGGCAATAAGAGAGAGAGAGAGTCTGCAGTCGACAGCCGTGTGCACACATGCTAGCAAAAAGAAAAAATGAATGCATGCAAAACACATCAGAAGATGGCAGTTGAGTCTAAGATCCGTAGCTTGGTTAGAGGGGAAGACCTTACCCGATGGTTGGAATCTCCTCCTCCACCACCATGTCCGTCAGGTGGTAGTGATGCTTGGCCAGGAAGAATCTCTGGATGACCGACTCTCGGATCTGAAGGGGGGAAAGAAGCCAGAATTGTTCTCAACTGGTGCTGCAGTGACGGCTTTTAAATTCACGCTGGCAACGTCGGGCTTCCGACCTTCTGCAGGTATTTGGCTACTAAGGCTCGGTGGGAATCCAGGTGTTCTTTAGTGTCGAGCGTCTCTCCGTCTTTCAATCGCTTCTCGTATTCCTGAAAACATTGACGGCCGCAAGAGAGCAGAGGCGTCCTTATCGAGGCTCAATCAAATCTGGTTTTGTTTTGCGACGGTCTGTGAGACGTTGCTGACCGACCTGGAACACCTTCTCCGTGACCTCCCTCTCCACGGCCGGAACGTTCTTGTGATTGCGGAACTCCGCAACTCCGCGGCTCCTCAGCCGCAGCAGGCGGAACCTCCTGGACTTCTCCAGCTCCTCCTCCGTGGCAAAGTTGAACTCCTCCTGCAGCTGCTCCAGGCGGAAATACTCGGGAGCCGTCACCTCTCCGCTGGTGGCCACCTGCCGCGGCACAAAAACCCTCCAGCTGCCGACCGGGACGCAACATCCAAACCCTTTTCAAACGGTTGAGACGCTCACCTTCAGAAGCTGCATGATGGAGGTGTTCTTCGGGTCGTTGGGATCCAGTCGGGACTGCGTGGCCCATTCTCGGATTTTCTTCATGTCGTACAGTCCTGATGCTCCAATGTATGAGACAGCGTCCAGATGGCTCAAACCACTGAACACAAACAAAGAGGACTGACTGCTAGATACTGAAAGTAAAGACAGATAAATAGCTGCTGGTAGTTGGTTCCATATACAAGTGACACAATCTTTCACTGCTTTTATAAATCTGTGAGACTCTACAATGGTTTTGACAATTAACAAAACAGTGGCTTGC
Organism: Thamnaconus septentrionalis; assembly: GCA_009823395.1. NCBI lineage: Eukaryota > Metazoa > Chordata > Actinopteri > Tetraodontiformes > Monacanthidae > Thamnaconus > Thamnaconus septentrionalis. Next base: position 4,386,319 of record CM020508.1, on the reverse strand, counting down.
TTCAGAAAAAGTCCATGAGCAGTATTAATCATGGGATAACTAACCACTAATTAAAGTGACCCACCTGTGTAGGCCAGCAGGATGTTGAGACACCGGGGGGGCCAGCGGCGTGTCGTCCTCTCCGATCCCCCAGGAAACGCAGCACGACAGCTTCCCAGAGGTCAGCAAGGTCTGTCTGTTGCTGCCGTCCGACTCAAACGAGAGCGGGACATCTGCGGACAGACAGACAGAGAGTCAGATGTGTCTCTTAAGCCCTATTCACACAGGATTAATATTACCTAATTTATAAATTAGCCCCCCACATCTGTGTTTCTTTGTTTATCATAGGACGCCTGTTTGGCGAAATATTGTAGGTAATTTGCGGTAGAATTTTTACTTTACAATTTACAGACATGGTGAATTCGCACGGGATCAAGATCACAGACGTCCTCCATGATTGTTACAAATTACCAGAGGTCTCCAGGTAACACTAATCCCGTGCCAATAGGGCATTGAGCCCTATTTCGCGAAAAACACAGACGTCCTGTGATAATACCGATCCCATGCGAATCTGCATCTCAGTGATTGGGGTCTGTTTTTTGTTTTAATTGCGTGCATTTTCTACTTCTTTTCCAGTTGAAAAATGGAGGCTGCGGGGGAATTATTAGTGGCAGTTTTGACAGCGTTTTAGGCGCAAAGACCGTCTCGTATCGGTACTAGAAACCCATTCAAAGAAAGAGCAAGCTCTGTTCAATCGAAAGAGAGACATTTGGAAGATAATGAGATGGATGACTTGAGTAGCAGCATGTGGTAAGCAACATTTTTCTATCGTTCAAATGGCTTATCCTGACAACAACTGCACACTGGTCAGAAGTCACGTTGCTGCTTTGACATTTTATTTACAGTTGCACTGCACGGATGCTTTGCACGTGTGACAAAAGCGGATGTGACGTGCACGGCGTTGACATCACACCCGGGTCTTAATGTCAGTAAAAGAGAGTGAAATACAGAGCTCACACACACCAAAACACACATGTATGTGATCCTTCAGGCTATGAACGCATGTTGGTGGTCGTGTGAAGGCGTTTACCGCTGCCGACGCCCTCGTGGTCGAACATGACTCTCTGGTTGCTGCTGAACTCAAACTCGTCCAGAGGGGCGTGGCCTGTCAGGACGGATGGTTCGGGAACAGGCAGGAAGACCTGGGCCAGCAGCGAGCAGGACAGGCTGGTCTCTTCAAACAGCTTGAGGGAGAAAGACACACACGGAGGGGGAGGGAGGGGTTTCCACGGTTTGAGAGGTTGAGGCGGACCGGCAGCTCCCCACTGGTTTCCTCACCGCACCTGCAAATTGATGCTCTGGGGACAGTTGACGATCTTGAGGTTGAAGATCTGGCCAAAGTGCACCCTGAAGTCGGAGCCCAGGGCGCGGCTGTTGGTGCGGGACACCTCCTTGTCGTTGTATAGGATCTTGACATAAAGTGAGCGCCTGGCGACGTCGTCCCTGCGAGCGACCTCGGCCCTGACAGACAGACAGACAGACAGACAGACAGAGATGACGGAGGTGAACTTGAAGACTGAAACTCTTCTCTGCCCTGTTGTTTGAAAGCGAGAGGCGACGGCTGTCATCACACCTGGGGCAAAGGTCGCTGGCCGTGATGTTGCCGGACGCCGACAGCTCCGGGACCAGGACGGCCTCTCCGGGTTTCCTGCGGATCCTGGACGCCTTCTCTCTCACCCACTGCTCTATGGACTGAAGGTCCGGCTTCTCCGGGGACTCTGGCTTCGGGGGTCCCGCGTCGCCGGCCCCGTCAGGTTCGCTCACGTCCTGGTTGTCTTTGTCTTCTTCCTCGTCTTCTTCCGTGTCACCCCGTGCCTGCCGCTTCTTCTTTTTGCTCTTCTTGTGCTGCTTTGATTTCTGAATAGGGAGAATAAACAGCGTTGGCTTTCGGATGTGGTTGCTCCAAGAAGAAGCACGTTTGCTTGGAAAGCTCAGAACACCTGAAACGCTCTCCGACCGACTGATATGTGTCCCATACGTACCTTCTTCCTCCTCCACAGCTTCCACTCCTCCAGCTGCTTCTTGTACTCCAGCAGCTTCCTCTGATAATCCTCCTCGTGCTCGACCTCCAACTCCACGACCTCGGCCAGGATTTCCTTCTCGTACTCGCGCTCATCTGAAGCCTGGTCCACATTTTCTCTAAAGCAAAGTTGATTCAAAAAACAAAGAGAAAAGAAGATAAATCACACTTGAATAAATGATGAAGACATATGAACCAAAGAGTCCACATATATACATTATGGAGCATCTGGCTACTGTGCAAAGAATAAAAAATGAAGAGTTTTCCTTTTACCTTCTGAGGTAGAGCTTGTAGGGCGTGTTGGTGAACTTCTGAAACTCCCTCAGGGCCTTGATGTCTTTCCACACTTTAATCACGTTCTTCAGCAGCGTCCTGTCTTTCTCCTGCTCGCCGTCCCGCAGCTGCCGAGTGTTCCTGCGACAGTTGAACCCAGACAAAAACAAAAAGCAGGGTTAGCATCGTTCCTGCTGAGGGATCCCCGCTGATTCAAGCCTATGATTGCGAGAGGCTCACCTGACTTCCAGACTGTACTCAGACATTCTCTGCTGCGTGGCCTGGCTGAGACTCTGCCTATCCAGCATGTTCTGCATGGCACTTCTCAATCCCTTCAACTGCAAGACCCACACGATGAAAAGACAATTTCAGCTTTAAATTGCTGCTCTGTCATTTTGCCAAGCTTCACCTTCAACTGCTGCTGTTTTAACACCACAGGATGTAAGAAACGTCCCGCCTGTGTGCCGAGTATATATTCACAGACTGTTTACCTTATCAGACAGGTGACCCGTGAGGTTGCTGCGCTGCCTGGTGAGGAACTGATCGTACAGCTGAGCCAGGCGAGCGCCCAGCACGTGTTCCCGACTGAACAGAGGATGATGGGAGAAAATCAGACCGGAGACGTCTACATCAAGCTGGAAGTCCCCCTCGGGGTCTGCTGCAATGTACAGGCTGGCGCACTTGGACATGAGGGCCTGGAAGAGTGAACAACATCATCCATCAAACAAGGTTCTGGAAAATTGTACTCATGATGAAATAAAACCTGTGCCTGTGATGCGTTTTGCCTTCCTTAAAGCTTTAATGGATACATGAAGAAAGTTGGCAGGATGTATAACAATGCTGACGGGGGGGGGGGGGGGGTAAATTACAATGAATGCTCTGTTTTCTCGATAACGACAACAGCTGCGTCCCTCAGGTAAAAAGTCTGTGAGTCATAACAATAGTGCGAGGTGGGAGTGGGAGTCTGACCTTCCTGTACACCGTCTGCAGAGTGGGGTCCAGCTCCGCCTCCATGTGGAAGAGTGGGGGTCTGGTGGAAGATTCCTTTATGGGGTTGGGCAGAGCCATGATCCTGCCGTCATCCCCAAACCAGCGCTTTCCCTGCACAAAGGGATCAAATAAGAGTTTGTCTCTACCCCCTGAATAGGTTTTGCCAGAATGTCGCTGTTCAAAGTCGTCTTTACCTCCTCCGTCTTCAAAAAGCGGTTTTCCACAATGTTCTCGTTGGCCCGGGACACGGGCGGCCTCTCCCCTACATACAGACCCTCATCTTCTGGATAACGAGGCTTCACGTTATCAGCCAGTTTAATGGATGTCGGGACTTTGGTGATGGAAAGAGACAAAATTATGTTAAAACTTGAATAAAGGCTTTTGAAATCTTTGGATTTGTGAATCCTGTGGGTTAGATTTTTATGAATTGCGTGTTCTGGGAGTGCAGCTGGAAACAGTGAGCCTAAAGTACCTATTTGTAAACTTGGAGTGAAGAGGAGCTCGCTGGCTTGCTGAGCACGCTGTCTGTACCCAACATATTCCGCTTTCTTCACGTCCAGGAAGTCCCGTCCTGTTTGCTCTATGACAAACAAATCCTCATCGTCCTCATCGTGCACCAGAGGAGACTCTTCATCCTTCGATGGGACAAAGAATCCAAGGTATTTAGAGGGTGAGGGGTCTTATTGACCGGCAGCTCATTAAAAAACACAGTATCTCTAAAGTTACCTGGTCTTCATTTTCATCCTGATTATCTTCATCATCCTCTGCATCTTCCTGCTCATCGCCGTCTTCTCCTTCGTCTCTGCTCTTCTTGGCTTTTTTCTGAGGCTTTTGTCTCTTCATGACGATCTTCTCGGGTCTGTATTGTGGCTCTGGCTCAAAGTTGAACGTAAAGAAATTGTACGCCTCCTCGGAGCTCGGTGGGCCATTTTCTGCCTGTAAAAAATACACACATCCTGTAAATTAATGAAACGTCAAAACTAAGTTATTGTTGAGACACGCTTTGCCCACTGTTACTTGTTTAGCCGCATCGCGTAACTTCCCCCTGGTGCTGAGGGCCGCGGGGACGTCACGTCTTCCGGGTCTGTCCACTTCAACCTGCTGGGAGCCGAGACCACAACAAAACGACTCTGTCAGCGTCGCGGCTGAAAGGGCGCTACCAGACCACACCTGACTTGGATGCTCACCTCCCGGTCAAACCTGGTGACGGTGTCTCTGTCTCGGAGGCTCTGGAGGCGACTCACGGGCTCCAGAACAGGCTGCTGCTGCTGCCGAAGGCTCTCGGCTCGAGACTGGAACACAAGAGGCCGTGCTTCAGTTCCAATTGCACAGATTACACACTATACAAAACAGGGTTTCTTTCATAATCGTATTAAAATAAAACAGATGCGGCAAATTACGGAGCTGGGTTTACTTTGGCTGCTTTCAGTCTCTCCTCCAAGCGCCGTGTCACGAAGTCATCTAAACGTTGAGAGCCAGAAGCGTGCAGAGATCTCGAGGGGAGACCTTGAAGACAAAGCACAAGGTAAAACAACAATCACAAGACAGGCAGTGTTATTATGTTACAGACTGTCTCATTCCTAAAATATGGGCTCTGCGACTGGTCTGCCTTTCTGTTTCACTTGGTTGTGGTCATTTTATTAAATTATCTGTCCAATTGAGACAAACCTAAATCCTTTTAATAGATGATCTAATCATGACTGGGAACGTGTTGCTTTCTTTAACCCTCAAACAACAAAAAGCATAAATAGAGAAAAACATAACACTAAATATGACAGAGCTGGATACTTACTTCTGAGAGAACCTACTGCCGTTCTTGATAACACGACAGGGTCTGCTGGCCTTTGAGATGATCCTTCATCTGCTCTGTGTTGCTGGACGGTGGAGATCTCCTCCACAAGATCATCATCACAGATCTCCTGAGCTGAGGACCGTTCGAGCACCTAGTACACGAGAGGAAACAAATAAAGCACTTGCAAAATGCTCACAAGTTGGACATTTTCTGACAAGAATTCCTTTTCTCATTCCTGTTGACTCCTTTGCTATGTTTGTTTGTTTCTTTTATTGCGACAGGGGAGTGTGTGCTAAAACGCTCAGTTATGGAAGTCAGCCGTTTGTTATGTCACAGAGGATGCTGACACATTTCGCCGACAAGCAACAACACCCTGCAGCCAGGTGCTCCCTCTCCCCTCAGGAACCACCTTGTTCTGGTCCCCTTCCAAACATGTGGAAGGTACCAGATACGCCCTCAGGCTCTGAACAGAGGGCTGGATATGCTGTTTTCTGGAGAACCACGAGAATTTAGGGAAACGCGAGAGTACAAGAAGAGACTGTACCTTCTTCCTCCGCCTTTCCCTCTGAGCCCTTAGTGTGCGTTTTAAGGTCTCTCCTGGATCTTCATCGCTGCTCTGCTGTTCCTGGTAAAACATGGGGATTTCATTAAGACAAACATTAAGTGCGAAATTTGCAGCAGCAGCCGAGCAAATAAGGGAGGAGAACCTTGCTGTCAGACTGCCAACAGCCAGCACACACAAGGAGGAAAAAGTCAGACACACACACACACACACACACACACACACACACACACACACACACACACACACACACACACACACACACACACACACCTCCATTGTAGTTTGTAGTTTCCTTTGACTCACTTTGGTGGACGGAACCAGAGCCTGTGGAGTTCAACACACATACATTATTATCTTAAGGGTACGATCGGTTTTCTTTGTAAAGCAATGTTTTAGGACTCGGCAATGAGCCGCCCCCTTGGATCGAGTTGAGTCTTGTCAGGAAGAATTCTTGCTCTTCTACTGTGCTGAATTAACTGACTGAAGCTACTACAATTCATTAGCATCTTAAAACAACAACAACAACAACAACAACAACATGCCACATGCCTTTGAAATATGAGCGACTTCTAGTAAAACAACTTTACCACTGTGTCGTCCTCATTTTTACTTTTCGCCAAAGTGTCCCGCAAAGCATGCGGTTTCTTCCCCAGTTTCCCTCGAATGTCACTGAAAGATGAGGGGAAAGTTATGAAACTGGCAGCAACTGTTTACAACCAGCTGGCTAAGAGTTTAGCTAGTTTCGTTGTCTGTCGCGTCGCGTTCAAACCAGCCGCCACCAGATGTAGGCTGCGTGTGTATTCTAGCCTGTGCGGTAAATTGATCGCTCAGTTGTATTGTATTTTAAGCAGTCTCTTGGTTTTTTTATTTTGAGCAAACATTTTTTAAACTCATATTTAAAAAATGTGGAAAGGAAAAGCACAGAGAATACGACAAAACAGCAGCATGCTGTTTCCCAAAACGGAAGTAATATGCGCGCACCACACTTCTGGCGGAGGCTACGTTAGCTGCATTGCTAAAAGTCACGTCCCCAAAAGCGAATAGCTACCTATTATTTAAATTGTATAGAATTACCGACGGGGAGAGAATAGAACGTATAGTATAGCAACGTTACCTTGTGGAAGCCATGGTGGCCGTAAAATATGAAGGAACACTTTTCAATACGGATAATCCGAGGCGGAAGGAGACCTAACTGCCACTGATGTTTCAAGCTAATGTTAACCAGCCAATTAGCCGTGTCATTATTTTACTATGTAATAAATACATCCATGAGCTCCAAAATTCGTATTTCCAAATGGAGACATGCTCGGTCCATAGCAAACAAGAACCGTTATCGCTGCCTAGTAACGGGATAAACTACTTCTCAACCTAACTTGGTAGGCAGCAGCACGGATATCTGACTCGGCCGACTCATCTTTCAATTCGTCCGTTTTGATGTCAATCATTACATTCAGCTACAAAACGGATCCGCCTTCTACGGAGGCCGGCAAGCCACCGAAGCGCAACGGTATTTACGTAATCTCCCTCAGCAGTGTCGCCAATAAAACCATTACAACAGCCTTTTCACACAGAGATTCGTCTCACACATGCACCAGTTATGTAAGAAAAGAACAGTCCCATTCTTTATTGTTTTCTTTCATTCTAATTTCAGATGGAAACAAAACAAGTTCAAGTTGTGTTAAATAATGGTTTAAAATCAGTAGATTGGTTTATCAGAGTTATATAACAAGCAGTACAAGCATGGGTACAAAAATATATCTTGACCAAAGTATACAATAAAGTAAGTAAAAGTACAACCAAACAACTTTATCTCCATGTTTGTTTTCTAAGTATCATGCATAGTCTTCTGCAAGTGCATCAAAATAGTCCGTGTCTGCGTAGAGGAGGAAGCCAGAGAACAAACTGTCAGCCCAGCCGGGGTCAGCAAATAAACCGTTTTGATCGTGGAAGAAGATCTCCAGCCACACCTCGTCCTCAGGGTTCAGGCGCATCACCGTAGACCCGGACGCCACGTCGTGGTTCCCCGTGTTGGCGTCAAACGTCTTGATGCGAAACTGCCCGTTCTGCACCAGTCCGATGGCCAGGTGCTTGTTGGCCAGCGTGATGTCATAGGAGAAATAATAAATGCCTGGGTAGGCGCAGACAAATTTTCCCGTCTGCGGGTTGTAGTGCCCTCCCTCGTCGAACAGGATCTTGTTAAACTTGATGGGGGCGTTCTCTGCCGGGTAGCTGCTGGTGATTCCCACAGAGAAGGCGGATTTGGGCAGCAGGCTGCCGCACTTGCAGGTTCCCGGTTCCCCCGTTGGCCCTCGTTGGCCCTTATCCCCCTTCTGCCCATCGCGGCCTGTCGGGCCGAGTGGGCCGAGGTCTCCAGGCCCGCCCGTGGGGCCTCTTTTCCCTGCAGGGCCTCGATCGCCTCGGCTTCCAATCTTACCCGTCGGTCCAACCCTGCCCTTTAACCCTAAAGGCAAACAAACAACACAAACAATGAATATTCTTTCTGTCATGTTAGTCAAATTGTTGATGCACAATGGCAGAACTAGTGACAGAGACACAAACGTATATCAACATATATTGGATAGCTCGCTATCAACAGAGGGCTAAATATAATGTCTTCTATGAAATTTATTGAATTCTAAAGGTAATTTACCACGCAAGGCTGCTGAAATATAATAGGGTGTGCTGGGATTCCAGTTCTTTCACACACTGAGAAACCCTGACGCCCAGTTCTCACGAATGAGATTAATTTGAGGACCTCAGACGTTGCAACAGGGGATCAGTGGACTCTGAAATGTGAACGTACGGTGCTTGCGTTTTTTTTCCGAGGCCACACCAACATGTTTGACCAACTCAGTCATACAAACATAAAGAAAGGAGATCTCCGAGCTGTGAACATCCATCATAACTCCATTTGCTCTGTATAAACAAGCTGTACAGTCGCTGAGATTTCACAGCAACATCTGACCACGTCCAACAACTGTTAGCGCTGAGTTTTTTGTGGGTTTTTTTCCGGCAAAATAGCAGCAATCAAACACGGCTGGCCTGGCTTCGTGCGTGGAAAGCAAACACGACCCTGGAAAGGCATGCCCAATCTGTGTCAAATAAAAAGGAAATGAGTGAGAGAAAAGATTAAGGCTGACATGCAACACGGGCCTGCAGCTGCTTCACGGACAGCTTGTCGAAACGGACACATGGCTGCGGGAGCAGAGGCACAGGAACCCTTTGGTTGTGAACCTTGGTTCGGATCCATCGTTCAAAAAACAACCGTCTTGTTTATCACTCAGTAAGCGTGCTTGTGTGTGGTGAGCTTTTCTTCCTCTTGGGAAAGCAAACATTTCTGACTCAGATCAGTGGTGTCTGGGAAAGGACTCGCACCGGCCCGCCATGTTTCTTCACGTACCCGCATCTGCCTTCTCTCCCTTTTCGCCCTTCCTGCCGTCTCGTCCGTCTCTTCCCGGGATGCCCACGTTCCCGTCCGCTCCAGGAGGCCCCACCGGTCCCTCTTTGCCGGGCGGGCCGGGCGACCCCGGGACGCTGCAGACGAGACGCGGCGCGCCCTTCGCTTTGGTCTCGAACAGCTGGCCGAAGACGGCGTGGCACAAGCAGACCACCCCCATCAACGCCCACATCTTGGGCTCTGTGGACGCAAACAGCGAGACTCAGGCGCGTTTAGCAGGCAGTCAGAGGTGCAGTGTGGAAGACCTGGTAGCACCTGGAGGTAAGAAAAGACAGTTACAAACAAAGCAGTATCCATTTGTTGATCATTTCCCAGTTCGGCAAAGTCATGATGATGTGAATTGTTGTTTTTTTAATGTCCCACTTTTGTTTCACTTCTCTGGATTTTTGCATGTTTCATGATCAAACCGGGAATCATCAGACCAGATCAGATGGACGAGATGAAAACCTGGATTGTATCAACCTTCTTGGCTACTGTAGCGGTGTAATAATATCTGAACATCAACACATTTTACAGCACGGAAAACAAGTTGTTGTTTAGTAGAAAACAGTTGTTTAGCAGATTTAATTATTTTATAAGTCTAGGAAGCACACCCCTAAAAATGTTCCAACAGTGAGCCTCGAGGGTAAAATGTGGAATAAATAGGAACCATTGTCTAGATGCCTCAGTGCCCAACTTATAGAAAGAGGCACTTATATGAAACTGCATTGCACGAGCGCTGAAGTCATGCAGCGAACACAGACGGAACAAGAGCGAGTCTGATGGGTGAACACACGCAGACCCAGGCCAGATGTGGCGTTTATAGTGCGTCTCTGCTTTATTCTCTCAGCACCAAAGTGCATGTGGGAACCTCAATCAAAACTTTTGTCTCCTTTTTTTTTTTTTTTTTTTTTTTTATGAGTGGGCCCTACGTTTGCCAAAACATTCCCAAGTTCTGACCCAACGTCCGACACGCTGAATCCCGGGGGGGACGTCATCGATGAACAACGGCAGGCAGAAGTGTTTCACGTTGATGCTGCGGCTTCATCTGGTGGCCCAGATATGGTGAAGCAATAACAACGCTGATGGAAATGAGGCTGATTGAGGGGCTGCACAGCTAAAGCCAGTCTTGGCAGGGATCCACGACTTTGCACAGACATTCCACAAATGGACGGGTGGAATCCGGCCAACTGAGATGTTCCCTCCCTCCTTCACTTCTTTTGGGTGGGGATGTATAGAACATGTAGGGTTTTTTTTTTACCCCCTTTATGATGGAGTGGGCGTGAGAATGTTGTCCGGCCCAGGCTGCCTCACTTCAGTGGAGGGACGTCGGGGAACACTGAGGGGGTTTCCACAAGAGGGTCATCATCGGAATTTGGGAATATGTGTTCTTAAAAGTGCGTTTTCCTTTAAACCAAAAAAAAAAAAGAAGCTTTTATCAGTCCCTGCTGGATTTCGAGACACGCAAACGAGATAACATCAGCCAAACAGGAAGTGCATGTGCACTCCTGACCTGAACAGGCTTCTTGCGAGTGCCAGTGTGTCAAACACACCCGGTTACAAGATGACGTCGCCGGTGGGACGTGTTTCGGATGTTGAGGGCAGTGGAATGGTCACGGCCAGACGGTGAGAGGTCCTCGGAGAGCGAAGCCCCGCCCGCCGACATCACCCTGCAGCAGCCAGCTCGCTCACGACAATTTTACGACCAATAATTTAATGGCTTTTAGTGTCGGATGTCTTTTTCACACATGCGCGCTGTGACCTCCGTTCAGGATTGTCACATCATGAGAAGCTATTATGAAAGGCAATAAGATCTTGCAAAACTACGTCTCTGTATGTTTTCTGACATCTTGACAACACAGAGCCACTGTTCAAACATGCTTCAGCATCAAAACAGCAACACTGCTTCGGGTTCCTTCTGATGCAGGTGCTGTGAGTCCACCTGAAGTGCAGGAGGCCTCTCTGACAGCCTGTGGTTGGTGTTCAGCTCTCCATCAGTGCTGCAACACTTTTTGTTCAGGAGGAAGATTCGAAAGATTTACAGACCTCCATCTCTTTTTGTAAATGGAGACACTTTGGACAAGAATGCACAAAATGGGCACGGGCGTGCAGAAGCAGGTGGTTGGTGGAGTGTCTGTTCCGATCCATGTTTAATAACTCTGTGGACGAGGGTAGCTCATTGCTAACACTGTTTGGTGTGTGTGCGTGTGCGTGTGTGTGTTAGTGAGCTGTGATCTTACCCCAGAGTTGGCAGCTGTTCATCTCCAAAGTTCATCGGACACAATCACTGCAGAGTGGCCTCGGTCCCGTCCGCTCATTCCTCGGATCTTCTCGATGTCTTGACCTCCGTGTTAACATGCTCCTCGTCTCCCGTCTCCCCGCTGCGCTCCGGCACATCTGCACACAGAGCCCAGCTGCTTCCCCGCTCCGAGTGTCTTCCTCTCCCTCCCTCCCTCCCTCCTTCTCTCTCCCTTCCCACTCCCTTCCCCTATGTGCCTCATAAACTTCCCATGGCAAACAACTGGGATCCAGCCTGATGTGGAATGTGAAGAGTGGATCATTACGTCATGGGCGAACACTCTGTAATCATAGACACCCCCAAGCGAAACCTTCGGAGGGATCCTGCAGGGATTTGCTGTGAGTCCTCGATGGGACAGATACTTATTTGGGCTTCGCAGACCTCGGGGTTGGGCTCTCTCTTTATATATTTTTTTTTTACTTGCACTGCTGCTTCTCAGCCCTAGATGGAGCCAGAACTGACCAGCAGAAGTGCTTTTCGGTGAGCTTCCACAACCAGGTTAATCTTTTCTAGCTACTTTCGACTCCTTCATATCACTGCTGTGATGGTTACCGTTTAAAATTGTTGACAACACATGGAACACAATTGGAGGCAGACGAGCCACCTTTACGTAATAAAAGAGATAATAGGGGGCAAAATGTTCCTTTTGCCCTCTATTTATACAGATGGAGACGTTTACAGATGGAGAGGCGCGCGCCAAATATGCTGTCATGTAACAAATGTTGAGCTGACGGGACGGCTGTTAGCGCTGATGGCAGCTTTACGGTTCCCCCCGCGGACGGCTCTAAAGGCGGACAGCGCCAGCCAGAGCGGTTAAATCCCGAGCCAGCAGAATGTAATTCCTGCAGATGTCTCTGCACGTCCTCCACTTGCCAAGTGCTCTGTTGCCGGGGTGACGACATGCCTTGTTTCCAGGCCGGAGCCTCCACTTTTCCGTTACATTTCATTCCAGCGGTGTTACAATAGCGTCTAATTCTCGCTTTCAAGCCCCCCCCCGCCTCCCTCCCCCAGGCGTCGGCCTCACCTGCCTCTGTCAAACTTCCCCCCCCCTCCCTCGTCTGCTGGCCAACTACTGTCTAAATAGAGCAGACACGGCGAGTCCTGTGAGCCCGCCAGCTATCTGAGCTGCGGCGACTCACCTGTGTTTGTCACAGCGCTGACCTTTTGGTTTTAGGCCAACGGGGCTAAAAAAAGACCAGCGGGCCCGGATTCACAAGCCTCCAGGCAGCTGGCAAGACTCCCCGTTTATCCGAGCTCTGACCTTTGACTCGGGGTCGACTGAGGTCTCAGCAGAGTCCCCTACGGCTCTAGAGTCGCAGCCTTGATCATGGGGTTTATTTTTCGAGAGCATTGCCTGGATTTCGCTCGTCGGATTACGTCACGCAGGCAGAGCACGAGGAAATCATGAAAGACGAGCGGGAAGGGCCGATTGAAAAAGGGTTATGTGTGCTGATAATAGGAGAGATTTCACCAATAAATAAAATAAAACTTTTTGGCAAGGACACAAAGCAGCAGAAGCCGTGTTGTGTTCAAACAGAATGGGTCTTTATTCAGGAAGTGAAAGAAAGCAAAAAAAAAAAGGTCGTAATCAACACCCCATTTAAATACAAAACCAACAAAAAATAAAAATAAAACATGATATTCATTTTGCATATCAAAGAACCATTCAGTAATATTACAATCCAAAACACCCCATAAACCACTTTTGTGGATCTATACACAAACTTTGATTTAGAAATTAGTCACGATAAAATTACAAATATTTAGCTTCAAAAAAATAATTCAACTCAAAATAATATCTTAGCAATTAGCATTTTAGGTTCATATATATAGTGTATTTTCCACATAAAAATACAAAATAATACCAATGACATTTAAATATGAAAAAAAATATTCAAGAAATCTGCTATTAAATTAAATAAAGTGTGGGACAAAACAAGATGAAATGAAATAGAAATATGCATGAAAAAGTCTCTCCGTTTGTTAGCAAAACACTATCCAAAATAACTACAATCATTTACATCAGTACAAAGATATCTGGATTTAAAAATAGTTGCAATGAAAAAAAGGGGTTTCATTTATTTTTTTTCTCCTGACAGTAAAAAATGACACTGTGGATCAGAAATCTGCAAAATATGCAATGAAAAAAATAAATCTGCATTTAAAAAGGTTTACACTGTTAAGTTCTTACTTTTTATACAAACATTAGAAACAGTATTGCACATCACAACACAGATTCGAGGTTAGTCAGCCTTTCAAAATGTGTTATATTCAAGTTTCAGAGCATCTACGAGGACAGGCAGCCGGGGCCTCGATGCCACAGGGGAGAATCTCAAGTGTCATCCAAGAATAGAATAAAACCTTCATGTTTCCTTCCTTCCAAAAATTAAACGTGCCATGTGGATCAAAAATTAAGAATCAAGCGTACATGACCACAGGCGTGACGTCGGTACGGGTGACATGATTCTGCGTCTCTGAACAGTACTTTTTGGACATAAATAGCAGTGGGCGTGGTCAGGGGTAGGTAGGCGGGATTAAAATATGTTTTAAGCCTTATTCAAATAGAAAAATACAATCAAAAGCAAATAGTTAACTTTGTCTACAAAAATAGTGAAATAAATATGAATCTTTTACAAAAAAATAACCATAATAACATTAATAATAAGAATAAAGAAACAAAGGACACGTACAGAACAAAGTAACAGTGTTCAACACGGAAACAGAACAGCACGAGTCAAGTGTCACAGGTGACGAGATATATATATATATATATATATATATATATATATATATATATATATATATATATATATATATATATATATATATATATATATATAATATATATATATATATATATTATATATATATATGTATATTTATATTAATATATAAAAGGTTTCATCATGAAGCCGAAGTGAAAGGGGTTAGGGGTCAGGGAGGGTCAGGGAGGGGCCAAGCAGAACAGCCCCGCCCCCGTCCTCCTCGCACAAACAATCCAGAAATACACTGAGGATACACTGGACACACTGGTCTCCTGCTCTACTCGCGCACAGGTTTCACACCACTTAAGACCACAGCTTCACGCTACATCTGCTCTGTTTCTTTATTTAAATAAGCTACCGTTAACAAAAATAAAAATTTAATAAATCATCTGCAAGGTTTATAAATAGTTGGAGGTTGGGTTTGTGTGTGTGTGTGTGTGTGTGTGTGTGTGTGTGTGTGTGTGTGTGTTTTAAGATAAACTGCACCCAAACTGTTTTGAGCAGAGAGAAAAGGGGCTGGGTTTGGTGAGAAACAGAAAAGTAGTGCATAATATCAACCATTAAATTTAAATAATAATAATTATATTGTTGATGACATGAGAAAATAGGGGACCAGTGAAGTTTCAGTGGCTGACAAATTATTTGTGAACGCACACCAGGCCGAGTCAAACACACAAACACAAAGAAACGAAACAAAGCGAGACAAAAAAAAAAAAAAAAAATACCACGACACAAGAACGACACACTAGTACAGTACCAGACGGACGGAGGGAGCACCGCCCTCACAGATTGTCCCTAAATAAATATAGATATATAGATATATATATATATATGTGTGTGTGTGTGTGTGTGTGTGTGTGTGTGTGTGTGTTTTTTTTAGAAAAAGTGACGGTGGGCTAGTGGATAAAATGACACGAGCGAATGGAGGAGAGTTTCGCTTTTCGACGCGGAAAAAAGTAAAAAAATTCAAAAAAGCCAGACTTTCACAACAATTAAACAAAACAAAAAATAAAAATATACGTTCCACTTCAGTTTTTTTTCTATCAGCGCGGCCTGCAGGGGGAAAAAAAAAGAAGCTGCAGGAGGGGAAACGGGTGAAGGGAGGGTTGGGGGGAAGAGGGGGGCAGGAGCGAAACGTGGCTGTTTCGCTTCTCCTCGGCCCAAATCTGGAGCTTGTGAACTAAACTAGAGCCTCAGTCTACACTAAGAAGAGTCACACGGCACAGGGACGACACAGACGCACGCACACCACTGAACACCACTCTTGCTTTTTTGTTGTTTTTTTTTTTCAAGGGAATTTTTTTGTCTTTTACGTTTACAATTTTGTCGTCACACTCGCCATCACGTGTCACAAGATGACGGCGTCCACTAAGAGTCTACAGTAGAACCAGTATTATCGTAGATAGCACATTTCTTTTCATTTCTCTCTCTTTTTTTTTTAAATCATCGCGTACGGTTACGATTCGTAAAACGGATTAAACGACAGATAAACATCGACGCATGCAAGTTTAAATAGGACGTTGTTTTTTTTTGTTGATTTTTGCGTTTTTAAAACTTTGTCTTGACTTTTTTTTTTTTCGCCTCCCGGGCTTCTGTAGCAGACAGTCACGCTACCGACGTTAGTTGTGATTTCCAGCGGTCCGTTTCTGTTTTTTTTGCTCTTCTTCTTCTTCTTCATCTCCTCACGTCTACCTATAAATATGGGTGTAACTAGGCCGAGGGTCGTCACATGCACTTCCCACGGCGAAAAGAGGGGCGGGGCCGTAAATGGTCGAGTGCGTACTGCATTTCACTTGACAAGATTCCGCTTGATAAATGGCATCAAGTATAATACCTACACATTGATTCATATATATATATATATATGTAAGTGTATATATAGAGATAGCAGCGAAGCTTCTAAAGTAGCTCGTTAAGTAGAAAGTTTGAATACAGTCGGCGGGGAAACCAGATTTCCGAGGTATCGCTGGGCGGGTCGGCGCGGCGCTGGGGCGGCTGCGACCCTTCGTCACTTTTCTATTATTTTTAAGACCTCTGACTTGGAAACAGCCGCTGTTTTTGTTTTTCGCAAGCAGGAAATAATGGATCAATTTGAAGGTTCCTATCTAGGTATTTTTTCCCCTCTCTGTCTCTCTCTGTCTCTCTCTTCCTGTTTTTTTTTTTTTTTTTTTTCTTTCGCTACCTTTGGTTTGTGGCCCGGGGCGGACGTCGACGTCGGAGAATCTTCCCAGAAGCAGGCGTGCGCTTCAAACGCTCCGTGGGGCGGCTTAGCAGCAGCAGCAGCGGACAGACAGACAGACGAGCTGCCCCCATGCAAAAAAAACATTCCTGTATCTACTTGAAATCTCACATACAAAAATAATAATAGTAATAATGATAAAAACCTACAAAAATCAATCTCTTTCTTGTTGTTGTTGTCGTCGTCGTCGTTTTTTGTTATTTTTTCTTTAAATCTCCTCTTAGAAAAGATGAAAGTACCACAAAAGAGTCGTCAGCCTGAGATGTGAGGGGGGTTTTGGTGAAAAAACTGAGGCTTGTGGTGTTTGGCTGCTACAAAAGATATATAGATATAGATATATATAGCATATACTGTGTAGTGTTACGTACTGGATTATACTGATAGCTCGGGAGCAGGCGGAGCGCCGAGTCGCCGCGCCCTTCCGCCTCCTCTAGTTCCAGCGGAAGTGGATCTGGCGCGGCCGGTCGGCCCCCTCCTTCACCAGCGGCTTGTGGAACTCGCGGCCGGCCCGGGAGTGGATGTTGGCCCAGCAGAACTCGCAGTAGTACTGCAGGCAGGTGACGTTGGCGCAGAAGAAGGGGGCGAACTTGCCGCCGCAGCGCGCGCCCTGACACTCGTCGCACAGCTGGTCGTCCAGCACGTAGGGCTTCACCTCCACCTGCACGGACCGAAGGAAGGAAAAGGGAAAATGCAGTCAAGGAAAAGAAGGGCGGAGCCTGTCGCTGCAGAGGCAGCGGTGATTCAATCAGACCCGGTGAGGTGTCGCTCGCCATGGCAACCGGCCCGGCGCTCCACGCGCGGCTCGCAGACGCCGGCGAATGAGTCACTCATGCGAAAAAGAAAACAGAAAAAAGCAAAACGCAACGGCTCACCCTCTTGTCGATGTCCCCGTGCTGCAGCTGCACGAACCGGGCGCTGATGGCGGCGATGTAGCTCTGCTGATTGGAGAAGGCCACTCGGCCCGCCCCCTTGGGGTACTTGAGCTCCGGGTCGGTGTCGATCCCCGCGTAGCAAACGCCGCCGTACAGGCGATCCATGATCATGGCCAGCTCGACTGGGAGAAAAGTCAGAGGGCGCGAGTTAGAGAAGAGACGGAGGGATGGATGATTGATGGATGAATAGATGGAGACGAAACGATACATTCTACTGTGTAGCAAAATATTCTTCAATCTCATCCACGCGAGAAATATTACACAATCACCCTGATGCTAAATCGTACGCTGCCTTGTGGTTTCTGCTTTCTATCCTCCTTTGGTTTTTATTTTTTGACAGCAGCGGTCGCGCGAATTGATGATCGAAGGGTTGGCGGTTTGAATCCCAGCTCCTACTGTCCACATGTTTGAAGTGTCCTTGGGCAAGACGCTGAACCCTAAAATGCTCCCAATGGGGCTGGCAGTGCCTTGCATGGCAGCAGCCACCCATTGGCGTATGAGTGTGTGAGTGAATGGGGTGAATGAGAGGCCATTGTAAAGCGCTGCAAAGCACTATGTAAGTGCATTTTGCAAAAATAGGGAAAAGTGATGTTGGAGAAGATAAAACCTTCCAGAAGCAAGTGGACTGGGTTCCAGGAGCTTGAAGTGCTAGTTTTCTTTGAACAACAAGATTACCTAACTAACTACCTAACTAAGGCTACAAACTGAGTGAAGGCGCTCGGCTCTTCCTCCTCTGTCAGCTGACGTGCACTCACTTGCTCTCAGCGGACGCGGGACTCCGCCCACAAAGATGGTCTTGCGTGGATCCAGCGGCTGAGATCCGTCCATGACAAAGTCGCTGTCGCTCAGGTTCCAGGGGCGGATCTGAACCTGCGGTGGGCAGCAGGGGCGATAGAGGGTTTAACT
Organism: Thamnaconus septentrionalis; assembly: GCA_009823395.1. Taxonomy (NCBI): domain Eukaryota; kingdom Metazoa; phylum Chordata; class Actinopteri; order Tetraodontiformes; family Monacanthidae; genus Thamnaconus; species Thamnaconus septentrionalis. The sequence continues at coordinate 4,368,063 of CM020508.1, read as the reverse complement.
CTGCACCGGCCTCACCGTTATATATTTTTTTTTTCCTTCTGCTGCTGGACTCACTGGTTTGTCCTTGATGGTGGGGCTGGAGACACACAGGTAGAGCTTGCCGTCCTCCTCCATGCAGGCTTCGATCAGGGCCTGGACGGAGGTCTCCTCCTGGAACAGCAGGAAGGCGTAGCCTGGGGAGCAACACGACACCACGTCAGGGTGACTCAGCACTGACTCACTCACTCACTGCAACTTCTCAGCATCCGGCACAACGTGTCCTACAGGCTGAGCAGACTCGCTGGCTAAAAAAAGGGTTCGTTCATCCGATATTCACCGCACCACATTGTGGATTTAATCCATGTAACCGTTCCGCAGTTTCACAGATGGAAAGAATTCCACCCAATTGACATTTACTGACTGGGATTCTTTTTTGCTGACTGACATTATGAGTGATGCATTAAAGGGAAACTGGGTTTTTTTGGAGTCATTTGAGATACTCCAAGGCTGCGTTCAGACTGCAGGCCAATCTGATTCAAATCAGATTCCTTCTCAAATCTGATTTTTAGGGCTGACTGTCCACACTGTTTTTTAGCAAGGGTCCAAATGGGATCTGGCTCTGTTCAGACTGGGCCACATTATTGACCCATCTGACTGCAACTGAGTGATCCGTTCATTTTGTGAGCGAGTGGGGCGGAGCTCCGCCTCTTAACGAGGAGGTTAGTGAGTGATTCTTTCCTCATGGTGCTAACACAACCACGTTCTTCCTACATTCATACAAATGAAGACAACGGGTCTTTTCATTTGGGTGTGATGCAAAGTTCAGTCGCTACCTTTGGGTGGAAAGTAGGATTTGCTCTCGGCTTTGTGAGGCCAGTCCACCACCAGGTGGCCGAAGCGGCGGAAGCTTGAGGTGATTTCATCTGAAGGGGTGAAGACGGACAAGCAGTGAGAACACGGTCGCTCTGCTCCACGCAGACAGGACGGCTTCGAGTTTTTTCGGGTTTTTCCGTTTACCTTCGTCGATGTCCGGAGGCAGGCCGCCCACAAACACCTTGCGGGAGAAGCGCTCGATGCGCTCGCCGTTCTGGTGGGGGTAGCAGTTGGTGGAGCCGAGGACCCCCGGGACACCCTGGTTGCCGTGGCCGTCGTCGAGGAGATTGTCATCGATGGGGAAGAGGGAGGAGCGGCCTGGTGGTAGAGGAAAAAAGACACGCTGGTTGAAGTCAGACAACTGCACAACGTAAATCTGCCGCTGCGGCAGAAAATGCCTAAAATTCTACACGGAAAATAGGTGATTTTTTTGGTTTTTGTTCGAATTCATTTTGAAGAGTGAGGGCCACAAAGTGGTGCTGAACCCTGGGTGGATGAAGCAGGCGTGAATGACACATGACGGAGCAGAACAGAGCAGGACAGAGCAGAGGGAACCCGAAAGGCTTCAACATCAAAACAACGATGAACAAAGTCGATGGTTTATGTCCGATGCAGAATGTGTTGCTGCTGCTGCTGCTCAAGTCTTTCAGAATTGATGCAGATTCTCATGAGGGTTAAATCATACTCACTCTTTACATTTACATTTTTTTAGCATAATTCTGTGATGATCTCATGTTAAAGACTTTGGGTTTCACAGTGCTGAGACATTAAGGTCACAATAAGTCAGGTGAACATCAGGAAGCTTTGCAATTTGTCTGGATACTAAACAAAGCGCACAAGTTTTTTTTTTTCTTTTTTCTTTAAGGCTCTTTTCTTTTTTTTTGAAGCAACATCTTCACCAAATTGTCAGACACCACATATCAAGTCACTGGAGCCATGAGTGACTCCAGTGCCTCCCAGTTGAGTATCCAGTCAGTGAGCACTGAAGCAATGCCACAGGTGAAGGGACTTTACCTCGACGTCTCCCGTAGCTCCTGGCTGCATGTGGGGAAGCACAGAGTGCACGTTTTTTAGCAAACACTCGACACGTACAAGTCAGCAGTTCACTTCCAAGCCACATTAGCACCAGAAAGGCACATTTTCATCACAAAAAAGTGTAAGAAAAAAAAACTAACAAAAAAACCCACAAGCTGCAACTTTGGGATTCAGTGAAATTCTTCACGGAAAACTGATTCAACTGAAGAACATTTTATGTAATGTCAGCCTAGTCGTCCAATGAAGACTATGCAGCGTGCACAACAGCGGCTGTGAAGGAAGCTCACGGGAGGGACACGTGCACGCGCACACAGGGACGTGACAGCGAGCAGATGGACGTGACAAGCAGCCGAGTCCGGTGTGTGTTTGTGTGTGTGTGCGTGTGTGTGTGCGTGTGCAGGAAGAAGAACGCGCCGACTCCTTGGACACACGTGCGCATCACTTCCTGTTGGGTTTGTGCACCAGAGGTGATGCTGAAGCTGAGCGAGGAATCACATGATTGTGACTCTGTGGATGGCAATGAAATGTCACATCAGCCCACGAGGTGCTGCAGCTATTTACAGCGGGCAGCAGCCTCGCGTACGACTGCATCACGTCATCGGTCACGTCAGCTCGCACACTCAAAATTATTATTCCAGTCATGATAAACTGGCTCATAAAATCTGAATATATTCTGCTTTATAAGATTTTTCATCCCCTGACAAAAGTTATTGATTCATTTATTTTTATTTATTTCTTTAGCATACTTGATTTAACTGGAGAGTCTAATTGAGGATTGAAGCGTCTGGCCACGGTAGCATCCATATGGATGTGTATGTATATATGTATGTACTAAATGTTGTGTTCTATTTCAACCACTGTCCAGATGTGTTGTTTGTCTGTCAAGAGTTTTGCCCTTTCTTTGATTTATGTTATCGATTTCTAGATTATCATCATATGGACACGACAAACAGGGTGCATCATGCACCACTTTGAAAAACTTCTGCAAATTTTCAAATAAACGTTTACAATGGCAGAGTCCAGCTCCGAGTGAACGGCTCTCTTCATGTCACACCCGCAGAGTGAGGACGGAGCAGCATTCCGCAGTAGCTCACAGCGGCTAGCGTGCAGGCTTTGCAGGAAGAGAAAGAAAAGAAAGAAAGAAAGAAAGAAAGAAAAAAAGGCCAAAAAAAACACACAAGCAATAAAGCAGCTTTCAACGTTAAAAGGAAAAAAAAATGGTGTGATTTGAATCTTGCAGACGTGCCCCGACTTCAACACCAGGCTAATAATTAATCCGGACGCCAGTTAACGCCTTTGCTACGTGAGATCCTGTGTTTTGGAGCTGCTCGCCGGGAACTCTCTCCCTCTCTCTCTCTCTCTCTCTCTCTCTCTCTCACACACACACACTGTTGTGTTAGCTGGGCCGATGCTATAAATGGCAGAGCCCACCCTTTAAACCCCCTCCACTCTCATCTCCTCTCTTGGCTGTCATGCACAGTGCGCCAACGTGTGATCGTGTCTAAAATTAGTCCCGATCCCCCTCCTCTCCCTCGGCGCTGCACACTGGCCCATGTCCTCTCCATCTGCTGCGGCGGGGAAAACAAGGAAACCTGCCCAAGAAAGGAGGGCCCGGCTTTGAAACGCTCGCGCTGCTGTTGTTCGGGAAGCGGGAGGGAAACAAAAAACCCGGTTAGGTGAAAAAGGAGCAGCTGTTTTCCCGTTCGGCGTTCACCTCACTGACGTCAAACTGCTCCCAACTTTTACTTCTGTGACTGGCTCCACTTTGAAGAGAGTTGTGGAAATCGGGCCCTTTTGTGATGTCACAAAGGGCCCTGGAACCGCTCCCTTATTAGATTCAACGTCATCCTCAGGTTTAGCAGGAAGAGAGGAAAAAGAAAATCTGGTCCTGGTTTCTAGATGCTTGTTTTTGATTCTCGACCGGCCCAACAAAACATCTATTTTAGCAGGAGTCTGTGAACAGAGGGCTAAATCTACACTCTTTTATGGAGGTTTTATTTTTTCTGATTATTAGTTATGCAAGGCTGCTCCAGCGGAGGCCAGGGATGGACCTTTAGAGAGACCTTTAAATTGGAGGCTGTAAACAAGCCGGGAGCAGCGGCCGAGCAGAGCGGCGCGGTCATCCGACACTGCTGCTCTGATGACCAGCAGCTGAGGCGCTGGCGACCACCAACACCTCGCCAGTCAAACCGCAAGGAAAAAAACAATTATTGTTATTTATTATTACTTTCTTATCATTTCCTATCATTTTTTTTTGTCCCTCTCCTGTCGAGATGAAAAACACATCAATTAAAAAACGCCATCGAAAATCACCCGCACCCCTCCGGAGATTATTGCCTCCTCCTCCCCCCGCAGCTCGCCGTGCTGCCCAGGTTAGGTAGCGGCAGAAAGGATCAGAGCCGGAAGGTCACGTAAATGTGCAGCTGGTGGCAGAAAGTATTAAGCTCCTCAGCGGGGAGAGAAAATAAGCCGGCGTGTGGAAAAACAATGCGGCAGCTCCGGGAGCAAAGAGGAAGGAGCAGCGGTGGGGGCGGGGCTACGGCCTCGCTCTCAGAGCCTCCTCCTCCTCCTTCTCCTCCTCCTCCTCCTCCTCCCTTCGGCGAACGTAATCTCGGCCCGGCTTGGACCCGCCGCCCGTGCACGGAGGAGGGCGAGGTCGGGGGCGGCCTCACTCACTTTTCATGGGATCCTGCTCGGCTCGCATGATGTCGATGAGCGAGCTCTCCAGGGAGTGCATGTTCAGGCTGTCGTACATTCTGGAGCGGTCCTGCAAAACACACGAGGGGCGGGGAAAAACAGAGGTGTGAGCCACCCTTTTTAAGATTTTCTCAAATAAACCGGCCGGGTCGTAATCGTAAACAGACACGTGCGGCGGCGCGCGGCTAATCCGACCACGCCGCTAACACACTTCTGTGATGTGGCTTATAACTAATAAAGCTCCGGGACTGCGGGCCGTTCGGCTTAAGCGCGCCGCAGATTTATGGCAATTCAGTGGCTTGCGCTCGGATTTGACATTCTTTCCATACTTTTTTTTCTCTCCCCTTTTCTGGCCCGTGTTGGGAGGTGTATTGAACAGCAGCGGACACAAACGCTGACCCCCGACCCCATTATTTTCATCTCTTTTCTGCTTTACAGGTCCCACATTCCACCCATTCACTGGTCTTTACTTTTCATCCCATTTTCTTTTAACAATATTTTTTATGTTTACTGAAGTTTTGAGTGCGTATCAAACTTTATGTCAATTGTACAAACATTTTCATATGTATATATATAAATATATATATGTACATACATAAATACATATATATCCCCACAAACAGTCACACATTCAGACAGACGACCGGCATCAAACTAATAAAGCAAAATAAAATGAATAAATGAATTAATAAAAATAAGAATAAAATGGAACAAAATAGAATAAAATAAAAGGCAGGATCATTACTTTTAATACTTTCACCTCATTTTGCTTGCTCCACTAATTACTCCCCAATAGGTATCAAGAATTTTTTTAAAACCCAAAACATTTAGCCCTCTGTTTGCAGCCTCCTGCAAAAGCTGCCAAAATTCAGATGGTGAAGACCCAATCGCAGCTCACAGGGAGACAAACTCTGACTCTAATTCACACAGAGGCAGCGGCGGAAGCCGGTGGGTTCACCACGATTGAGAGCTGGAGGGCTGCAGAGCCACTGTGGAGCTGCACAGGATGGGTTCGAAGTGTTGTGATTGGCTGAGGGCAGGTGTGGTGCGAGTTGAGGAGGCGATCGGCGGATTTCATCTTCCTGCTAGAACCGCTGCTTTCGTTTTGACCTTCCACGTGTTTGGAGGGGGGCAAACGGAAGGAGGTGGTGTGAGAGGGCGGAGCCACCACCTCACTGGAGGCATGTCACTAACTTGGCTGGGAAGAAATTGGATAGGATGCCCTGAAGACCACAAGTGCAAAAGGTAGCAATAGATAAACGCAATATAAAATAAATATAAAAAGTCTCTCTGAATACATTCCACTCACCTCCATCTACTGCTCCTGTTCCTACTGCACCACTGAACTTTTTGCTGCTATAATGACTGAGTGTATCATGGTCTTGTGTGTTTTTGCCGTGCAGGCCATTATTGTCACATGCATTGAATGTACTGATTACTGACTACTTTGCTGGGCTTCACAGGACATTGATGCGACTATGCACTTTTTTTTTTTGCACCTCTGTTGTATTGGATGCTCATAAACCACATCTGGTTGTAATTTATAACTATGTTATTGTGACAGTGACTATAAAGAAATTGAATTGAATTGAATTGAATTGAATTGAATTGAATTGAATTGAATTGAATTGAATTGAATTGAATCGAATCGTGGAGCAAGTAAAGGAGGTGAAAGGATGTATTTCTCTAAATCAGTAACACATTTTTCTAAACGATACCCTCTTCAAAACACTGTCTCGGGATTTTCCAGAATCTCTAAAATGCTGGCTGAGGTACAGGGGGAGAAAAGAGAGAGAAAGAAATGACAATTGGGCTGGAATGAGCTCATCGGCGGGCAAAATGAGAAGGTTCCCCCTTAATGAGTGGCTGTGAGCGCCTCAGACGGCTGAAATACCACGGCTGGCCTAACCTGCCTCGCCACACCCAGCGCCGCCGCCGGAAAGGTCAAATTCTTCAACGGTGATATACTGGCAGATTGCTGGTTACGTGAGCTAAACCCTCCCAAAAACTGGAAACAAAAGGGGATTTTTATCTCTATAAATATATAGATAAACATTTTGTGTAGTTCTGTGTAGGTTCCATCTGAATTACAGATGCAGTGCAAAAATTTAAGAAAATATTAATTAATAAGCGTTAAAGAAAAACCATCCCTTTATGAGGTCACAAAGGGCACTGATTACACTTTCCTTGTCCTGCCCTGATGCCCCACGTTGGTGACATCATCCTCAGCCAGGTTCTGGCTCCGCCCTCTGAGACCACCAGGCTTTTTGAGATTACCAGAATTCATTTGCCGGTTAATTAGGCACCAGTGCACCACGGGAGTCCAACACCTCCGTCTGGAACGGCTGCGCCAGAACGCCGCACGACTCCGAACTCCGGCCGGCAGTCTGGGGAGTTTCAACGCAGGCTGCAGACGTCCGCGCCGCTGACCTGCTTCTAATCTAACGCCTGCGCCTTGTTTTCATCATCCGGCTTCTCTCCTCGTCGCCGGCGCTCACTCGAGGTGACGTGCGGGATCTGTTGGACTGCGTTGTGTGTAAAGCACGCAGCGTTTCCCCCCCCGATAAAATCACCGACGCAGCTCGATAGGAAAAGATGAAGCGCTGTCACAGAGGCTCGGCGTCGGGCTTTTGGGAGAAGCCTTTTAAGGCGCTCTTCCCATCATGCACTGGTGCGGTGGAGATACGCCTGTCAAAATACGAGTCGGCTGGGTTCTCCCGCGGCAGCGGCGTGCCCGCCCCCCCTCCCGCCCCTCGGTCTACCTCTGCGTGATGTCTCTTACATGACACAGCAGAGATTCGTCAAGCCGTGCCAAACATTAAACAGAGAGGAAGGAAGGAAAAGGACTTGGAATCTGAAAAATTCCTCAGCCGGAGACTGTTTATGGAAATTAACAATCCTCGGAGTGGGGGCTGCTTCCTGGAATAGGAAGCGTTGTACTTCTTGGCACCGGCGTCCTTAATAATTTGAGCTCGTGGCAGCGGCGGCGGCGCAGCAACCCCGTTTTATTGACATCATTATTTCAAATTGCGGGTTTGTTGTGCGTTCGCTGACGCTTGAACGGGTGCGCGTGCGGCGGCGCTCCAGTTTCCTCGGCGAGCTTCCTGCCGCCTGCAGTGAGGCTTTACTATCGGTGACGCTCGGTTTGATGATGAGAAGATTTGAATTCTCCTGCAGTCGGCCATTAGCGCCTAGCTATCGTGTTTCTGTGACAAACGAACCTGTTTTTTTCCCCATTTAACCGCTAATATTATGACAAAGATTAGAATCTCCAAACTGTTTCTAAAGAGTGTTTTAATGTATTTTAATGTGTCAGGGGCCTCTATTACAAACATTCAGCCTTTCCTTCTGGTCGTTGCACACACTGATGGAAATCAACCAACCAAACCAATACCTCCCCCCAGGTTAGGGACACCACCGCCGCCAGATATTGATTGGCCACACCCTCTGTGGAGCCACCTTGTTTTAATCCACTTCTGAACGCGAGGGAGTTCCAACAAAGAGTCAATTTTAGGAGGAGGTGACGGCCACCTATTGTTGAGAGCCTGCTTTGTGTTCTCCCCTGTGTATGTGTATGTGTGTCCCAGCAGGTATGGCAGTGGGCGGGGTTTGATGTGATTGGGGAGCACCTGGCCAGTGACCATCAAGCCTGCAGTCATCATCCAGCCTCTCTCTCTGCAGCATCTCACAGGCCTGCTCCTCCACATGCTTTAGTGGGACTGGTACCGGTCCGTGGGTCATTCGGTACCGGGACGCACAGAAAGAATAACTCACTTCCGTTAAATGAATTCTGTTTTATTTATTGTCTGAGTCTGAACAACTTTATTTTGAAAAATTACCAGATCCTCTCCGTTTCATCCATCTATGGCTCAACTCTTGACGCATGTCAAGGCGCTTGTCTCGGTTACCGCTAGATTAAAACCACGAGCCAGCAAGCTAGCGAGCAACATGAGCGAAAACAACCATCTTTGGAAAGAGGAAAAGGCCCAGTGAGGAGACAGAAGATGCGGCGACCGGCTGTCTAATGAGGCAATGAAACCTTCCAAACTGCTTCTCCACTCAGAGACCAAGCACCCTGCATTAAAGGACCAGCAGCCTTTGAAGTATTGAGAAAGAAAAAAAAGCCTTTGTCACTCATGTTATGTTGTTGTCACCATGTTAAGAGGACGCTGCTACACAGTGGATTCACGTTGATTATATTTAGAGAATAAACCAGTTTTCATGCCGCTCTGTGAAAATACTTTCTCACATTGAACCAGGCCGTGGTCATTTTGGCTCAGGCCTACTTAATTTCGGTTCACACTCTTCAACACTTACATACACTCATTAACATTTGCAGCCAACAGCAGCGATACTGACAAAGACATGTTACACATTAGTTACACATCCCCTCGTGCTATTTTTGCTGTTTATTTAAATAAATCATTATTACTCGTTAATTCCATCCGCGTGTTGCCTCTTGTGGCTTTTTGAGAGCCGAGTCGTGACATAGGCTGTAAACAAAGGGCTAAACACTTCCTATGAGAGATCCGGACAGTTTCTATTGAATACAAATGACCTTGCGAAGCCGCTCTTCTCTGGACACTGAGGTGATCCGTAAAAGTGGATATTATGGGATTACGAAGAAAAAACAAAAGGGTTTAATGCAATCTCGGGTTGCCGGGCCCGTATCTTAGCAACGACCCCGTCAGAGGTGTGGTGATGTTAGCTAACCTGTGTTTAACCGCATTTACGATAACGGAAGAACAGACAATCGGGGCTGAGAGAGAAACCGGCTGTTTCGGCTTCGGCTTTAAATCACAAGAGATGAACCGCCGCTTTGCAGCCCCGTCCCCCCTCGGGAAGCTGAGACGGCGGCAATCACACCTAGGAGATGCTAATCTCCCGCAACTTAATTCAAGAGTCAAGAAGCGCCTTGGTTGCACCTTCTCATTAAAAACCTGTGAAGCAACACACCTTTTTAACAGCCCTCACACTCCTGCACTGAGAATCTTCTAGTTTCGGTCGCACTCAAGGAGTCACTTTCACTTCCTACTTTATTGAAACGAAACGCATCTCACCGTCTCTCTCCAACTGCTGAATCCCCGCCTCCTTTTTCCACTTTTTTAAAAGGACAGCTTACGCCTCACCTCTGGCTCTTTCCCACCTCTTCTCTGGCTCTTTCCAGGCCGCCACCCCTTCCCCCGCCGTCCCGCCGCCGTTTCCAAAACCCGACGCAATCAACCGCCTCAGCAACAAGACCGACAACACCGCGGCGGGCCAACCCAAAACAAAATTTACCTGCAGGGGCAACAAGGTGTTGCTGTTGCTGTCTGTGCGAAACATGTTCTCCTCGATCCAGGACTTAGGCCCCAGCGATCCGGCCGAGCGTGGGAACTTGGGCGGGGCGATGACGTTGCTGGAGAAGGGCTTCTTCAGCGGGGAGGCGTGGCTCACCGAGCCGGGCACGCCCATGCCGCCGGCCCGGCGGTGGTCGCGGCCCCACGACATCCCGCCGGAGCCCCAGCCGTTGCCCTGGTGGCCGCCCCAGGGAGAGGGCTTCACCATGGGCTGCGGACAAAGACGAGAGCAGATAGCAGGTCATTCCCACGCAAAGACGAGCGCAGCACAGACATTTATTTCACAGTCGCCCTCCCGCCTCGCTGTCCCTGCCTGCTGTCCTCGCTGTTGGTTGCAGCCGAGCTCCATCCGCTCCTGGAGCGGCGGCGGGGGGGTTAGATAAGAAGATTTAGGGCTTTAAGTGTAATACTAAATATCCTGTGTACTGCGACACCGCCAGTGTAAGTTACACACATGCAGGCACACACACACAGACACACACACTCTCTACCTGGAAATGGAGTCCGCACTGAGCCACATCACACACCCGCTAGCAAAGCACCTGATCTCAGCTGCTTTCCATATATGCGCTCTTGTAATAAAAATGATGCTGATTTTTATCTGACCCCTTGACTTTGTAGCAGCGTCAATACAGTGTAATAATGTAATGTAACAACAAATCTCCATTGCAGGAAGTGGATACGCATTAGCGTTTTAGCATCAGAATATGAAACTGCAAGTACTTCACAGTCGTGTTCTTGACATATTGTGTTTCTTGCTGCTCAGCAAGGTGTAAAAGCTTTAGCCCTGAATGCTATTAGCTTATCATTTGTTTGTTACGCATCTGCAACATGTGTATATATGTAAAATTTTTTGCTTTCCTGTTTTACGTGGGTTCACATAAATCATATTAAGCAAAAGCTTCACATCTTGCATGGCGCACCAGTTCAGAACAAATCGATAGCATCAAATTAACACTGTGGAAACGTTTCGGAACTTGCAAAGGTTCAAATGGAGCTTTTTTTTCCCTGGCTCTTGAACAAAAGACATGTTGGAAAACATGTCTTGCTTTTGCAGTTGTTCCCTTTTCTGCTTCTGGGCCTCATTCATAAAATGAGACTAGCTAATGGGGCTTCAGTGCCTTTTTCCCTTTCCTCCTTTTAAAAATAAAATGGAAATATATTTGCATGGCACCCAAATGGACGGCCTGGGTCGCTACGAAACAGCAGCTCCATAGAAACACTCTGTGCTCACGCAGCACGGCTGGTGGCGAGCAAACACACCCAGTGGGGGCAGATCACCAGAAACCTGACGCCGCGCTGGAGACTAATGTATGGATGGAGAGGCCGAGGGGAGGGGCCTGCTCGAGCTGCATCTCCACACACACACAAACGCGCGCACACACACACATCACAGGGACAGAGACGACTAAGATTTCTCAGTTTCACACCAATAAACATCCATTTAGGGCCCAGCCCTGGCAGCTTTTGTGTTCCCACTGACTGAACCACAGGACGGGGATGACTCAGTACCATGTGACCGCATCCTGCTGCCAGCCTCTAAGAGGAGAACAACAGGCAGATTCAGTGATGCTCCCCTGTCCCCTGTTCACCCTTCCCACAGCTCCCGTCCTCCACCTCGCAGCGCTGGCTTGCAGTGAACATTACTGAGGTAACACGAGGAATACTAGCCATGGTATCATACGATATAGCTGCACAGTCAATGTAGGACACACACACACACACACACAGGCCTCTCGGTCTATCAAAGGTGAAATGCCCCAAACAGACATCTTGTGGCGATGTGATTTTTTTTCTTCTCGATTCTTATGGGTGGATCTGCTCTGGCCCTGTGCTATTTTCAGCCATCAAGACTGGATTACTTATTAAGAGGGTGATGAATGAGATAGGAGACGCTCCTCTGTCACACCGCCTTGATTTATGGCCTACAGCAGCGGCAGCAGCAGCAGCAGCAGCAGCTCACCTGATGTTGGTTGTAGTTGTTCCTCTGCTGCAGGAAGGCGCCCTGCTGTGGATGCAGCTGCGGGCTGACCGGGGACCTGCGGCTCTGGGCCTGCGGAGGGACGTTGATCTGGGGCGAGAAAGGACCGCTGAAGCCTTGCACGTTAATCCCGGCGCACGGATTAGCCGACACCGGCGAGAAGCTCTGGAAGAAGGCCGGGTTGATGGAGGAGGGGATACCTGCGTAGAAGCCGTTCTCAGAGTCCGTGCCGGCGATGTGGTTCATGGCGTTGGCGTGCATGGGGTTGATGGAGTTGGGGGCGGGCGGAGGGGGCGCCGGCGGCGGCGGCGACGAGCTGGTCTGCACCGACCACGGGGTGCCGAAGCCCGGCAGCGAAGGTGAGGACGAGCCCACGCCGGCGCTCTGCAGCTCCTGCGCGGGGAGGCCGGGGAAAGCGGCGCCGAGACCTCCGGACAGCATGTTGCCGCCGCCGCTGCCGCCATTGCCGTTGATGTGGTGGGCGATGGGGGAGTCCATCTGTGCGAGGTGCGCGTTCACGGGAGCCGGCGACGGCGACGTAGCAGCATCAGCTTGGGCCTCTTCCACTGGAGAGCGGCGGCGCTCCGGACCCGGCAGGTGACCGAAGCGTCCCAGGGGCGGAGGCGAAGGCGGGGGCGTTGGCGGGGGAGACGCCGCGGGGTGACGACGACACCCGGCGAGCTGCTGACTCGACTGCTGATGTGCTTTTGGGCCGAGCTGAAGGTCACGCAGAGGCTGCGTCGGGCAAAAACGAGCACGGCTGAAACCGGAGAGGCTGTAATCCGCTCGGCTGTCCCCGGCTTGGCTCGCTCGCTTTCCGGCTTCTTCTTCTTCTTCTTCTTCCTCTGCTGCTGCTTCTCCCACTACTACTTCTTCGTCGTCCTCGTCGTTGCCGCTTGCGTCCTTCTCCTCTTCGCTCGACCAGGATAAATGCGCGTTTTTTAGCCCCACAGGCTCATCCTGCATGTTTTGCTGATGCGCAGCAGCTGACAGGAACAAGGAGGGGAGAGACGAGGCGCAGAAAGAGAGGAGATACCGAGAGAAAGATTTTTTTTTTCCCCCGGAGGGTTAAAGTGGCAGCACGACGCGTCGTTTCCCGCTAGGGAAAAAATAAAATAGGCGAATTCGGCTTTTAACCGGAACGTTCGATGATGTCTGTAGGTGAGGTGAGGGCTCTTTACTATGGTGCAGCAGTAGTAGAGGAGGGGGTCTGGCCTTTTCCAATAACCAGCTCCCTTTTAGTCGGACTCAGTTTTTTTTTTCTTTTTATACGGCGCTACTATCATCCGTGGATCCGGTTTTTTTTTTCCACGGCCTGGTTTCCTTTGGCTAGCCTTTAGACTGCCTACGCGGTCCTTCCCCGTCCGACCGAGCGACCGACCGTGCTAACCCCCTCCTCTGGTTGCCGGCTGCGCTGCTGCGGCAGAGGATTAAAGGTCCCCGACTGGAGCTACGTCACGGCCGCATCACGCCCCGGCGTACCCGCCTCCAAAGCCTCCGAGCTCGCCGGCTGCAAAGAGGACCGCATTGTTTACGTCATTTTTGTTCATTATTCATAAAGTGCGGTAGGCCTACACCCTCGGCCGAGCGCTCGCTGGCTGGCTGGCTGTGTGGGTGGGTGGGAGGCACCAACACAGAAGGGTGACTTCAGACTGGGGGTCTAATTAAAGCTGCCAACGTCATTAATATTCTCAGAACAAACTGTTTCTCATTACAGTAATGACCTTATAATATCCGAGACCTGCTTGGGTTTCTTTCTGTCTGTGATACGCTTATGTCTTTTGCATTATTAGTCAGGAATGTAAAGTTTTGTACACTTTATATTATCATATAATCGTATAATTAATTTTACTTTACATTCCACCTCAAATTGGACACACTGATCAAAGGTTTCAACTATCAAAGGATTAAGACTGACCTATTTTATTATCTCAAACTTTATGATGTGTGCTTTAATGGGAACAGTCATTACGTTCTGGCCCAAAGTGTTTTTTAATCAGAGTATATGACACAGCCCAGGAGTCCATCCGGCCTCTGCCTTGCGCCCATCTGTATTCAGCCCACAGCCTATTGTGCGTGCGTCTGCGCCGGCGTCATTTTACGCACGAACGCCTGGAGCTAAATATAGGATTTTTTTTTATGTCAGCGCTCGTCAGGGGGGAACGAATCCTCTTTGCATGTTCCGAGGCTGACATGCAGCCCTACCCCGCTGGACGTGGCTCCCAGACGACCCGTCACCACCACCGGCAGCAGTTCAACACAGCTTCACCAGGCTCCAGTGTGGATGTGGAAGCGTGTTGCCATCTGACTGCACTCATTTGTGTTCGAGAATTGCAGGGAAAACAAATCCGGGGTGATTGTTGCTGCCGCAGCTGATGAGCAGCTGACTCCTTTATTGCCTTTTAAATAAAAAAAATAATAAAACAACCACCGCCAGCTGGTGAAATGAGGTGATGCCTTCCTCTTGAAACTACAATTGTGCACTTTCTAATTGTAGCGCAGTGTTGCTGTTGTCGTTGATGTGTGTGTGTGTATAGCACAAACTGACACGTGTCATTTCTCTCGCTGAAAGTCCAATCAGTGCGCGGACGCGTCTCCCCAACGATGAGGATGGATAGCAGAGCAGCAGAGCAATGTGCGCGATCAACCTACCATCTGGCGGCTGCTAATGATGAGGGCTTATCTCAGCACAAAACCACACACACACACACACACACACACACACACACACACGCACGCTTCCGCTCTTGCATTGTCACCAACACAATGCCTGGATAAAAAGAGAGAGGGACGCAAAAAATCACATGCCACTAATTACAAGCAAATAGCACTTTTGTTATTATGGAAATCTGCCACGTGTGTGTGTGTGTGCGCGCTGACATCAGTGGCAGCGCAACGCAACTCTGCGTGATTAGCAGCACGATTCCCGTACACCATCCGCGACGTCACCCACCCTCGCCTTCCTCCTCCTGTCTTTTCACATTCCGAGCTGCAACGGAAGGGAAGTAAGTGGACACTCGCACCACTCATCCCAAATCCCGGAAGTGCCCCCATCATCCTCATCCCCATCATCATGGTCAGGACCCAGATGGGACAGTCCCACCAGTGAAGGGGGGGGGGAGGAGATGGTGGGAGTGGATGATGGTGGTGGAGCACCACCAGTGATTACCCCTAGCCGGCCCTGCGACTGAAATGTTGCAGGCTGCCAGCTGCTGGTGTCTGATGATGATGATGGGCTGCAGAGGAGGAGGAGGAGGAGGAGGAGGGGGAGGTGGGTGTGGGGGAGGGGTCGGTCAGACTGAGTGGGGGTGGTTCACTCACTGGCTGACTTCCCAGCTGCCTTCCAGAAGGCGGCAGATTGGCCCAAATTGGCCCGAGCTGGCCGTGAGTTCCGCACGTTTGGCCCGAGAGCCCTGGTTCAGAGGAGGCCTCGAGCGGCGACGGCCTGCGGTGCCGAGGGCTGCGTTTGGGATGAAGCTCATTCTAACCAGGTTACACCGGCTGCTGCTGCTGCTGCTGCTGCTGCTGGGAAGCACCTGGCCCGCTGGGTCAGATCAAATTTCAGCCGGCGGTTGAAGCTCGCTCTGCTGTCAGAGCGGGCGGCTGCTGTCACGCCGCAGCTGCAGTCGTCATAGCAACAGGTAATCTGCATCTCCTCCTTTCGCGTGTACGTGCCTGATTACTGTGTGATCGGCGCCGTAACTCACTCACTCACCCTCTCACCGGCTGGCCGTGCTTTACACGGGTGGAGCCCCGCGCATTGATCAGCTCAACCGGCTTGACAGAGACGTCAATCAAGAGCTGATGGGATTGACAGGGCGTGTTCCACATCTTATGACCCCCTCCTCCCTGTTGTTTCTCAGCAAACAGGAAGTCGGCCTCCTGCGTGCGGCTCATCGCTGGTTTCACGTTTCAGCGGGGTGTCGGCGGGCAGACATTGCGTCAAGCTGCCTCTCTCAGCGAGGGCCAGCCTCATAAAATCTGATTATCGCTGTCTACAGCACCAGATGCCCTTTTAATTAAAGGGCTAGTTCACCAAAATACTGAGAATAAATCACATCCACTCATCAATTCAAGATTTTTAGCGTAATCCGCGTAGTGTTCAAGATATTTTTAAGCCAACCAGGGTAATTTTAGTAAGGTAAGGGTCTTTTAGAAAAGCTGCTGCCAGTTTTTTTTTTTTTAATTCAATCAGACTGCTGTCTACCATTTACAGTCAAAGTGTGCCTCAAGCTGCTGAGAAAATGCTTGAAGAATCACATTACTGGCCATTTAACGTCGCCACTGTTTTCCCATTTAGACGCAGGCTTGTGTGCTGCAGATCTAATTCGATCTGAGGTTTGTCTGTGGCTTCACTGCCAGCTTTTTTCTTTTCTTTCTTTCTTTCTTTCTTTTTTTTGCACTCACATTTGCACCCGGCAAACGGCGGATGGAGGTGTCTTTGTTCCACTAAATTGTCCCCCTTTGTTGCATCTCTCCGGCCACTGAATGGCTCTTTGTGCTGCCCGCTGATAAAGCATCTGCAAACAGTCATCTCGGCCGCATGCATGCACGCACGCCGGCATTCACCGCACAAGGCGCGTGGCCCCGAGGTGTCACTGACGACGTCAGTGCTGAACCCCCAAAAACTTTGAAGCAAAACGACACACAGTCGGCGAGCGGACGAGTTTGTCTCTCGCGCAAACCGGGGGCCTCCTTTTGTCTTTGCAGCTTCACTTATTTTTGTTAAGCTGAAGACACAATCAAATAGGAAGCCCTCCTCTTCCAATTTGCGTTATTCTGCGAGATCTGAGGTCGCACATATGCATTTTATGGCCCTTTTGCAGGAGTGATTACGTGGTCCGTTAAAGGCTTGAGGGCCCAAAAAAAAAAAACAGCCAGGAGCATCTGGCAGGCTTTTACACGCCTTGAAAACACACAGGGGACGCTACGAGTGACCTCACAAGTGGATAGCTTTTCCAAATGACCAACCTTCCACTCCATTAATGTTAACTTTGATCAGCGTTGGTCGATTCCGTTATGCTCCTCTTTGTCTCGCAGAGCAGCCGACTAGCCGCTCTGGCTCAACGCTAATCCCGTCCCTGATATTCCCACGAGTGCTCTCCAGGGATTGTGTCCCCATCACATCTGTCTTGTCTCCTGGCTACGGCTTTGGGTGTGCGTGTGCGAGAGGCAAAGGGAGGAGGAAGAGGAAGAGGCGGTGTTATCTTAATGTCAGGGCAAATCTCCCTCTGGCTGTTGCACGGTAGGCAGAGATGTTGTGTTGTAACAGCAAACATTCACACCAACAGACAACACCCTGCAGCCTTCTGCTTTCCATAGGGCGTTTATTTGCACATAAATAAACTAATGATGTGCACACACACAAACACGCGCGCACACACACACACAAAGAGGTTGTGGTTTGTTTACATATGCATTTGTCAGACATATAGGGATGCTTTTATTCATGCTGTTTGAAAGAGAAACAGAGAGGATGCTTGATCTCTCTCTCTCTCCCCCTTCGCTCACACACACACACACACACACACACACACACACACACACACACACACACACACACACACACACACACACGCGCAGCACCTGCTCGTCACTGCCGCATTATTGCAGGTAATGTAATAAGCTGCCTGTGTGTGTATATGTGTGAGTGTGTGTGCCTGGCTGTTTGTGTGTGTGTGTGTGTGTGTGTGCAGGGTGTGTGCATTGTCAGAGGCCATCTCAAGTGTCCCTGGCAATAGGGCTGCAGCTGGGGGTCAGAGGTCAATGGTGACATGTGTCTCTGCCCTCCAGATGCCTTGTGGGAAGCCAGCAGGTGTAGATCTGTCTATCTATCTATCTATCTATCTATCTATCTATCTATCTATCTATCTATCTATCTATCTTTTTTTTTTTTACATGTATGCACAAATCGCACACAGCCTTGCACATATTAAATTCCGACAAATCAGTTCTTGCATTTAAAGCTCAATACAGGTTTAAAAACAACCGACCGATATCTCACCCACAACCCAGTTGATCTCCTATGACCTTCTCCCTCTTCGCTCATGAAGACGATGAGCAGTATATACCCTGCGCATTACTGCCATCTAGTGGAATAAAGCGTGAACTGCAGGATAAATTGGAAACCCAAAACCCACCAACCCTCTTATCCGGAATGTTTCCAGCGTTTGCTTAAGTAAGGCTCTGTTTTATAATTTCAAATAGTCTATGATTTATTACATACAGATAATAACAATGGTCTGTTTTGTAATACCAAACCCAAGTTAAGGGTAGTATATTTACAAAGCAGTTGAACATTTACAAATTGACTAAGAAAATTTGAAATAGGAATATCTTCTTTTTCTTTTCTTTTTTTTTTTTTTTTTGTAAAACTTAAGTATGATGGTAATATTTATTGGCCTCTGCCAAATATCATGCGACAGAAGGTGCACCAGAGGTGGAAGTGTGGCCTTCTTCTCCGTCCAGGTGACAGCCACGTGCCAGTGGGAGCACACAGGCTTTATCTGGTGTCTAGTTAACAGGCCCTTCCCCCAGCCGGCCCTCCTCCGGCTTTTGTTGACTCGTCTGCAGCTCAGCTGGACAGTTTGTTCACTAAAGAGCTCCAGTAAAACACCAGGCAAGGTGAATGGAGACAGGCAGCTGGTCCAGATGGCATCCTGAGCGTTTGTTTGAGATGGGAGAGTCAGTGGAAAGCACCGTGGCTGAAAGCCCTGAGAGGTGAGAGCTACCTGTGTGATGATCATGTGACGCTTCGCTTCCGCTCCTTCCTGTGACATCTTTGTTCCTAGAGGTTGTGATACCCACTTGCAGATAATTGTTTATCCCTATAGATGCACGCCAATAAATACTCACATGGTTAAATTATAGGTATGGAAGGAAAACCAAACCAAAACAGAGCAATCCACCCTGTGTAGGTCTCCGGAAAATGTGATTTTTAGCCCTCTGTTTAAAGCCTCCTGCTAAAACGGATGATTTGATCCTTTCGTGTGTTTGGGAAGCAACAAAACAAGGCAGTCAGAAGATGGAACCAGCGCTGGGCACTAACCTGGTGACGTCACAATAAGCCTCGTCCATAATGGTGTCTTCTGGGTCAAACTTTCTGAGAAGCAGGCCACACAAGAAGATTTTTCCTTCGCATTGCTTAAAATGGCAACATTAAAGTTTGAGCTGTGCAGTGCCTCTTTTCACCTAATCAAATTAAAGTAATGGCTTGTGATGAGCTTGTTGTTCGTTGCTTTGTTGCATCTTCCACGTTTTTATAAATCAAGGAGGTAGCAATGCCCCCAGTGATGTCACAAAGGGTTAACTTCGAGAACAATGTGTTTTAGCACAACTCAGTAAAAGAAATGGGGTCGTACACCAACAGAAACGCTATTGTGTTCTACACTATAATGTATCTACGCATGACTAAGGATGGTTTAAATCGAATAACAATGACCGCAGTGTTCCAATCTGAACACAGGGGGGCAGTGCTATCTTGAGTATGACTCAGAGGCCACCACAAATTGGCTGTTTGGAAACTCGGGACTTGGTGACTGGATTCTTGAGATTCTCTGAGGCCGCTTTGACTTTTATGTTGCCGCAATAAAACCAGTGAAACGTCTTTGTATGAAGCATTGAATTCATGTGTTTTGCAGCCCAGATAAAAGTAACTTTTTTTTCCACGTCCCTGTGATTCTTTGATCGTTGTGCATGCATGTTTGTGCTGAATTAATTTGTCTTCTATACATTTCATATTTGAGCTGTAAGCGTGGCGTGCTCCAGTGGACTGTGATGTTGTTGCTGGAATGTTCCCTGACCAGATTTTTATGGCCTTTCCCCCACGTAAAGGCTCCTCGGGGATCAAACCAAAGTCTTCCTCGACAGACAGTCGGGATTTCTCTGTATATTTGTAGAAATTCCCCCTGACAACCACAGAACAAATCTAATAAAGTCTGATCACCTCGCTGGGCTTTCTCCGCTCTCCGTGACGCTTGCAACATTCCCTCCCCATCAAACCTCGAAGGGTTTTTTTTTTCTTCAATCGACAAGAGATTTTGAATCACCCTGTAAGTGTTCGACACGATGATGATGATGACGATGATGATGACGATGATGATGTGTTCTAAAGTGCAAACTGATGCCTTGGCCACGTTTTATTGAGCGCCTCTGCGCGCTACAAATGTATCCACTTTTTGGAATTTGTGATTTATTACTTTCCAGTTTGCTCTCTGCTCCCCCCCCCCTCCTCACTGCGTAAAACATCTGAGCCAAAATCCTGTGTTGTTGAATCTGTGGCGGAGAAATGAGAAACACAGGCTTTGCGACGGCTTTCAAAGGATCATCTCGCTCTTTATATGTTGGAAATAAAAACTTGACGTCAGATTTATTCCCTCCGTGTGACCGAGGATCGGTGGTGAGTTATTAGAACCCTAAATTTTACTCCGAAGAACTCGGGCTTCTCATAGGAAATAAGGCTCAACATGCACATGAAGCCATTATGAGGCCTCCACCTCCCCCGCAAAAGAAATCTTATGACCTGAACCTGAGAGAAGTCACTCGGTGGTCACTAGGCTCTGCAGCTGAAGCAGGTGAACAAAACAAAAAGTAAAGGGGGAGAAGGCAACGCACGAGCAGCTGGGCTGAGACTGGTGGGAAAAGTGTCAAAGAGGTGAAGTGACAAACTGGCAACACGGCAGCAGGTGAAACGGATTAAAGAGTCGGTGAAGGAGGGAGAAATGAGGTTCAGGTGGCGGCGGACGGGAGAACAAGGAAGGGAGGAAACTGGACTGATTAACAAAGTGAGTCATTGAGTCAATGAGCCGCGAGTCGTTATGAAAAGTCTTATTTTGCAGAGCAAGCGTTGAAGGTTCCGAATAATCAGTTTCCACATCCTCGTTTTTAATTCTGGACTCCAGTGGATTGAAATAAGTAATCAAATCAAGTGAACAAACAAACAAACAAAGCATATTTAGCCCTCTGTTTACAGCCTCCTGCAAAATTTGATGCTTCATGGGAGATGTATCGATGCCCATTATGACATCACAAAGGGATGTTTTGTAGACTGGTGTTTTTCAACACAGTTTGTATGAAAAGTCAAGAGACACTGATTTTAGTTGGAATACCTTTGAATAAGTCGCTGCCTCTTATGATCTCCAGGAACTCAGATTTAAGCAAAAGCAAAGAGCACAACATCCCAGTGAATTAATGGAACTGGTTCAGCTATGGATTATTTATGGGATGAAGTACATGTAAATATGTTACACGGTATTGAGGCTCAACTAGCAGTCAAACCAGTGATGGATGGAGGAGTCGCTCACCAAAACAACCTACTTTCCTCTGATTGGCATCATTAAACTATTATTTTCATGGCATGGCAATAGCATTATTACTATCATTTAGTGTAATAATGCAAAATCCATTAAAATGCAGTTACTGGTTGAAAAACACCTGTGGTCACTGCACAGCATCCAACACTCACTGAGCAGCGATTTTATCTGTCGCTGCCGCAGCCAACAGACGGCTGAACGCGTGCGGCGGCCAATCTGAGTCCGCCATCACAAACTCAGGCAACGTGACGGCTAACAGTCTGATATAAAAGTCAGTAACTCAATATCGGTGCACCGAGGGCCTAATGCAGAACACATCACAAGCCCGAGTGAACGGGCTTTTTTTTTTTGTGTGTGTGTGTGTGTGTGTGTGTGTGTTTTGGTTTTCCCTCTTTTCATTTTAAATGTTTGTTTGGATTGTTGCAGATAGGTTGGATGCGGTCGTCGAATAGGTACCAGATGATGCAACACCGCTCGTCCTCCCCGCCTGCAGACAGTAAGCAGAGCTGAGGCGGCGGGGGGGCATCCTCCTCATCCTCCCCCCTCCTCCTCTTCCTCCTCTTCCTCCTCTCGTCCCCTCTCGGCTGTGTTTACAGCCGACATACCGCGCCTGAAGGCTGACGGCGCTCTAGAGTTTCACTAAAAAGCCTCTCGCTCCGACTCCCGTTTGAGTGCGCCGGTGTGAGTGCGCGCGCGTGTGCGTCTCTGATTGTGAATCTAAACTTTGCTCACTGTTTATGTCTTTCCCCCCGCCCGGTTCCCCTTGCGAGTATTTCGGGCAGCGCTGCGTGACATGCCGTCCCCTCGTCCGGATAACAGGATGAAGTCGGAGGCTGACGGCGGCGCTCTCTTATTGGATAATGATAGGAAGTCAGACGCTGACACGACATGTGCTCCTCACTTGTGTCCTCTTTCATCTGCTTCCAATTGTGGCTTT
This sequence comes from Thamnaconus septentrionalis, assembly GCA_009823395.1. Classification (NCBI taxonomy): domain Eukaryota; kingdom Metazoa; phylum Chordata; class Actinopteri; order Tetraodontiformes; family Monacanthidae; genus Thamnaconus; species Thamnaconus septentrionalis. Next base: position 4,345,911 of record CM020508.1, on the reverse strand, counting down.
TAGTGTCCTCGGCCCTCACCCCCTCCCACCAGCAGCAGCAGCAGCAGCAGCAGCAGCAGCAGCAGCAGCAGGAACAGCCCCCGCTGGAGCTTTTAAAGAAAAGCAGCGGATGAGTAAGTTAAAGTATAGCCTGTGGACTAATTTTAGAAAATGCTGAAGCTCTCCGTATATCACCCAGATGTATGTTTATCTGCGTCCATCTCGGGCGACATAATGGATCCGTCTGCCTCGCAAAACTCAAAGGGAAACAGCCCCCTTTTGAAGGCTGGAACCCTCCAGGGCCCCGGCCTTATCTCCGTGCACAGCTTCATTTACTTTTAGCTGACAGAGGTATCTGTTTGTTGGCCAGGTGGGCACACACACACACACACACACACACACATACACATGCACACACTATTAGAGAAATCCCCTCACAGGATGTCCTCAACGCAGCCCACCTTCCCATCACCCATCCTCCTCATTCTCCTCCCTCATTCTTTCCCTTGAACTGTAACCTCCCGCCTCGCCTCTCCTCTGCTCTCCTCTCCTCCCATGCACTCTGTTTTGAGGTTGACGTCTGCTTTCAGCATCACCCCGCCATGTAATCAGCAGCCAATTCTGAGTTTGTGTGAATTGAAAAAGAAAGAGAGACGGAGACAAAGAGAGAGAGGACGGTAAAAAGGAGCTGGGAAGCGTCGACTTGACACTAATCCGCTAATGCAGATGGAATGCCTGTTTGGATGAAGACGGGACGAGACGACAGGTACAAGCTGCTGTCAGAAGAAAGCCACAGAAGAAGAAGAAGAAAGCGGCTGCGAGCTTGTAAATAACGGCTACTGCCGCTGCTAAAGAGATTAGCGCAGGTGCTACAACAGCACAACCTTGCAATGCGACTGGAATCTGTTTCAAATGTTAAATCTTACTCAGTCATCCTGAAAACTCTCCGATCCAAAAGCTGTTTTTCAGCTATTGTGTGAGCGATCAGCTCCCCCTCGGCTGTGACGAAAACCAGGAAGCTGCCAGCTGCCATCAAAAAAACCACAGAAGAAAACAAAGAGGAAGAGGAAGCGACTGTGAGCTTGCAAACAATGAATGCTGCTAATGAGATTAGCGCAAATGCTGCGATTGCATCGCCTAGCAGGGCGGCAGGATTGCCGAGATTTGACTGCGCAATCTGCCCACAAGTTCCCCCTTAAATCCACAGAAGAAGACAAAGAAATACAGGAAGCGGCTGCTGCTAATTAGTTTAGCGAACAGTTGTGGCTATTTGATATTTGCTTGGGTGTCGTTAAAGGGTTTGGGGAACATGGATGATTCCATGGGCCCAGCAGTCATGGGGTCCCCAGAGCATAGCTCTATGTATCAGGGGGGCTCAAACTGATTTTTGGTCACTGGACCCAAAATTGCTGGCGATTTGTGCCAGAACCATTCGGCATTTTCAAGAAGAGCTTTTCTTTTTCTTGGTGCAAAAAATGTTTTCATAGGCGTTAACCAGTTAAATGAATCACGACAGGATGTAGTGATTAAAGAAAAGGAGGCAACCAGCAGGAAGCCTCGAGCTCTCTGAGACTGGATCAACTAGTGAGAAAACATGTGATTGATACATGGTTTGTCAAATCCCCAACCAAATTTTGCTGAAAGTGCCTGCACTTTTCTAAATGTTTTCCATGAGCTTTTTTCCTGATGGATACGTGAAACAAATGCAACTTCCCGTCAAGTGTGGAAATCAGAAGCTTACTTCTAAATGCTGTGTGTGCCTTGCCTTCCCCCACCCTCATCAAAAGAGAAGGTCGGGGTGGAGAAAAAAAAAGTGTGGGAGAGATGTTTACAGAGTGGATGTTTGCCTGGAGGACACTGTTAGGGGGTCTTCACTCTGTTCTGGGTTAATGATGAACTCGCTATGAGAAGGTGGCCGACCTCGTCCGTCCTCGCCGCGTGAGTTAAAGCCTCTCGGACGTGTTAAATGGACGCGAGATAACAGCTTCCTGGCTCATTTCAGCCCGCTAAGTTATTGCTCTCCATCCTCGCCGCATTTAATGCATCACCTGAAGCTGCCCAGGCTGGCGGGGGCTCTGACTGCCAGGGTGACGGACGGTGTCAAGCCCGCCCGCCGCCTGCCAGCCCGGACTCAGAGCCAACAGGCTCAAGGCCGGCCTGTGTGTGTGTGTTGTTTCCTCTCTTGCACAATCAACATTTTCCCGGTTTGTCGTTTGGTGTCTACAAAAGAAGGCGAAAAAGAACAAAAGAGTCGCCGCCTTGATCAGTGGTGGCAGGTGTGAAAACAATCAGGGCGCAGGGAACAAGATTAGTGAAATGAACGACCCAAATAACCAAACTGCAAACGAGTCAGTAAACCCCCTCGCTGACCCCGCCTCCCCAATCTTCAGGTTTCACTCACTGATAACGAGCCATTAATCACAGCTGTGGTGGTTCAGCAGGTTGAGTTCACACTGTTCACAGCCAGAGAGTTTTCTCCATCCCCCCTCTATTTCATTGCTACTGAGCTGTCTCAGCTGGTTTGTGGTGCTTTTCACCGCCCCCAAAAAACGAATCCAGTCCAATTAAAAACAAATGCCTTCGTTGTCACAGCACGACTGTCCTATAAAAAATGTACGCGCAGCCGCCTTGGTGGTTGAAAAGGGAGTAAATAAAAAGAAAACCCAATTTGTCATGATTGTCGGCCGATGGCTGATTTATGGCAGAATGAGCTCCTTTAACCAATTCAGCTCAGACGTCGTTCCTTTGAAGACGTTCAGTCAGTCAACAAATTTTATAGATGCCAGTCCACAAGCGTGTCATTATCTGCATCATACCAACATTTCTACCCATGAAGGCACCGACAGCACAGGCTAGCAGACACTAAGTGCATGTTTTGGAACAGAGTTGTTGGTGTATGTGTGAGATTCTTTTTAGTTTGTCATTAAAAAGAAAAAAGTATATTAAATCTGTAAAACAGTGTGAACTATCACAGAAGTTTACAGTCACTCAGGAGAGTTGTCTTCTCCTCCATCTGCACTGACAGGTCCCTGGTGTGGATACACTTTCAGGGTTCTGGCACGAGCGCTGGGTCTCTTCATGTGTGTGTGTGTGTGTGTGCGTGTGTATTTTTCCTGAGATTGAGTTCTGTTTTTCTACAGCGCGTGCGGTAGCGAAGACACGTTAGACTCAGCGTTTGTTTTAAGGCCTGCGGATTCATGTGTGGAGTCTCAGCAGTTTAGGAAAACCCAAAGTTTTAATGTTCTCTGACATTTTTTCCAAGCTTTTGATGAGGTTGAGGGATGAAATGAAATGTGTGCTTTCATTGAAATCAAATCAGTGGAGTTTAATATATTTATGCCAAATCAATTGATTTTATTGATCCAAAGCCAAAAATAAAAAATGTGAAATAAAACTGTAAAAATATTTTTTTCTCGCCCAGCCCCTGAATTCCTCGTAGCAGCCGCTAGAGGGCGGTAATGACTTGCGCCTGTGCTCTGCTGCTCGCTGACAAACTTAACCAGACGGAAAATCGCTGAGCTCCGCGTAACCTCAAAAACCCGAATATTTAGCCTCCCTTTGCATAAATTTCACATCTCTTTAGAAACCGGATGACGTTGCGACTGCGTTGTCAAGTTAGTCTGCGACAGAAGCTCATCTGAGAGGGTCTGCAACTTTCTTTTGTCTGAGCCAGACACCCAGATGAAGATGCCACCCAGCAGGGCGCCGAGGACAACCCGCAGCACTTCCAAGGTCTCAGACGGACAGACAGACAGACAGACAGGAGGAGGAAACAGCAGCATCCTCTGAAACACGCAGATTGTCCCCCCTCCTCCTCGGACACGGACCCCCATGCAGGGCCATAAATCTGGGGGGGTCGGATGGGCGATGAATGGCTCTTATCTTGGATAAATATTTGTCCTCAGCCCGCCTGCACGCAACAACTCCTCCGTTTCCTCACTGGGATTATTCCCAGAGTTGATCAGCAACTTATTTTCACAACACACACACACACACACACACACACACACACACACACACACACACACACACACACACACACACTCTCGTCTTTCCTGCCACCTCGCCGCCTTTGCACTTTGCGGTCGCGCCGCGCTCACCCAGCAGGTTATCTACCAGGAGCACCGTGATAAAACATGCCTCACAGCCCTGCGGGGTTGCGTGCAGGCCTGCTTGCAGCCCAAAGTTATAATTTCCAGCGAGCATCAGAGTAAACAGTCTGCAAATTAAAAAGAGGGGGGGAAGAAAAAAAAAAGTCAAGAAGGGGAAACCCCACTGTTTGCACCAGAAGAAATCAGCCTGATGACGGCATCTCCTGGTGTGATTTAGAGTTGAAATCCGTCTGTGTGACAATGAGGAACGTGTCAGATTCTTTTGGTGGGAGTTTATTAAGGGTTGTGGGGGGAGAGGAGGGGGTCAAAACAGGGGAGTAAATCTGTCTGTTCTCTTCTTCTTCTTCTTCTTTCTTCTTCTTTTTTCTTTTCTCCCCCCTTGGTCCTGTGACTGGTCGAGGCAGTGGGCTGGTTCTGCCTCTCGGACTCTTCCCACTGAGAGCGGCAGAGGAGTTCGCACCAGCTTTTGCCTCCAATCCAGTGGAGGTTTCAATAGCAGCGGCGCGGCAGGGGAGGGACGCACTGCCAGCACTCAGGATACCCACTGACACACGCACACAGAGACACACTCTCTCTCACTCACTCGCACACACACACACACACACATACACACATACTCCTGCCCACCAGAGACCAGTTAAATCCGCAGGAAAACTGCGTGCGCGCACCAGAGCGCTGCTCTAATCCGATTGATCGGCTGCTGCAACAATAGAGGTGAAAACTGAAGGACTACTGGACGCAACTTTGGCTATTTTCCTCCCCCCATCTCTTGCGATTTTGTTTTTTCTTCCTTTTTAAAAAGCCGCGAGCCACTTCTTTGACTTTTGAGAGCAACCACCATCCTTTATTAAACGTCGAAAGGTTTCTGAAAGGTAAGAAGATCTCACCACCACCACTGTGGGTTTATTCTCTCATTTCTTCGCGTGCGCCTCTTTTCCGCTAACTTCTGCGAATCCACGTCCTCTCTTTCCCCCCACATACACACATACACCCTCGCCCTCTCTCTATTTCCCCCCACTCTTTTATTCAACTTGTCTCAGACTTATTTTTAAACGCGCTTTTTAAAAACCTCCCCATAAATCCAGCTCGCCGAGCGTCTTTGAATCGGCTGCCAGGGGGGGCAGAGAGCGGGCAGGGGAAGAGGTTACTGCGGTTTTACAACTCCGGGAAGTTAAAAAAAAAAAAAAAAAAAGTTTCAATTGACATCAAACTCGTTTGTTCTTTTCTTTTTTCTTTCCTTTCCTTCTTCTTCTTCTTCTTCTTCTTCTTCTTCTTCTACTTCCATAATGGCAGCTTATTATGGCGTTGTTGTGCGGCGGTGGCGGCTGCGGCTGCTGCCGATGAGGATGAACCCGGGACAGGCTGGCTTCGCTTTTGTGCCTCGGAGCGAGTTCCCATGCTCCCAGGGGTGACACGGCGGCAGCCAATGAGGGGCCGATCTATCAATACGCGCCGTATTATTTCCCCCAAAAGCTGCAAAGTGACTCGAGAACAAACCCTCATCATTTATTCACACATGATTAGAGACTCTTCGGGTCTATTTTACATTTATTTATTTATTTTTTGGAAAACCCCTTTGTGCCGCTTTTACGCACCTGTGGGAGCGCAGCGGTGCGCGAGCAAACTGTCACAAATCCTCCTTTTGGGGAACTGATTGAAGGCTGCAGACTGCAGTCCATCTCGTGTTAGGGGGCTATGCGGGAGAGGGGGAGTTGTGTGTGTGTGTGTGTGGGGGGGGGTAATACATACATACATTTATATTTTTTCCTACTCTCTCTCGTCTCATCCGCTCCATGTGAGAGCCGTGTCCCCCCCCTGCGAGAGACCGTGTTTAATGAGAGACATACCCGGAGAAAGAGGTGGTAGCGGCGGTGGTGGAGGAGGAGGGAGGGGGGGGGGGTATAGTTGAATAACTGTATTTAGCGGAGGACTCAAGCTTCTCTACTTTCTCAGGAGAATGAATCATAAGCAGCAGCACCAGCAGCAGCAGCAGCAGGAGTCGCAGCGACAACAACAATAAAAAAAAGGAGAAGAAAAAAAGAGGAAAAAGTCTTAAAGTGGAGAAGGTCCGCGCGTCGCCGCATACCGTAACTAAACCGCGATTTGCATATGAAAACTCTCCGGCTGAAAGAAATTCTCCCCACTGGTGTTGTGCTGTAGCCGTGCACGGCGCTGACAGGCTGCGGTGTAAAAAAAAAAAAAAAAAAACGCACTGTCTCACCCTCTCCACCCTCTCAGCCCACCCTCCCCTCCCACCCCACCCCTGCTTTGTGTCACCCGTCCGGAGTCATTGCTGGGAGATTAAGGACGCAAGTTTCTACTTCCTTTTTAAATTATTCATTATATCCACGCCCCTGCGAGTCTCCCCCAATGGCTACATTCACGTCGCAAAAGAAAGCCTCCACCTCCTCCTCCACCAACACCACCAGCTCCAGCCATCCACCTCCATTATGCCTCCCGAGGGGCTCACGCCACACCGCGCCGCTCGACTCTGCACAGCACAACAGCAACCCCCTGCAAACGCTCATTTCCCACGATGCACCAGGCACAGGGCCCCCCCCCGTCCTTTTAGGTGCGTTTCTTTTGGGGCGTGTGCGTGCCCCCGGATGATGGGCAGTGGGTGGATGACTTTCCCAGGGGCTCCGGGCGCTCTTTAATCACCCCCATTAATACCCACGCATCAGTCAGGGCCACCAGTAGCAGCAGCAGCAGCAGAAGCAGCCCACCCCCTCACCCTCCATCCCTTCAAAAAAAAAAAAAAAAAGCCCTCTCGCCCCTCTGTCTGAATGGGTTTTCCTCCCCTGCGACCTGACCCTCCTCACTGACACATTCCAGGATGCAGCGCTAAATGCGGTCGTCTGCAGAGATGGAGAGTAGAGTGGCGGAGAGGTGAGGGGAGAGGAGGAAGGGACGGAAAGTTGGGTCGTCCTGGTGGTTCTGATGATGTGGACAGTCGGCGGGCTTAAAGGGAAAGTTTGCCCAAAAAAAGTTCTGATGTTCACCCAGTCGCTGCTCGGGCTCCAACTGGTACTGATGGAGGCCCCGGCGATGTTTTCTAGTCCATATAGGTTTTTTTTGTACTGTTTCCAAAGCCTCAATCCGAGTGTCCGGAAGAACTTTGAATTCCACCACTGACTCGAAACTGCAACATTAATAGTGTGTTATTTAGCCCAAATAACCACCCGGGTCAGGAGCCCAGCTCATGCTGGCGGAACGTGATCTCCACCGAGAGGAGCGAGCGGCTCTTTGGCTAGAAACTGCGCTAATGTTGCAGTTTCAAGACATATCGATTGTTTTCTGAGGTTTTTTATTTCGGGGCTGGGGGAGGAGCTTTTGGCCAGCTCGAGCGGAATTCTTTCCTCCTGTAAAACACCAGAATGGCTATGTGGATTAGAAAACATTCCCGGAGCCGGCCCCAAATTGGTGATGTTTCATTTTTTTGGTAAACTTTCCCTTTAAACTGTGAGTAATGTTGTGGAGAGGCAGCTCCTGTTAAGACTTTCGAGGCAGCAGGAGAGGAGGGGGACAAAGGAATGCGATGGTTTGGACAGGGACACGTGCACGCACACGCGCACACACACACACACAGCTGATAGAAATCTCCATCACTGGACCGGCGCCCCCACCACAGTCCCCACCAGTTCATTAATGAGCTGTTTAGCAGTCCAAGAACACCAGACCTGCTCTCTGACTGTAGCGCAGGTCCAGGTTCTGTGCGGTTCCACAACTTGGCTCCGAGGCGGCCCGCTCCACATCCCACACCCGTGGGTCTCCACGCCGGCCCTGAAGTGGCGGCGGTGATGGAGGGGCGGACCTCCATCAATCTGCCTGCAGCCTCCCTGAAGGAAAACACACGCAGCGTCTTCGTACTTCTGGCCGAAATGCCCCTTTATTTGGGTTGAAATTAAATTGTCTATTACCCCCCCGCCCGCACTACCACTGCTACCACACACACGTTGTCCTGCTAATGAGCTCCATGTGGCAGCAGGCAGGCAGGAGGCTTCTCCTCCTCGCCGTGGAGCAGCGGGAGAGACAGGAGACAGCTCAAACAAAGCTCCAGGAGAAAAGCGGAGGTCAGGAGCCCTCTGGTGCACACAAACGCCGGGCTACATGCCCCACGTCAGCGCACGGATAAATAAATAGCTGCCTAACAGCGCACCTGAAGCGGATCAGGCGAGCGGCCGCATTGTTGCACGTGTCGAACGTTTATGTTTCGCTTTAATCGTGGAGAGATTGCACTCTTGATTTTAATGGTCCCCTTGGAATCAAGGGTCGCCCAAGTGTATTTGTGGCGTCCCATGTGACCCCCGGTCTGTGTAAAACACGGCGCAAAACTTTTTTTCCCCCCTCCGGCTTTCTGCACATGCTTTTTTCTGCTTGTAATGACACCCGACTTCAGAGCGAGGTCAAAGCTGTTAGCGTGGATTCCTTCCTCAGATCACGCAAGTACGGATAGAGAGAGGGAGAGAGAGAAAGAGAGAGAGGCGAGGTGGGGTTGGGGGGTAATTTTCTCGGTACTGATGTGTCAAAGACAGCCATGGGAAAAGGGGATAATCATCATTTCCTCTATTGGCGAAGGAATGGCAAGCCGTACTTGTCCTTTAATCCTATTACACAGACTCCGCGGCTTGCCAAGTGGAATACACGGGATGTGTTCCACTCCGAAAAAAAATGAAAGACTCGGCGAGATCCACAGAAAGTGAAAAGCGCGCACGCACACACACACACAAACACACACACACACATGCTCGAAACTATAAATGTTGAAACGAGCTAATAAAAAGTGGCAGCTAAACAAAAGTTGTCGCTGCCATTGTGTACTCTTCCCGTTTGTAATTAAACTGCAGGCTTTAATGAATGTATATTCTCCAGATGTAGCTGTTCTGTTCTTTCTGGGCTTTCAGATGTGTCATTTTTGGTGAGGGGAACTTGACGAGGCCTGCGTGCGTGTGTGTGTGTGAGAGAGAGAGAGAGACCGCGCTGGTCTGTGTAGCTGCAGGAGGCCTCTGACATTCTGCGGTGGTGGTTCGGCGTTCAGGTGGAAGACTTTCAGTCTGGTCACATGACCGGCCGCAATCTTAATGTGAAAATGACAAAACGGTGGTGGCCGCGTGACTGACGCTGTTGGTATAGGGGATGAGGGCGTGGGAGGAGGTCGGTGGCCTGGATTGGTCGACGACGACCCCGCACATGCCACCTACAGTATTAATAGACGCATCTTTGTTCCCAATCGACACGTTTAGCGAGTGCAGCGAGAGCAGCCGGCCGTGGAGATAAAGATCTGGACTCTCTGAGCGAAGGCGAACCTCAAAGTTCCACCACTAAGGCGGCTTTCCCCCCCTCTTCTCGCTCTGTGAAGTTCAGCCGTGCGTCGGCAGGCTGTGACGGCCCAGACAGAGACACTGACAGGATCTGTCAAGCCCCCCCCCACCCACCACTACCCTCCTCCCACACAGCAATCCCCCCCCGCCATCCCCCTCCCTCCCCACTCGGCTCAGCGTGTTTTTTAAGGCAGATAATGCAGACGTGAAGCTGTTTTTTGTGGAGCAGCTGCCGGCCGCTACTCTGGTTTTACTTATACGCCTCCGTGTATGAAGGAAATGAAACGATGGACAGCGGAGAGTAGAGCGGGGGGAACAAAAAAGGTCGGGATGTTTTTTTCTTTGTTTTTTTTCTTTTTGAGAGATTATTTGTTGATGAAAAAAAAGCGTGATGGGGAGGGGGAAAAAGTGAGGAGGAGGAGGAGGAGGAGAAGACGGAAGAGGAGGGGGAGGGGGGTCATTAAAAGGACACCATCACGCTGGAAGCAAATGGTGGTAAAGTATCAGGCTAATCTGCCGTCATTACGCTGATTAAATCACCAGGGATTTGCCGTTCCCATCAGCTGCAATCAATGGGGGCAAAATCAATAGACAGGAGATACGTGAGAGGCACTCAGCCGCGGCGCAGACCCCCGGACTCCCTGTGAGCGCCGGTGAAAGTTAGCAGGATGAAAAAAAAGACAAAAGAAATGTTTTATGCAACATTTACTTTTTTCCTTTCTTCTTGAATCGTCGTTGCGAGTCGCCCTTCACTTCTTACCGTTTGCTTTCCATTGACTCAGCCAGTGTCAATATTGATAAAGGCTAAAACTTTAAGCAGATGGATTTTGCGCGGGATCAAGATGAAAGTCAAAGAGAGGGTCGAAGGCAGCAGAGGCTTTCTGCACGTGCCACCAACCACATTGTTAAACTCTTAAACCATGGTTCTATTGTTTCTGATTATGTCAAAAAACAAAGCAAGCACAAAGTAAGAAGGGATAATTCCAGCTTCATGAAAAAACAAACAGCAAGTGCGAGCTATTTTGAGCCAGATGCTAACTATTTTTCATGCTATATTAATGTGGTACAAACTCCTATGTCTGAAAGCTCCATAACCACAAAATGTTACCGTGCCAAGTCCATATCTCCCTCAGCGGGAGCTAATTAGCTTAGCCGGCGGTAAGTTAGTCAAGCTGAGCACATGGAGCAGAAACAAGGTCGGCACTCTCTTAAAAAGGAAAAACCTGCCATTCCCAATATATTTTTTATTATGTTTGTTTAATCCTGGATGAATGTAGAACGTGTGCGGTCCTAACGTCAGTGGGACGTTTCTGACGCGCAGCTAGCCGTTTCCTGCCATTTGGCCGGCTCGTGTGATTGGCTCATCTGTCCTCACCTCGTCTTTCAGTAACAAGTTTGGCAACAGACGGACGGGGGCTCTACCTTATTCCCAGGGCGTATTGAACATGAGAACAGCGGGCGAAATGTGAAACTCTCTGTCTCCTTCTCCAGGATGAGGCTGTGTAAAGGCCGGAGTGCGGCGCTACTGGCGCTGCTGGGACTGCTGGGACTGCTGGGAGCTCTGGGCCAGAAGCTGCCAACAAGGGACGAGGGACTCTTCCAGATGCAGATCCGAGACAAGTCGTTGTTCCACGACTCTTCCGTTATTCCCGACGGCGCCGAGATCAGCGGCTATCTGTTCCGGGACACGCCCAAAAGGTGAAGGCAAAACGCCGCTCAGCTGCTGTTGATTCAAACTGTCCGTGTGTTGTCATGAAACCTGAACTTCCGCCGCTGACTGAGCCGTAGGTTAAAAAAAAAAAAAAACTCGCAGATGGCCACTTCCTGTAAACAGAGAGGAAACATGATGCGGCCGGCGCTGGAACGCGATCTATTATGTTGATGCGAAAAGCTAAATAATAAATGAGGAAGTCGTGTCGGTGTAATTGAGAGTCTGTTTGCCCAGAGCTGAGAGAGCAGAGAGGACCAAGGACTGAGGCCGGCCGGCCGCCGTCGCAACAGTGCCCTCACTGACGCCGTGTAAACATCCGTCCCTCTAAACCCCCACCTCCTCCTTTTTTAAATTTCTCGCTCGCAGGTACTACTTTGTGGTGGAGGAGGACAACACGCCCCTGTCTGTGACCGTGACGCCGTGCGACGCTCCTCTGGAGTGGAAGCTCACGCTGCAGGAGCTGCCCGAGGAGGCCAGCGGAGAGGCTTCAGGTATTGATGGCCGACTATGCCGGAGGGGGAGGGGCAGGAGGAGGTTTAACGACATGTTGCGCCTTGCGCGGAGGCGTGCGCAACGGTGTCGAGCCGCGGCCGTGATGCTAGGGACGGGTGTCTGGGTGGGTTTTAATTAAGTCACAGCCGCGGTGTCTCGTCTGACCACTTACGGGTCCAAGCCTGTAATTTCAGGGCAGAGCTGCAGTCACTCTGCTGAATCAAAGCTGTCGCATCCCTTTACTTAGGAACCGCCTGCCCTCCTTCCTCTTTCCTTCTCTGCATTTCCAACTCTTCTTCCTCCTTTTCTTCTTCTTCTTCCTCTCTGCCTTGCCTCTCTCCCCAAACTTTTCGCCATCTGGAGGACATCCCAGCCAGCGTCTTCCTAGCGTGTCACATGTGCTTACTTACATTTGAATATCAACACATTGGCGCCACCTGCGCCTTTTGTCTTTGCGGCTGTCAGATAAAGACGGAGTGATTTATTAGGCTGTTAGAGTCATGCATATTTAAGCTTTGACTTGAGAGAGAGGTAAGAAAAAAATTAAATTCCTCTTCGAGTCGAAGAAGCAGGACCAGATTGGCTTCGGCTATCTGAGGGTGCTCGACTTAATGGACGGTGTCGAGGCATTATCGCGCCAAACCTGCAAAATCCCTTCCGCGTCCTTTTCTGTGCCCCCGTGCTTGCTAAAACGTGTCCAGCGGGGGTGCTACTTTTTTGTAGTCTGCCGGCTGAGCACGCTCCCTGGTTGACAGACACAATATTATGCTTGGTGCGCTGCTACAAGGCACCTCTTTGTAGCGCAGCTTCACCCACAGGCCCCCGTGAATGCGGCGCTGTGATCTTTGGGAATGTTGTGAGTGAAAACAAGGCTGCCATGTGGGGCGGAGGGTGCGCGTGGGGGGCTAATCGTCGTTTGAGGCTTACGGCTTTTCATCGCAACCGCACAGCGTCGACACGTTTCAACTACGGGTTGGAAATAATTCATCATCAAAAGACAAGGTGCTCTGAAATGCCGCTCAGCTGGTACCAGACTCTTCCGGGGTTAAATTTTCTGTCGTGCACCTAGCCAAACAATCAGCTAATGGGCTATTAGCACCATGTGTGGGCTGCTAGCAAACGCTGTGCATCTTCCCCTCTAAATATGAAGCCCTATTGCAAGGACAGATGGCTAGCGTCGCTGCTTCAATTGTTTTGTACTCTGCCAAAACAGGGCTCCACTTTGGACTGTTTGGTTTCTTCAGCCAGACAAACAGATAAACAGTAGGTGGGCTCGCCCACCAGAAGAAGACAGATCTTACTACTGGAAAATAGCGAATTGTAGTACATTTCTGAGACATTCAGCTCAAAAGCTCAAAAAGCGTGTTATCAATACTGCAGTCTTGGGTCGGGGTGATCTCCCAACTTTGTGATAGAACTTGAACTTGAATATTTGCTCTGCTCGTGCAGGAGAGCCTGAACCGCTGGAGGAGCAGAAGCAGCAGGTGACGGTGGATGAGGGCACCGAGCTCTTCACCTACAAGGGCAACGACGTGGAATCCTACGTGGCCAGCAGCACACCCTCTGGCCTCTACCAGCTGGAGCTGCTGTCCACGGAGAAGGACAGCAATTTCAAGGTGTACGCCACCACCACGCCTGAGTCGGACCAGCCCTACCCAGAGCTGCCCTACGACCCGCGCGTGGACGTGACGGCGCTGGGCCGCACCACCGTCACCTTGGCCTGGAAGCCGACGCCCACGGGCTCCCTGATGGGCCAGCCCGTCCAGTACTGCGTGGTGATCAACAAGGAGCACAACTTCAAGAGCATGTGCGCCGCCGAGGCCAAGATGAGCGTCGACGATGCCTTCATGCTCGCTCCCAAGCCCGGGCGCGACTTCAGCCCGTTTGACTTTGCCCACTTTGGCTTCGTCCCTTCGGACATCGGCTTCGGCAAGGACAGGGGGCTCACCAGCAACAAGATATCAAGGGTGTACACTCCAAAGCCCCGGGCGTCGGACATCCAGAAAGTGTGCATCGGCAACAAGAACATCTTCACTGTGTCCGACCTGAAGCCCGACACGCAGTACTACTTTGACGTGTTTGCCGTCAACTCGGCCACCAACACCAGCACGGCGTATGTAGGAACGTTCGCCCGCACCAAGGAGGAGGCCCGCCAGAAGACGGTGGAGCTGAAGGACGGCAAGATGTCGGACGTGTTCATCAAGAGGAAGGGCAGCAAGTTCCTGCGCTTTGCGCCCGTCTCCTCCCACCAGCGGGTCACCCTCTACGTCCACACCTGCCTGGACGCTGTGCAGGTGCAGGTGAGGCGCGACGGCAAGTTGCTGCTCTCCCAGAACGTGGAGGGCATACGGCAGTTTCAGCTGCGGGGCAAGCCCAAGGCCAAGTACCTGATCCGCCTGCGAGGCAGCAGGAAAGGCGCCTCCACCCTGAAGATCCTGGCCACCACGCGGCCCAGCAGCAAGCAGCCCTTCCCCTCGCTGCCCGAGGACACGCGCATCAAGGCCTTCGACAAGCTGCGCACCTGCGCCTCCGTCACCGTGGCCTGGCTGGGCACGCAGGACCGCAACAAGTACTGCATCTACCGCAAGGAGGTGGCCGACAACTACGGCGAGGAGCAGCGGCGCCGCGAGCAGAACCAGTGCGCCGGGCCCGAGACCCGCCGGAAGTCGGAGAAGGTCCTGTGCAAGTACTTCCACAGTCCGAACCTGCAGAAGGCAGTGACCACGGAGACCGTGGCCGGCCTGGAGGCTGGCAAGACCTACCTGCTGGACGTTTACGTGGTGGGACACAGTGGCCACTCGGTCAAATACCAGAGCAAACTGGTGAAAACAAGGAAGTACTGCTAAGTGACTCTGAACAGAAGAAAATCTATTATAAATATATATATATATATATTAAATAAGTTTATTTAACTCAAAGTGATATTCTACTAAGGAGTGTATTACGGACTGACTACTCACACAGCGGATGGGCCTGCAGCTGAACGGACGGACGGAAGACGTCGACCTGTATATTTATGTTTACATTTCTTCGCGGCACCTCGAGGGAGGGAGAGGTGCGGCCCATCGCGTGAGGTGCTCGCCGTCGTCGTGACATCATGCTCCCGCCGTTTTTTTTCTCTTTTTTTTTGGCGGGTGGAGAGGAGAACTTTTTTTTTCTCATCCTGTCTGTTCTCTCTGTCTCTGCAAGACGCTGTCCATCGCGTTTGGTGTGCGCGCGCTTTTTTGTTTTGTCGTTTTTTTTTTCTTTTCGTTTCCCAAAAAAAGAACCGAAGGAAGTCACAGTGGCGTTGTATTGATCGCTCTTGCTGCATATTTCACTGCGTGGTTTTAGGAAGAATTTAAATTATTTTATACTTTTTCCCCCCCTCTCCTGTTTGTTTTGTGTTTTTTTTGTTTTGTTTTTTTGCATTGAGGACAGTCATGATACAACTCCAGTTTGACGATGATGAGGAAGTTGTCGTGTAGCTCAGACATTCCCTTATTGTATCTCAGCCAGTGTTTTTTGCTCTAGAGCCCATCTTGTAAATGTGTTCTGTGCTGGAGACGTGTATTATTATCACTTTGTTGCTGTGCGTGTGCGCGTGCGTGTATGTGTGTGTGAATGTGAATGTGAATGTGTGCGCGTGTGCGTGAGAGAGACGTGTACAGAGATGTCCTGCCAATATTCATGTACATAAACTCTAAATATAGAACAAGTAATCCCTCTGTCACCCCGGGTGTCGTGTTCTTTTGCCGAGCAGTTGACAACCGCAGGAGATGAAAGGCCGCGCTGCGAATTTGCGTTTACAGGCTCCGCAATTAAATGAGCATTGCATAAGCCGAACTTGATCCTGGCGATTTGAAAAATCTGGATCCTAAAAATGATTTGTGACAAGCACAGGGCCAAGTTTGGAGGTGGGGATGTGGGAGGGGGGGAGCATTTGCTGCAAATAAGTTGAAGACTTTATCTTTTGACTTTGCCCCGATTAGTTCACGACCGACATTAGCAATCAAAACCAAGGGCCGCACATTAAAGGACGCTCATAAATCATCTCGCATCGCAACGTGCAAGTGAATACATTCCTTTGTTTCTTGTCGAAGAAAAATGTTTCAAACGTTTGAAAGAAAAAACGCTTGCTTGAAAGCTGCTCCGGCAGATGAAAGTAGGAGGTTGGAATGTAGGTTGGAAGTTTGTTTAAGGCTGCAGCACAGACCATCTGTTGCACATGGTGCCCTGCTAATGTTTGTTTTCGCATGGAAGCAGTTACACTTTATGCAGCGTTGCTGCGCCTCCACGCTAATCTCTGCGCTGATTAAATACAAATGTGGCTTCGCAGGATGCTGTCGATTAAGACGCAAACGCACATGAAGTTTCTCCTTTTTTCCTTTCCTTCTCTTCCCTGGCTTTGAACGCCGAAAACTAGCTCTGATTTAATTTTAAGGCAATAGGAGCAGTATAATCCTCCACTTGTGTCTGAAAAATTAAAGTTGCCCAAACAATAACATGCACCACTGCTTACTGTAATACACAGAGCTCTAGCTGCTACAGTCCTCTGCCAGTAGTCTACCCTGCTAGCTTACAGTGTGAGCAAAAAAATCAGGGCTTTTTTGGAAGGGACTGCAAGCACACATCAATAACTAGTAACAAATAAATAGAAATAGTGATACATTTGAGATGTGGGCAGGCTAGTTTAAAAATCACATCCTTCACTCGACTGAATCATTTCTCCTGTTTGCAGAGAGTGTTGCAAAAGACTGAACAGGTAGAACTCTCATAAAGAAAGCTTGACATGTAAAGACATAAATTATCAAACATATTTTTGTGTTAATCCAATTTTCTGACTCAAATACTGTCAGCGGAGAATGGAGAAAGAAACAAAAAACAAAAAACAAAAAACAAACAAAACAAAGTAACAATGTGTTTGTATAGCTTGATTAGCCTAGCCTAGCCATGTTGGAAAATGCCAAAACAAAAGCAAGGGAAAATAAAACTCACACAGTTTTCTTCTTTGTTTGCCAACTCCATCTATTAAAAGGTTGGTGATTCACTTCAACAAGTCAACATCCATCCTAAAACTTAAGTACCTGTTTTCACCAGCACTACTGTCTGCTGTCCGACAAAAATTTAAGCTATCAAAATGGTAGATGGTGGAACTTGCATTAGGAAAGCTCAAAAACTGTAACTTAAAAGAACCTAACAGAACAGAATGCATGAAAAGAATCAAACACACCAAATTATGGAAACATTTTTGTGTTGATCCAATAATGTTAATGCTGCAAATCCTCAGGAGGACAATCAAACAGAAAAGAGACGTCAACAAGAAGTTGTCATTGTACCTTGATTATCCTAACCTAGCCAGGTTTGCTTGTTAGCCTGCTAACAAGCCAACAGAAGCACGATTTCTTTTCCCTCCCCACAACACAAAAGGTCAGTTATTCACTTTAAAAAGTCAACCTCCTTTCCAGAACTTCTCCTGGAACCTGAAGTATCTCTTTTCACCTGCGCTACTTTCAGAGTGTTTTCATGTGTTGTGGTAAGTCTCAGAGCAATGTCGTGATTTAAACAGTCGACGTCTGGATGAATTGTTTTTTTCTTAAAGTAGGAAAAAGCAAAAACAAAAACCAGATGATCTGATGCTAAACATGCCGCAGCACAGCAATCTCTCCGCTGGCCTTTAACCCCCGTTTAAGCGCACGCACACAAAGAGAGAGAGTGAGGGAGAGAGAGAGAAAATCTGAGAATCGGATGACTCGCGTTACTGTTTAACCACTGGAGAGAGTTAACCACAAATAAGCGGAGAGAAAAGCCAGACACACATCAGCGCACGTATCCACACGTTCCAATTAAGAGCAGAGTCTCAGGTGGACGGAAAGCCTCCCTCTGTTGTGGCCAAGAAAAGCAGCTGCCGCTCGTGAGCGGCCACGTTTCCATCCCGACCCCAATCGCGGGAGGGCTGAACTCCCGATTCCTTTGCCGTCAATCACGCGGCTCCCGGTGGCGGGAGGCTCCACCTGGCTCGCGTTAACCTGCCTGCCGCTGCCCTGGAATAATCCGGAAGGGCTTCTAGAGGGCTAGCGGGGTAGCAATGTGGCTACTCGGGCTAATTACCATAAAATTTGAAAATAAACCAAAACCCCGCGTGTGTGTGAGGACCTTCTTTCTGGGAGAAGCCGCAGCTCTCGGGTCGACTTCCAGGATGGAAAAATAAAGAAGTGCGGGGCTCCCTTCACTTCCTCCTGCGGAACATCTCCTCAGACAGAGGGACCTCTATCCCCCGAGCTAAACATCTGCAGGGCCGTCGGTGTTTATCTTCTGAGTGCAGGGCTTTGATGTGTGACTTTCTGTATATATATACATGGGAGTGCGCCGAGCAGACGTAACAGCGGTCGGGGGGTAAGTGCTGGAATAATCACGGCAGCGCACGGAAAAGAGAGAAGAACTGGCTCGCCATCCCTGGTCGGACTACCTGTGTCAGATTACCGTCAACAAAGAGTCGCTGCTGATTTACACAGTCAAGAAAAGTGAAGAGTCCTCGACTTTAATTTGGAAATAGTCTACATAGACTCGTCTCAGAGGCTCACGGTTGTCGTCAGATGCAGTGACGGACTCGAGATCAAAATTTAAACCCACATTTTAATGCTTCCAAAATGTGAAGCGATCGAGTTTAAATCTACATTAAAGCATGAAAACGCAAAACAAGACACTGGAGGCTAAAGACAATGGCACTGGAAGAGGTGCAACAACACTTTATACGCTCGCTGAGCGCCATCGCTGTTGACTGACAGCAACAAGCATTGCCTCAGATGTGGGTGTCGCTCTCCCGCTCCAGAAGAAAGACTTAATAACGTCGCTGCCTTCGGGTGGTCGTTGTAGGTGCAGAACACCCTGCGGCCCCGGCTTTTGTTTGGCTGTCTGCCTTTAATACCCCAGTCGGGGTTTCTCTCCAATTTGTTGTGCAAGCTGACCTCCAATAAGCACTTTTTAGAAATGCTTTTACACCGATATTGTACTTAAGGAAATGTCCATGTGGGAAAACCTACTTTTTTTCATGTTTCAACATTTCTGGCAGACAGAAGTTGAGTTTCCATAAAACCTTGCACTGTACACATTTTGAGAAACAATGTACTAGACAATTGTGTCATCACAGTCTAGTAGCACGGAAACCGAACAAAGTTTGTTGAGAAATGACGATTTAGTTGTTGTACCCAATCATCCATCATAGTGAAAAAGGTGGATAACTTCTCTTCAACCATTGGAAGAGTTTCCAGGGCTTTACAGCAAAGGTTTAGATGCACCCTAATGCACATTAAAACCCAAATCGGGCACAAAACAGGAAAACCACACCTGTGTTGTTGCACGTCCTGGATTCACCTACCGTCCAACACCATCATAAACTCAAACTTAGTGGGTTGATCAGTAATATTAAAGCGACCTTGGTGTATATATATAAAAAAAAAAACTTTGATTGGAGCCTTAGCAACATTGATTAGTGAGATCTAACACTTGAAATCTGAACGATTTGGTTGCAAATTTAAATCATGGCTGCGTCTACGAAAAGACACAAAAACAACTTCTACACACAGAAATGACATCATCTGGATTTCCCATCAATCGGAAATGATGTGAAGAAACGTTTTTACTGACTGCAACAACAGCAGCAGCAGTGCAGCAATGATGCCTGTTTTAGATCCACACGCACACAACACACAAACACACACCAGCAGCAGTTTGGTGACCCAGCCGTCACGCTCTGCTAACACAGCCTGTGTGGCCGCGCTGAAAGCTTCCTAAACTGATCTGAGGGCAGCGATAGCCCCGTGTTAATGGCGGGCCTGCTACCGAATCTATGTCATTACTACTTTTACATTTGTTAATGCCGGGTCATTACACTGTAAAGCCCATAATAACCTAAACAGCCTCTTGAAGCATGAATGTAGGGTACATTCACTTAGCTTAGGATAAAGACGTAAACAGTGCGCTCGCGTCCTAATCCGTGGCGCGCTTTTTCAGCGGCGCTCTCCACCCCCCACCGCTGTGCACAGACTGCCGGCCCGGGGCGCTTCCTCCCGAAAGAATTGCTCCATTCGGAACTCATTGGAACGTCATCAGCGCACACATCACTTCCTCCGAACCTCCTGCTAACGTCGATGTTACACAAAACTTAGGAAGCTAGCTTAGGTTAAGGTTTAGCTTGCTCAACACAGCAGCTCATTTCCCTCCCAGAGGTGGTGAGACTTGATTTGTTAACACAACACTTCTTGTTATGTTAAGGAGATTGAGACTGTAATGGCGCCTTAATAGCCACATTAAAAGAGTTAGTGCCAGTTGACATCATGCATTACTGCCGGTTGAAGGCGCAGTGAGTGATGGGTGGTGATCTTTTGGTAAGAGTGAAGACTCATTCTTCATTTTGGGTCCACTGGGCTGTTGGAAGTAGCCTGGACTGAACAACTTGACACAATGGATGGACTGTAATTTCCTTACAGAAGGCCCAACACATTCTTCTTCTTCGTCGTCTTCTTCAATGAGGTTAAATTGCAACAAAATGTTTGCATTGCTGCCACCTTCAGGTTTCATTTCCCACAACCAGCCCACTTTTCCATTTCCATTTTCCACCAAATTCTTTTAGTCAGTGCCTTCGCGCCCTGGTCCTTCCAAACCACCATTGAAAAGCACAACTCTTGGTGAACCCAAACCCGCCACCTGAGGAAATAATGTCACCACTGTGTTTTGTGTTTTTTGCCGCCACTCTAATTTGTAACACAAGTGGAACTCCCACTGCTACTGTCCCTTTATGGAGGAGCTTTAGGGTTTGGCATTTAGAAACGTGCTTTGTGTGTGTGTGTGTGTGTGTGTGTGTGTGTGAGAGAGAGTGTGTGTGTGTGAATGCTTCTTGCTGCTCAGCCTCGAGGTGAGTGACACTTTTGGGCAGAGATTGTGAAAAAAATATAAGGGAGGAGAGCCTCAATCCGAGTCCAAATAGAGACAGACAGCAAACAGACGGGCACGCTGGGAGGCCTTTCACAGCAACTTCCATGGCAGAAGAAAAGCAGGGGAACACGGCCGCTCTCTGAATGAAGAGGCTCGGCTGCCGATGGGTGCGGGGGGTTGGCGGTGGTGGCCGTGGTGGAGTGGGCGGTGAAGGTGGGGAGGGCGTGCTTGGTACAAAGCAACCAGAGCAGCTAAATTAAATGATTCGGCCTTACGCTGGTGCCGCGGTCTTGGAAATCTCCAAGGTAAACAGTGCGAAATGAAATTATACCCTTCTGAAATCTGGCGGCCCAGTCCAAAGGGGCGCTTGGGGGCGGGGGGCTCGGCGATGAAAACGATCGGCCGGGCCCCGCAGGAATGGGATTGCTGTCGGCGGCTCGGCTCCAAAAAAACCAACCCCTGGCGTAAGTCTTGATTTAGCGGAGGAGCTCAATCGGCAGGAATCTCCGAGGCTTCCGTCCAAACCAACCCATCCCGGCTCAGAGGCCCCTCTTTCCTTTTTTCCAAAGGAAGGGCGGAGGGAGAGAGGGAGTACCAGCAACGGATCCCTCGGGCACGGCCCGTCTCAGACGATCTCCATTAGGATAACTCCGAGACAACGGCTGGCTCTCCAGCTCCACTTCCACTTGGTCCCGCTGTACATTTAGCTCTCGCTGCAGCCTTATAATCATACCGAGCGTATTCTTAGAACGTCTATTTGAGGATCTCCTGGATCGGGATCCTCTCATTATGCTCGTCCAATTGGCTGCTCCGCCGGCTGTTTGCATGTTGCGCATTAGTTTCAGTGCTACGAGTGGGGCTTGTTTGTATGTGTGTGTGTCGCCGTGCTCCCCTGTGCCCGGGCGAGGTTTGGGGTGGTCTCACCCCCTCCCTCCTTCCCTGCTCATGAAATGGCTCCTAAGTGCCTGTAATTTCTCACGCTTCATCTGTACTGTAATTTCAGAAAGAAAAAAGGAGGAGGGGGTGGTGTGTGTGGGTGGGTGGGTGGGTGGGTGGGGGCCTGCTGCCTCTGAAGCCCCTCCGTTAGCAGCGACCCGGAGGTTGTCAAATGAAAACATCATTTATCCAGTGACCTCGGAGCTTCAGGAAATGGTTTGCTGGCAATTCAGTGGCAGCCTTGAGTTGGGGTGGGGGGAGGGGGGGTGTTGCGGTGAACATGAAACATGAAACAAAAGGTGGTCTGCAGCAACCCCACCCCCACCTCCATCCTTCTCTGATGTGCAGTATCAGGTTTGAGAGATTTTTAGAAAAAAAAAAAGAGAAAATAAATATGAAACGCTCACATCCATTTGGAAAAATCGTGTATGGAACCATCTGTAGGTTGGCCAAACTGAGGTTTTCCTCCAGCGAAAATATTTACTCAGAAAAAAAGAGAGAGAAACTGAAAGTATTTATTCAAATGCAATCCTCCTCCTTCACCATGTTCTAAATGTGGTTTGTGTAGTTTTTGGCTCGGCGAGACTCGGCTGGCAGTCTCACTTCCACCAGTGTGTATCTGAAGTTTTTAAGTCACCGCGTGATGGATGATTCACATCAGCTAATCACGTTTTTTTCCCCCCTCCTCTCCCCTCCCCTCTCTCTTTACATCATGGTAGCTGTTTGTGTTCCTGAATGCAACACTGTCTGGGGGGGATGTGCTGTGCCATTACCAGTCATTAGAGCTTCTTTGACTCAGACATGTCGTTGGACGACGGCCGCAAATGACGTTTTAGGAGAGGCAAAAGAAAAAAAAAAAAAGTCCTTCAAGATGTGAGCTGAAACTTTCTAAACAGAAAAAAAACAGTCTATTACTTTTCTTTCCCTCCACATGTTCAACTCGATGGTTATCTAAAGTGGCACAGAAAATACGATCGCCACACTGAATGTCTCAGGGGAGTCCCTGAAAGGTCACAAAGGCCATTTATTACTTGGCCAGGTTAGCGACCCCCCCCCACCCCAGCCAGCTTACGCTTTTGAGACTGCCTTGTTTTTGTTGCCTTCCAAACAAGGTTTAGCAGAAGGCTTTATAAGTACTAGCAGTGCTGTAATAACAGTGTGCTGGCGTGCCAAACTGGACAAAAATGAGACTAAACTACTGCAGCAGGATAAACCGTCAAGACTTTGCTTGTGGAAATCTAACACAATCCTTGCAATGAGTATTGCTTTAAATGAGCACGTGCTGGCATCACACCAGACATCATGAGCCCCGACGTAGACGCTCACTTTGACCACTTCCAAATATCTGTCATCTCTGTTGTTGTTGGTTTTTTTTGACGACCTTGTACTCAAATCTTTGCTTGTGACACCAGAGGTCGATTGCAGATCGGAAAATCAGATCCGATAACCCATCAGCCCCAAATCCTCCATCCTCCGAGCCTCAGTTGAAGCATGAACAAGTCTTCCAAACCCCCCATGCACCGGGAGAGGATAATTATCTTTGAGTCTATTATCTTTAAAAGGGAGAAAAAGACCAAATCTGGATTATCACCCTGCATTGCCGTCATCCTCTAATGGGGTCTCAGCATCGGCGGAGGGGTCCCCGGCGGATTTGTGTGCGTCTTTGTGTCCTTTGTGCAGGTGCTGCAGATCAGAGCTGGTGGGCATATATAGCCCTGGGATCCCAGTGAAAAGTGAGTGAAAGTTAATGGGATGGAGAGTCCTCAGAGGGCAGCCGGGAGGGGGAAAGAAAAAAAAAAAAAGAGGGTCGTGACATTTAATCGTCCTGCTGCAACAGGCCACGGCTCTGACTGAGAGGTCGCAGGGCTGGGAGGAGGAGGGTGGGTGTCGGCCCGTGGAGGGCGTGGGCGGGGCCTGGAGCGCACAAAGGCACCTCTGAGCGCAGTGATCAGGCCTGTCACCCGGTAAGACTTGGCTTAGTTCTGAGAGCATCTCCCGCGGATTTAGCTCTGCTGCGGGATTCACCTGGAACCTGAGCCTCAAACACTGATGACACTCCGCCGGGGACCAAAGAGGTCTGAAGAGGTGGTGGTGGTGATGGTGGGATTAAGGCCTCGTCCACCAGTTTGTTGGTATTTGGACAACAAATGCATTTCTTTCTTTTGAAAAAAAAAAAAAAAAGCTGCTTGCCTTTTTTAGTCTATGTGCAAACTGTCAGGCGATTAAAATGATTGGAGCCCTTTGAAAAACTCATTTTACTACTTTGTTATTTCTTGTATGCAGATAATTGCATCTTATTATTCCTCCATTTTCCCTTTTTGCACAAACTTGTCTTTGCGTGTTTGTTTGCAAAAGGAGCAGATAAAATGACAAACGGAAGCAAAGTAGTGCTAATCCGAACCTTTCCTGAAGTGACTTTTTACCTGTGCGCTCTCCCACTAAATGGAAGACTAGTGGCTCACGTGGTGACACAGACTGATGTTTCTTAATACATAACAGTATAATACAAAAAAGTTATTTACCTTCATTGTAACTTGAGCCGAGTCATTTCTGCTTATGTGCCATCGCCACTTTAAATCAGGCTCCTCATTGGCCGCCGTGTCCTTATGTCTCAGCGTCTTCACGACGCCACCTGATGTTATTTTTTTTTTTTTCAAAAAAAATAACTTTGTTAGTTTAAGTGCATTCGAGATTTTTAAAATAGAAAAAAAATAAACCAGGCCAATCACAAAAAAATGCCTTTTTGAAAGCGCTCCGGTGCGTGTGGACGAGTCCGGGACCTTTCCCGGAACTCTCAGCAAACCGAGCTGATTGGCTCCAATCTACCAAACCACACAAGGCCGCTGGCATAAACCCCAAGTTATGCTACACGAGCTAACGCACGGACACCGGCGATTTTCTCCAAAATGGCTCATCCGCACAAAAAGCATGTTAAATTGCTACCTTGAAACCACATTTAAAGGCATTTAAAAGAAGAGGTGAGTGAGCTAAAAAGGAAAAAAAGAAAAAAAAAGAGAGGAAATGATGGGTTTTTTACTACAGGGTCGGCAGCAACACGATACCGCAGCGTACAGAACGGTTAGAGAACGACAGTTAAGTAGTCGGGTCGTATGGCGCACATTTCAGCAGTCCAAGGGAAGGAGATCTGTAATCAATATGTCAGCGGACGAGAAGGACGTGGATTGGCAGCTTTAATCCAGCCTGGAGGGTTCAGCTGAGCAGGCCGGCGCGGCCGGGCTGCGGGCCAGACGAGCCATCTGTCTCGGCGGCGTTTGATTGTTGGTAAATTGTGGTTTCTGGCCTGCCCGGCTGCCTGTTTTTAAGACGAGGGGTCAGTCAGACCTCTGCACCGCTGCGTGTTGATACAGCGCGGTTTCCGAATTACAGAAGGCGCTGAAGCCAAGACACACATGCACGACAATATTCTGAGGTTTCAGAGGTCGACACTGAAACAGGGAAGGAAGGTTCCCCCCACCCCCCTCGTCTTTCTCTTCTCAACTATGTGAACTGTAGGCACGATCAGTGTGGCTAAAGACATTGTGACGAGCTGCAATATGGATAACAGGAGAAACAGCGAGAGACAAATGGATGGATGCATATTTGTTGCCATACGTGCAAAGAAAAAGGAGAGTCAAGGATGTCAGATGTTACAGATGCAAAGAAGCAACATTTTAGATGTCCATGATTTTTTTCATTGCATCTTTAACCCTTTCATGAAGCACTCAGTGCTCAGGCTAGGTCAACAGAAGTGTGACTGCTGCTTCCGTCACATATAGCCACAAGCCAGGAATGAAATGTTGGAAAATATCCTAAGAATAGGGATAAGAAAGATGTTTTTATGTACTGAACTATAATAATGTCCTAATATCAATATTATCGCTGACTGCCTGCAGTATAATCTTTATCCTGTTACAGACAAACTGATGGGCCTGTAAATTCTAACAGTGGGTTCGCTAATAATCCACCCACCCATTGTCCACAGCCTCTTCACCTGCATTCAGGGTTGCGTTGCCTTTGCCCAGTGCTTACACACTGGAGAGGTTACTGCTTCCTCACAAAGAGACAAACAACCATCCAAACCCACACCTGTAGCGACAACATAGAGCCCTCAATGGGGGGAAGACACAGAAAGTAAAACTGGGCATGGGAGCCCTGAACTCCCTGTAAAACACAATTTCTAAACACAACAAATAATAACAACACAACATATTTTGCTATCAATTTCATCATATTACACCCAGGTAAAAGGTAGGGGGCCAGGATATTACTATTATTAATATTATTATATTATTAACACCTTAAAAGAAAACCTCTGAGCTTTTTACCTAACTACTAAGTTTCGCACCTTCTGAGTGAATTCGCAGTTGCTGTGCCGCTGTGTTGTCTTTAGCTTTAGCCAAGTGTCTGACAGCAGAGACACCAAAAAGGTAGCTTCTGGTTACAAAGTTTTTGGACCAATCAGAGCGCCGCGCTGGCTTCCTGCAGCAGGAGCAGCAGAAGTTCAACCTCGGAGCGCCGCTTTCCCGACAGGAAAAAAAAAAAAAAACCCAACAAGACAACTGTCCTGCCGCTAAAAATCTTTCGTGACACCCGCACAGCCGACAGACACGCCGCCGTCAGTGGCGGCAGCCTTCCCGAGACATGACAATGTTGGGTATGTACGTGCCGGACAGATTCTCCCTGAAATCGTCCAAGGTCCAGGATGGAGTCGGTCTGTACGCGGCGAGGCGGGTGAAAAAGGTTTGTTTGTTTCAGCCTCGTCTTTTTTTCGGCGCTACTCCCCCACCCCTCTCTCCATGCGTTTGTTTTTCCTCCTTCCACAAACTTTTTTTTTCTTTCTTCGTAGTTGTACGAGGAGCGGTTCTTCTCTCTCTTTCTCCCCGCCGTTCAGTGTGTGTGTACGGGGGGGGAAGTCAGGGCTGGAGCCGCGGGGCTCCTCTGACGTGAAGTGCCACGTAGATGCAGTGTCTCCACGAGCTGCTGCTCGCGCTCGACACTCCAAACTTTTTTTTTTTTTTTTTTTCTGCCGGCTGGCTGCGTCATCGCAGTGGCACGTGCCCTCGCGTGGGGATTATCGTCGGCTTTTGCTGTGTAGTTCTGTTTTTTCTTCTTTGCTTCGGTTAGGTCGGTTCGGTGGGTGGGTGGGTGGACTCTCACTGCAGACTCTTAACTTTGCTCCCAACTTTTGTCTGTCTGACGCTGTGGGAGACGGAGGAGCAGAGACGCAGAGCTCGAGCGGCTTCAACTGTCCGCCAGCCAACGAGGCGAAAGAAAGATTGGCTTTAAGCCTCACGTTGTTGTCAAACATGAATAGAAAATGTCAAGAGGATAATAGTTTGGCCACGCCCCCTCTTGAGTTCCAGTACATGCTTTCACATGTAACATGACAATAGCACCTACTTAAAGTCTGGAACATCACAGAGCCACGCCCCCTCCCGCCCCCTGATAATAACTTTTATTTTCACAAATATTTCTTCTCACTTTTTGCTTTTGCTCAAATATGTCCAACATGATGACATGGTGGATTTTCTGATGGAATTCCAAAGTAAAATACACAATGCCTCCTTGTCTCAGAATCACAAGGATACATAACTGCATAACCTGTCAAGGACTCTTCTTGGATGTGAACTGTAAATTAGCTTAACATTTTAATGAACTAGCACATGTGTGATGGTTTTTAGGCTAGAAAGCAACATCACAGCATCCCATGTATGTGTTGCTCTCCTGCTCCTGGATTGCAGTCCTGTTAATTCATCCCCACCTCCTTCCCAGTCCTCTGACATCATGTCAGTAGACAACAAATAGCGGCAAACGGACACAATGCTAATGCTAATAACATGACCTGCTAAAATGTGAGCCGAATTTGTCATGCACTGCAAATCAAAAATCAGGAAAAAAAGAAATACCAATATTTCACCCCCCTGGCTACAATAATCTGTGCCCCATTCACTGCACTTTTGTTTTTGTATTTATTTATTTACTTATTTTTATTGTGTAAAATGATTGATGGGGATATGTGAATGTGTTGGTGAGCCCTGAATTTCTGTCAACACCTGGGACAGACAATAAAGTATTCTATTCTATTCTATTCTATTCTATGCTATTCTATTCTTGATGTTGTCCACAATGGGCCCACTGATGGACCCGTTTTGTTGGAGGTTGAGTGCTAGCTGTGTCAGAGGAAGTGCACTTTGATTTGCAGTACTTTGGTGTACAAGGTGAATGATGTTGAATGCAACCATGTGATGCAGTTTCTCCAGTTCTTACTCTGTTTGGCACAAATTATGAGAATGTGTCCCTACATTTCTTATTCATGTTTTTTTTAGAAGAAATATAGGGACAGACTTTCTTCTTCATGTTTTGTTTTTATTCTTTCATCACCAGGTGACTGTAAATAATCAGATTAAATGTCGACCCGAATTAAAATCACACCATGAAAGCACTTTGTTCTGATGGAGAGTTGGGATTGTTTTCAGTCGGATCAGAGTCCACGCGAACGGCGCTTCAGGTTGTTACCCCAACAGTCGACGCGGCCTGCTTTATATTTCAAACGAGGACAATGTTTCTTTGGCGCAGCAGTTTCAAAAGAGATGCTTCAAGAAACACTGCAAGCTTTTTTTTTTCTTTTTTTTTCAGTCTGGCCAACGACTGTGTCGTAAATACTAGCGGCGGGATCAGGTCCGCACGTCCCAAACGGCCGACGTCATTCTGGGAGCTCACAAATCAATCCGATCGCTTTTTTCCTCAGTCATTCACGTTAACGGGACAATCTGATCTCTCCGTTTCACCTCGCAGGGGGAAAAGTTTGGCCCGTTCGCCGGTGAGAAGAAGCTGCCGGGCGAGCTGGACGAGAGCTCTGACACCAGGCTGATGTGGGAGGTGAACACAGAAAAAAAAAATCCCCCTTCAAACACACCCGTGTGCTGTTAGACGACAGCAAGCCGACACACTTTGCAGAAAAAAATCTTATCTCCTTGTAGCTCGTGTTGTAGTTGGACGCTGAACGTCCTTTCTAATCACAGCTGTGAAATGAAACCCGCGGCGCTCCGCTTCCGTTTTTTTGTGCCTGTGATCCCGGACGATATTTGATTATATTCCACATCCATTAACCGGTCTCGCCGCATTAAAGTGGCCCGAAGCCGGCGGGGTATAAATGCCGTGAGGCGCTTATCTGCGGTCGCCACATTGAGTCGCCACACGAGCCCGACCGGGCAAGGGAATCAAAAAAAAAAGAAAAGAAAAAAAGGGCAGACCCGCTTTGATCCGTGTAGGACACGGCCGGCCCGTTAGCGCAAAAAAAAAAAGAGAAAGGGGAGTGAGATCAGAGAAAGCGGGCGCTGACGAGTCGGCGCTGTGATTGTTTTCTTTCCAGGTCCGTGGCAGCAAAGGGGACGTGTTGTATATCCTGGACGCCAGCAACCCGCGACACGCCAACTGGCTGCGCTTTGTCCATCAGGCGCCTTCGCCAGAGCAGAAGAACTTGGCAGCCATACAGGTACATTTCCTCTCGGCGGGCCATAAATCCCCCAGACTCGACTCGCAGGATGGACGAGAGAGAGAGAGAGGTAGCGAGAGAGAGAGAGAGAGAGAGAGAGAGAGAGAGAAAGTGAGAGACATCAGACAGGAGAGACCCAAAGATTTCATAAATACATGGCTGAGAAAAGACCCGAGAGGAGGGGAGAAAGTCTTTATTTTTATGATGGATAGAAGATGTTGGAGTGTGATTTTAGTTTTTTTAGTTCTTAAATCTAATTTATAGTCTTAAAGGGGGGAAATTCACTTTTAACGCTAAGGCAGTCTTTTTTTTATTTTTATGTCCACTCCCAGGTTTCTCAGTTCATCACATGTGCTTAGTTTTATATATGACATAAATACGTTATGTTTATTATTAAGTAGGGATGTCAGAGTATTTTGCCTTGTTCCTGTGGTGAAAAAATACAAGCGTTTTTATTTATATATTAAAAAACAAGATGGTTCAATCAACAAGAAATATGCACATCTGCCTGCATTTCATCCTTAAACAGAGAAACAGATGACTTAAAAACACTTACAGTCAAACAAAAATGCATCATGTTTATTACATTATATTATACGTTATTATTATTATTATTTTTATTATTATTATTATTATTATTATTATTATTATTACTACATATATGTATATTACATTATGTTATACATTTTAACCTTCAAAATTAAATTGCGTTGTAATCCAGCCTGACTGCACTTTTTCCACTCGAGTAGTGTTATATTGTAATAAATACACCGGGAACTTCTTTCCAAGAATTTGTTTTATTTTGCTGTTTTCAAGTCTTCAGTAAAAGCTGTTGGCTACAAAGAGGCAACAAAGTGAAACATGTTTCCGTTTTGGAAGTTTTAATTCAGCACACGGGGGGGAAAACAAAGATCCCCTGTTGGACGTGAGACGTGAAGAGGCCGTCGGAGACAAAGCGAAGGGCCAACTTCCTGCCGTTAATGCACAAGCGTCCAGCGCGGTCGGCCATTGAAGGGTCGCCCGTGTGTCTTTAAGCCCTGCGCTCCATCAGCCGTGACATTTATTGCACAGCTTCCCTCGTCCTAATCACTATTTATGTCCGTTCGGAATCCGGGTGCTCAAAAACAAAACAAAAAAAAATGACATTTTGATTTTGTTAGCTCGGCAGCCCCTTTGAGGTCGGGGAAGTTAATTACGGCCTTTTAAAAGGTTTGGAGATTTTGACCCCCGGCCTCAATTAGGCTCAAGCGGAGCGGCCGCTCGGCTAGCCCCGGCACTCCGTCAGCGCTCGCCGTCAGCGTTAATGGTTTTGAACTGCAGTAAAGAGCGGGACTGCTGTTCCCTCTGCTTGATGGTCAGAATCCATCAGGAGCTTTTCACAATGTGACACCAGAATGTCGGGACAGGAACTTGGAGGAGCTTTGATAAGCTCGAGTTTGCAGCCCAGTGTGGCCGGCCTGGTTATTAATTAGAGAATAGAAGCTACGCTTAATGCTATTTTTTCAAAAATTCAGTTTGTCCTACTGACGTTTGTTGGACACATGTTTTTACTTAGCATTTTTTTTTCCTTTTTGCCAAAATAATCAACCTGTCACACCAGATGGAACTTTTCCTAAATCCTTTGGATTTAAAATAAAAGGATTGATGTAAAGGGAAAGTGTTTGGAAACCAGACAGGAAGGTGATTAGGCACACCTTCTCTGTTGACCAATCAGATTTGCTCGATTAGCCTTGAGGTTGCTCCAGCTGTGTGCTTCTCCAGGGGCGGCGAGGGTGGCCAGGCATCGTGTTGCTAGCTGCTTTAGCGTTGACACAAGTCTAACCAAGGACAGTCTGGAGTAAAAAAATAAATAAATCATGTCCACTGAGATTTCCAAAGATTCCAGCTTTCACGTGTGAATTGCACCCAACTCAGATGAAACCGGGCTAATCTCTTTGGTGGCAGCCAGGCCTGTAGTAGCTTAAAGACGATGCTCAGCGTGTTGTTTACAGCCAACATTGGCACCTATTCTCACTTCTCCGACTCGTAGCCCGTTCCGCCTCATTCTTAGCTTCCAATTGCAGCTGCAAAAAAAAACGTGTTTACTGTTGCCCAGGATGGCGAGAACATCTTCTACCTGGCCGTGGACGACATCGAGACGGACACCGAGCTCCTGATCGGCTTCCTGGACAGCGACATGGAGGAGGAGGACGAGGAGGAGGAAGAGGAGGAGGAGATCCTGAGGGATGAGGAGGAAAACGGCAAAGATGCCAAACACATTGTTGAGATGGGTACTGCCAGCCAGCTACTCTGCCTTATTTGTATACTCAAGCATGAATGATCAGAACATACACACACACTGTATGTTTTTTCATTCTTTGTGTGTGTGTGTCCTGTGTCTGCGCAGAGCTGGTCATTAAGAAGGAGGACCACCCCTGCTTGCTGTGTGAGAGCAGCTTCCCCAGCGAGGAGATTCTGGCCGCTCACCTCCAGAGTCTGCACCAGAGGCCCTGCACGGAGGAGAAGGACTTCAAGTGCAGGAACTGTGGCAAGAAGTTCCCCATCAAACAGGCCCTGCAGCGCCAGTGGGTTCTACTGCTGCGTCCCGTCCATTCAGCTAACGCTAATGCGTTAGCCAGCTAATGTGCCGTATTTCTTCTCAGGCCGTCCTAAAAATGACGTCGCAGGGACGTTGTTATGAACAGAAGTTGTTTATTTGATTCATTTCACCCCTTCATAATGTTGTAGTGTTGACATTGTCAGGAGTTTTTCACAAAAAAACTAAAAGGGAATCTGGGACCAGCTAGTCACAAATTTCATTCCTGTTTGTACAATGCTAGGTCAATCAGCTAACTATCTATCTTCTCCTCTATTTGTTGGTCAGTCAAACAAACAAAAAAAATTACCCCAATGATTTTTTTCCTCATATTACTTTTACTTTTTACAATTGTATTACTTATTTTATTTTATTTTATTTTATTTTTAGTTAATAATTACAGACTAAATTACCTTTGTTATCAAAATCTTTGACTGGTTCCCATGGAGTCACTGGCAGCCCAGTTCGCTGTCCATCTACTCTTGTTGAATCACCCATGAGCGCCTGCCGTCTCTCCTTGTCCAGTGTTCTGCATTGTTCTGAGTCGCCGGATCCTTCTGGAGAATCCAAAGCACACCAGTGCTCGCTCTGCCACAACACCTTCAGCTCAGAGTCCAGGTGGGTGGTGAGGATTTCCCCACTGGGTCAGGCGGTGGCAACATGCAACACTTTCAGATTTAAAAAAAAAAAAACTTCCTCTCTCCCTGCCTGCTTCTTCCCGTCTTCAGCTTTGAGCAGCACAAGGAAGCCTGCAAAGGAGACGCCAGGTTCATCTGCAAGGCGGAGAGCTGCGGCAAGAGGTTCAAGAGCAAGGACGCCCTGAAGAAGCACAAAGGAAACGTCCACACAGGTTGGGAATTTTCCAAGCTTTTTTTCTTTAAAAACCGAATTTGGCAAGAAGTCTGGAAGGGCGCGACTTTAAATACAATTAAGTAGAATTAAATCACAGCCACATCTTGAAACATCCGTTTATTTCGCCTTTGAGCTAATTGAATCAAAAGACTGCAGGACCTGCCAGAAATAATAGTTTCAGCGCTACACCAAGCTAGCTTGCTAACATGGCTAACAATAACAGAAGTATTCAAGATCTGTTCCTTGAAACCGGTCTGCGCTGTAAAAAAAAAGAAGAAGCTGGGGAGCACCAATGGTGAGGACAGAGGTCACAGAATGATACAGGAAGTAGGCGGGACATTGCACACATTTACCCCGCGTCGCTACGCCGCTCGCAAACAAGCAACAAAAACAAGGCGGTCGCTAGCAATTTTGTGGCGCTCTGCTACAAACGGAGTGGACGTGTGTGAGACGTTGCGGTGCTCAAGGAATCTGCGCCACAACGCTGTTTACCTCCTGATAAATCAACATCTCTAATTGGTCGGCCCTGAGTGGTCGGCGACGACCTCTGTGCTCCGGGGCGAGCGGCTCCTTCAGCTAATTGGATTTCCACAGATGTTTATGATACACACACACACACACACCCACACACACACATAGGAGTCCAGCGTCGGCCCCGGATTCAGACGTCCGTCTGGATGTTCCGGCCGTGCGGTTTGGATGAGGGATGCGTGTGTACGCTGCAGCCTCCTCAGATGTGGTCCACGTCGTTGCCCACTTTTGCTATCAACCCTAGAAGGTCGACTTTGATCTGTGTTCTGTTTTTTTTTTTCCACTCCTCCTCCTCCTCCTCCTCCTCCTCCTCCTCCCTCGTCCTCCTTCTTCTTCCTCCTTCCTCTTCTTCTTCTTCTTCTTCTTCTTCTTCTGCTTCTTCTTCTTCTTCTTTCTCCTCCATTTCGAACCAAAACAGGGAGTGCACGCCGGAAGCTCACGTGCACCATATGCAACAGGAAATGCTCCTCCTCTCTGAACCTGCAGGAACACCGGAAGGTAAACTTCACCCAGACGTCAAATCAAACGCACATCTGAGAGAGTTTGCTCGCCATTAGCTCGGGTTTGCGTCGCAGCCGCTGGCCTTCGGGCCCGTTTGGTTGTTTGCTCCGTGCGCGCCGAGCGGGCTTGTCTTCATGATCAAGATGTTGCAAAAAAAAAACTCCTGGTGACAGCGAGGCGAGGGGCGGGGTCCGCTTTTCACGAGCTCTCCCCGCAGCTCTTGTGAAATTTAAGAGGCTCGGTTGGCAGACAGCGAGGTTTCTAACCTTGGCCTCAGGATCCTCCCTCCGGCTGATGGATTACAGATCCGAACCGGGACGCCTGACTGTGATTCTGGCACGTTCTCTGAAGGGAGCGCTCATTTATTACCAGGAAAAAGAAAGTTTTGGACTCTGGAGGACATGCACCTTTCCTGCAAATGGGACGTGCATGAAATTGTGTACAGACACAATTTTACTTTACGTGCAAGTGAATTCAAAGACTGTGTGTAAAGGTTTTTTTTTTTAAAGGTCCCATACCGTTTTTAAAGGTCTTAACCCAGACTCCTGTGGATTAATCATCCAAGAAAAACAGCACATTTTGCCCTCTGTTGACAGCCTCCTGCAAAAAAAATCCCCCAAGCTGCTGGGTTTAGTTTCCCACTGAAACTGACTCTCGGTTTATGTGGTTCGGCGGAGATGCAGTCCTCCAGCGTGATTAATTATCTGTGAGACTCGAATTCTAAAGACAACAGCATATTTAGCCCTCTGTTTACAACCTTCAGCAAAAAAAACAAAAAAGAACCTCGATCTTAGCTTTCTGCTAACTCCAAAACAAATCAGAAACAAAACAAAGTGATCTCAGCCAACAGCTGGCTAATCAGGGACTGGCATCACTGGGGTAGCAGTTCCCTTTGTGATGTCATTGCAGTTCATTGACAGGATGGAGACGCATCATTTTCCGCAATATGTGACTTTTAATAAAAAAATAAGGTGTATATATATATATATATATATATATATATATATATACACACATATGTATTTATTTATATACATATACATATTTATATGTATGCAAATTGAATATTGCAGTACATAAATCTTACTTTGATCAACTCTTTGAGGTGAAGCAGGAATCCTCATGAGTTATTATTGAATTATATATCAATCACGCCAGCAGCTTTAATCCAGCTGCATCAGGTCACGACAGGATGCTCGACGGCACCCTTAACTGATCATCTCATTGGTCATCCATTATCAAGCTCCGCCTTTATGACACCTCATCGCTCTTGTGGGCGCCGTCACCGTGCAGCTTAATCAGCAGCTCGGACTGTTTATCACAAAGTTATGACACAGTTCTGTGCCATCTTGTCTTGATGCTAAGGAGCCTAACTGTGCTCTGTGTGTGTCAGATGGTCTCCAGTCACACTCGGCTGTCCGTACAGTTGTGCCGAATTAAAGTGGCGGGAGGCGGAATGTATTTTTTCCCTCCGTACATGTGGGTCAGGATCACATTTAAACCAGTTTTTCCTGTTTAATGAAGACCCACAGAGGCATCAAGTCCCACTTTTACCACAAAGAGTTATTGTAAATATGTCACAATTGCGGCTACAAACAATACGCGGCGCATTCTGAAAGGCTGAATGGGAGCGGCGGCCGGCCGCTGATGGTTTTATTCTTGCAGAGAGGCAATCAAACTTTCCATTGTGACGTGTTGGCGACAAATCAGCTTAAAACCGCCATCGTCGCCATTTAGCTGAACAAGCCCGTTGCATTAGCATAGGCCATTGTAGCCGCCGCGCCGCTGAATGAGCAATTACTGGAGCGGCGCCGCGATGGATTGGAACTTTTCACCGCTTTAATTGCTTTTTTTTCCCCCGTCGGCACGACGGGTCACAGACGAGACCCGACGACGACTCTTCATCCTTTACGCGCTTAATTCATCGTCTTCAACGCTCTCTCTGTCGCTCTGCAAGGTGCACGAAATATTCGACTGCCACGCCTGCGACAAGAAGTTCATCTCCACAAATCAGCTGAAGCGGCACATGATCACACACTCAGGTGAGGCGGTGGTGGGAGGGGTTTGGTTCAAAAAAAATAATCTACCAGGCTGCACTGATTGATTAGCATCAAAGCGTCTTTTTTTTTTTTTTTTTTTCCCAGAGAAACGGCCGTACACCTGTGAGGTCTGCAACCGCTCCTTCAAGCGGCTGGACCAGGTGACGGCGCACAAGATCATCCACAGCGAGGACAAGCCGTACAAGTGCAAGCTGTGCTGGAAGGAGTTCGCCCACCGCAACGTCTACAAGAATCACAAGAAGGTGGGGAAGGGGTGGAAACACACACACACACACACACACACACACACACACACACACACACACACACACACACACACAGATATCACACAAGTGGTTTCGAAGAAGAGGAACTGCTTAGACAATAATGTTTCGATGAAGAAGATCTACGTTTAAGCTGGAATGCTGATGAAAGCGCTGTATTAAGCACTCCAAGCCAGTAGTAGGCGATGTGGGATGATTATCTGGTCCAGAAAAATGGTTGGGCGTCTTTCCTTACATGTTGTCTCGAGCAGCTCCCTATCAGCAGGTACGTACTTTATGACGGATTGAACTAAACGGAAAATTAAAATTTGTCCAATGCGGAGAAGCTGAGTGCAGTAATGCTGCAACACATGCACATTCGGCTCACTGAGCTCTCAGCAAGCGAATTCGGAAGCAAACTTAAGGGCACATTTTTTGGTGTCTGGTTCATGCTTGGCTATTAGAAAATAATATACAACATGCAAAGTTGTAGTGCGACTTTAGTGATCCCAGTGAAAACTCCTGCAGACCCTGTTCACACTGTCACACTGGCTGTTGCGACCAAAAAAACGTCACTTTTAGGTCATCAAAAAACACTTCCTGTGGAAACAGGAGTGCGACACGCAAACAAAATCTTTGCCATTATCTTCTTCTGTCCTCATCCTCTCTTCCATCTGGCCGGTAGGTGTTTTTCCCAGGGGGCCGCTGGGAAGGTGAGTCCCCCGAGAGGCGGCTGTAATCAATCAAGGTCTTGTTGGTGGCTGTTATCTGTGAGGTCTGTGGCCTGCTCCGCCCCTGAGGTCCCCGCTGTTTACTTTTGGGATTGAGGTGTCACTCAGACGGATGGCCCGGGCTCGGGGAGGTGGGAAGGGAGGCGGAGGCAGCGAAAACAGAGGCTCTTTGAACTTAAAGCCGCTCCACCACCTCCGTCAGCCTCAAGCTGCTCCTCCTCGCTGAGTCTTTCTTCCTCTCTTGCATTAGCCCGAGGATCTCTCACTCTGTCTCTCTGTCTGCAGACCCACTCGGAGGAAAGACCCTTCCAGTGTGAGGAGTGCAAAGCTCTGTTCCGTACGCCGTTCTCGCTACAG
Organism: Thamnaconus septentrionalis; assembly: GCA_009823395.1. NCBI lineage: Eukaryota > Metazoa > Chordata > Actinopteri > Tetraodontiformes > Monacanthidae > Thamnaconus > Thamnaconus septentrionalis. Next base: position 4,309,103 of record CM020508.1, on the reverse strand, counting down.
CGCCACCTGCTCATCCACAACAGTGAGTCTCACTGCGCCACTGTGCACCGTTCTCCAAAAAAAACAAAAAAAACAACAAGAGGGTAAAAATCATAGCAGTGATTCAAACCACCTGTCCACTTATTAGCCATCGTGACATGATGGTTCTTTTGGACCTTGTTTGGACTTCTGAAAAGATTTCCCGCCAAACGCAGGTGATGAATCTGTACTTTTTGTCAAAATACTTTTTAAGATACTCTAGTATTCACTACTAGTACTCTCCTACTAGTGCTTTACTTTCTAACGGCAGTCTGTCAGTAAACTCACTACAAACAATCAGTCCAGTGCTCAGCTGGCGCCTCGCAATACGTGCAGTCCAGGGAATCGGCCCCTCTGTGATGTCACAAAAAGCACAGATTACCTCACAGATGATCCTCCCAAGTTAGCGGCAACATTTCAAAGTTCCGACAAAGTATCGGCTGTCGAGCTGGGGCTAAACGGGCTATTTTCTCGTGGCGTGAACGAGCCTCCCCGCTGTAATACGAGCGACATGAGAGCCTTTTCATCGGAAGAAGCGACGACCCTGGCAGGATGCTGCGCCGCTCCTTCGCTCGTGGCAGATAACAAAGAGGGAGATCGCGCGGCTCAAGGCATTTCCTGCCGCCGTCTCCCGAGACGCGGCCGCACAATAGCGGCGCTTGTATCGCGTATCTGGACAGCAATGTGGGACGGGAACGACGGGGTGTGTGATTCACGCCGTAGGTGACAGGAGAGTCTTTGTTTATTTGTTGTCTTAGCGGAGGAGGGAAAGTCTCACACCACATCGACTGGACTCGGGCTGCAGGAAGGAAGGAGCGACTGTCGCTCAGGCTCGGCAGGCTCTCGTGTCCCGTGGCTCGTTATCTGGGCCTTATCATCAGAATCAGCCATGATTCTGGTCAGCGAGCTCGTCCCGCTCAGGTTGATGACAGCTTCCTGTTTACAGGACGAGTCTGTTCCCAGCTGAAGGAATGTCGCGACTGTGAGAAAGGCAGAGTTGCTGTTGACGTTGCGGCGTTGGAAATTAAAATTCAATTTGTCATATTGTCTCTCATAAACATTATTTTGCTGATTTTGAGTACGCAATGCTAGTTTTTGTGTATTTTCTGGACAAGTAAAAATATAAAAATCAATTGGATTAAGCTTCATTAATTCTAACCTACCTTATGAGCCAAAAGTAGTAACAAAAATAATTTCTTAGAATTTTTTTTTTAAACATCTGAAAATACTGTAGCATTGATAAATGTTTAGCATTGCCCATATGTTGTTTATAGTTACGTATGTATATATATTTGTAATGAACAGTTCAACCACTGAGAAATCCGTCATCCGTCACCGGAAACACTGGAATGTTTCAAATGTTTCCCGTCGTCGCGTCATCGGGTAAAATTGTCCGCCGCGACAAAAGACACTCGCGTTACAATCTGAAGGCGACAGCCGTCGTCATCCCACGGTCAATTGTGTTGCCGACACTTGACCCGTTTTGGTTGCAACAGAGCTCCGCACTCTGGGGACCCGGCCTCAGCGGGTTTTTCTCCCGCCCGCGTCTCCGCCCAGCTCGCTGTCTCCGTGGGCGGGTGCACGTTCAGAACGCTGGTCCCAGCAATCATCAAATGTTTATGCGAGGCTGCCGTTGACGTAAACTATCGCCACCGGGCACATGTTTGGATCTGATTAAAAACACACGCGCACGAGCGTGTGCACGCGCGCACACGCACACAAACAATGGAAGTGGCTGGTGTTCCGTTTTATTGAGCCGACTGTCATTGGCCTTGGTGATAGGACAGCGTGAGAGTGCGGGAGAGCTTGTGAGCATGTGTGTGTGCGTGCAACGTGTAATGGAAGCAGCCGCCGCCGCTCAACAATCCGCGCCGCTCGTTGCGGTTGAACAGATACACACAGTGAGCTCCAAAACACACATGCATGAGAATCCTCGTCAATATAAAGTGTTTCAGTGGGTGACAGTGTTGCATAATTGCTCATTGCACAGGGAATATTGCATATGATTGCAAACAAACTGTCACACGGTTAAAAAAAAAAAAAACAGAGGAGATACAGTCAAATTAATGAAAAAAAAAATGAATACATAAATAAAATGTTGCCTCTTTTCTGGATGAAACATGCGGCAAAGCAGTTTATTCTACTTTTATCCCCCTGGGTTGTCAAGCGACAGACACACAATAAGAATAATTCTAAGGACGGCTGTTTTGTGCTTGTCTGCCTCTTTGTTGTTTCCTCAGCCAGCACAATAGCCAGCCGGCAAATTGCTTCAGCTCCGGCTGTGCGTGATGACCTCGTGTTTACAGCCGCCCCACAATGGAAGGTCCCTCTGACAAAGTGTTCGCCCCCTATCTCTCCATCCCCCAGGTGAGAGGACGTTCAAGTGCGACCAGTGCGACTCCACCTTCAAGAGGAAGGACACGCTCAACGTCCACATCCAGGTGGTGCACGACGGCCACAAGAAGTACAAGTGCGACCTGTGCGAGAAGGCCTTCGTCACGCCGTCGGTGCTCAAGAGCCACAAGAAGGTGAATTAAAAAAACAGAAAACTCATATTCCATTCAGGTTGGATTTTTTTCTCCAAAGGTTTTCGGGAAATAATGTGTTGAGAAAGAGGTCAACGTGAGACGGTGGAGATTGATAGGTCTCACACTGTGTCCCGCTTTCAGAATTTTATTTGTTTTTTTTTTTTTGCAGTCTGGAGGAGCCACGTGTGAGCAATTGTTAACAAAAAGTAAAAATAAAATAAAATCCATCATTCTAGGTAAACAGCATATTTAGCCCACTGTTTTCACCATCCTGCTAAAATACTGTGAGAGGGGCCTGAAGAGTTTCTGAAGTGCGATAGAAAAGTAAACGATGGACTTTCTTGAAGTCCACAAAAACCACATATTTAGCCCTCTGTTTACAGCCTGCTGCTGAAACTGGTACTCTGCCTTCGGATCTGCCAGTGGAGAAAAACAAGGTGGTTGTAAGGCAGTCACAGGTGGAGGGTGGAACTAACACCTGGCCACAGGTGAACGCACCGACCTTGGAGAAGTATCCACCCGTGCCCTTTGTGACATCACAACGGACAAAAAAAAAATGTTTTGGGGTTTTCGCGCACTTTTCCTGAAAAGTCCATCCAAGCTGAATGAGTCAAAGATGGACTTTTCTCGTGTATGGGGAGTTCACGGAAAGGTTTCAGGACACGCGATTGTCACAAAAAATCAGCGGAGTGAATTTTGAATAAGACGGGCCCTTTAAATTTGATTTTCCGCCGTCCGTCTCCTGCCATCTGACTGAGTTTAGCACAAAGGGAAATCCCAGCGTGACCATCTACCCTCCCTAAAGTCTTTCCTCCGCCTCGCATGCCATCCATCCGGAGCTGCGTGAGTAGCTCGGACCGTCGGGCCTGGCAGACACATCCGCGTCGAGCGCCGCTGCCCGCGAAAAAAAGGCCTGGAAATCAATTCCTAAGCTGATTAGAAATGGCAGTCAGTCCATTAGCGCCGCGGGGTTTCAAAGCCTTAAAGAGATCTCTGCGCAGATTACCAGCCCTAAACCTGACAACGTCCGCTGCGGTTACGGATCAAGATTGAAATCAAACAGGTTCTTGGCACACGGCAAAAAAAAAAAAAAAAAAAAAAAAACGTCAGCGAGGTTGTCTGGGAATGGCGGAGCCGTGGGGGAGGCGGCGCTTACGGCTTCTTCTTTATCTTTTTCTTCCTCTATTTTTTTTTTGACGGCTGCCAAGCTCCGGCCTTGATCAAACACAGGTTGCAGAGGAGACGACAAGTGGCTGTTTACATGTGCTCAGTAGCCCCGCCGCTGGTCACGCCGTGCTCTGCGTCGCCCTCTTCCGCACTCTGACCAGCGCGGAGCACTGGCTCGTCGCTCCGACAGCCGTGAACTGTTAGTGTCAAACTTGCAGAGTCGCAGGGTTTCTTTTTTTTGGCACGCAGGAAGAAAATTGATCCTTGGATGTTTAGGCCGAAATTAAGTGCAGCAGACGCAGCAAACGGGTGATGGGTTGAAAAAATTATGTGAAATAGTGAGAGTGAAGAAACTGTCACACAAGGATTCCTGCAGGAAATACAAAATAGTTTGATTTATTTTTGATTCGTCGAAGCCAAATATTTATATTTAATATTCTGAGTTTTTCTTGTTTTCATTCCTTAAAATTGAGACAGTTCTTTGTAATAGAGAAAAATATGGCTCTTAGAAATTCCTCAAATCGCATTTTTCCCCTTTTCACATATTGAAATCACACGCACAGACAAGACCGGGGTTGTCCGCCTCCAGAGTGGTTTACAGTTTATGGGGTGTAAATGTAGAACTGGCAATTTACTCTTGGAGGACGTGTAATTAAAACCGGAGACGGCTCGCCTACATCGAGAGATGACGTTGGATTTTTGAGCAAAAGTCCCGACTGTCGACTCCTGTGTTTGCGCGACAGTGTATTTTTCCAACAGAGGGGGCGCCACCTCCTAACGTCATCATACGGGCAGTAGCTGAAAATTAATAAATTAGGTTTGGGTGAGTGATGAATTCCATTTTATCGGAAGGAATATTTGTCTTTTCAGCTGTTTTTCCAGGCCTGTGTTTTCCTTGCTGTGTTGCCGCCAAACACATTTTCCACTCTGGACTCCTTTTCAATTATCATTATTATTTCTTGCTAAACGAGAGGGCGTGTGTGTCGGCGTGTACGTGCATGTGTCGTACGTTTCTTTTGCGCGTTGTTCCGCTCTTGCAGGTGAAAATTGCAGGTTTTTCCCTCGCCGGTGCGCCGATCTTGCGCGCATCAGCCGTTGGAGTAATTACCCAATGAATTCCTCCCAGGGAGTGTGTGTTCTCGAACATCGCCGTTATTGTTGTCGAGTTGTGCCGGAGAAGGTCGAGATGCTTCCCCCGGTCGTGCAAACAAGTGACTCAGTGGTGCGCCGCGGCTCCATCTGGGTCGCATGTGTCCGTGTGTGCGGAAGTGTTTGTGTCGGGTCGTGGGAGTTTGCGCGGATGCGCCTCTCTTTTTCTGTTTTGTCTGCGTGTGTGTGTGTGTGTGTGTCCACATGTGTGCGAGCGATTTTTGTTGCCTTTGTAACAAAACACCCGAGGTGTCGCGCAGACTCAGCGGGGTGACGGAGAAAAGGACGGAGCTCCTGCGCAGGAAGTGTTTCTGCATTGTTGCACCGCTGCAGTCTTGCGCTTCTTTCGTCCTTGTGGAGAAGCTCCAGCGGGCCAGCGGGAGGAATTCCATTCATGGCTCAGGGCTGGGGACCATTCAAAATCTTTTCATACAAGTCAATGCAGCCAATTTCAATTCACAGCAATGCCTTTTTTTTTCTTTTTTTTTTTTTTACCAGATGTTTTTAAACCAATTTGAGCAACAACAAAAATACATTGCCATTAGAGTGCAAAACTTTTACCACATATTCTCCAAATCCAGTTTGTTGTCTTCCCATCCTTGGCACAAATGTTGCATTTTGCTTCATTTTGATCCACCACAATGCAAATTTTCACCCTAACTTAAACAAAAGTTTACACTTGTCCATACTTTATGCATCTGTAATGTGGGAACCAATTGGCAGCAAGTCTTGGCATGTGTGTGCCAAGTGATTATTGGCAAGATTTACCCTCTTCCGATATCGGAATTTGGCACCAAACAATGAAACATTTTTCGATATTTGATAGAAATGCCTGAAAAGTTTGGTACCCAGCCCTCTTCACGCCATTCGATTTTTTTGCACCGAGTGAAAGGAAGGAAGAGGCTCGAGGAGGAGCTAGCGAGCACGCTCTCTCCACATGCTCCTCTTCCTCTCCCCTTTTCTTTTTTTTTTTCATGTGCAGGCCTTATGAGCCGGCAGCGGAGAGGAGGACGAGTGCGTGCGTGCGTGCACGCCGCCCTCTGGATCCCGGCCATTCGGCATCGTCTGTGTTCTTTGATCCCGCCTGCAGGGCGGCTCGCTGGGAGCTCTGTCATGTGAACATGTGCGTCTCCCTTCAATGTAACGCTGCCTACTTAGCGCCGCGTTCCCGCGGAAGAAGACAGACTTTTCTTGGAGCGGCGTCGAGGGAAAATCGCATGATGAATCGACGCGTGTTTTCTAGACACTCTTGAACTCCCCACAATCAAATAAAGTCTGTCTCTCGCTTCTGCCGCTCGCCTTTTGCTCAGAGGGCACCCAGCTCTGGAAATCAACCCTTTGTGATGTCACAGGGGGGAACAGATTTCCCCTCTCCCAGGTTAGTGACAACTCCTCCGGTCTTGTTTCTGTCTCCTCCAGAAAAGCATCAGTTTTAGATGGCAGGTATTTAACCAGGAGGCTTTAAACACTTCTGGACAGCTTCACTAATGTCTGGGGTTAAAAATAAAGATGTGAAAATGTGTGCAGTGTGGGAATTTTCCATCCACTGTCAAGTCCAGAAGATTCTTCAGAAGTATGACTTTGACCAAACGTCGTGGTTTCTTCTGCAGACACACACGGGCGAGAAGGAGAAGATCTGTCCATACTGCGGCCAGAAGTTCGCCAGCAACGGCACGCTGAGGGTCCACATCCGCAGCCACACAGGTTGGTGCTCCTCTGCTGCCTTTCAGTAGTGTGGATTGTACCAGGGGAGACGTTTTTTTTTTCAAACCATTAACACTAACATTAGTCATCAGCATTAGGAACATTAGTCAAGATCAAAATTAAAGATGCAGAAAGTGCCACTGGTGGTGCAAGATTTCTTGCAAGGGCAAATTATCCGTCAAAGGCAAAATAATGATTGCGACGCTCGCATAATTACACGTTAATGACGTCATTTTTCCAGCATCACCTTGCAAAATTCCTGTATTTTATGAGTCGCCGGGGTCCAATTTTTTCAGCTGCAGAAGGTTCCTTGATGACGGAGCAGCGACGTGGCTGCTGCTGCTGCTGCTGCTGCTGCAGCCGCCACAGAAATAGAGCCCTGCGTGTTCATTAAAGGGCCTTAAACTGGAAAGCTACACATTCCTGTGCGTCTCCTTACCAACAGGCCGGCCCAGAGGGCTCGTGGCCACACACACACACACACACACACACACACACACACAGACAACTCATTCTTTCTCTCTCTGTCTTTGCCTGGACTTCACTCCTACCTTCCTCGTTTTAGTTTTTTTGCATCTCGTCAGCATCATCTGCCACTAAAAGCCGTTAAATCTCCTGAAACGCCGCGTCACACGTGTCCGACCTTTGCTCTCCCATCATCGGCCTCAGCGGGACCACCTGACCCGAGAGCGGTTTCCTCCGTCGGCTGCGAACAGCTGTTGTGCTGCAACTGCGGTCGAGCGCATTTCAATTTCGCAAGACGCAGTCGACAACAAACACCTGCGATGACGCTTGGACGTGACAATTCGTGACTGCGTTCATCGTATCAGATTATTATTCCTCGACTGAACTCGCACGCCACTGAAGGTGTCCCGGTGCACTGTAACAACAGGAAACAGCGCTCACCGTCACAGGATATGTAATAGTTATAGCAGGATGGTGTCCAAGACAAAGGAAGCGTTTTGTCAGAAGGTGAGAGTCGTTATTCAGCTATAAATCAATCAGTAAACCTGGTGATTAGAATAATTGTAAACTGAGACTCCAGAGGCTCGAAAAATCTTGTCGAAAAATTCAGGTGCTGTGTGTGTGTGTTCGCCTTTGTGTGTATATGTGTGTGCGTGTGTGTGTTTGACAGTCCTGTCTCCCTCCGTCGACAGCCTCCTTTTGTTCGTGCGTTCGCAGGCTGTTTTAGTTTATATATACACGAGTGTGTGTGTGTGCGTGCGCCTCTCCGCTCCGTGCGCGTGTGTTAGCGGCCAGAATGCGCGGCCGCCGCCGCCGCCGAGGGAGAGGGCCGTCCGGCGGTCCGCATTGCCGCGTCGCAGCCTGATTGTATTTATATAGAATAAACAAAAGGGGAGGAATGCGGGGGGAGGGGTGGGAGCCGAGGCGACACCTCAAAGAAAGAAAGGAGGAGTGGAAGAAAAGAGCACTACAAGAAAGCATCCAGCCATATGACCCTTGACCCTGACTGGCTGTAAATCTGTCCCCTCATTCTATAGACTTTTGGGGGTTTTCGGAGGCTTTTTTTTACCCTCCCCTCCTTCTCCTTTTTCTTCTTCGTGTGTTTTTTTTTCCGGGTGCTGTTTTTGTGTGCGTGGGGTCGGGGGGAGAAAAATAAGCTTTGGTGAAAAGTGAGTGGTTTGCGCACACACACACACACACACACACACACCATCCAGACAAGACTCATCTTGTTCTCCTCCGCCGAGAGGAGAGAGGGTCGACCCGACGGCGGGACGGTGTCGATAAAGAGTGGAATGCGTAAATCATAAAACGCCACCGCCGATGCGAGCCAAACCGTCCCCCCCTCGCCCCCACCTCCACCGCCTGAAACGTCTTAAAGGCGGCCCACCAGCCGAGGAACAGCCCCCTTAAAAAGCTCACGTACAAAACCCCCCCGTGTGAACACCAGCGCAGGAGAATCGCCTCCCTGACGTGTGTGTCCGTGTTTATGTGTCCGTGTTTATGTGTTTGTCTGTGCGTCCATCCATCCATCCTTCCATGTGTGTGTGTGTGTTTGTGTGTCCGGCATCTTTCCTTGGCACCATCCGGCACCATTTTGGTGTCTTGGTTTCCTGCGCAGGTTCCATTGTTTTAGATCTCAAGGTCGCAGCTTGTGTGCTGTTTCTCTCTGCAGCTCCACTCCCCTCCATCCTGAGTCCTCTAAAGCTGCTGTAGGGAAACACCAGCTGAGACTTTCTTTCAGTTTTCTAAATCACAACTGAAGACAAGCAGATTTTTTTGTTTTCAAATTTCAATTCAATTTTCAATTTCAAATACTTCACGTGGTATTCTTCAAAATACCACGCGGACCCTCAACCGGCGGCGACTGTGTCGCCTCATAAAAGACTAAAGTAGTTTGTTCCGACTGCCTGCAGACAGGAAGGCCTGACCGTGTTTGTCTTCCTGCTCCGCGGGAACAAGCGGGCATTGATTATTTACCTGGCAGACAGACGGGACTCTGTCGGGGCTCTGCGGAGGTTTCCAGCCCCAGTGGCCTCGCCGTCGCACACTGGGGGGGTTTTATGTGAAGACTCGGATTTAAAGCCAAGCAAGAGAGTGTGAAGCGGCGTGACGTTGTGCGTTTGGCCGCTTTTAAAAGAACTACATTTCCCAGAAATACATGTTAGTTCTTTTTTTCCATTTGGTCATTGGATTAGCAGGAGGCTGAGACATTGAGTTGAGAAAATAGCCACAAATAATCCCCCAATAATGTCCAGGAGTAGAAAACGGAACTGATGCAGAAGATTCCAACAAACTTCATGCAACAAGTTGCGTCTGATGACATTTTTGTCTCTGCTGTTGGCTTCAAATCGTACAAACACGGAACTTTGAACGTGCAGATATATTTTTACATTTATGCAAATGCACGCACAATATTGGCAACATGTTATTTTACAACATCAAGGCATCATTGCTGCCTGCAGCTCCGGCCGCGACGCTGACGTGGCCCCTCGGTGAAGACGAGCTGCGCGCCGCCGAGCTTCGCTGATTTTTTTTTTTTTCTCTCCCGATTTAATTCCGCCTGAGCAAAGGAGTGGAATGGGAACGTCTTCCCGGCTCTTTATGAGATCACGGCCACCACCGATGAAATGTGAGCTGTCAGCGAGCTCGGAGGGGGGGAGTGGGGGGTAGGAGGATGGAGGTGGGGCGGCGGAGGGGGTCGGGCGGGGGCGGTTTGATGAAGTCGTCGCGGCGCTCGGTAGCGGTGATGGACGTCTCCGTCACGCTCGAAATGATCCCCGTCCTGGCACACGTGCAACTCTCTCTCTCTCATCACACACACACACACACACACACACTGCGAGCGAGGGCACTTTGCCCCCCCGCCCCCCGCTGTGCGTGTGCCCGTGCCAAAGGAAACGTTGACAGAGTCGCCGTCATCCTGACATCATGGGAGCCGTGTCATGCTTGGACGCTGCAGCGGTCGGTGGCTCGTCGAGCCCTTGAAGAGGCAGCTGCTGCATTAATGAATCGACTGTTAGCGTTTCGGCCCCTCTGCGCTCCGTCTCCTGCACGTGTTCGGCGCCCAGGGAGGCGTCCCTTCGCGCTCCACACATGATCAAATACAGTCTGTGTCTGCTGTAAGGACAAAAAACAAAAAACAAAAACAAAACACAGACAGGGAGAAAAGCGAAAAAAGTGTTTGTTGTGAATGCCACCACCAGGGATTACACACAGACACACTTATTTTTGTGGACAGTTATTGTATGATATTACCAGCTTTTGATTTTAATGCCTATTTACGTCATTTGACATCATGAGACAAACATTCAAAAAAAGCCCCTGCAGCTCATTTTGTCAAGCATGTTATGTCTGCTTCGCAGTGGCTGAACTTACAGTGGCGGATTAAAGTTTTTGGACACCTCATGCATTAGTGATGTACCGTAATGCACTACGAATCATTGTAAAGTCTCAGCGTGCAGTTTATTTTAATGGCAGTCACCAACATTGTACCCGCATGCTGCACATGCTGCACTGTTCCGTCCAGCTCAGAAGTAGACTTCGTCCCTTTCGACACATCCAGAGTTCAAGAACTACAAGATAAAATAGAATAAATAAATAACAAAAATAATTTCCCTTTGTTTGTGTGTCTCTGATGCAGCCAAAGCTTTTGAAACACACATAAAAAATTTCAAGGGTGTCCGAAAACTTTTTTCCACTCCTGTGTTTTTTTCCGCAGATGCTTCACATGAGCCGCACTGCCAACATTCAATCTCTGATGACCTTTTAAAAATCACAAACCCTCAAACTCTAACCTCGTAATAGTGACTTTTACTCTGAAAGTTCCGCCCTCTTTCCGTGGCCCCCTCCCCGCCAGGACGGGGCTCCCATTGGTCCCACACTGCTGCCTTATCGTCGTAATCGTACGTTATTATCTGCAATAACTCGTCAGTGCTGTTGTGTAACAAACCAAAAAAACCCCATGGTTGTCCTCTCCAGCCCAGACAGAGAGCTCTGTTTGGTTCCTCCTCTCACCGACCGGAGCAGAGCTACACGTGTTACAGTTTCGGGATGAAGTGTAAACACTGCAGCGTAATTGTGCAATTTTTACCCCCAATAACCTCCCGCGACACATTCCATAAGATCTTTTTTCCAGCACAGCGGCGTGCGCCGAGTAACGCAAATCGTCTCCGTCGTTTGTTATGATGAATACGCGCCGCTCGTGTTTTGACGTCTCAAAGAGCCCCGGCGCAGCGGCTCTCAGTGATCTCCTGCCAGAACAGCTGGACTCAAAGACGGACATCTGGCGGCCGGCGCTCCGAGTGGCTGGAGCCCTATTTTGCGCACACATGATTTCTGTTTGTCCCGGCTGTGGTCATGGTTACAATCTTTGCTACGGCCAAATTACCACGTTTACCGTCGTTTTGTCTGATGAGCCAAAGCTCCGCTATCGCCGCCAGCGGCGCTAGCATAGCCCGCTAGCGGAGAGAGCGGTGGTGACGACGGCGGCGGCAGCGGTTGACCGGCGCACCTCCAGCGAGGGCAAGTTCAAGAGGATTGCTGGAGGAAGTTGAGAAATCTACCGAGACAAGCGGCTGTAATGGAAAGGTCAAGTGTAAAAGTTGTCAGGCATTCCTGCGCCTCATCAAAGGCCGATTGCTTATCAAGCTCAACGGGCGCCGTATCGCGTTACCTCGCCGTCACACGAGGCGCAGGGGAAGGGCCGGTGGAGGAAGCCGAGAATTAATCTCTGACGGACGGCGCTAATGCCTTTCAGACCGGCGTCGGGGGCCCCTGAAAGCTACAAAGGCGTTCTTCCCCTCCGAAAAAGCGGGCCGTCCCCGCAGCCCATCTGCTAACCAGACACGTTAGCTTGGCGCGGGGCTGCGGTGGCGGGCGGCGGCCTCGCAGCAGCGCGCCCGTGCCCAGTGCCAAACGGATCGATTAGCAGACAAGGAGTGCGAGGGCCGCAGCGGGGGTGGGGTGGGGTTGGGGTAGAGCGGGGATGGTGGGGGGAGCCCCCGGGGGCCAGAGACAGCCGGGGGGTCAAAGAGACGGTGTTGTGTTTCAGCCACATGCTAAATCAGTTACCGTCTCCACGCACGTTAAGCCGCGGCTCAGCGCCGCAGCCACCCGCCGTAATCCCCAAACAATCTGCCTCAATCCCGAGCCTAAGTGGAGGGTTTCCAGTTACATTAGCGCTCGGCCGGCGGAACAGACAACAATAAAGCACGAGAATGCCGACCGCTTGTATTTCAGGGTATCGCTGCTTTATTTCCTGTTTCTTTTTTTATTGGCCACGCGTCGGGCGGCGGCGCGCTAAACAGGCCGGCTGGAAAAGGCCTCGGCTAATCGAGGAACAGCGGCGGCTCGGAGTGCCCGGGATTCCAAATACCATCAGTCCGTCTTTGTCCGAGCAGGAGAGTTCAAGGCTTAAAGGGCCAGGCTGCAGAATTTCCAAGGGATCTGTTGGCGTGAAACAGGGCAAAAAATGTCATGGGACGAATGAAGAATAAGTATAAATATAGTATAGCTATAATTTGCATTGGCCTAAAGAGTGGATCTACTTGCGAGGACCAGGTTGCACCTCCCAGTGCTGGCAAAAAAGAAGAAGCACACTCAACTTGGATGGCATCTCCCACGATGCATGTTTATTTTTTCCCCTGCAGAGTGACGCCCGCTGGATTCCAGTGGTTCTGCATCAGCAGGAACAAATAATCCGCTGAGGTCAGATATGAGAAAAGGTGATGCAGAAGAAAAGAAGTTGAATTAAGTTAAATGTGAGCTTTTAACACATCGGATAAATAAACCAGATATTCGTCTTTGATCTTTGATCGGTTCAGGGTTAATGTTATGAATAATAATACTGAGCCGTGTTCCAACATGTCAATATATCATCCTCACATCAGTACTAAAGCAGAAACATACAAGCAGTACAAGCGCCTTGCATAATTAAGAGTCAAATTCTAAAATGGTTGTTTTCAAACATGACGAAACAGGAGTGATTACATATTCCAGTTCTTGTTGGATTTCGTGTCTTCCTCGAGGACCGGTGATAAATCATGTGGGACGTTAACGTTTGCTCTTGACGTCACATGCAGCGAAATCCCGCTAACTCCAGGCGGCTAAACCCGTGCTGGAGCCCTTGCAGTTTTTAGCGGCTCTCAATAAAGTGACAATAGCAACTCTGGGGACGGGACGTGTTCCAAGCGACATGCTGGCACGCACTGCTGTCCACCTACACCCCCCCATCCACCCCACCACCGCCCCCCATGTTATTAAGGACGCTAATGCTTTCCCCAGGCTGCCCTCACCCCTCCTCCCCCAGGCTAACGCCGGGTCCTTTAACCCGATATGGCGACGTGCTACAAAAGACGCGGCGGCGGCTTCTCCGCTTTCTCAAACCAAACACATCTGGGATTCAGATTCTTTCCTGTTTGTCAACAGCAAACGGCTTCCCGGGGGCTGAATGTGCACAGACGGGGGATTTTTTTTTTTTTTTTTTTTTTTGGACAGTCCGTCCTGCTGGGCGTCCGGCTGTGCATCGCTTAGCCGGAGTGATACGTGCACACATGTCGCGTTAACCGTTTGCAGCCAGTGGCGGGGTGGGGTATCGGGGGTGTGGGGTGGGGGGGGGGGGTCAGACTCTTTATTCCTCTGCTTCTCTTTGTTGCTCTGCTGAACTCTCTCATCTGTCTGTATGTGTGTGTGTGTGTGTGCGTGTGTGTGTGCGTGTGTGTGCATGGTGGGTTTTAGTGTGGATTTAGACCCCGACTTGTACATCTGCCGCGTGTGACAGCTGTCGCAGCTTCTCCGCTGGAAGGGCCTCGGGATTTGTGGGGTGTCGAACATTTTAAATATAACCGCCGTCATCCTCCGACGAAAACAAATGAGAGCGCGGAGAACAGACAGAAGAAAACGTGCGCCTCGTTAGCCGGCGTAGACGATAGCCGCAATATTCTAATAAAGCCATCCCAAACACACACACACACACACAAGCAGAGCGTTTTTCTCTTTTTTTTTTACTGGGAAGATAAATTCCCAAAGGCTGCCATCCATCGGAAAATATGATCAAGCCTCTTTTTTTTTTTTTTTTTCTAGCATCCATCCGTCCCGACGTGGTTTTGTTTATGGCGGCGGGTTAATTTTATCCATATATTCCCCAGCTGGTCCTCCACATCTAATGAGCATTTTGCATTTAAAGTCCCAGAGAAACAAAGCTAATTAGCCCTGACACTAAAAAAGAAAAAAAAAAAAAAATCCTTCCCCGTCAATAAAACCTCTGGCTCCCTCCGCCGGCAGACACTCAAAGAGAGATTACAGTCGACGGTTGGACGGGATGCAAACACACGGTGGGAAACTATTTTTAGCAGCGGCTCTGGAGCCTTATGAAAGACTTGTCTTTGCATATTGTCTCTGAATTTAAATATAAAAACAGAAAAAAAGGCGACAATCTCTTTAAATATTCCTGAAAGCTGCAACGGCCGCAGCTTCCTGCATTGCAAAGACGTCGCAAACCGGCGGGAACTAATGATTGAAATTCTTTTTTTTTTTTTTGTCTTGGTTATTTTCTTTTCTGGAGACGTCAGAGTGCAGCCGTTTCTGCAGGTTAGCTCACATCCCTCGGCTAGATAACTAATCAGCTCTGGCTCTCCTATCTGGGCCGCACATCAGCCGGCCGTAAACGGATCCATGTGTCCGCCGACTCCCTGACTGACGGCCCGTCACTTTCCCTTTGCCGTCATCGCCGCGTGCCCAGATAGCATCTGCAGGAGTCGGGCCGCGCCGCGTTTGATCCGGCAGGAATACGTCACCCCACCTCTGATGTCCTTCAAACGGGTCGAGCTGTGTGTGTGTGTGTGTGTGTGTGTGTGTTTTTATGCGTGTGTGGCTGTGATAGCGAAGCTGCGTAGCCGCTCGCTGGCACGGCCCTCTGAGTGTCGAACGGCCCAGAGGGAAAGATATCTGCTGCGGTCAAACAGAAGCAAATACAGCAGGAAAACATCAGTGAGGCGGCAGTGAAGCGGAGTGAAGTTCTCTACCTGGCAGGACCTGCAACGTCTTGACAGACAGACATTCTCCCAAAATGTGCCTTTTTTTTTATTATTATTCCTCACAGGCCTCACAGAGGGTGACTTGATTCAATGATTAGAAAACATTAGCATGCAGAAAGTGGAAAAAAGTTTTCGGACACCCTTAAACTTTTTAGTCAATCCCAATTATTGTCATAGAAGATTTTCCAGAGAATCTTTATTTCTATTTCAAAAGGGTTTTTTTTTGTTTATCGTGAAGATAAAATCAGAAAACTCTTCTTCTTGTTCTTCTACTTTGTGTAGTTGCCAAAACATCCACTTCTGAGCTGGACACAACATTGCACGTTCACATTGTGTTGGTGACTGGCACTAACGTAAAGTGCACTGGGAGAATTAACACTGATTTTTAGCCCAATATGGTACATGACAAATACATGAGGTGTCCAAAAACTTTTTTTTTTTCCCCACCACTGTCATTAGCCCTCTGTTTACAGCCTCCTGTTGCAGAGTTTAAGCCTCCCGCTATAGCTGATGCTTTGTTACTGCGCCTTCCACGCGTTTGGAAGGAGGCAAAGGCAAGGTGGCCTAAAAGGGGGCGGAGCCATCACCTGGCTGGGGGTGTGTTTACTAACCTGGACCTG
Source organism: Thamnaconus septentrionalis (assembly GCA_009823395.1). Classification (NCBI taxonomy): domain Eukaryota; kingdom Metazoa; phylum Chordata; class Actinopteri; order Tetraodontiformes; family Monacanthidae; genus Thamnaconus; species Thamnaconus septentrionalis. Next base: position 4,293,416 of record CM020508.1, on the reverse strand, counting down.
GAGGTGTCAGCGTCTACTGCCTCAGAAATGACTTTTCTCGTTTCATGGAAGTTAGAAATAGAGACACAGAATGTTGTCATGTGACGTTTCGATAAAACGTGACGTCTTCTGCCTCCGTTGTAGGTGAGCGTCCCTACCAGTGCCCCTACTGTGACAAGGCCTTCAGCAAGAACGACGGCCTGAAGATGCACATCCGCACACACACTCGGGTAAGTGTTCCCGCTCCCTCCCACCTCCTCACCTTCCAGCTGAGCAGCGCTCCCAACCAGCCGGCGTCCTGGACTCGGACCGTCAGACTGTCCGTTGACGCTGTCCAAATGTCTCTTTCAGCACCACGAAAAAACTAAATGTAAAGTCCGACATCCACGAAAATAGGATTCGTTCAAAATTCCTCTAATTTCTAAGCGCACTTAGGACAATTCTACGCGAATCGTGAACTCCTTTGCATCGTCTTTCACCAGTCGGCTAGTCATGTCTGCCATTAACTGAGATTAACTGTAGCATGAAGAGGAGATCGGCTGCCCGATGATATGAAACCCTCAGCTGCCGAGACGGAAAAACCCTTGAATGGCGTAAACACAGAAAGCAGAGGTCGCATCCCTCTCCAGCGGAATTCCCGTCAAATAGACGTTGAAATTTCTCCGACAACCAGCTCCGTTTTTTTTTTTTCTGCCGGCCCTCCCTCCGCTTGTCATCGCGGCCATCGGGACTCGATTTTCCCGCCGCTGATTCACTGCGCCGCAACTTGCGACGGTGGCCGCCTGTCAGCGCCGCGGAAACATCAAAGCGCGGCCGCGTGGTTAACGCTGTCCAGAGCTCCCAGCGGTTCTGATAGCGACGCGGCGTCCCGCCCAGGTGGCCTCGCCGTCAACTCGCATTCAAACGGGCAGCTATCATTTTTGGGGTTTTTTCTGCCGCGGCCGCTGATTGAGCCGACTGATGTTTTCTGCTGCTAATGTGGCCAGATCTGCCTTGGCTCACGGCGCTCCTCACATATAGGAGCTGAACGGTTACAAACAGCAGAGCCGGATGAAGTCACCGCTGGGGAGAACCAGCGTGGTTTTGGCAGCGGCGCAGCGGCTCGCTGCTCAGCCGCCGTGATAACGGCGGGGATGAGTTTTGGACTCGGTGAGCTCACGGTTCGGACGTTGGCAACGTTGATGATGCAGCTGGAAGTGGGAAGCGCGCTAGATGTCCAGGCTCACTGCTGACAAGTTTAGGAAACTGCTTTTACAAATGTGATGACAAATTATTGCAAATATGATTTAAAAAGTTCTGCCCTGTGTTTTTAGGCTTAAAAGTCAGAGATTGTGTCAAGATAAAAATACTTTATTCTACTGTTTAATATATAGTATAATAAATAAATATTTATTTCACTGAAATAGCAGGAAACTCATTGGAAAATGCAACAAAACATGTAACACACACACAAACTTATCTTTTTAAAATATTTAGAAATTTTATTACTTAATATGCTGTGAAATAAAATGTTTTAAAAAACAAATTTTATATATGTACTTTTTAAAAATCTTTAAAAATGCCACTTCCCTTTTTTCAGCAAAATCAAAAAATGAAAAACATTCTGTAATTCTTTCCTTCCTTTTAACTTGAATTGACTTCAACACAAAATTTTGGGAGGGGGGATTTCAACATATTCTTTAATATTATTGCTATGCACTTTAAAAGTACCCGTTATTATATTTTCTTATACACTTATGCGTAGTGTATAGGAAAATATGACTACCGCAACGCTAATGTGGCCACTAACCTCGGAAAGGTATCATTGCCCTTAGTGACATCACAGAAGGCCGATTTACCGAACGGCGTCTTTTTAGCACAGACTTCCCTGAAAAGTGGAGCGGGTGAAAGAAGTAAGGGACGGACTTTTCTCATTTCTCAAGGCTTCGTTGACAGACAGGGATGCTGAACATTGTTAGTGAAAGTGAATTACGTGGAATATAATAGAAAAAACACAGAGAAACCACTCAATCTGTCCTCTACCTCCAACTCAAAACACACTGTCGTGCTTCTTTTGAGGCCTTTTATCATTTCTGGCCACTAACCTGACTTGACAAACACAAACCGCAGACATGGAGCTGAAGAGTTTGTGGAGTTTGTGCCTCTGGTGGATGAACACGCACCACAAACACTCGGGCCGGCCAGTCCTGCCGCTGCTCCCCGAGGCCTGCTGCTTCGTAAATGGCAACATATTTACCGTGACACACGAGACGCCTTATGGGAAAAAAACAAACCAAGGTCCATCTCTGCATTAGAGAGCGGTCGGAACCGGAGGAAGCATCGGGTCAAAGGTCAAAGGATGGGGGGCAGCCGCCGTAGAGTGAAGGTCACCAGGTACAGATGTTCGATGTTACCGGGGGTCATGGCGATGCATTGTGGGTACACGGCAAAAAAAAAAAAAACCAGTCTGTCCATGTGCTTCCTGACCTTTGAACTTTGACCTCCTGTTAGGTTTTTTTTTCCTTCCTTTGTCATACAAGAAGCATCCATGTCCGATGGTGAAAGATGTGATCCCGGTGAAAGCAGGGGGCTTTTAGTGGAAATCTGCATTACACACATCTTAGAGGAGTCTGTTTCCTCAAGGCAAGGGTCTCACACACACACACACACACACACACACACACACACTCTCATGTCCACCCGTCCCCCCGCCCCCTTCTTCATTCGGCCTCATGCGCGCACAAACAGCTGCGTGCTGGGGACCGCAGATGCACACATGCAGTCAACCTGATCTTTACCTCCCTTTGTGTCCCGTGTCAGCGGGCACTCCAGGCCCCGCCCACATGATAGCGTCTTTCCCAGGACCCTCACTTCCTGCATTCACCCCGTTCCCATGACAACTAAGCTCCACATGGGTTGAGTCCCTCTTTCTCCCCCCTGCTATCAGCGACGCTCGACAGCGGTGGCGGGGGACTCGGCTTCTGAAGAGCAGCGACGAGCGGCGGCAGTAGAAGTAGCGGCGGCGGCGGCGGCGGCTATCGCTGCTCCTCTGGCTCCCCTTCAAACCTTTTTGGGTGTCACTGCTGTTTCCCCTCAATGTGGAGGACACACCTACTGTTCCAGGCTACACACACACACACACACACACACACACACACACACACACACACACACACACACACAGGCACATTTTCCCTCTTCTTCTTCTTTCTTTTTCTTTCTGAGAGCCAGTCACACCCACGGTGCACAGCCAGATATGCTCTTTGACTGACAGCGAGACGGGCCTCCGCTCGGCGCAGAGGAAATGTTCTTTGGTAAACTGATGAGGTGTGGAGGCAGCGGAGTGATACTCGGCAGCCCCGCCGCGCCGCGCCGCCAAAGTCATGTGCGTTCAAAGGCGGCGCCCCGCGCTCTATTTTTCTTGCTCTTTGGAGGGATTTTCGAGGCCCCTGCGCCGGCCATTTCCTCCCCGCCGCAGGAGCTCCTCCGCCAGGCTTCCATTTCATATCTTCGTGGCCCAGGCAGAAATGTGCTCGGGTGTGAACGCCGCAGCAGGAGGGGGTGGGGTGGGGGGGTGTGTGGGGGGTCGCGTTTGTCACGTTGCGCAAGAGTTTCTCGTGTGCCTCGTGTTTTTTGACCCTGATGTGAGTTTTTGGTTTCATGTGTGTGTGTGTGTGTGTGTGTGTGTGTGTGTGTGTTTTTTTGTCACGGCAGGAGAAGCCGTACAAGTGCAGCGAGTGCAACAAGGCCTTCAGCCAGAAGAGAGGCCTGGACGAGCACATGAGGACCCACACCGGAGAGAAGCCCTTCCAGTGTGATGTGAGTGATAGTGAGTGTGTGTGTGTGTGTGTGTGTGTGTTTGCGGTAGCAGGGCAGAGGCAGAAGGAAAGCATCTGCGGTCTATCCTGTTTATAAAGAAAAAGTCCTGAGAAAGTCACACATTTATTTTTGGCACTCTAATTAAATTCTCATGAAGTTCAATGTGATGAGAGGAACTGGGTCGGTCTGGGGGGGGGGGGGGCCCCTGTTCAAACACAATTAGACGAACCAAACTCAGAACTTCATCTGTTCTCCAATAAAGTTTAACAACACGGACGCTGAGTCACGTGTCGCCACCACATGCGCCAGAACTTTAGCAGCGTGTTTAGCCCTCTGTTTACAGCCGTCGGCCAAAACTGACATTGGTTCGTTGGACCTTGCGCGTGTTCGGAAGCGCACGACAGCACGGTGGTCAACGGAGAGCGCAGCCAACCCCTGGCTGGGTGTTGCCCTGACACTTAGTATCAGTGTTATCAGTTCCCTTTGTGACATCACTAAGGGATAAGTACTGGAACACACTCGAACACAGCGAAATCGAGTTGAAGTGATCGGGGGGGGGATCATTGTTGCAAAACATTATTAAGCCTCAAATATTTGACTCGTCATTTGCTTTTCACTTCTGTGCACGTCAGGAGGCAGTTTTTGAATGAGGCGGGGGTGGGGGTGGGGTTGCAGCGGTGAGTCTCAGACTTATTTTTTCAACGGCTTCGTTTGGACAAGTCGGGATCCAAGTATCTTATTACAAAATCCAAAACAAAACAAAACAAAAAAAAAACAGCCCCGACTCTGCGTCTAATCCGTCACCCATCTGTGGATCCTCACATTTTCCCCTGAGATTTAACACCCCCGTAAAAGCGCTGATCCCTCAGTTCTGAGTCCGTCGTTACTGCCGAAGACCACAGAGCCAAGCGTCCTCATCAGCGCCAGTGAAGCACCAGCCAGAAAAAAATTTATTAAAAAAAAGTGTCCCGCAGCCACACGCAGCATTCCTCCGGACTCCCAGCCCAGCCGTTCTCATGTAAAGCACTCAGCGGCAAACTATCGGCAGATAATCGGAAGAGCATGTGGCTTTTATTTGGCCTCGGTGTCAGACGGCAACGTTTTCCAGACAAGCCGGAGGGGCCCCGCTTAAAAAGCAGCGTCTGTCATAACAGCATTAAAAAAATGTTGTCGAATCATCCGGTAACATCTGGGCTACACCAACCCCCACCCCAACCCCCTCCACACCCTCCTTCATCACCATTTGCACACTGAGATTCATCATGTTCGTCCCGAGACTGGATCAGACTCGCAGATCGTTTTCGAAGCCTCTTGGACGGCGAGGCCAGGAGTGTGATGGAATATCAGTATGAAGAGCTCGGGTTGCATTTAAAAAAAAAAACACAACATAATAATAGCCTGTGTGATTATCAACACCGCGGAGCGAAACAGTGGCTGGAAAAAGTGAGACAGTGTGACAGCAGCTTCCTCGGAATCTCGCTTTATTCATCTTCTTTCAAGACGGATGTACGCTTTTGTTTTCACCCTACGGATGTAAACTGTCTGTGGGATTTATTATGCATGTATACATATATATATATTTTTTCCCCCTGCTCTGAGTTTATGTAGTTCAGCGCTCCGGCGTTCCTTGCCGATGAAGTGAGCAGAAACGCACGCTGAGAATCTGGGAGCCGCGTGTCAAGCGGCGGCTGAACGCCAGCCAGTGGCGGATTACGCTGATTGATGGCGGGACGATGGAGTCATTTGTTCAGCGTGAAACGGCTCATTTATGATGGATGTTAAGTTGCGTGCATTCCCTCGGCCCGCTGGAGGGGAAGGCGGGAAGGAAAAAAAAAAAAAAATGTGGAAGGATTTTTTTTTTTGGGGTTCTGCCGTCGTTGTTTGATTTACACGTCGTCCTCCGTCCTCCATCCCACCCCACCGGCTGTGGAGGTTTATGGACGAGAGCCGCAAAAATATGACCGACCGCACAACAGCGTGTTCACTTCTGTAACCGGGCCAAAACTCACTCCACCGCCGCTTTCTAGCCATAGAATGTGCTGTGTCGGAAAACAGGGAAAGTCCGTCGTTCGCTTCTGGGCTCCACTCTGCCGGCTGGAAAGTGTACGCAAATGGAAATTAAACCCTTTGTGATGTCACAAAGGGCACCTTTATCCCTCCGACACCTTCCCAACAACAACTCCAGCCAGGTGTTTTTGTGACCGCCTTGTGCAAAGATGTGGAAGCCTCCTGCTAAAGCATCACTTTTGTCTGTGAGGGTTTTTAGGTAATTAGTGTATGTGACCTTTCGTAAAATGTGGGACAAAAAAAGGCTGCAATTTCACATGCACGTGTGGAAAATTCTGCAAATGTGCCCATTCTGATGTCACAAAGGGTGCCAAAAGGATGCCTCTTAGGTTTGGTGAACACACCCCCAAGCAGATATTGGCTCCGCCCTCCCAGAATGCCTTGTTTTTGTCCCCTTCTAAACAGGCGGACAGTCCAACGAAGCCTTGGTTTTATCTGGAGGCTGTAAACACAGGGCTAATTGTAAACACAGGGCTAACTCTTTTGAGTTTTGGTGCAAAGTCAGCCAAGTGATTAACCTCCAGCAGGGTCTAGGATGAAAGAAAAAAAAAAAATCACAGCGTGTGCTTCAATGTGAGATTGAACCTTCTTTTGCCTCCCAGGTGTGCGACCTGTCGTTCAGCCTGAAGAAGATGCTCAGCCGCCACAAGCTGACCCACAACCCCAACCGGCCCATGGCCGAGTGCCAGCTGTGCCACAAGAAGTTCACCAGGAACGACTACCTCAAAGTGCACATGGAGAACGTCCACGGCGAGACGGACAGCTAGGGAGGCCAACCCAGGACAAGAGCCGGTCTCGTTCCTGCACACACACACACACACACACACACACGCACGCACACACCCACACACACACACACACACGCTGCACACCGCAGAGATGGGACGATAGCTGGAATGTTTTCCTCGACGGTTCGAACACATGGAATATGAGAAACACTGGGGCAGATTTTGTGGAAACTGACGGATGAGGCCAGTGTTTGTGAAATCTCACCCTGCGGTGTGTGAGTGTGTGAGTGTGTGTGAGTTTACCATTGAGAAGTATGCAGCAGCAGCAGCGATCCTCAGCCTTAGTGACTAGAGCTGCAGTTCCAAAGCTGTGGGGTCGGATTTGGAGTTTGAATTTCCAAACACGTCATGCCTTCTCATCTCAAAAAAAAACAGAAAGAAAAAAAAAACTAAAACAACAAAATGAATGTTGACTTGAAAAGAAGCTCCAGGACAAACTTTGGTTTGCGAGTGTGTTGTGAGTGTTTTTTTGTTGGATGATTTATGTGTAAAAGATCTTGACAACATGTAATGTGCATACATAAAAAACGCCCCTATTGAGGTAAAAATACCCAGAACTGTCGAATTTGTGGAAGCAGAAGAAGCAGCACCACCACTCACCATTATAAAATGTTAAAATTGATATTTGCTTTCCAGTATTGCGATCTGTAGCTTAAAAAAGCTCTTGATGTCTGAAGAAACAAAATTCTGCACCTCACATCCACAACGAGCTGCATCCAAAAGTGCCTTTTTTCCTTCCGCTGTCGCCACTTGCAACTGGACATTGAGTGTTTTTTTATAAGCTCGCCCTCCTCCTCTACCGCCACGGCGGCGTTTACTGTCCGAGCTCCTCACTGGACTTCTGCGGCCAGTCGTCACGGGACTAAAAAAAAGACACCTGTGACCTCCTGAGTGCAATTTCCGAAAGTTTCACCGGTGTCCAGAACTGACTTTGCTTGGCTCAGTGATTGCTTGGCTCGAACAAAAAAAAAAAAAAAAGCTCAGTGGTTGAGAGATGTTGCTCCTGTCGGTTGTTCCAGATGAAGTATTAAAACAGGATGTTGGATAAAGACGGAGAGCCCTGGAAAAAAAAAAAAAAAAAAAATCAACCAGCGGCGAAATTTAAAACAGCTCACGATTTGAGCATAAAGGATTTTATTTACGCAAGTGTAAACATACATGCACCTTTTTCTGATCTGCCGTCGTCTTTGTTCTCCCAGAGTTCTGGACGGCCTGAAGAACGCTGGCTGAGAACTCCAGGTTTTTTTTGTCTTTCTTTCTTTCTTGTTGTTGTTGTTGCTGCTGCGATAAAGCGCAGATAATTTGAAACAAACTTTAAAGAGAGCGAATGAAATATCTGCTTTTTGTTTAGCGTCGGCCTTTATACATTTGTTTTCTTTTTGACTCTTCAAAGTTTTTTTTGTTCTTCCTCTCCTTCTTTTTCCTGCTCTTTTGGCCTGTAAAAAACCAGGTTTGTTGTATCAAGCTGTTGTAGTAAGTTAAAATAAATTAGTTCCACCCGTCCATCACTTTGTTGGGACTTAAATAGTTCCTGTTCCTCTTTGTACCGCAAACTGTACTTTACAAAGTGCACTGTGTCTCTTGTGTGTGTGTGTGTGTGTGTGTGTGTGTGTGTGTGTGTGTGTGTGTGTGCTGACTTGCTGTAATGAGTGGAGAGTGGATGAGTGGGTTTTCTCATGAATGTCTCGGGGTCATTGTGCTGTACAGTATGTTTACACTGTCCCGTATTAGTCGCTGCTCAATGCAGTCAGTCGTAATGAATCCACGTTGTTTCCGCAGTCCTTTTCTTCTCTTCCCTCCATTCACTCTTTTCCTTTGACTGCCCCCCCCCCCCCCTTTCCGTCCGCGTCAGCCGACTGCGAATTGTCACTTGACAGCTTTTCTATTTCGTAAAGCGTGTGGAAACCTCGTCGTCGCCGTCGTCGTCGGGCGAAACGTTCCATTTCCTCTGGCTGTTTCTAATTACGTGTTTGTGAACTGTTGACACTGGATTTGGGGAGCTGCGGGTGTGTGTTTTGTGGGGGCTGGGGGGGGGGGGGTTGGTGGTGGGAGGTGCATGCTGGTGCAAAGAAGCGCTTTGAGAGTTGATTAAAAGCGTCGGCTTCTCCTTGTTAATCTAACCTCCTATTCTTGGAGCGACAGCAGTGTCCCGGGAGTGAAGGCTAATTAAAGCCCTTTTTTCTGCAGTCGGCCACAGTCGCGACCCGGCCAATGTGTAAAGCCACACACTGAGGAAGCGCCTCTGATGGCTTTTCTCTTCTACAGATTGTGGCGGCGGCGGCGGCCCTTTTTCTCACGTCCCTCCCCTGTCAAGGCGCTCGCCGCTATCTCCTGGGGGGCGGTTGAGCTCTGTGGGAATCTGATGAGCGGTAAAGCAGAGAGCCGAGTGGCAGAGTCGCTCTGTGGAGTTCATAAAAACCGACCTGCTGCTGCTGCTGCTGCTGCTGCTCCGCTCAATAAATCTTCTGGCGTGTGGTTTCGGCTGCCTGCAAATGCAGAACTGTTACAGTGTTTCTTCACGTCTTCCAGTTTCACGCTGTTTGCTTAGCAATTTGCTAATCACCGGGGTCCGTGTTAGTACGAGGGGCCTGCAGCTGGCCGGTGTATGGTCTCAACACCACTTTTTAATCATCTCTCGGTATTAAGTGTGTTTTTACTGGGCCTGGCCTCAGTCCTGAACCTAAAGGTTTGATATAAAAAAACGGTCAAAGATCACAACTGTCTAGATTTGTCTAGATTGTAGATGATGGGATGCAAAACAGGCTGTTTCATGATGCAATTACAGTAATAACGTGACTTGTTGCTTTTGATCCTACTACATCTTCTTTCCTCTCCCCTACCCTGCGCATGAACTGCAGGAGTTTTGTACGGTGTAATTTATGATCAGTTTATGATCATTACAATGTTTGGCTCGGTGAACTGCAAAGATTTTGACTGTTTGAGGTGCAAACGTGGACGACATCCCATCCCTTTCCAAACTCTCAGATTAAAATTATAATAAGAGGTTTAGTCCTTGGCTCGGGCCTGATTCCATTTCTCATTTTCCCACCGACCCTGACATGGAGCCAAAGGTGGTGCACAAGGAGTCGTGGTTGAACCCCTTCAGGACAGGTTCCATCAAAACAGGTTTACGCTTTTGCAGAAAGCTTGGAAAATCTTTGTTTCAAGGTCCGTTAAACCCTGAAACAACACCCGACCACTAGACTGCAAAGAATTTGGAGACACCCTACAACTAAATGTGAATGCACAAAACAGAAGAAGCACAAAGTGGTTTGGGAACGAAATAAAACAGGATTGAGCTTTGATCTTGGGTCCTGGACTCGTCCTCAAAGTCTTGGTCCAGTCTTGTCCACTATGGTCATAGTCATGACTCGCCCTTGGCTTTCAGTGGCTTGGCTTCCTGCAGGAAATCCTTTGGGACCCCCATCGCCATGTCCCAGCCCTCAACTCCAGTAGGATTCAGAGAGAGGCCGAGCGTCCCGACCTGCTTTCTGACCTCTGGTGCTCGGTTCCACTATGCGGCCGTGCAGGGCGTGGCCCGAGTCGTCCCAGAGTACCGCACCGTCCGCTCAGCTCGTGCTGCCCTCTGGCCCGCTGGTTAGCGGTCAAAGGGACCTCAGTCTGCAACTGACGCACTGTCGGGTTCAATGGCATTTACTCTGCATCTTGTAAACAGCGGTGGTGGTAGTGCGAGGGATTTCCACCGGGGTATTATCGTCCCTGCTGAACTAGGTGACGGGTCAGGCTGGATGTGGAGATATATCCTCGCTCTTGATTAGCACCCTGTCCCCGTGTAACGACGTGTCTGTCAGCATCCACGCCTCTGGCTCTTTCCATTTTTGGCTCATCCCAACCCCGTGATTTTCTCGTGGGACTTTCCCGGTGACCCTCGGCTCCTGTCCTCCTGCTCCCGTAAAGGTTTATTTTTTTCCCCCCTCTCGCGCGTGCATCGCCGCCCGCATCTGTCTCTCCCCTTCCTGCCTGGGTGTATCGCGCCAAAGGCTCCCCTCGTCAATGTGTTTCTAATTACATGTTTTTACTGGAAGCCCTGGTTTCCTGTGTTGCCTCCCTGTTTGAGAGTGCGGGCCAGACCGGGCCCCGACCAGCGTCCGCAGAGCCCAAAACCCCAGTACCCCGCCCACGGCACAGGATTGTCATTAACACGCTGACTTGGGTTTTACGGCAAACCGCCGTCACGTTAGGAATGACGCCGACACGCTTGCCTTGACCCGTGTGTTTGGCCGCCGTCGTCGGGGCAACGGCCCGTCCTCCCCGGCCGACTCCTGCCCTGACCGGAGACTAACGAGGAATGTGTGTGCCCGGCAAAGAGTGCCATGTGGAGGAATTTTGATAGGAGTGGGCAGGGCGTGTTTGGGTACTCCGGGTCATTCTTTCAGCCGTGATGGATGGTCCCTTAAAGCCGCATTTCCAAGGAAACCGACTTGGGTACTCTGGTAGCTAAAAAAGCCTCAACAAGGAGAACCGGCACAGGGTCAAACGCTTGACACAAGGCCCGTAGAGCTCGGGTTGACAAACCCCTTTGTCAGAGGGAAACGCACAAGACACACACACAAATACTCCAAATACTCAAAGACACACACACACTCAAGTCTAAATAGTTTTGCCTTCCTTGGCTGATTTTACAAGATGGTTCAAATTTTATTCCCCCGACTGCAGGCAGGGGAGAAGGTAGGCACCCATTTATTACGAGGAAATTGGTCAAATTACCCAGCAGCCAACTGGCACATTAGGTCGCAGTCATTTGCGGTGTAAGTTGTAAGATTTACATCAAAGCCTTTCAATGTCAGGTGCGTCTAAAACGTTTTGCAGAGGTTTCCTCTGTAGCATATCATGCTAACTATGACGGTGCATTGTTTGTCAGTTTGCTTTGTTGTCTTTGCTCCTAAAATCGTTCTAAATAACAAAATGTATCAAGTCTCATCAAACAAATACATTTTAAATGACCGCATAAGTATGTCCATCCATCCATTTTCAATACCTGCTTCTTCCTGAGGTCAGAGTCACGGGGTTCTGCTGGAGCCTATCCCAGTTTTTCGTGGGGCGAAGGCAGCGGTACACCCTGTACAAGTCGCCAGGTCATCGTAGGGCCCACATGAATATGTGGTTTTTATTTATGTTTATTATACATAGCATAAAGTAGATCTCATCATATCATCTCAACTTTCTTTCAATCCAGCAGCAGACAGAGCGTTGACTGTTGCCCTGTTAGCACCCGTCAAACTCTGCTTGACCTAAACAGGTTGGACTTATTCTGATAAATTGCACAGAAACATGGCTTCATATTGAAAAATGTTGCCAGATGTACAGCCACATCTACTCATTAAATTCAAAAATGAGCGTTGCAAGGTTTTCAACGTCTTGTTTTATTTCTCTTACTGTCAAACTGAGGAGAAAAATGAAAGAAAAAAAAATCACATTAGTGCTTCGAATAACTCATAGTAATGCCTCAGAAATTCTTCCATGACAGTTCGTCCTTTCACGTCCTACTTTACTTCCCACACGGAGAGACTTTCTAAGATGTATACTTAAAGGGGAGCCGCGTGCCCCGCTTGTTTATATTTAAACTGCCTGCAGGAAATGGAACCACATTTGAAGCGGCCGAGTACAATGGTGCCTCAGACAAAGACCCGTGAGACAGATGAGAAGCTGACGGTGTCACGGGGAGGGGGGGCTCCAAAAAAAAAGAAAAAAAAAGAAGAAGCCAGGAAACGTTCCAGAAGAAAAATGGAAGATTGTTCCTCTCGTTCCCGCTGTCGTGCTTCTTTTCTTGTGGGAGGTTAAAAGCCGGTTAGAATGACTCAGCCTGCGCTATATATAGCTGGTGATTCCTTGGAAAAACAACAAGGTTTTCCTAACTGGGAGGAAATGCAGGATGGAGGCCCAGTCAGATGTAGAGATTGACGGGGAAGCGAGTCGAGGTCAGAGCGCCCAGGTCGGCCCATCTTTGCCTCTTCGTCGCTCTGTCGTCCTCAATCTGCGACATCTCCTTTTAAAGCAAACTGGTTTTTCTACCATGAAGTGACATTTTCAAATTATTTTTTGATGAATTTACTTGCATGTGCACTGATTGCACCTGGTTACCATTGTACAAGGATTCATAAGAACACTGTGGTTGCCTGCTCGGCACCTTCTAGCTGGAAAACATGCTTGTTCTGACTTAATAGGAACCAGTTCCATCCTCAGCCCTGGCCAGTCGGAGACATAGTGCCAGCAGCAGGAGGCCTTTCCCCCTGTTGCAAGTCAGTAAATGGTATAAAATGATTTTTTTGATATGTAATTATGGGCTAGAAGTGTTGCTTAGTGTTGCTTTAATTGTTTTTATGACCCCTGCAGGGGAAATTGAAGCTAATGTAGCATTCATGCTAACCTGTCTGAGTGCACCAAATCCGACATGATTTTAACTTTCACCAGGATTCACTTTGTCCCCCAACCAGTCAAATGTGTAAATGCAACCCAGTCTGTGATCATTCCAGAGATTATCTCAACGTGGGTCTGCAACAGGCTGCTTCCACTGCAGCCTCATCATCCTGCTTCTTGTCCTTCTTCTTCTTCTTCTTCTTCTTCTTCTTCTTCTTCTTCTTCTTCTTCTTCTTCTTCTTCTTCTTCTTCTTCTTCTTCTTCTTCTTCTTCTTCTTCTTCTTCTTCTTCTTCTTCTTCTTCTTCTTCTTCTTCTTCTTCTTCTTCTTCTTCTTCTTCTTCCCCTGCGGCCAGCCAGCAGCTGGGTGATTCATTGTGAGGTGATTAGCGACGACAGACGGGACTCAAATGGCCGAGCCGACACACTTTTGCAAACGTGATGATAGAAACCCCCTAATTCCCCTCTTTCTGTTTCTCTTTGGTCTTTCTGCTCATCCTTCTCGTCTCTCGCCGCTGTTATTGTGTCAGCAGCGTCTATCAGCACCTGCATGGTTGTTAAAAATTTTTTTTTTGGTTCAGGGCTCGACACAAATGACGCAAAACTGCTGCTGCCGGGGTTGAGGATTTAAAGTTAATGACTGCAAGCGCTCTAGGACACACACACACACACACACACACACACACACACACACACACACACGGATGGACGGTGGAATGAAATGAAATGATTAAACTCGGCCTGCAAACCGTCTCAATGTGAACCATCTGTGGAGGAGCCGAGAACAACGTTCAGCTCGTCTCCATTTATCAAACATTTCAATACATGCAAAACATCTTAATCGATGCGTCCGTGAAACAGCGCAAAGCAATCTCATCCCCGCTCGCTTTGGCCGCGCTTGTGTTTTAGAATTTTCTGCTCTTTTCTTCTTCTTCTGTTTGAAACGGAGCTGTATGTGAGTTTGGAGAAACCAGATACAGCCGAGGGTCTGTTTCCTGTCAGCGGAGCAACGTCGAGATACACACCTTTCATGTTCCCGTTTATTTCGCGCTACCGCAAACGCACCGCACATGCACACAGGGACACGCACATGTACACTGTGCATATGATGCACGGAGAGAGAGGGAGAGAGAGATAGAGAGAGATAGAGAGAGAGAGAGAGAGAGGAGGGCCCCATGGTGTTTGCGGCCCCTCGTGAGAAGTGCGAGGTGGGAGCGGCTCTCTGTGAATTAGCCTCGCTCAACCTTTTAACCCGGACCACACACGCGCACACAGCGCAGACACACACATGCACGTACGTGCACCGAATAACAACCGGGAGGGAGGGAGGGGGGGGGTGTGGAGGCTGACGGGAGCGGCGGAGCGACGGAGCGGCCAGCTGCTCCGGCCAAAACACATCCATCTCCCACAGGAAGTTATTGGTCAAACAGACGTAATGAATCTGTTGTTCTTGTCTTTGTTGACGATGACCGTATCTGTCTCCCCGCTCACACACACACACACACAGCCCACACAGTGTACACACTCCCGGGCAAACAAGCTCCCTTGTTTGCATGTTTGGTTTCTTCTTCACACACAGAAAAGGAGACGAGTTGAAAGTCGGCCCCCTCGGTGCCTGAGAGGCCCGATCGCTCCCACACACACACACACACACACACACACACACACACACACACACACACAGACACTGGGTGTCAAGGGTTAAAGCGCGCTGCCAGCCTTCTGTAAACTGGGGGTTTCATGTTTATACGTGCGAGATGATTCATGCCGACCCCAACAGTCTTGGCGCAGGTCGGTGCAATTACTGCAACGTGGCTGCGATGATTGAGGCGTAACCCACTGCCGGGGTTTTGCCCTCTGCTGCGGCCGCCGCCGCGAGAGTCGCCCAGAAATATTTGCAAATTCTTAATGCTGAATCCACTTTTTCAGCTCTTACTTCAGTTGAACTCGGATCGGATGAGACCTCAGCATGTGCCTCCTCCTCCTCATCTTCATCCGACTCTTGTCACGTCCCCTTTTGCTACATCCACACCTTTCCTTTCATTCTTGCGTCACACCCGCTACGTGTGCCGGCCTCTTCCAACCCGCCTGCACAAACCTCTGGTACGAGTTTTCCAAACCGTCTGTTCCTCTGCACTGTTGACCCCTGACCTCCACCTCCTACGTCCTGTGACCTCGCGGTCTCCGTCTCATCCACACACATGCAGCCTGCCCTGATGCGGCTAACCTCCAGCCCTCTCCCCTCCAGGGTCTTCACTCCTCCACCTCCACCTCCACCGCTGCACCTGCTCTCACTACAAATTGCAGTGTCATCTGCAATCATCGCAGTCCCCGGAGGTTCCTGTCTAATCTCGTGTCTCAGCCTGTCCGTCATTTCGTCCTGCACCACCCTGACAAACCTCCGCCACTGCAGATGTGCAAACTTTCTTTCTTTTTGAGCTGAGAAAAAACCTTAGTGCAGTTATTTGATATTCTGTTAATGCAGAAAATGCTGCCAAGCTCCTGAAAAACCCCTGTAATAATACTTGCTGCTAATCAAATCCATGCTTGCTCGGCAAGATGCTTCATGAAAGAGCTTGGCAATAGGGAAGCAGTCAGAGGTTGGAGGGAAAACATCTTAAAAAAAGTAGTGGAAAAAAACAGAATGCAGCCTTTCATCTAATCATTGTGTCATGGAGCCTTTGGACTTTGCAGGTGGAACCTGCACAACACAAGCAGGAGCCCAGTCAGTCTGGCAGGCCAGTGTATCCACAAGATAGGAAAATGGAAAAAAAAAAAAAAAAAATAGATGGCACACGTGTGACATGAGACGGCGCTCCGCTTGGCTGCCCTCGGGGCTGTCGTCGGCAGCAAAAATGATTTATCGGGGCCACTCGTTCATGAGGGCTGGTAAAATAAGGAAGCGCAGATAGCTGCTCTCTCGAGCCGCCTTCCGCCAGACATCAGCCTTGATCCCATAACTCCGGGAAGTCGGCCGGGGCGCCGTCACGCTGACGGATGAGCGAGTCCGAGCCGGTCGAGCCACCAGTCAGGGCCCTTCGCATTCTCATAAATTACAGCGCTGTTATAAATAAAACCCGAGTCCATGGAGAGGAGACGGCCGGAGGGATGGCGGTGGCGTGTGTGTGTGTGTGTGTGTGTGTCGGGGGGGAAGATGTGGGAGGGGTTGTGACCCAGCTTCCGGGTGGAATGACTGAAGATGACACAAAAAAAGAACAAAAGACTTGTCCAGGATAATCAGATAGCGAGTGCAGAAAGAGCTGCTTGACACTGAGACAGTCGACCCTCCACGTCCTCCTCCGCTCTCAGCCTTTGATGAGCCAAAACACCTTCCAGCCTTTTGTGTCTGAGCGCCACACAGTCATGTTTGTCTGGTTTCGCCCGCAAAATGTGGGCAACCCGTATATTTAACCCCGCCGACACAGAGCCCCTGCCGTTGTTTGCTCTCACATCTCTTTTCCTCCCGCCCCGCCCCTCTGCTTCCCTTCATTTGGATACGATAGCATCTAGAGGTGTAGCGTAGCCAGCGCCGCTTCTGTTTTCACGGCAAAATCAGCGAAACCGCTCTTGAGCGCCGTCGAGCGGAAAGGCAGCTCATTAGCGCGCCGCCGCTAACGCCGCAGGTGCGCAACCTCCGTACACGGCAGCTTCTGTGCGCTACTGTGGGCATCAGGGACCACAGATCTCACTTTGGGACACTGATAGAGATCTTAGAGAGCTGTAACTGGAGAACCACTGAGACCAACCCTGACCAGCCAGATGGATTAATTCCCAAATCACTTTGATTGTTGCGAACCCACATACTGCAGAATCTCAAAGTCTTACGGTTAGCCGTAGCTAATGGCTCACCGCTGTTCACGTCTTTTCTCCAGGCTCCTTGTAGCACAACGAAAAAAATCGTGAAAACTCTCCTCCCCCTCCCCTTCCCTGAAGAAGTCACAGGGTGCCATGTGTTAGAGATTGCCTGTCGATCAGCCACATTTTTCTGTAATTTAAAAAACAAAAAACAAAAAAAAAAGTAGCAGTAGCCTCAGCTTTTCGGGCTCTGGAAACCATAAGCGTCCTAAATCGTACTTTATCCGTGTCACGGACTTTCTCAAAACAGGCCGTAACTGGAGATCGGCCGGCTCTTGATTCCTCGCCGCTGTTAGCGTGACAGGATGCTTCGCATGGGGCCTTGTTTGGAGTCGACGATATGTGAGGAGCCCGATGTTTGGAGCTGTGAGCACGCTTTGGTCCGGGTCACCTCCGCAACAGCTTTGGATTCGACCGCCTTTGTTCTCCAATCAGAAAACGTGTTTCGGTTTGAGTTTCATTAAAAGCACGTCCTGAAATTGGATCCGTCTCGCTGGTACCGACAGGAAGAGTACGCAGCCTAACTGGAAGCAGATCGAGCGGGCTCCACGCAGGCCTTTGTTGCCCTGTACAGTGTGTGTGTGTGTGTGTGTGTGTGTGTGTGTGTGTGTATTGCAACGTCTACTGTATCTGCGCTTGCCAAACTGATCCTCACAAAGCAGAATTCCGCAGGATCAGATAAAACACGACATTCGCTGCTAAGCCAACACAGCCAGAGTTTATTTGTGTTGCAGCCGTCAGTTTCCCCATAAACAGCCTCGGCGTTGTCACGTCTGGGTTTTCTTATGACAGCCTTGTCAGATCTGGCAACCACCTGTCGTCGGTGTCTGAGCTTGTCTTTGGCAATAAACGGGACTTCAGTGGAATCGCGTTCTTTTAATTCCCCAATTTTGATCATGTAATGTTTAAATAGAGCCCGCCCACTCTCTCAGCAAATAGCCAATGAGGCTCAACTTGACTTCTAATGAGAACACGCAACCACCGCAGTAGCTATGCTAATCTCTTTAGCATGTCAGTCACTTCTTTATCCTTGTCCTCTGTGGTTTTGCGCTTCCTTCATCGTTCACGACTGAAGGACGTTTATTACCTGGTGGTTACTTGCCTGACGTGGTCTCACACATGGCGGACAGCACCTCCTCCGCGCCGACATCCTTGACAGGTTTCGCTTTTCCGACCCGGCTCACACATCCTTCATCTCTGAGAACAAACAAGGTGCTCAAGACTCCAGAACTTTGCTGCAAATTGCTTCCGTTCTCCATCTCTGCTGTTTATTGTTTTATTGGACCCCCATTAGCTATCACATTAATGATGGCCAGTCCATCTCAGAATAAAGTGTTAATATAAAACATCATGATACATAAACATAATTACACCATAATCACCCTCCACATCCAACATGATACAAGACAAAACAAAACAACAAAAAAAAAATACAAATGCATTCAATTCAACTCAAACAAAGAGAATCACATCACAAGCTAATAGAAAAACATAAACCTACCAACAACTGTGTTGATGTGTTATGCCCTGCCCGCCGCCCGCAGCCCACCCACCACTGGATGAAACTGATCCTGCAGCAATCGGACTGCGTCCAGAAACGCGGCGATTTTCCGAATTCTGCCGTCTCCTTTTTCACATCATCACAGGAGTTTCGCCGCCGCGGCCTCCTGGGAAGCCGGCGGAGGGGAAAAGCGTCGAGGCTGCAGCGGCAGCACATGGACGGAAGAGCTTCCAGATGTGAGGTGTCAGCGTCAGCGACACTCGAGTCACGCGGTGGGGATGTTTAGAGGCCCCGGCTGAGTGACGGGGCCCATCAGCGGGAATGAGAACATCACTCCTCAGCTGGGGAGGAGGAAAAATAATCATCTGCTCGCCGCCGACGCTCCTGAGATGGAAAGTGATGTTTACACGCCGACGGCTGCACTTGGGTTCCACTTTGTGTTTGGGTTTAAAAAAATAATAATAAGAGAAAGCCTCGTTTTGAGCAGCTGGAGGAGAAGAAGGAGGAGGGGTCTCGACAGTGAGGAGGATGTTAACTGTTGGTGTCAGTGTGTGAGCGGCGGTTTACATTAAAGGCCCCTCATTCGACCCGTTTTCAGGCCTTTGCTGAAAAGCTCCGGGTCAGTGTGTGGCCTGCAGCTGCGCACGTTGAATATCCATTCTCACGTCTGGCCCGTTTCATCTGGGACCGCGGTGCTGCAGCGTTGTGACGTTAATCATACAGTGAAAGCCTCTCAAGGAATCGGTGTGTTTAGCCCTTTGTTTGCAGTCTGATGCATCCCGTTTGACCTTCCACAGGCGGAGGGGGAGGCCGGCGAGAGGTGTCACCACCCTTTCTGACATCACAGAGGGCTGATTTCTAAGGCCGAGCATTTCAGCTGAGACTATGACAGACTTCTCGTGCAAGCAGCAGAAGGATGGACTTTCCTCATTTCTGCAGAGTTCACTAGCAGGAAGTGGAAGACACTTTTTTCATTTATATGAGCCATTTAAAAATTATGGAACATACTCTGAGGCGAGGAGAAATTAATCAAAGCACCTTTGTGGACAGAGAGCAGAGAAGGTTGCCTGGTAACACTTTGAGTCCCTTTGTAATGCAAACTAAAGGTTTCCTGCTGCCACTGATTCCTAACTCCTGGCTACAAAACCAGCTTTTGTGTGAAAGAAGACACAGGAAGCACGATGAGGGGTGGGGTGGGGGTGGGAAATCTGCCATTTTGCTTAGCGAGGTGTGGAATGACGACTCTGCGGTGCAGCTGTTTGGAAAACCTGCAACTGTCGCTAACAACCTCCTTTATCAAAACTTTACTGCCGCCGTAAACACAGCGCTGTGTAAACAAGCCTGACTCCTCTTACACAGCCGGCCTGAAGCTTCATGGAAGAAGCTTTTTTCACCTGCCTGCCTTCCATCTCGACCTCGGCGCCACTTCCTGTCCCTCCCTCCGGATCATCCATAATGGAGCTAATGAGATTCTGGCTAAGGAACGGAGCACGTCTGGGATGGCTGGTGAGCTGCTTCTTGTTCCCGGGATAAAAACCACTTCGGCGGCGTCTGCTAGCCACATGGAATCTTACAAAAAAAATTAAAAAGAAAAGAAAGAAGAGGGACGTGACCTGGCGATGGATGACACACCTTTAGCGGCCTGCCAGCTAGCAACACATGTGCTCAGGCACCTCGTCCGACTCAATCAGCGGCTCGGCTTTATTGCCTCGGAAGCTTCGGCTCGGGTTCAGCCTCATTCCGGCTAAATGGCCGATGGAGAGCCGCTCGGGCCGACAGCTTCCTGCTGGGCACGGAGCGCCGCTCGCTCTCAGCCGCCATGTGTCGGCCAGATGCTGGTGGCCCCCCGAGTCCCCCTTCAAAGGAACAATTAAGCACAATTATCGCGACGTATAAATGAATTTCATCCACGATTAAAATGTTTTGGGGCGGGGCAAGGATGGAGGAGGAGGAGGGGCAGGGCCGGGCTGGGCTGGGGCAGCCAGGTGGTTGTAATCTGGCCGGCGGTCGCGGCGGGGCCGGGCTGTTTGTTCAGGCGCCCGGTCAAGTGCCCCTCCCACCGGCGGCGAAGGCATCTGTCCCTTAATACGGCTTTAATGAAGGTCATTGGTTTTAATGGCGCCTCGTTCTGAAAAGCTCCGGTAATTAGAGCGAGAGCGGCGGACAGTGCGAGCGCCAGATCCACAAATAAACAGCGACGCCGCCAGTGTGCGGCCAGCTGAACCACGAGAGGGAGGGGGAGGGAGGTGGAGGCGGGGACAAGGGGGACAAGGTCCCGACTGACAGAAATGGGAACCAGAGATGAGAAGAACCACGTTTGGGGCGGAGACGCGAGACGAGGCCAGAGGATCAGGCAGGTGGTCGGACTGGGAGACGTGATGGGCTGTGAAAGGCTGAGGCGATAGACTCTGGTGTCACAGGGTTGTCTGGTTGTCATGGTTGAAATCCAGCCACATGTGCACGTTCATGTGTGTGTATGTGAGCGTTAGTGAGTCCATGATCTGTGACGTTACAGGTTATTAGTGTTATTACGATTTGGACGAAAAAATGCAGTTGGCATTTTTTTTTTAATACAATGGCTCTGTGAAGGTGACATTAGAAGTCAGTCACTGCTGCGGTTACAGTTCGCTGGTGTCTGGATGCAGTTTTAGTCGGCCCCGCCCCCTTTTTTCACTCTTCGATTTCTCGACACGTCAGGTGGCTCCAAAACTTGCTGGACAGTTTCATGGATTTGGTTCCCCATAAGCGACGGGTGAGTCTAGTTCCCCACTTTCCTTCACTCTGCTTTGTATTGCAGTAGGCGGAGCTACAGTACGCGTTCACACCTGTTGGTTGAACCTGAGCCGTTTCCATGGCGACAATCTCAACTGAGACTTTTGTCACTGCAACCTAACAAATTGTAGCATTTGCAAGGTATTTTTTCTTTCCTATATATCAAACTTGGAAGGAGCCCAATGAAGACACATGGAAAGAGGAGAACCAACTCACAAAGGGAAAACACACACAAAAAACCCTCCTGTGACTGACAGAGCAGCTCACACATGAGACTCAACCCTAACAGGCCTGAGGAGCAGCTGCTGGGAAGGAGAACGGCTGGTTTCCAAACCCGAGGTGGAAGATCGAGACCTTTCCGCTCACGTCTTGGTGTTTCCGCCAAACGGACCACGAAGGTCTGGTGAATAAGAATCCTGGATGTTGCGCAGATGTGTGTGGAGTGCATCCCCACGCACACACTCGCACACACACACTGTCGGCAGGACAGGCAGGAGGATGACGACTCACTCGCTATTCCCAGATGAGCGGCGTGATGACGTGATCCCCCCCCGCCCCCTCCTCCTCCTCCTCCTTCAGCCCCGGCAGGGACGGCAGCCTGTCAGCCTCTGGACGATGAATCCCGACAAGGTTAAAGCTGACGTGACACATCTTGTTTGAGTGAAATATCTCCCCGCCGCTTTACGCCCGCAGATGAAAATCTCGCAGGCTACATCTCTGCTAAATTGAAACCAACCAAACACACGCACACACGCACGCCCCCCGCCCTCCCCGACAAGCGCTTGAAGCCCCATCTCAGGGTAATTTATGTGAGAGATCCATCTTTCTCAGGCGTGCCGTCCACCCCGCCGTGCATCTGGCCGTCGGATGGTATAACGCTGATGTACGATCTGTGAAGAGGCGGCCTCGTTTCATCTGCCGGCACGGTGACAACGGGAACGCTCGTTTCATCTCCACCGGACCAAGCTGGAGATGCTCGTCGCCGCTCGCTTGCCCGTATCTCTGGCCGGCCCGCTGAGCCTCTCCTGATGAAAGCGGCCGGGACACCTCGTCCAGATGGCCAACATCCATCAGAGGGGCGACGCGTCGGACAGAGGCGGCGGCTGAGGAAGTAAGGAAGGGCATCGCCTCGGCCAACGGTCCGGTCCGGGGTGTGAGACCTGGAGACGTTGGTTGAGATGTTCTCAGTTAGTTCGTCATCAAATTAAAGACATGACAGCGTCCAAAAACAAAAGTCCAACTTCTATGCAGCCAGTCAACCAGGCTGTCAAATGGGATCTCGTCCACATGTGAATCCAGTCTGGTTGTTTTCATTGACATATTTGAATTATTCTTCAATTTAGGAGCATTTCGATCCTCTCATTCAGCCATTAGTCAAGCCCTTGAAAAGCTGTATCCTTTAATAGTATTGGTGCTATTATATAGTATATAGTGCTAGTTTTAGTGCTATATTAACGTCCTTTGTTGTGACTCCACTGGAAGTTTTCATTGCTTTTAACAGATTTTAGATTAAGATTGCAAGTCAATATTTCGATTATTCCACTATTTTGCTGTGAACACACCATAAGACTCTTTATTCTCTGCACCCTTTTCCCTGATTGGCTACAGTTTCTACTCATACGCCTTTCAAGTTGCATAAGTCAAGGATGTCCGACACGGCAAGTGGTCGTCTTTGCTGTAAAAATGCTCCGTTGCTGCTAAGCTTGCAAAAGCGGCCATTCTTGCAGCTCCGTCCTGAAAATCTGCAGTCTGAATCAGTTCAGTACTTCTTGACTAATCAGTGAATGACACATAAACACAGCGGTGGCTGCAGTGGCCAACACCTGGACACGTCCTTCCTGAACACAGCCCCATAAAAGCTCTGAGCTGATACCAATTGCGACGACCGGCCGGCTCGTCCAATCACCTACAAAGTTCTATTCAAAGGCCGCCTTCCCCTTTTCCAAACCTCTCCTTCGGGTTCGTCTCCAGATGGACGTGTAAATGACATCTGATGGTTTTGGCTCGGCTGAGGTCCATGTGGTGTTCCAGCTCACGCCGCTGTTTGATCACTGACCAGCGGAGGGACACGTGCAGCCTTGGGAAAACAGAACGGGCCAATCGAGTTGTCGTACTTGTCTCTTTTATCGAGAGTGAGTGACCGCTGAGGGCAGAGGAGCCGCGGGAATGCTAACTAACATCGGGGGGAAAAAACCGCGGCTGTGATGTGTAAAAACTCTCCTCCGCTCCCCTTTGATTCCGCTAACAAGTCGAGACGCGGACGACAATGCAGCGCCGGGCGGCGGCTTAAAAATGTTTGGACGTGTGCGGCCGGGCTGTCGGGAAGACGTTAGCGGTTCGCGACGACACTCGGAGGGCACTGCTAAGTGAAAACAAACGTCGGGAGAGTGATCAGAGCTCCCCCCTACATCTTGTACTCCGCCGCTTCGCTAAACAAAACAGCGGCGACTTTGAAGTGGCTCCCTGGGGGTTGTTTATCGGCAGAGAAGTGAGTGTCTGTCTATTTCTGACCTCCTGTCCGGGGAATACAAACAGAAAGGCGACGTTCATTTGGAGGCAATTGCCCGCGCGGAGCCATCAGACCGTCGTTGTTCAGGGCGGCTCGCTGTATACGATTCCAGGCGAATCTGTGAACATAATTCTCCTCCATCCTCTCTGTGTTCTCCTGATTGCTTACACACACACACACACGCACGCACACACACACACACACACACACACACACACACACACACACACACACACACACACACACAACAAAGTCCAGCCGGTCCAGCTGGAGTCTATAAAAATAAACTTTAGTTCAGAAATGGATAGATTAGCTCCTTTAAATTGCCGTCTTTAGAAGTTTTTGCATCCCTCTGCGTCCAACCAGAGGAGAACCGAGCAGGTTGAGAAGGCAGAGTGTGTGTGTGTGTATGTGGGTGTGAGTGTGTGTGTGTGTGCAAGGAGAGTGCACCCTAATTGGCTAAAGAAAAGAAAAAGGAAAAAAAAAGGGGGAGGAGAGACCTGTCGCCTACCAGATGTTGCAGTCAAAGCCGTTCCAGGTCCAGGTTGGAGGTGTTGGGGGGGCTTCAGAGGGTCCCAGGTCCGGGACACCTGGCTTCCTGCCCTGGCTCCTGCGCAGCTGCATGCACGCTCACCTCCGCATGCAGCAGCACCACCACCATCGCCGGGTTCAGCGTGTTCCGTCTCGCTCTGCATGTTCGTTTTTTTTCTTTCTTTTTTTTTTCTTCTTCGTCGCTCCAGACGCTGTTTACTGTTAAATACAAATGCCGTGCAAGATCTGTTTTTGTGGCGTACCAGACGTAAAAAGTGGCTCGGCGAGGATTCCTTTCATCGCTCTGCCGCTTTTTTATTATGTAATTGCTCGTGTTTGTAGATTGTGTTGTACAGATAAAGGGAGAGAGAGAGAGGGAAAGAGGGAAAGAGAGAGCGGGGGAAGGTATTTTTAGCCATTATGTTTGAGTTTATTTTTTTTTCTCTCTTGCTCTCTCAATTTTTCCACCGTTTATTATGAAGTCAGCACTATAATTACTGTGTTTGGAAAGTCCTCCTGGATTTACTGTATTGTGGAGGTTGATGCTGACGAACAGCAGCAGCAGCAGCAGCGGTGCTGGAGCGGGTAAATTCGGGACAGTTGTCCTAATTAGGGGCTGAACATGAAGTGTTTGCTTTACTTCAGTCCTCTGAGCTCCTGCAGCCGCCTCCCCCCTGTTCCGACAGTCTGTCATCTTTCTCTGGAGAAATTATGAAACCTATTGCTCCTCACTCATCACTTTCTGGGCGGCAGGCTGCAAAAGGCAGAAGAGGGGGGAGTTGGGGATGGGGGGTGGGGGGGTAAAAGAGGCTTAGCCTGAACCTCGAGCAAAGCCCATCTGGGAGGCTTAATTACAAGCGAGCTCTGTTTAATAAGCAGGCGCTCATATATCCCGGCTGAGCGCGTCGAGGGCCGACGAACCCTCCAGAGGCTCAGGAATGTCAGCGTTTCTCTGCAGAAGTAGCGCGGCGGCGGCGTGCCAGACCGCCTCAGACCGGCGCCCTAATCCCGTCGGCCCAGTCCAGATGAGGTGGCACGTTTGGCAGGACACTGAACCGTCTGGCCGGGTTAACGGGCGTCCGGAGAGAGTGAAAAGGTGGAGATGAGAGATGAAAAAAGCAAAAACGTGAAATCATTTTTTTGCTGCAGGCTTGAGGTCAGAGTTCTGAATTCACGCCCGTCCAGCTTGACAACCACTGTTAGACGCCGTTTTCAGTCAATTTTCAGTCAGTCAGACAAGGTGCAAATGAAGAGACGGACAACTGTCAGCACTCATTGACAGTGTAAGGTTATCAGTCTGTGGTCCATGTGCAGGTGGTTTGTGGAAGGAAGCCAGAAAACTTGGATAGAAGCAGAGAGAAGATGCAATGTAAACTTCATGCAAAAAGAGCCCAGGCCTGGGAATCAAACCCACAACCTTCTTGATGTGAGACGGCAGTGCCAGCCACTCCATTGACAGCATGGACACGCAACCTTTTTTTCCCCCAGACGTCTTCTCGGGATCATCCATCACGTTTTCATCCTTTGGTTAAACCAAGAGGGAACTGCAGTTCCCATCATCCGTCCACTTATACACTACATACTAAACTAAAGGGTAAAGATGGAACCTGGAGACCAGGGTTGGGAAACTGTGGACTTGACATCAGTAGCTTTTGAAACTGGTGGGACTGAGGAAAACTTCTTGTTGAAACCATCAGAGTGTGGATGTGTGAAGTGCATGTCGTGGTTCTTCTAATCCAGAAGCACGGATGTATGAGGATGTTTCTCCATTCCCATCCACTTTTTTGTGAAGTCACCTTTAAGTCAACTTTTGCCTCATGGTGTGAGAAGAACAAGCCTTCCGAGTGCTTCCTCATTAAAAGTTTTTCAGCTCTTTATTATTTTTTTTTCATCATCACCGCCGTCGCCGATAATCACAGTCAGAGTTCCCGAATTATCTCTCGCCCCTGTCGTCCGCTTGTCCTTTCAGTCCGCCGGCGTGTCAGTTTTTAAAAAGTTGTGTTGAAGGAGAGCTGAAGGGTCTCTGAGTCGCTAACGGTCTAATCTGGGCTGCTGATTGACGCCGTGTTTGCACCAGGTTCCGCCGTTGGCGTCTGTCAACCAGTCGCCCCTCATACTCGTCACGGCGAGCTCGCCGTCGCTGCGAGATGTTGCTCAGACAGAAACGCACATTAGGTCTGAACCCGCTCACAATAGAGCATGGAGACGTTTGTGTTTTTGTGTTTTGAAATTTTGGAATTTTCGTTATGTTTTGACGGTGACGAAAAGTCGCTAATCGGTGAGGTGGACTTGAGCAGTTGAACTGGTGGAAAACTGACGGCGCCCTCAGACATCAGAAGGACTTTATCTACCGATCGATGGACGGACGTGTTATTTAAAGAAGTCAGTCTAACGTGAAGTTTGGCTTTTGAATGGGTGTATTTGAGGATTTGGGGGGCGCTTGATTTTTACATCACTGATATTTAAATAATAAAAGAAGGACATTTCAATTATAACCCCGAAAATGTGTGCTTGTTGAGTTTGCTCTGAGAGGGGCGGAGCCAACAGGTGGCTGGATGTGTTCGTCGCTGACCCGGGTGAAGCACCCAGAGCCATTTGTGACGTCACAAGAGACATAAAGGGAGGATTTTTCTCACTTCTGGGGAGTTCAGCACCAGTATAACATTAGAAAACAGTGTTAAGGGTATTTTTTGCATCTCTTTAGTGGGACGTTGAGTGGATGTGAAACTTGACAGAGAACACGTCAATAAATCCTTAATTGGCCGGTGATGGGGAACAACAGGCTCTTTTCCTTGGACTCACTCCTGTGTGAGGAGGTTGTGAGGTGGTCTGTTCCAGACCAGTAATTAGAAACTGGCTGGTTCTCCCGTCAACCCCCCCGGGGGACACCGGGAATTTCCCGTCCCGTCGCCTCCTGTGATATTTCAGGTGTTCGGTCCTCTCGGCGCGGAAAACCTCGCTGAGGCCGTCGGCTAAAGTCGGCTGGTTGCGTCGTTGGAGATGCTTGGTGGTTCCGCTGGAGGTCTTTGAGGACGGACGGCTGCAGAAGAAGGAGGAAGGGTGGGAGGGGTTTATTTACGACGCATGAACGAGGGGAGGAGGGGAAAGAAGAAGAGTCGTGGTGATTTGGAGAGGGGATCCGGTTTCTGGAAGTGGAAAAATTTCCCACTCCTGGAGATCCAGACTCAAAATCTAAACTGCTCCGTCTCAGCATTTTCTTACAGTTCTATTATTTCTGGTCCCTGCTGGCATGATTTCCCACACACTTTTTACTTTTTCTTCCTCCTCCTCCTCCTCCTCCTCCTCCTCCTCCTACGCTGGCGACAGCAGACACGCGAACCTCGCAGACATGACATCACCACGCGCGTGAGATGGAAACATGTAACAGGCGTGTTGGGTCCCCTTGTGTTTCGGCTGAGCTCAGCCCTCAGCGTTCAGTGTTTCAGGTGTCGCAGTTCTGTCGGAGGCGAAACCACCAGTATCCGCACGAGTGATTTTCCTTGTTTCTTTATTTCAAAAAAAAAAAAAAAAAAGGAAAAAGAAATGTCTGAGCGAGGCGACTCGTCGTTGCCGCCGCCTCTCTTGTCTGCGCTCTGATCAACCGCCGCTGTGATTCAGGCAACCGATTTTGTTTTCCTTTCTTTTCACTTTGCCTCCAGGCGTTCTGGCGCTGCGAGGCCGAGGCTTGTTCCTCTTCTTCTTTTTTTTATTGCACAAGAGAACAAAAACAAGGAGACGCGACAGTAAAACAGGAATGTTGTAACAAGTGCGGCTTATTTTCTTGTCTGATGAATGTTGACGAGTGGGCGGAGCCTGAGGTGTCACTCACTTTTATTCTGTTTGCTCTGGAAGGTACATAACAGCCTGAGCTGCGCTCTGTGTTTCGGCTCTGTGCCGATGTTTGTCAGGCGTCTTTTTTCCAACTTGCGAAAAACACTCAGTACGTTTACATGACATTCGAGAAAACCCAATTATCCCCTTAGTCCGACTATGACTGGACGACTGAAGTGCATGTAAGTAAACAAGAGTTGCCAACCGTCCCTTAAAATACAGAATTGTCCCATATTTCTAAGTTGTCTTGAATGTAAATTTATTTTCATAAATTAAACTCGCGTTCGTTTCCATAGAGTTTGCGTTCAAAACCGTAATCTACGTAGCTACAGGCAACGCCATTGCGCAACCCATTCACAACAACTGCGTACTGGCTGCATAGCTTGAGTCAGGATCGCTTGTTCTTTTCAGCTTTATTGATTGAATTCCTTTGTAAAAGCCATCCATCCTGCTCTTTATTGATTGTTGTGTAAAAATATGTTCAATTGAAAGATTTCAATACAATTTAAACATTATTTCTCATGTCTATTGGTAACAAAGCAGTTCAAACTATGTGAACCATCTACTTTTTTGAAACCCTATTTTAAGTTATGATTCAGCACTACTGGTGAGCCACTGGCCTGTGATGGTCAAGGCAACACTAATGTAAACGCATTAGTCCGACTATAAGGGTGGGAGAACTCCTATTGTAGTTGGAGAACTGTGATTGAGACACCCAGATGATGCGATTGGAATTGGAAGTTCTCCTTCATGTATACATCTTAGTTGGAGTTAAACTGGACGGTGCATGCTCCATACCCCCCCCCCCTCCCGGAACAGAAACAATCGCCCCACCAGCTTCTTCAACACGTGGCGCTTTTACAAGTTTGTATCTAACTGAGGACTCAATTCCTTTGCAGAAGCTGTATGCAACAACACGGTGCTCTGTACAACTCGCCAGTTCATACAGAACAATGGCGCTTCTCACTTATGGAGTGGAATTGGCGCTCGTAGTTACTTGAATTAAATCTAGAATAAATGAATCAATGAAATATATGTATTTATGTATGTGTGTGCGTTCAGGATCTCAGTAATGAAACTTGATGTTTTGTGATGAGACGTCACTTGAGAAAAGACGCAGATGTCTAAATCGAGTGTGTTTGGCAGTTCAGTTTGAGACTTCAGCGTCGTAACGAAGTCGTTTCAAAGAGAAAAACACATGAAATGAGAGAACCAGCATTGGAAACATGCTGGAAGACAGAATGAGCTTTTCTGGGATTAGTTTTTGATGAGAGTTAATTAATATCCCAGACTGGATTTTGAGAGCCAATCGCATTTAGGGACAAATTTGTTCGCCTTTTTTCTATTATGTGGGAAAACCCAGCAGACCTCAGTGCTGGAACTCAGTCCTCCTTCGGAGAGTCCACGCTCTCTCAGCCGTGAAAATGGTTCCTATGTTTAGACGTGGCCGCTGTGTGATGGGCTTTTAGCGCCGGTTAGCGAGCGGCGTGAACCCCCCGAGGTCAAGGCCTCTCCGCCTCCGCCGCCGCTGTCAAGGTTAAACTGCAGCCTGCAGCACAAAGCGGTGAAAAATCAACAGAGACCGAGTGAAGCGGCCGCCGTGAGGAGGAACATTCTGCAGAGTTCATCAGGAAGCCCCGCAGGGCCGCAGGATGAAGGACGTGCGGCGGCTGCAGAGGCCAATCCGTCATAAAAAAAGAAAGAAAAAAGAAAGAAAGAAAAGGGTTGACGGTCCGAAACTCTGACCCCTCTGATTAATCTCAGGGAAAAAAAAACCTGCGGACGAGGAGTGAAAGTGACTAAACGCCACCTGTGTTTCTTCCTCGCTGCTTCGCGTCGCCGAGCATTAGCGGTGCGTGCAGTGGATGCGAGGGGGCAGGCACAGCCACCGGGGGCGCCATCACTCAGCGCTGGCCTGCCGGGAGCGGCGGGGGGGCGGCACCTGAGTCAGCTTTAATGGTGGAAATGGATGCGGCGTCTCCCCGCGGAGCCGTCCTCCTTTATGGCCGGAGCTCCACTTTTGATGTATGATGGCGAGTGGAGGGCGGAGGAGGGAGAAGAGTGGGAGAGGGTGGTGAGGGGGGGGGAGGGTCACGGCTGGGAGGTTGATGGAGTGGCGCGGCGCAGTCGGAGCGAAGGACGACGGAGACGACTCACTTCTGCCGACCGTGGACGGGTTCAGAGGCGACGGTGGCGAGCTAGCGCCACGTCTGGCCGGAGGTTGCAGCGCACTGAAAAGTCTCTATTTTTCAGCTTTAATTTTGCTTTGTTTTTGACTCCCTGCCTGTTTTCTGTCTGGATCGTCTCACTCTGTGCATGACAGTGTTTCAGAAGTTTTTGACTTTCTGATCTCTCCAAAGTTTGGTTCAGTCTCGTTCAGTCCAGTGTTGCCCTTCGATCAAATGTCGTTAAATCAACGATTCTGCTGCTGAGGCTCCTCTGTTGAACCTGGTGATCAGGCTGCCTCGTTTGTCCTTGAAAGGCCTTGCTTCTTTATTTCATGCGTCAACATGATTTGGGGAAAGGTTTCGTTTAGCGTGCCCGAATGCTTCCGCCTTTTGCCGAATTCCTTCGGGACGTGTTAACATTGACTGAAAGTTTACAAAGAAGGCAAAGAGTTGCTTGGAGTTAGCAGACTGAACGTTGTTCAACGCCGGGTGAAGCTGAAGAAGGAAATGCTGCATGCTGGCAAACATTACAGACCAGGAAACAGTGAGACTGCCCCCAGTGGACAAGAATGGAATTACACTCTTTGAAGTCCCTGACATGGACAAAGATGACAATACTGGTGCAGTGACAGTGCGGATTAAAGTGTGTTGGTACCATAGGTTTTATGCAAAACCATAAAGTATTCCGAGTATTCCGAGCAAATGCCAGCGTGTGTGTGTGTACGTGCTAAAGGTTTGTTTTCCGCTCCCGCTGCTCTCGCCGCTGCTTGTCAGCGACTAGTGCGACGCTGTTTGCAGCCAAGCGTGGAAAAAAAAAGCATTTGTGTTAAGTTGCCGACACTGACGCGTGGAAGACTAATCGGGCCTGAAGGCGGGCCGGCGGGAGCGGAAACAGGCCGAACAAGCAGGGTGACGGTGAGCCGCGCTGCAGCTTTCATGAGGCGGCGCCATGTGTCAGTGATTTGCGCCGGGATCAAAGTATTTTTCTGACGAGCTGCAACAAAAGTTCCGGCTGTTTAATAAACCCATCAACTTTCTCAAGGCCTCCCGAAACAGAGCGGCGAGGATAATGAACGTTTCCACATCAAAATGTTCCTTTTTTTCGGTTTCTTCAACCAATAACTTTTTTGTCCTAATAAGCCGAAGTTGAGACGCTTCCAGTTTTTCCCTCCTCCTCCTCCTGATTTCCATGTGTTTGTCAGCGTTTAAATATTTCCTGCGATAGATTCTCATAAAAGATTTTATTTGACAATAAATGCCGAGCGAGTGGAGATATATTTGCCTCCAAACAATTTAAACGCTGACGGACGAGGAGCGCAATAAAACAAACAAAAGGCAATATCCCAAGCCGAGCGCGGGCTCTGCAGGCCAATACTGTACTGAATGAAGGCTGACATTCACGGTCAGAGAGCCAGTGTGTGTGTGTGAGCCACAAGCCTGCTTAATAATTTATGTTTATGCCAATAATGCTGCGACAGGAAAGCGGAAAAAGGCCCCAAAAACTTTAATAATTACTTGTTGCTTTGGGCGTTTTTGATAACTTTGGATCTCACTGTTGTCAGGGGTGACTAAAACTCTACAAGCACACACACACACACACACACACACACACACACTGGGTCCATTGTTGTTTGTGGTTATGATCTGTCGCCCCGTCTTTCACGCCGCCGTGCAGCAGGAGAGCCAACGACCGGCCGAGGACTTTTTCTTTTTTCTTACTTTTCCTTTATTGCTTTATTGCTTCCTCCCAAAGAAAAAAGGGAGCACAAAGGACTGTAGGAGCCCCCTGCCCGACCTCTGCTCAGCGCCCCCCCGACACCTCCTGCCGGGAAGGGGGCAGGAGGACCCACCCACTCCCCCCGTCCTCCCCTTTTGAAGGCCGGCCCCTGGATTGTCGTCGGCGGTCGTCGTTATCCTGCCAATTAACAACTCGTTTGTCTCCGGTTGAATTCAATTAGAGCCGCATTCACCAGTGACCAGCAGGGGGGGAGGCCGCCGTGGAGGGAGGGGTCGCCTTCCGGGGTCGAGCGCCGGCACACACACACACACACACACACACACACACACACTCACACAGTGCAAGGTGGCTCCTTCCACTGTGGGGGAGGAACAGAGGACTCAGCAGAGTTTTAAGTCAGAGCCTTTTGCTCCTCTGCAAGTTGATTTTAATTCACTCTCAGTGTCGTTAATTAGTTCTTAAGCTAAACGACAAGGCTAAAGACTCCGTTTCCCATTTTGGCCCTGAACTGCTGTCGGGTGTCCTTGATGATAAACAGCCTAAAATTTTCTTCAATGCAAATGCTTCCAACAAGCGGCTTTGAAAGTTGAATTCTTCCATCATCACTCGCATGCCGGACCAAGAGGTGGCGACGTGGTCTCTAACAGTGGGGTCACCTTGTCCAATCAGAAGCCTGGACACAAGTGAAATGACACACCAGTGGTAATGACTCAATCAGGAGTCAGATGGGTGCGAAAAGAGACTTGTATTGAGCCCCACAATGGAGCTGAGTTACTGTTGAATACAACACTGGGACAGGAAGTCAATGAAGCTCCAGAAAAATCACACTCATCACTCTTAGTCACTGATGGTGTTTTTCCATTGCGCAGTTTCAACCTCAACTCCCCTCAACTTGACTGGACTCTTCCGGTCGCCTTCCAAAACTAAAAGTCCCTTGAGCCCATGTGTTACGGCACGATATTCGTGTCACAGTGACTTTGTAGTTTTTCAAGCTTCTCTCGACACATTTTCATTTTTTTTGGTTGGACTCGGCCGAGTAGCTACTTTTAAAAACGTTTTAAAACCATGAACAGGTTGCAGGTTGAAAAGCCCCCTGAGTCCACAATCAACGGCTCTTGAAACCATGTTGAAATTTGGTCTTCGTCACGTGCATTGCTGGCACTTCAGCCTCGATCAGCAGTCAACGGCGTGACGCCGCCGCCCTGCTGGAGCCCAAATGTAAAACGTGGACACCTGTGTGTCCACCCAGTGATCAGAACCAGATCGGCCAGCAGCACACGGCCGTGTCAGCGGAGTTTCTCAGAGGATGAAACCAGCGGATGACGCCGTTGACTGACTGTTGAGCCGTTTTCGGGCCTCCGCCTCCGAGCCGCTGCTCTTTAATCCGGGCTTCTCATGCGAACCACGCAGACGGGACGCGTCGGCGGCGGATGAAAAGAAAATGGAAGCCGTGTGTGTGGGCCTGGAGCTGCTTCTCTGCGGTCAGCCTGGTGTCATCGGGGGGACACGGCCGTCCGTCACCCCGGCCTCCACCCTGCAGGAGGAGAAGGAGGCGCGGAGGAGGAGGAGGCGCTGCGAGAGCCGCCCCCCCGTCTGGCTGTGACACTGCGGGGCGACGGGTGAATCAGATAAGAGTCTCGCTGACGCTGAGGCGCTCTGACGTCTTAATTGAGACTCCACTCGGCCGGGCGGCTCGGCGCTGGTTTGAGTTTGAAAGGGAGGTTTTAGTTTTCGGGGCCACTGCTTCAAACTGCAGCACGGATGACGAACACGGATTAAAACAAGAGGCTTGTCCTGTTCTGTCACCCCTAACACCTCCTGTGCCATGTGTGTGTGTGTGTGTGCGCGCGTGTGTGTGTGTGAGACCTGTTCTTTTGTACAATTCGCACCTCTGAACAAAAAAACTACCCATACTGTTGTCAACAGAGAGCAAATTCCCACAGTCTGAAGTCAATAAACAGACTTCAGTTCAATCTGAGCAACTCAGTTGTTTTTCTCTTGATATTTTCCTTCATAATTACTCAACATAATTTGGTTTAAATGTGTATATTTCTTTATGTTAGGAATTTCCATCTGGTGAAACGGCTCCTCCTGCACTTGATGCAAAAGTCACCTGACTGATGATTTCTGACGACAACATCAAGACACTCAGTTCTGGCCCTTTGTGATGTCACCAAGAGTATGGATGACTCTCCCCATTTAGTGACCGCGCCCCCAGATGGCTTTTGGCTGCGGCCACTATACCCCTCCCCGCAACACATGGAAGGTCCAGCTGAGCATCAATTTTAGCAGGAGGCTGTAAACAGAGGGCTAAATGTGCTGCTATCTGGAGGTGTATAAAAGGATCATAAAAGGCGCAGAATGTGGTTTAGTAAATATTTAAAACTGAATATGTGTAAACAAAGAGATCCAGTTAAATGGAGAAAATAATCCTAATGTTATAATCATCATAATAAATACTGTAAATGTTGTGAACTAATTTGTCTCGTCGAAATTAGGAATTTTAAAAATTATTTCTCATGTATATTTGATTTTTCACTTCTGCCTCATTCATTTTCTGCTTTGATTCATTTCGAACCGCAGCCGCCTGAGATGTAAAATTCACGCATGAGCTGATTGGGCCGCTGCTTAACGGCCTCATTACGACTGAACGATGAGCCAGTTCGCTTAATGTGACACTGAACTAAATCATTGCGCTCGGGAGAAAGAGAGGAAGAAAGAATGAAAAAAAAAAACTCCCAGCCGAGTCTCGGCCGCTCGGCCTACATGCAGCTCCCGGCCCAAAGTGACGGCGGTGCATCCGTGTCATTAAGCCTGGAAGGCCGGCGTGTGTGTGTGTGTGATGGAGTGGGGGGGCACTCAGGCCTCGGCGTCTCCTGGAATCACTCTTATCGTGCCGAGTGCCGCAGCAGCGTCGGGGGCGGTCCCCCTTGCGCCTTAATGGCTCGTAATTACTTCGGAATAGTTTTGCACTAAATCCGACGTGATGTGTTGAGGTCCCTCGTCCCCAGAGCGGGGGAGAGAGAGAGAGAGAGTGAGCGAGAGAGAGAGAGAGAGAGAGAGAGAGAGAGAGAGAGAGAGAGAGAGAGAGAGAGAGAGAGCCTGCGGAGCGCCGGCCCCAACCGTCACCAAGAAGTTTTTACAAGTGGAAATCATCGGCCGGAGGAAAATCGTGAGCGACCCCCCCTGTCGGCCAACCCCCACCCCCCACTCCCCCCTCCAGAAATATGATCATTTTGGTTTCATTTCTCTCGTGCCGTTAAAAATCAGGCCTCGCGCTGAGAAAAACGGAATCAGTCGTCCCGGCGGGACGGAGGCTGCCCACACTCAGACAGTTTTAAGAGGCTGGAAAGTTTTATATTACAGCCGTCTTTATGAAAACAAATGTAAATCACTCGGAGAGACAGATCTCCTGACATGCTTTTTTTTTTTTTTACCCCCACACCCCAACTCCTCCACTCCCCACCGCCACTCCTCCCTGGATTCTTGTCTCTCTCAGATGTGACAAGGCCAGAGAGGCTTTCCAGAGAAAATAAGACTTACGATATTATGCAACCTCTGCTGATGCTGAGCAGGCTGCCGCACACGGCAGGCCAGATGTGCTGCCGCCCTGCAGCCGAGCGATGCCGCAGCGGCTCTGCAAGTGGCGGTGGCACTCACGGAGCCACACGGTGGAGCTCCTCCTCGGGGCCCGTGGATGGTGAGCTGGAGAGCGTCCTGGAGACAACAACCAGCCTGTGCCGCGGCCGACTGGCAGGGTCACACAGCATCACGGCTTCCCAGAGGTCACAAGGGTTTCTTTGGGTGTGTGTGTGTAGGCGGAGTTGTAGGGGGAGTGGAATCAACCTGTGACACGGGGGGTTGCAGAATATCAGGTAATACTTTTTCTCCACAAGTGTCAACCCTGGAAATGCTAAAACAGGATTTCACACCTAAAGCTCCTGAAACACAGGGACGTCTTTGACCGGCTGGCCAGCCGACCGACCAATGGGAGGAACCCATCTGAAGAAATCCAAAAAAGAACAAACTGGTCCTGGAGACGTTTGGCACGTTTGTTTCCTTCCTGAATTCAAAACTGAAGTGGCCGATAAATGCTTCCCTCTTTTTCCTTCCTTTCCGTCCTGCTGCGACAAGCACGCTGTGGTGGCAGCGACGTCTTTGATTGTATAGCATTAAAGAGCCTCGCAGCTGCTGAGGCAGAGCCAGGCGACGGCGACGTGCTGCCATTTGGTTTTAATTACAGAAAACGCCGAGGAGGACGCGAGGAGCTGGAAGGAAGAAGAGGAGGAAACAAAGGAGGGGAGCGACGAGGGGAGCCGGCGGAGGTCAGGAGGGAAAATATACGAGCGTCTTTGACCCGGCGTGGAAGTTTTATGAGGTCGTTGCATTCATTGATCTCGGATATGCGCCTTTTAAATGTCTCGGTTGAGCTTAAAAAATGGACGAGAGTCACATCTTCTCTCGTCAATCACCCCGGCTGAAGGAGGCTGGCTGAGCGATGCCCTGCTGGAGGGTCACATGGCGGGATGAGCCGCTTTCCGAAAGCCTTTGGATTCACCTCACGTGCCCACCTGGTAAAGTGGGAGTTTGTATAAGGGCCGTGATTGGACAAAACTTCCATCGTTTTGAAGGAGATAAGTTCTCAGTGTTTCACGGCTGCTTTGCTTGAATCTCGTACATTTTGTTCTATTTTAATGTGAACTCATAAAGAATCAATGCAGAAATGTTCAGTTAGGTTTTAGCTCTATCATAGCGTGCACGCTAATCTTTTAAGCAGCGGTTAGCTGTTTGTCTACATCTTGAAGTAGCTTCTTCTTCTCCTCCTTCCTGCTGCTCTTCTGCAGCAGTTTCTGAACCTTTAATGACTGGGGGGAAAACCAAGCAAATGAAAGTGAAGCTGGTGAGTTGGATGAACTGATTCCTGGGTGAACCTGCTGACAAGCAAGGTTGCAAAAAAAAAAATGGCTGTGAGTTAAATGAAAGCAGTGCGGTCGTCACCCCATTGGTTCCCTCCAACCCGGAACGCCGGTCAGAACCGTCGGCTTCCTGGCCGCCGGAACGCAGACCGTGAGACCATATGGGAGCAAAAGACGGGCAGAAAAAAATAACATCTGTTTGTTTGGCGCGTGGAGTCGGACGAGCGAGGACGTGGAGCCGCGGACGCTCGT
The DNA here is from genome assembly GCA_009823395.1 of Thamnaconus septentrionalis. Lineage (NCBI taxonomy): Eukaryota > Metazoa > Chordata > Actinopteri > Tetraodontiformes > Monacanthidae > Thamnaconus > Thamnaconus septentrionalis. Next base: position 4,256,335 of record CM020508.1, on the reverse strand, counting down.
TCCAAGGGCGGAGTCGGCCACACCCTCTGAGACGGGCTCATTACCGGTGATTGATTAGTGTGTAATTAGACGGGGTGGCCAAAAATATGCATCCTGTGCGCCCTGGCCGAGCGCCACGGCAACAACAGCAACACAACAACAAAGTCGAGGCCACCGGCAGCCTGCGGAGGAGAGAAAGTGGAAGCTGTCAGACGTGGCGTTTACTGACACACGGGAAATTCCCCTGCCGGATTTTTCTTTTTTCCTTCTTTTTCTTGTGACAACGGGCCATAAGTACATGATCGTAAGCGATGCAGCTCAGCAGGATGAGAGCCTTGATGCTGGACAGGAAGGTCAAGCATCCTGGTGATGTGTTCCAGGGGGAGGAGAGGGAGGTGACCTCAGTCACTACGTGTACCTGACACTCGAGAAATCCTAATCAGCCTTCGTCCAATTCTGATCGGACCACTGACCTGCATGTAAAGGTGTTAGTCCGACTGAGATTGGAGTTTGAGAACTCCGATTGAGACACCAGGATAATGCAATTGGAATTTGAATTTTCCCGCCACGTATAGTCGGAGATACGTCTCATTGCCTTTACTGAAGCTCCATACACTACAATGACAAACCCTCTGCCACCAGTCTGTTTTCCGAAGGGTCCGGATCACTCGGTTTTGTTGTAGCTCTCCAGCAGCACACGGCGTTGTTGGCTGCTTCCAAATCATCATCACTTTCCTCACTAAACAGCTGCTGCGCGCCGTCAGACGATCGTCAAAAACACACACAGCTTGTTGCTAGCGATTTTAATGAAAGTAATAAAGAAAACATGATGGCCGAGGGAAACCAGTTGTCTCTGGCAGCCCAAATCAAAACATTACCTGGATGCCGACTTCATTTACTAATACCCGAAGAAAGCTGTGTTTGCTGTGTCTCGGTAGCTCACAGAGGTAGACAGCTGACAGATATAACTGAGTTTTTTTATTTGGGTGAAATGAAGTCCAGCTCGACGCAAATTTTTGGGTATATTATGTTTCCTCTTATTTATTTTAAACGTCAGTAGTACGTAGCGCTCACTTAGAAGAGTATATTTGCTGTGGTAGATGTGGGCTTCGACAGTAATATTTTGTGTACGTTTTGTTATTGTGCGATGAAAGAGGTTAACCGGAAGTTAAACACCCAGAAAAGACTCATGTCGCCCCCTAGTGTGGGGGAGGGGAACGTGTTCTCATCAATTATGCGATTTTGTCAGCTGCATGTAAACTGGGACAAGGAGAGAAGTCCGATTAGACGAGTAAACGGAATTATGAGTTTAGTCCGATTAAGGTAAATTAAGTTAAGCTGAGTTAACGTAGTCAGTGAGGCGACCGCGGCGGTGGAGTGTCAGTTGTCGATTGTCGCTTCTCCTCGCTAACAGTTGTGGCTGGAAGTGATTCCACTGGAGGGGGATTCAGAGGGGACTGGAAGCCGAGAGCAACCCCCCACCCCCACCACACACACACACACACACACACACACCCGACACAGCTGTTTTTCTGGCCGACCCCACTAACATCAGCCCTCCGCCGTTTTTTTTTTGGTTGTTTTGTTTTTGCGTGAAATCAGTGATCTGTCCTCCCTGGTCGGTCCCTCAGCACCGCCTGGTCTGAGGGTTCCTGCAAGATCCCGGGTCGAGGAAACCCTGGGACGGGGGCGTCATCATAAATAACAAAGTGTTTCAGGGCAGACTGGCGGGCCGATTGAGACGGCGAGGTCGAGAGAGAAAGAGAGAGAGAGAAAAAAAGGTCTCACGTTTTACTGCGGAGCATAAACCGCAGCCGTGGCATGAACTTTTTACAGTGCACCGTATAACACTGCTGAAGATCATGAAAATGTAAACCTGTGTGTGTCCTCCTCTTTTTCTTTTTTTTGGTGGAATTTCACTGGGGTCAAAGCAACAAAAATGTTTCCAGCGACAGATTAAACTGTCAACATCCTGCTGAAGACAAAACGATGTTGCACTCATGTTGAGTTCAGACTTAAACGACCCGTTTCAAACGGATTCCCAAATCTTTTTTTTTTTTGTCGTCCCCAACTCCAGCGGAGCCTCATTGATTTCATAACGAGACAACTAACCAAACTTGCAGAACTAAAAAAAAATTCCCCAAACTCTCTGTAGGTCTGCAGCTAAAACCTTCCGCAGGTTTGAAAAAGAGGGTGAAACCGAAAGCAGCCTTGGGGGCGGAGCCAACACTGAGCTGTGTGGGTCTGGCTGTTATCTTAGGAGAGGTGACACCTCCTTTGTGACATCACAAAGGGTTCATTTGTTCTAAAAAGTAACAACGTTCAACTATGTTATGTCATGTTATGTTATGTTTTCTTTAAAAAAAAAAAAAACAACCAAAAAAACTTTATTGAAACATCTCCTGCCAGTCTAACTGATGCACAACGCAGTGCTGTGGCTTTGCACGGCGGCAGACAAATCTGGAAGCTCTTTGGAAAGCCTCTCCTGGTCTCCAGAACGCCCTCACGTCATGACTTCAGCAGGGAGACGGGCAGTCGAGAGCCGCGGACGTCTCTGACGCTCGGCTGGAGTTGAGGAGCCGAGGAGCCGGAGACGGAGGAGATTAAAGAGCGAGAGAGAGAGAGAGCGGCAGCGTGTGAAAGTCAAGCTCACAGTTCATCACGCTGCTGCCCTCCCTCGCAGGCCGGGAAGTCTCACCTTCCTGCTCCCACGTGTGTCACAAAGCTAACATTATTTTTTCTTGTGTGTACATTTCAAAAGAAGAAGAAGAAGAAGAAGATGAAAAAAATACCCCTCCACTAAAAGCCGACGCTGAGCTCGGTAAATCTGTCAGTGAGGAATTTGAGGAAGCCAGTTCTGGTTCTGGTTCCCATCGACCTCTTCAGGTCTGCAGGTTTACAGGCTGCTGTCGTGGTCGCAGGGGGTCCCGGTGCAACCAGACGCACACGGGGGCCGACCATGAAAATGACAAGATGAATGTCTGAGCGGGATCCAAAAATCAGTCCCAAGATTCTTTGAGTTGTGACGCTGAAGTTTTGATCACAAAGGAATGGACCTTCCTTTGTGGAAGAACCATGCAAGAAAAACCAAGGACACACAGACAAAAAACCTGAAGGTCCAGGATGGATCCTAAAAACAAGAGCTCCTGGAGATGCACACAGTCTTGAGGTCGTGCACGGTTGCGCACGGCAGCCCTGTTGGTCAATATGAGTGCGAGGGCACTGAGGGAACGCAGCAGGAGACCAGGAGAGGCCAGACAAGTTTCCTGACCTCCACTAAAAAGCTGCAGAGTTATGGCGTCCATATTTCCAAACCTCCAGACTGAGACACTGCAGGGTTTTTTATTTCTCACCACAAACTCATGGACCTCCAGCCAGCAAAGAGAGAAAGAAGGAAAAATGACTTCCTGGAATCTGTCATGGCTAGAAATTGCTGGTGTAAAACAACATATTCATTTATTTTTTTTATTTGATCTTTATCGAAGTTTTAAACTTATTTAAGGTTATTTTGGTTTTTAGAAAACTTAGACATTCGTGTTGTTTCCCAGATTTTTGTTGGTGTTTGACATCAGGAAAGTCTGGTGTAACGATGTATTCTTTTCATCACATCATAAAGGCGTCCTCTTGGTTTTACCTCGAGATTCATTTCCTGTATTCCTCTCCGAATCGCAGAGACAGATTGGGGGTCCGCTCGAGGTTCCTGCCCACTAATAATCAGTTCTGTTCTGGCGGTTCTGGACTCGGTCCCAGCTACTTTAGAAGCGGAGCTGGAGTTACACCCGCACTAGTGGCCCGGCCGTCTTGAAACGACCAACCATGAGGTGAATTAAAGCTGCTGCGCCTTCTGAGGTCGGACAGTAATTCCTCCGCGGCCGGGCCTGTTTGGAGTGTCAGCGTCCTGGCGAAGCTCTTTGGTCCTTTGGATTTAGAGGGAAGAGGTGGAAAAAAAAAAAACATGAAGAATGGAACTACACTGCACGCTTCGCCTCACACACACACAGCAGGAGGGGAGACGGAGGGCGGATGTAACCCCCCCCCCACACCCCCACATCCCCCCTGCTCCCCTCCACTCAGCAATTGGCCTTGAAACCTTTAGCCGCTCCTCTGCTCTCCGGCACTGTGTAATTAAGTTCCTGTCGTCCCCCGGAGCTCCGACACTGCTTAACATAAACCACAGCCGCCGCCGCCGCCGTGCTCATTAATTAGTTCCGGTGTTGCGATGGTGAGTTGCTTTGGATGCTAAAGCTGAGCCAAGACCTACTCCTCCTCCTCCTCTTCTCGCTTTCTCCCCTCCACCCGCTCTCTGTGTCCGCTGGATGAGAGTTGAACGTTTTGGTGGAAGACAAGGAAAAAAAAATGCTGTTTGTATTTTCATGACACACCTCAGTGCGACTCTGTTCCACCACCACATTTGAGAAGCTTGGACATCATGTCAGCAGGGAGGTCATGACATCATCACATGTCACTGTGACGGCGCAGTCGGCGTGGTGAGGTTTACATGGACCAAAAGCGACTGGGAGTCAACGGCGACGCCGCCGTCATGCAAACGTTCCGATTCTGTTCCGATGATACAGAAATTTCGATCGAAGGGGTCAAAGAAGGTTGAGTAACTCTCAACCTGTCCTCACCTGTCGGGTCAAGCACCGCCCCCCCACCTCACTCTCTGCCGCCGCCCCCCCCCCCAGCCAGATCAGCCGGTCCGGCTGGAGACAAGCCGAAGTGAAGTGAAGTTCTCTGGATTTTCGAGGAGTCGGAGGATTATCGGATCACAAGGCGACGGCGCTAATCCCCCGCGCCGTTATTAGAGATGATCGTGCTATAAATGACAACACGCAAAAAAAAAAAAAACTTCTCCCAAGTCCAAAACTCTTACACTCCAGCGTACGTAAGTACTTAGCAGCAGCCGGCTCCGAGATGGATTAACCAGGAGAGATGGGATGTTGATCCTGTAGTTAGTTCCCAAAGTTCTTCTTCCCCTCTCTCTCTCTCTCCCTCTTCACTTTCTGTTTTTTCTCTCCGTGACGGAATGCACGAGCTCCGCCGCCGAGGCTGCAGCCGCGACGGCGAGTTTTTCGAGAGCTCGCCGTCTCCCTACGACTGCACGATGCAATTATCTCCAGGAGCTCAGGAAGCTAATTGGAAGAGATGTGGGATAAATCCCAGCCCGGGGGAATTGTGCTAATTTTCCACTTTCAGCTGACCTAATAAGAGGGGGCCCATCCAGCGCCACCGGGATGATGGGATGGCGGAAAAACCGAGGGGGGAGGAGGCGTTGGTAGGGGGAGGCACAGCGGCGCTTCAACCACTCCAGCGCTGAACCACCGCAGCGACGGCGCCTTTCGTTTTTTGACATCCACTCCAGCGTGACTCCTTGGGAATTTTGGTACCTTTTCCAGATGACACCGTCCCCTCGTGATGTCACAGATACTGCACGGATTCCTGCCGGCCGGTCAAGCGTGCCCACAAACCGCAGTCGTGACGAGTCTAATCCCGCCTCCTCCCAGCGTCCAACAGGGAAGGTTCGGCCTTCTTCACGCTGACCTGCTTCTTCTCCTTCTTCTTCTTCTTGAACTTGAAATCGCAGTTCTACCGCAGTTCTGGCCGCCAGCGCCTCCACCCCCACCAAAAGTCGTAAAAAACCCACACAGTTACTGAGGGCTGCGTGTTCAATTGGACATCCAGCGCAAACTGACACCGACATCGCACAGTAACGCACACACACACACGGACACACACACACACACACACACACACGACCCCGCAGCCAAATGTATTTAAAATCAATACGTCTCTGACGTTTACATGCACCAGTGGCTTTTTGGTGGGCTAGCGCTCTGGCTAATGAGAGCAGGGAGGAGTTGTGGGACACACACACACACACACACACACGCACACTATAGTGTCACACCACAGGGCTGATTTACTGCCTGCACGTTGCCTTATTAGTCTTTTCCATCATTCAGTTTCCCGCCAGATGTTGGCTGCTGTCACAAAGTGTCGTTACTGTTACACAAGTGAGTGACGCGTTCGACGAGTGATAGAAAGCCCAACAGAGGCACTGATCGCAGTTTGACTCGAAGGAATTAATTCTGGATTCTTCCTTTTTTTGCACTTTGAAACTAACTCCACCTGGTTCAAATTTACATTTGAATTTAAATTTCCCAATTTATAAATTCCATTATTTCTCGTCTCCTTTCTAAAACCTCATGAATTAAATTGAATTTTGTTGTTTATTGCGGGGTTTCCCAGCTGTGAATGGTCCAAGTTCAGTCTAATCTGACTGAAATGGTTTTCAACTCTGGTGGGATGGGATCAGGAGGACATACAGCAGCTTTGAAGATTTTCCCAGAAAGGCGTCAGTTTCTTCATCATCACGGTGGTCGAGCAGATGGAGCTGTGGCTCTGTGAGAGGATTAAATGGTTCAGGTGGAGTCTTCAGCGCTCCGCTGCAACACTGTTATTGGTCCGTCGAGGTCAGATTCTTGGATTCGCACCATCTTATCGCTGCTTTCAGCCGTTTGCAGAGTTTGGAGGCGGATTTTAATATTTTGGAATGCCAAGACGTGCGCTGGCTCACGATTTCTTCCTTTTTAACGGTCTTGTTTAACAAGCGAGGAAGTGGTTTCTCTCCCCATTACCCACAAAACCCAGAGAAAGTTGCAGCGGGAGTCGTATCGATGCGCTTGGCCCCGCTTCCCAAAACAACATGCCGAGGGCGGATCAGCCCGGATCTGGACCTCGTCAGGCTTTGACTGAACGCAGCTCGGTCGGCTCGGCCCAAACCGCTCGCAGTGATGTTCAGCGCCACCAGAACAATCTGCAGTAATTGCTGTTTTCTCAGACGCGACCTCAGCTCGGCGGACGGACGCAAAGAATCTCGTGCGTGTGGTTCTCGGGGTGCCACGGGGGAAGTTCAAACGCTGGGATGGCAGCGTTCCTGAAACGTCATCTTGAATCTGGGCCGCAGCTTGACTGGGGGAAGAAAATAATGCAATAAAATCAAAGGAAACCAAAGAAATCTGATAGTTATATAAAAAAAATTCTATGAATGCAGAAATCTTTTTTTTTTTTTGGCCAATTTAAGCTACAAAGACCAGCAGGCAGACAAAAGTGGCTTTCATTGTCCCGCAGACTGTCGTAAATCTCAACCTTTCCTTCGTTCCACTTCGACATGTCGAATTTCCGACTGTCGAAAATGTTATTTCGATGGATGATTTCTCGTCGTTATTTGCTTTTGTTTCGGTTGAGAGAAACAACTGACGATAGTTTCCCCCACCGCAGACCATGCTAGGAAGCTTCGCGCCACACATTGATGTTGTTTTGCAAATGTGTGTATTTCTGTCGGTCGCATTGAGGAGGTTTCATTGAGCTTTTTCATTTAAATGACTTCAAGACTTTCATCTTTGCTTGCCAGCTCTGCCTTTGCTGCATCAATTTGACAGTGGAGTTCACCAAAGCCTCGATTCTACAACACAGAAAAAGTTGTATGTTGTTGTAACGCAAGCAAAACCTGATTTTAACATGTAGACATCTGAGTCAGTCACGCCGACTTATGAACAAAAATGCTGAATTAATGCTGCAAAATTTACTTATTTTTCCAAATCCTTAACAAAATGACCAGGTGTCTGATTTCAAAATGTTTTCAACGGGCTCTTTCCCGGAAGCGTAAATGAAATAAATCCGGCAGATTTGGGAAACGGCCCGGTCAGCTTCGCCTGGTGGATGCAGAGGATTAAATTCTGCTTCGCGCCTCCGACCTCTGAGAAGAGAAATAAAAAACTTCCATTCCACCTGCGCGGTTTCACGTTTCCACAGCTCCTCATCCTCCTCCTCCTCCTCTTCCTCCTCCGTCTTCTTCTTCGTCCCCTGCTAACGATCTCCTCTCAGCTGCTGCTCGGCAGAAAACGGAGCCCGGAGCGCCGCGAGCTGCTGTTTCCTCATTGATTTTGGATCTGACCTTCCTGTAACCTCGCGTAAAACAATCGCCTGTGTGCCACAAAGTGCCCCCCCCCGTCCCCCACCACCAACAACCACAGCAGCCCCTCCCCCGACCTGAGAGCGGAGCAGCGTGCGGAGCGCCGAGGCGGCCAAACACACGGCGGCGGGAGAAGAAAAGGCGACTTTATCGCACTCACTTCCCTCCTGACAGCAGGGAAAACACAGCGGGGGGACAATAGGCTGAGACAACATGGGAATAGTGACGACTGTGTGGTCCCAGAGCCGGAGGATCCCAGCAAGCAGCCACCTTGAAAATAAAAACAAAACAAAACAAAACAAAAAAACGGCCGGAAACTCAAACAGGACGAGTGCAACACTTTATTTACAGAGTCACAGACGAGTGCTGGCAGAGCTGCAGCCAAATTAAGCGTTGGGTAAAGAGATGAGACCCCCCCCGCCCCCCCCCGCTGAGAATCGGCCTACAAAGAGGGCGGTGGCGGTGGGGACAGACAGACAGACAGGCAGGCAGACAGTGAGGGTCATCACGCTGTGATTTAGCACCGCCTGTGTTCAGAACCCTGGGGAGGATGTTGCTGCACTCTGCTGCTCATCGGCTTTTATCAACCCCTGCCTCTTCGCATACTTCCTTGCAGCTCGCTCATCCATCCTGCCAAACTCCAGTTTAAAAGCGTTTTCAACCCTTCCCGAAGCCGTTTCGGATCGCGAAAAAGCAATCAGAGCAGATGTACGACGCTGGATGCCACTCGATCTGTGGACTCAAAGCAGAAGAAGAAGAAGAAGACGACGACGTGTGCGATGTCGAGCTCCGCAGTTCGCTGCGCTCATGTTTTTGCGTACAGATTCCTGAAATGTGTGAGTGTCAGCCGCAGCGGGACGTCGACCCGGTTTCAACCTCGGCCCACAGAGACTCAACCTCCCCCATTCCCTCTTCCTTCCCCACCAATGGTTAAAGGAAACTAGCGGCCAAAATTGCAAAAATCCCAGAGTTGAAATATTACAGGAGATAAACGCCTCACACACGGCAAATAAAACTGTCTCCGCAGCGACACACACACACACACGCACACACACACAGGTGTGTTTTCACCTTTACCCCCTCCCCGGTTGGGCGGCCAGCACCCGGCCCACATCTGTTTCTCCGCTGCCTCGTTATCACGGTTCCTGGACGGCGGTGAGGAGGAGGAGGAAGAGGAGGGGAGGGAGGAGCCTCAGCTTTCGCCGGTGCCTCTGAAGTCTGACAGAAGGAGGTGCGAACCTCGGACGAGGGCAAACAAATTAATTCTCCTATTTTTACATGATTTTTTTTTTTTTTTTTTTTGCATCCTGTCTGCCTTCTGTGAAACAGGTTGGGATTGTCAGGAAATGTACGTTTTATTCCTCTGTGTGTGCGTGTGTGCGCGCGCACGTGTGCGTGTGTGTGTGTTTGTGTTTTTACAGTCACGAGAGTCACAAACAAGAGGGTTGTAACCCTAAAGAACAAATGGCACAGAATTCAAATTTCTTCAGGACCTTAAGGTTCCTGTTAAACTTTACTCTCCATGTGTGTGCTTGCGTGTGCGCGCGCGTGTGTGTGTGTGTGTGTGTGTGTGTCCTGCCATTGTTGAGGTTTGTGGTTGCAGGTGAAAAGGACTCGGGCCGAGGCAGCTTGTCGTAGGAAGGCAGCTCCTTCACTGGTTGTCAGGACGGAGGTGAACACAACGGTGTTTGTTTTTCGTCGTCTCAATGTGTTTGTTGTCCTTGAGTTGCCAGCGTTGCAGCGTCTGGCACAGTTGTGAGTCTTTTTTTCTTTTTTCTTGTTGTGGACGTGGCTTCCTGAAGTTTCCTGGTTGGTCTGCACACACCTGCACCATCATCATCATCATCATCATCATCATCATCATCATCATCATCATCATCATCATCACACCGGGCAGACATGGAGTCCAGTCACAGAAGAGGTAAAAACCTGCAGCTTCACTTCCACTTCCTTGTTGACTTGCTGGTTGTGGCTGAAAATATGACGAAAACTGGATTTTGTACAAAACACGCAATCAATTCCAAGCCGATGTAAACAAAAACAAAAATAAGAAAACCACATATTCTAGGTTTTACTTGACAACAGTTGAATCCATCTCACGCTGGCTCAATGGTTATAGAATTAATAGCGTTGCTGCTGTGCGCTCCTCCGGGCGGGTTTGCATTGTGTTTGCTCCTGCAGAGCGACACACTCCTCCCTCCTCCAACGAGGTTCCACATTCAGCCTGCCGCGCGACGACCTTCTGAGTCAAAGGTCCGTAATGACGAGCGTCAGTCTCCCCGCCGCTCGCTAATTGCTTTTCCTTTGTGGCGGGAGAGCGGCGAGGAGGCGAAAGAGCAGCGCCTCGCTCGGCACCGTGGCCTCCGTGTGCAGCCGCGCCTGCAGCCAGCCTCGCTTCCATTGTGAGAGAGAACGCAGAGGATCCTCCTTCATGGCCCCTCCCCCTATCCTCACTCCGACCCATGTCCTATTAACCTCTTACTTTAATTAAAAAAAAAAAGAAATGGTTGCATTAAAGAACAGGTTCAGGCCGCAACCAGTCAAACGGATGCGTACGAGGCATTTTCCCCTTGAGCAGGAAAAGAGAGGAGAAGTTCTTCATGAGCCAGTTTTTAGTCAGACTCTTTTTACTGCTTTGGACTCAGAGAGCAGTTGACTGCACTTGACAACCAGCCGTGCTCACAGTCATTCTTTCGTTACCAGTTAGTTAGTTCTCCTTCCTTTCAATCTTCGTCTCGTGATTTCAACTAAGAAACAGAAGCTGAGAGTGACATTTTTTTTTCTTGTGAATGTCTCCAGAACTTTGTGTGGAAGCGGTTCATGCGATCCAACTTAGCATTGACTCGGTGGACTGTGGCTGCTGGTGAAGGATGAAATTAGGTTAGTAGTTTGTGTGTTTATGAAAAGGGCAAACGTAAAGCACGTCTTGACCTCCTTACGCTGCTCCGTCCACCGAGTTTTGAGTTGTGCGCATGTTCCTGGACATTTATTCCTCGAAAGCAAAGGTCCTCTGTTGAGATAACGAACTGATAAGTCAACAATGGCAACACAATGGCAATAAAAAAAAAAAACAAAACAGTTTAATTTGTGTATCAAGTAAAAATGGTCGACCCTTGTTTTCATTCCAAAGTGTTCGATCAGTTGTGCTTTGAGAGGCCCCCGAGTCCACTGGTCCTCACTATCTCGGCTGTTTATGGAGTTTATTGTGGGCTCCTCGGTTTATACCCTCTCTATCTTATCTCCTGCAGGACCAGGACTGGCCCTCAGGTGTTTCAGCCAGAGCTGATAGATTCTCCGTCACCAGCTCAGATACTGCAGCGACCGCCGTCATTGGCCGGGGGCAGACCTGCGTAAACCAGCAGTTACTAAATAAGCTGCAGCGCTGGTATGTTGTTGCTTATCTGCTTTTTTATGGAGGAGGGCCACCCACACAAACACACGCACACACACACGCACACACGCACACACATGCGTCCGTGTCTCCCGCAAGTCAAAGTTTACTGATTCAATTTAGGCCAGAGAAAAAAAAAGTGTTCTGTTGACTTTCAGTCGTCAAGTAAACAAACCTCTCGCAGCTTCTTTTTTCTCTCTCGCTAATTTGAGCCCGATCTGGATGAAAAGACTTTTCAGAAGTGAAGACTCGCTCTCATCATTGAGGGTGAGAGATAGAGAGAGATAGAGAGAGAGAGGGTGGGAGAGAGGAAAAAAATCTCTTCAGCGTTTTGGAAAAAACGAAATCAGTTTGTAGACTCCAGTATTTTTGATAAAAGGGAACGAAGCGCTGCTGCTTTTTCCCTTCCACCCCTCTGCATCTTGCACCATCAGTATTAACTCTCTAATCCTCTGCCATCTACCCAGCATCCCTCTCTCTCTCTCCCTCCCTCGCTCGCTCCTCGCACTTCCTGCCACTCATTCTTTTTCCAGCCTCATCTCTTCCCACTCGTCCTCTCCTCTCCTCTCTTCTCCTCTCTGGCCTTTTTCCTGCTCGTCTCCCAGATCTGTTTTCCACTGTGGGCCGTATCACCTGACACTAATGAGGGGTTTTTAATCATTTATACGGAGGGCGAAGAAGCTGGAACTGGCAGCGGGATACTGTATCAAAGCGAGGGGATAGCGAGAAGCGGCGGAGGGAAGGGTAGGGGAGGGGCGGAGCCAGAGATATGCATTTTTGCTGATTTGCACTTGGAAAGTCCGGAAATATTCCACCATGCAGCTGCAGCCTTGCTTGTGACGGACGCCTCATCAACACACAAGTAGATGCAGCTGCAAATTCCGCCCGCAGCGGCTGCGGCCAGCCGGGGGTTTAGAGTCGGATCAGCGCGAGGTGACGAGTCAGAATCAGAACCGGACAGCATTCGCTCTGGCTGATCCAAGCTGAGCAGCTAAACTGAGCAAGTGATTTATTTCTGGATTCTTGGCCTGGAAGAATCCAGAATCCAACAGAAAGGGGAGGAATAAACCCTGTCGTGTGCTACGTTGAAAACACATGATAGCTATGTCGCTAAGCAGCAAGCTAGGCCGTCAATGCTGCGCCGTTCTGCCTTCCAAATTCGTACGCTTTGGTTTCGTACGACATTCAAAATGTAAACACAATCTGCACCATCAACAGAAGAAAAATCCACCAAACTTCATTTGCATCACTTTGTGGCGCTAACCACTTCCTAGCCACGCATGGTTAGCGCCGCTTCTCGCGCGACTTATAAATACTGCCCTGCAAAAAAAAAAAAAAAAACAACTGAATGACCTTCATTCAGCTGTCAGTTACAGCCAACTGGATCGTTAGCATGGCTCGCGCTAATGCTGAAGGCCGGCAACATCTGATCCCGCGTTTTGCACGGTGAGATGCTTTACGGCGTTGTGCCCGTCGGGACGACTGTAAATCCTTCCCCCGTCACATCTGCTCTGGAACAACATCGCTGCTGCTGATGGATCGCAGCCCGACTGTCTGACAGCTACGAGAGAACTGACACGTTCCTCGCCGCTGCTGGGATTTCCTGCCCCCTCGGCACTTAGTATCGATTCCTGCATCGGTGGTGTTTTCACTACTTGCGGGCGCATCATTACTTATTAACCCCACCCACCCTCTCACCCACAGACCCACCCATACACACACACACACACACACACACACACATGCACAAATGATAGAATGTGCAGACAGCCAGACGTCCCGCGCGGCAACAGCCATTAACGATTTAAAGCTGTAACCAGGGCACAAAATATTCAGAGCTCAGAGTTTATGTCTGTTTTTCCAGCTTTAGGGGCGGTTGTGTGTATGTGCGTGTGTGCGTGTGTGTCCGTGCACATACGGCCGCGTTTATTATGTCACATTCTTTCACACCGTGTGAAAAGGCGCAGGTTTGGGAGTCCCTGCGTCCATTCACTGGCAGCATTACCATCTTCTTTGATGGGCTTCATTGGGCCCAGAGGAGAAAGAACCTGGGACCCTGTTTATTTGAAATGTGCAGCTCTGTGGGCCCCTTTAAATGTGCCTCTGTCTTCCGTCCCCTCAATACACTTCGGAAGAGGAAGAAAAACAAAATTCAAAAACCACAAGCAAGAGAATAAGAACAAAAAAAAAACCCTATGAACCCTTGTGTCTGTTGCACCGTTTTAATTGTGATCCTTGTGTTTCTCCAGATCTGAAGTGACTCGCTGGGTCTTCAGGCCTTCAGCGGCCCCCCGGTGGGAACGTCCGCCTCTCTTCCTCTTCAGGGGACATTTCCGATTTTCAATGTGAGTGACGTTAGCATAATGAATTTCCCTTTTTTTCCTTCCAACTTTGCTCCTTTTTTTTCTCTCTCTTTTGCAATTAAAGCTGTAAGCAAAAGTGGCGGCCGGGCCGCTGGGCTCGTCTCCGACTCCATTATTAGAGCTTAATATTTGAGCTTATATTAAGCCCTCACTCTATATACTGCGCTGCTCTGACAGGTCAATCTCGCTATACCCTGGAAGATTATAACATTTCATCTCACAAAAGAGGTTTTAAACGCCTCACGTCTTAATTCAGCGCTCTGCTCCACCCTCTTTTTTTTCTCTCTCTCTCTCTCTCTCTCTCTCTTTTTCTTTGCTGATTCGAGGCTCTCACTCAAATCACTTCAGGGTGAGTCCTGGGTCAGTGCTTAAGGCGACGACACTGCAAGTGCAAAAGTCTTAAATACAAAGTTTTAGTGCAGCAGCAGCAACTCCAGTTGAGACCTTCGCAGGTAAGAGGAAGTCCCGGCGCCGCGAGCTGCTGCGGCCGCGGGTTCGGACGCCGGCTCATGAGCAGCTTAATGAGCTGTTGGCGGTGAATAGGGCAGAATCCATGACAACGCTGTCAGTGGATCATCTGTCCACATCCGGCTTTACACATCGAATGCAACGCTTTTGTTGCATTTCTTGAATGTGACAGTGGCACAACGCTGCTGCAGTTTCTGAATGGGGACATTCTGAAAATGTTTGAGTGAAGAGCCGGAGAAATATGTATATATTATCCATCATATATCCATCTTGATGAGCTCCGATACTAAACAGGCAGCATTTTTCATTGGATTGCGTACTAAAATAATAATTTCTACACAATGCTAACAAGGCATGGAAGCATTTTTGTTTTCATCTTAACCAAGACTTTGTTTGAAGACTTTTTTTTGTCTCGGAGTTCTACATGCGGTGGAACACGTGGCAAATGTCAGTCTTTATCTTCTCTGTTCAAATGCTTTTCATGGGCTCTGTATCAGACAGATACATGAAACAAAATCCCAAAGGGAAGTAGTTCCATTTGGTCAAGCGTGCAGCCGCAGTACGAGTTGCACTGCAGATGACCTGAGAAATAAAAAGCCAGGCCTGGTCACTCCCTGTTTTAATGACCGGCTGCCACATTCACAGTCTTCTGTCACGTACGACTTTTTGGTTTTTGATGCGAGGCGCAGCGAAAAAGAAAAACCACGTGGCAGAGACAGACGGGCAAGTGCGGTAATATGAGGTGTTTTATGGCGCCGCCAGGCTTGGGCTGATAATCGTGAAGTACTGTAGCAGCGACGGGGCTCGAAAACACAGACCGTCAGGATCCTGGGCAGCGTTTCCCTTAACTGGCTCGTAAATTAGTTTGGCAGGTGGGCCACACAAGGCAAAGGTCCTCAAGTAAAACACAGGCCTTCCTTCATCCTCAGGCGAGATCGGCCGCCGCCGCTTCACACGGCCGGACGATGCAGGGATGGAAGCGTGAGAGAGAGAGAGAGAGAGAGAGAGAGAGAGAGAGCAAGGGGACAGCTTTAGTAAGCCAGAGGCTCATAAAACGCCCAGGATTTATTTGGAGCGAACAGAACGTCCAAGAACCACTTGTGAGTTATGTGTCCACCAGAGGCTCTGGGTAGGAGGGGGAGGGGGTGCGGAGGAGGGGAGGGGAGGGGCAGGGAGGTGGGAGGGGCCGCAGGGAAACTCGATCATTCATTCACCGGCACTCCGGCCACTGGGGGTCCCTCCCCTGCGAGCGCCTCCTCGCTGTAGATGAGGCTTAATTGAACCTCTTCCACTCGTGGGTGTCGCTGTGAGTAAACTGAAGGTCAACAACAAGGTCAAGCCAACGCATCATCATCATCGTCATTCATTGTCCGCCGGTTGTGTTTTTTCAAACAACTGTGTTTTTCCAACTTGTTGTGATTTTCACGTCTTTGTGTTTCACGTCCAGAAGATCCCAAAACCTCCGACGTATTCCGCATTCTGTTTGCAGCCTCCCACCAAAACTCCGTCATGATTGTTTTGTTCTCATCCTGGACTGCAGTGAACACAGTGATTGACCAGCAAAACTTTATGCATTCCCATTAAACTAAACCCATTAAACTCCTTAGCCCTGTGTTTGGAGCCTCCTGCTAAAATTGACGATTTGTTGGACCTTCCGCATATTTGGAAAGAAGAAAAAAAAAAACAAGTTGGTCTCAGCACCTGGCTAACCCGGGAGAGTTTTCAGCGCCCTTTGTGACATCATGACAAGCTGACTTCCTGAACTTAATGTCTTTTAATCAGGCGCATGAAAAGGCGAAAGAAGTTTTTCTGTGCAAGGCACAGAATATTCCTAACATGCATGTTTTTAAAAGTAAAGAAAGGAGAAGTCATGCATGTGCTCGCAACATGTTTCTATTTTCTTTTCTTCTTCTTTTTCTTTTTCGCAGCGTGTTCACACGGCAGCACATCCTGACACTCGAGCCGGTTAGCTCGACCGCTCGGGTTATTTGGGTGAAGCTGAGGTCAGAGTGCGCAACTCGGGTTCACCCGCGTCCATCAGGACGGTGCAGCGGCAGCAGCTGTCCCGCTGAACTCTGAACCACATGGGTTGCGGTTGCGGCGCTGCGTGACGGCGGCGCGGACACGTCCGACGCGGACGTGGATGGAAACGCTTAGTGTTTCCAAAAAGAAAGAAAAAAGGCCGATCAATCCAGATCCAGCAGCCCGTCTTGAAATCAGGAGTTCTTGCCACTGCCAGCAGGTGGACGCCGCTGCTGCTGCTGCTGCTGCTGCTGCTGCTGCTGCTGCTGCTGCCCAGGGTCGCGCTGACGAGCGGCAGAGTTCACGGCGGCGAGGTGGAGCAGGTCAGCCAGGGGTCGGCGGCTCTCGCTTGGTGGTCCGCAGATGCCGAGAGTGACAGTCAGCGAGAGGAGAGGAGGGGGTGGGGGGTGGGTGGTCTCCCAGGGGAAGGTGGGAGGGGTCGGGGGGGTCTCCAGGGTGGTGGGAGAAAGGGGGTGGAGGGTTATCGCGCTCGCCATCGCGCGCTCCGCCAGCTCCTGGTGACATGTTATGGCTGTCGGTGGCAGGGGCCGCGTCCCAGCCAGCGAGAGGAGGAGCAACATGTGAGAGAAATTAAGGGACTCCGTGTTTGTTTAGTTTCGTTTAGTTTGGCGCATATTAGTAAGGAGGAAAAAAAAAGTCTATGGTGCATTAGAGGCAACTGGTAACTGATGTTGGACCGAGTAGAGGATCTAGTTTCAGTGAAAAAAAGTGAACGAAAAGGGAAAAAAAGAGAGTTAGTTTGTCCCCTTCTCTCTCTCCTCTTTTTGCAAATCCCTCAGACTTTTCATTCTCTTTCTTTTTTTAAAGGTCCCCTCCCCTCATTCAGCGAGTCACCGCCGACCTCACAATGGCTCGGCAGCGACGGAGGCCCGTCCTCCGATAACGCTCTGTATCACCCCCCTCGCCGGGGTCGTCTGCCCCCCACACACACACACACACACACACACACACACACACACACACACACACACCCCTCACCTCCCGTCCCCTCTAATGTGGCTTTATTGACTGTGACACTCTGAGCAGGGAGACGATGACCCAACAATTAAAAGAACCCCCACCACCTTTCAAAAAAAAAGGGGTGGGGGGTGTGGGGGCTTCGAGTGAAGGATCCATTCCACAGGCTTTGTGTGTGTGTGTGTGTGTGTGTGTGTGTGTGTGGCCGCCCAAAGAGAGTGAAAAAATATTCCTCCTCGTCCTCCGAGGCTCCGAGTTTGAATTGCTCGCTAATCTACGACGGACGGACGGACGGACGGACGGACGGACGGACTTGGCGGACGACGCGCCTCTGGTTTCACCGGAAATTATCGAGCCGAGCCGCGAGCGATCAAGGAGGATCATGTGATCACGCTATTGTTAGCCCGTAACTGTAACTCAGGCCAGAAGCACGTCAAAGCCGTCGTTTCATCCCCTTTATTTATTTATTTATTTGCTTGTTTGGTTTGGTTTAGTTGTGGATTTTTTCGCCCCTCCTCCTCCTCCTCCTCCTCCTATCCCAGCCAACCGGGATTAGCGGCCGACGCGTCGTTAAAAGCCTCGGCGAAAACTGGGTTATCGCGGCCGATGAGGCTGCGGCGCAACATCTCGCAGATCAACTGGATTATGACGAACGGCGTGTTTCTCAGCTGCTGCTGCTGCAGGGACGCCGTCTGACGGGGGGGGGGGGGGGTGGAATTGGGGGGTTGGATAATGACAAGTGGCTAATGCTCTTAAAGAAACACACACACACACACACACACACACACACGCACAACACGCGTGCATCCAAACAGAGGCCGTGTTGCTACCGAGTGTTTCTGACAGCTACAAGTGTCCTGACCTGCTCTTTGTGCCGCCGCCGCCCGCCCGTCCGTCCGTCCGTCCGTCCGTCGGCAGCCGGCGCGCAAATGCGAAGCGAAACCTCAATAATGACGCCGCTAATGGCCTGGGTGACCTCTGACCTTTCGTCTCAGTGAGGGCCTGGAGAGGGAGGCCACAGGTCGGCCGCATAATCGCTCCCACCAACTACTTTCAAATGTGACTTTTAGCCCCGTCATGCCAGAGTTGAAACGCTCACATATTTTTTTTTTTATCTCCCAGCGGCACAAAAGCCGCCGCCTGCCACTGGCCTCCGCCGCCTGCCACCGCCCTCCGCCGCCTGTCGTCGGCTCTGATTACGCCAGCGAGCTGCTGTTTGTCCTGCTGCTTATTAGTTTACGCCGAGATGAAATGATCTGCGTTTCATCATGACCTCCTGGAAACAGTCCTGTCGACAACGTGGACAGACACGCAAATACACACAAACACACACACACACACACACACGCAAACAGATAAGGAAACAAAACAAAAAATTGCTCCACTGTTAGTGGATTTTCCATTAAGAATATCGTATTTGACAGTTTATGGGGGAAAAAGTTAAGAAGAGCGTCCTCTCACGTTGCCTTGAGGTGATTTTTGACATAGCCAGCACTCTGGTCACATGACCTATCAGATGTTGGCGCCCCCTCATGGCCAACGCTGACGGACCTGCAAGAATAGCTAACAGTTAAACAAATTCCTACAGTCGTCTCTCTGTCCTCTGCTGGTTTTGTTTGGCATGTCGTCCTGCGACGTCACTGCGAACGCAGCCAGATTTATTGGAAACGCAACAACAGCAATAACAAAAATCACTCCGATATGTTCTGCTCTGGAAATTCAACTTATGACGTCGTCTGTCAAACGTCTTCTCTCACAGGGAGGCCAGTGGTGTTTTCTCTGCTGATTTCCATCATGACGTCGGGGCCAAAGCAGCTAATTCCCTCATCCCTCTCCGAGACGGAGCATCAATTGGATTTGCTGCCTCCAAAGGCGGCCGGAGGAACACGATCCTGACTGGAGGTCGTGCGCTAACAGGTATGAAGAATTCACTTTTTGTTTTTTCTCCCCTGTTCAAAGAGAAATTAGTAACTGGTGAAAACATTCGGCTCCTCGTCTGAATGTTCGCAGGTGAGCCGGGTGTTTAAAGTCTCAGAGAGTCAAGTTTTAGGTCCCCACCCCCACCCCCCCCCGTCATGTCCGAATGAAGCTGTTTGAGCTGTTGAAGGGAAAATGTGACTTCTTGTTTTCAGTGTCCCTCCGTTCCAGCTGGGGGGGGGGGGGGTAAACTCACAGCACGACACTTTAACAAGAAACCAGAGATGCAGAGTTAACGGGGCAGTTGCTCAAAAAAAATAGAGAAATAATAAAGAAATCTTAGAGAAACGGTCCTCTCGCTAAATGGTTTGGAAACGGCTGCCGTCGATCATGTCACATCCTGATCTTAAATGGAGCGAAGGGAGAAAACTTTTCATCGCTCTCCAGTCAAACACTTTGCCAACCAGGGTTTCGGAAAATAATCTGTGAAGCCGTCGGCTGTTTGAGTGTTTGTCTGTCTGCCAGTGCGTCGGGATAAACGGTCCCCCGCTGCTGGAGAGCCCTGATTAACAGCGCTCGCGAAACTGTGTCAGGTGAAATTTACGCAACAGGATAGAAACACCGGGCTAAGAGCGGGCTGATTTGTATGTAAATTTGAAGACGACGTGGAGGTCTCAGACGCAGCCCTAAAGTAACAATGATCCGAAAAAGCTCCACAAATCTCTCTAGTACAGCCCATTTAGCCATGTGTTTGCAGCCTGCCACTAGAAGCGATGCCTTGTTGGACCTTCCATGCGTTTGAGAGAGGGTTAAAAAAATAATAACAAGGCTGTCTGAGAGGGCCAAGTTAATGTTTGGCAGGAGGGGTTGTGGTTACTGACCTGGGAGAGGGTGTCCACGAGGTGGATGTGCCCTACGTGACATCACAAGGGGCGGGTTCACAGAGTGCAGCGTCGCGGGCACACGCGGGATGAAAAGGTGGAGACAGCCGGAGACCTGGAGGACGTTAAAGTGAGACTAATCCCGGACTTTTCCCGGCGGAACCTGGTGGAAGCGGAACACGTGTTTGCGTTTAAAGCGAAGAGTTTGACTGAACGGAGGTTTTATCAAATGTGAAGCTGAAGGTTAAAAACAGAAAGGACGGATGGAGCAGCAGAAACCACATGCAACCTGCATTCACACTCGCGCTTCCTCTGCAGTGCCTGTAGACTTACTTTGCCCACTACTACCATCTACTGGCGACTGCAGGCACTTTTTTTTTTTTTTTTTTTTTTTTGCCCCCACCACACCGACTGCCTCCCTCACCTGCGGTGGTGCCGGAGTAAAAACAGGCCGACCTTCTGCGGTTTCCACCCCTGGAACCTTGATCGGCTCTTAAAGGGAACCAGAAAGCCTGATTGGAAATAAAAAAAACAACGATGACGTGACAGTAAACTCCTAATTAGAGGGTTTTTTTTTTTTTTTAAATAATAAATAATTATTATTATTCCATCCGGCTCCTCGTGAGGATTCCCCCGCGCGCCCCTCCCGACCTCCCCAACATCCAAATATGATCTCACATCACCCGCGCTGGAGACAGACGGACAATAAAACTGCAACACCAAGACAGGAGCTGCTCACTGGGATGAGGTCACTCCTCCTGCTGCCAAGGCCCCTCGAAAACCACAACCAAACAAATAATAATGGTGATATATACATACACATATATAAAAAAAATAGAAAAGTTCCTTCCTCAAACCTCATTAATAAGGAATTTATGATTGGGGGATCGTGTTCCCTCCCTGGAAGGATCTGAAGCGACAGCTGCTCACCCGCAGGCCAAGCGGGATGAGTTGTGTTTGTCGAAGCCACAAATTTGGAGCATATTCTTCTAAAAATAGTCACTTATTACCCAGATACACCAAGAATGTTGCTGAGCTATGACTGAGCGGACGACCCAAAGTTTTACTGTAATTACATAAAGTGGCCAACTCTTTTTTTAAAAGGGCACGTCTGAGTCTCTGGAAGCCCCCCCTCCCCCTCTCTGGATGCGGAGAGAGAAATCCTCGCTGGTCCCACAAACACACTGTGTTGTAGTTCCACACATGCCTGAACAAAGTCTCAACTTCACTCTGCACAACGGCGGTGGGGAAATAGAAACTGTTCCGTCATCAGGGCGGCTCTAGTGTTTCTGTGGAAGTTGCCGTTAACACCTTTTCCCTCTCGGCTTATTGGCAAGATTCATTTGGAACATCTGCCGAGTGATAAGGAGGAGGAGGAGGAGCAGGAGGTGGAGTAGAGGAAGAGGAGAAGCAGGAGGAGGAGGAGGAGGAGGAGAAGCAGGAGGATGAGGAGGTGGAGCAGGAGGAAGACGTGGAGGAGGAGCAGAAGCAGGAGGAATAGTAGGACGAGGAGGTGGAGCAGGATGAAGAGGTGGAGAAGGGGGAGCTGGAGGTGGAGTAGAGGAGGAGGAGAAGCAGGAGGAATAGGAGGAGGAGGAGGTGGAGCAGGAGGAAGAGATAGAGGAGGAGGAGAAGGGGGAGCAGGAGGAAGAGGTGCAGTAGGAGAAGGAGAAGGGGGAGCAGGAGGTGGAGTAGAGGAAGAGGAGGTGGTGGCGCAGGAAGAAGAGGTGGAGGAGGAGGAGAAGCAGGAGGAGGAGGAGAAGGAGAAGAGAAGTAGGAGGAGGAAGAGGAGTGGGTTTAACAGGAGGAATAGGAGGTGGAGTGGGACAAGGAAGAGGAGGAGGAGGCGAAAGAGCAGGAGAAAGAGGTGGAGGAGGAGGAGGAATAGGAGGTGGAGGAGGAGGAGGAGGAGGAGGAAGAGGAAGAGGAGTGGGTTTAACAGGAGGAATAGGAGTTGGAGTGGGACGAGGAAGAGGAGGAGGAGGAGGAAGAGCAGGAGGATGAGGAGGGGGAGGAGGAGGAGGAGACCAACAGCAGTGTGTCCCTCGTTAATCACATGACCTTGGATTAAAATTTTGGGGAAAATCTCCACCAGCTTCTCTCCTCACACCCAAAGACATCAGGCCGCAGGAATCCAGGTGACCCCAGCAGTGAGTTCTGCCTGGAACCATTCAGACAGGACAACAGGTCCAGTGGAGTCTCTGCAACTGCTCTGGCTCTGGTTCTGGTTCTATGGCTGTGACAGACTCTGACATGATGCAGCCTGAACCTTGTGTGCAATGAGATTTAACATGCGTTATTTGAGTTATTTGCCTTTGTGTGCGTCCTCACAGACGGCCGAGACAAAGTCAGGTTGTGTGCTGCTGCGCCTCCAACCAGGCGTTAGCTCGGTCCTCTCCTCCCTGTCACCTGACGGGGGCGCTGTTTAGACAGAATTTAGAACAAGGTGTTCTTTCATTCTGCACCTTTCTAAAAGTTGTTGCTGTTGCAGTTTTTTTTTTTTTTTTTTAAGAATATCAGTTTTCTTGTGATCGTTGTCTGTATGGCCTCCGATCCAGCCGACGTTTTTTTTTTGTGTGTGTTTTTTTGCTCTAAATGGTTTTGGAAAAAAAAAATCTAATATGTAAAAGTTGGCGAGGGCAGCGGCACGGCGCACATCGTGGCCGCCGTCTCCCTGTGAAAACGTTTGGCAATCTGTGAAGTCGATCAGCGCTGGGAGGCGAGCAAGCGCAGCGGCCAATCAGCAGCTGGGATTCTCTCTCTCTCTCTCTCTCTCTCTCTCTCTCTCTCTCTCTCTCTCTCTCTCTCTCCCACGGGTCCAGGTCCCTGTTGACAGTGGAGAGCGGCCCCGAAAATTCAGCCGCTGTCAGCCCAGTGTACACACAGGAGAGTGCTGCTGAAATCACTAGCACATGGGGCCCAGACACACACACACACACACTGCTTATATTTTCGTAAAACAAAAAAGCACAAAAAGTCCTTTTTAACAAACAATAACTGGTGAAAAAACAGAAGTTAAGGGCGAGAAACTGCGACGGCTCTCATTTGAACAGACAAATTAGCAGCATGACCTCCGCAGCAGCTGCAGCTGCAGCGTTTTGCAGCGCACTCTGTTTGTGTTAATAAGCGCGCGTGTGTGCGTCATTGTGTTCAAGTGTGACAGCGCGCGCGGACGTTAAACAGGGCGCCCTTTGTCCGAGCGGCGGCCTCCAACTCCGCGTCGACGACCGTGTCACAACATTTGCGTTAGCGCCGGCCTGGAGGAAGGAGGCAAATACACAGGTGTGTTTACCTGGGAGGCGGCAGGAGGAACCGCTCTGTTCCCACGTCGCCCCTGAAAAGGAAAAGAGAAAAGAAACGCCGGTTGTGTCGGCCGCGCCGGCCGGCGCAGTGATTTGCACGTATTTGTCCAAGCGTCGGGTTTCCAGCCGAGTGGAGTGTGTGTCACTTTCATTAACACGTCGCCGCGGCCGGACATGTGACTGCAAGGTCGGCTCGAGTTACACACTCCGACACGTTGGAACATTCTTCAAATTGCCGCGTTTATCGTATCGGCTGTCTGAGCGGACACTGAGCGGCCACTTTATTAGGCACCCCCTGCAAGTACCTGGTAGCTAATAAAGTGGCCAGCGGGTGTATTTATATGCACGCGCCGCCTCAAGGTTGGAAGCGTTACGGCCCCCTGCTGCCTTCCTGTGGCCTCCGACCAGTCGGCCCAGTTTGACCTTTGACCCCTGGTATCAACAAGACATTTTCCATCCCACCACTCGTTGCTTTCAGGATATTTAAAAGTGCCGTGAACTGTCAACTAGAGTTGGTTGCGACCTGGTGAAAAGAAGCAGCCTGTGCGCTAACAAAGCGGTTTGACGTTGATGAAGGTCCGCCATCGCACGGGAAAACTTTCACCGTGCTTCGCTGTTTTGCAGTGTCAGTTCGTGCAGTGTTTTTCGTCAGTGGCTCGCCGCGTACGTTATTTCTGCAAAAAGCTCGCCGTGCGCCCAGGGAGGCCCGAGCCCTCGCCGCCGTTAGCGGAAGATTTACGGCCTCCACACGGCTCAGCATATTAAACCGCCGCCGGCTGCCAATTTACTGAGGTGTTGCAGGTGTCAGTGGGGGTTGGGGGTGGGGGGGGGGGTGCGAGGTGAGACGCAAGCTGGTCAATGGCCCCTTTATGAACCCGACGCCTCCAGAAACCCGAAACTGAGTCACGTGATCGGGTGCAAACCAGCACAAATGTGTTTCGCACGGCGACACAGACAAGCTGCGAACTTTTAAAGGACTCGTGCGGTGCACAATTCTCCGGGCCAACCCGTGTTTTTCTAATAACCGCATGAGACGTCGTTGTCCGGCCAGATGAAAGAAATGCGTCTTCAGCCCCTTGTGATGTCACCAAGTGGATGCAGATCAATTGATACCTCCCTCGGGTTAATGCAACAGGTCTGCTCTCCCTTCAAACATGCACAAGGCTGCAAACAGAGGGCTAAAAGTGCTGTTGACTGGAGTTTCGTCTTTGTTTTTTTTTGTATAACTAATCATGCATGGCAGCTCAACTGGAGTCCAGGCAGAAAATGTTTCCCATATTTCCCATTACAGGTTTAAAATGGGACCTTTAACGTTTACAGCTGTCGGCCACACACTGACCGCTCGCAGCACATTCTTTTGATGAGGTTTGATTGGACACTTGTGAACAAATAGCACCAATACACACAAAGTGGTGTTGTTCTTTTTCTTTCTTTCTTCTTCTTCTTCTTCTTCTTCTTCTTCTTCTTTTTTTTTTTTCTTTTTGCAATTATTTGGGACTCAGAACTAATGACCATTCTCTGTCTTTGCACGTACTTTCTCAGTGTGTGGGTCTGAATCTCTGCATGGGATCAAAGCAGCTGGGGCTCAGCGCAGCCGAGGCCGATGGAACATCTTTGCAATCTTGCAGGTACTTTCATACGAACTACAGTGTTTTGATTTTTGTTTTTGAAAGTCCAGATTGTACTGCTATACCCTCATCCGTCCACCGGGGCTCATTTCAGTTTTAATTTACTTCTATTTATTTAACTGCTACTATTAAACTATACAATTACTTTTGCCCACCCTATAAAATCCTCTTGAGTCTGAGTGAATGCACTTTTTATTTTAAATCGTGACGGAATCATCGGTGCAGAAATAATCTAGACAGGAGTCGCGGGTGCGTGAGGGAGGGGCTTCCTCTCTGGCTCGCATCGATCACAGTGAGGAAACCGAAGCCTCGGTGGGAGAGGGGACTGTCTGTCACTCCGGCAGCTCTGCTGTTTCTCTCCCGCTCGTCTCCTCTGTTTGGCATCTCACAGACGTCTCCGCAGCCCCCCTAAAAAAAGAAACGAAAAGAAAACTCAACAACATATTTCATTTCAGTTTGTGGTAGGTTAGTGTTTGGCACCGAGGGCCCTAATTTGACCCGACGTTTAATCCCGGGCTCATTAGACGGCAGAGAGTCAGCGATTAAGCCTCATTATGTCGTTTTTTTCTTTTGATGTCTCGCCCCCAACGAGCGTCGGCCTGCTACGTTTGATTTAGCGGCACAATAACCAGGCGGCGCTCTGACAAACCGCCGGGACGTCGCTGCCACAGCGAGTCCGGACGGCGAGAAGCAAAAGTCGTTTCCGTCCGTCGCTGCAGCGCCGTCCTCCAATCAGTCGTCAGCCGGGGGTCTCAGGATCGATATCCGTCACCGCGACTCCGAAATCCAGCTGCCAGCAGGCCGAAGCTGCTTTTCACATTAAAATTCTCGCCCCGGTTTCACTGTCACTGTTTGGGGGAAAAAAAAAATCAACAAAAAAACCTCTCAGGCCTGCAGCTGCAGGGGCGCAGGAGGAGCCGAAATAATCACAGGCTGCAGCCGAGTCCGACCTGACCGAAGCACTTTGGGTTTATGGGGCCGTGATGCAAACCAGTGCAGCAGGCTAAACTGTTTTTAATTTGAGCGACAAGGTTTTAGTTAAGGGGAGGAAGAAGAAACAGAGCGGCACTGAATCAGGACCCGGGGGCCTCGCTCGCCCCCCCACAGGGGCCCCGACTGGTGTCGATTACCAGTAAAAAACATTCTTTCAGGGCCGGTCGGCGGGGGTCGGAGGTGTTAACGCTGGATTATCAGACTCAGTGTGAAATAAAAAGGCGGCGGCGGTGGCCGAAGAGCCATCAGAAACAGAGTCTCCTGTGCAGGATGAAGGTCCAGTTACACAAAGAAAAGCTGTTGTGACAAAGTGCAATGACGGTAATCGTCCCGAGGGGCCAAAAAGCGAAAGAAATGTTCTTTGTACTTTGTCTGGCCGTGATTTCAACCTTATTTTCCCCCTTGATGGGCTGCAAGGAACTCCGGGTTGAAATCGTTTTTTTTCTTTGCTTCACCTCAAAATAACAGAAATTATTATGGCTTTTCAATTCCCCCTGAATAAAATTCCACCTTTCTTGGAAAACGTTGAACCCAGTTCAGCCAAAGCTGGGAGCCTCCCTGCAGTTTTTAACACACTTTCGAAAAAGTAATTACACACTGGCCCCCATCGACACACACGTGAACTTATAAACAAACAGGCGATCAAACCGTGAAGTTCTCTTCACTGGGGGGGGGTCGCTCAACTTTTCACGGATGAGCGAATGTTTAGAAAAGTTTACAGAATCAACATCTGCTGCAGTAATTAGTCTGAGGGCGTCCCTTCAATCACGGAGCGGCGTGAAAACAAGTTTTAAATATAAAGTGCTGCAGGTGAAATTTTCTGCCTTGCCAATCAGCCGTGACTGCCGCCCGCAGGCCGCCTCGCTCCCCGCACTCGTCGCCGACAAAAGTCCTTTAACAAGGGGAGCGACGAGCGACGCTGTCAGCAAGCGTCAGCGCAGACCTGATGGATCACACGCCACTACAAATGGTCCCAGTTTTACATCTGCAGAAAAAAAATAAAAAATCCTGATTTTTTGCTTTTCAGCAAAAGATAAATGTCTTTTTCATGTTCTTACAGCTTTGCAGGGAAACTGCAGCGCTTAGAGTGTGAATTTACACAGGATAGATAGATAGATAGATAGATAGATAGATAGACCTTTCGATAGAGATACCCTTTATTTTTGTCTTTTCTTTATCACTTCGAAAGAAAGTTACATGAGTTGCTTCTGAATCATACCGTTTTCAAAAAGCGAATAATTTAAGAGCTAATTTATCAATAAAAACATCTGAAGAATGTTCAATTAAATACGGAAGATGGCAGTTTGCGCGGCTCGCCAAGAGGTGGCGTCACGCTGCAAGTGCTGCCATTTGCACCAATAAGAACCATGAGAGAGGCCTGATGGTGAATCCACCAAAAAAAAAATTCTAACGTACATTGAAGTTTTCGTCATCAAATCCTTCTCAAAGGAACCTGCACTTTTCCAAACGTGGACTCTTCTCCCGGCGGATACGTGCATGAATTAAACTCATCAGTAAACGTTGCTGAACGTTCTGTGTTGTGTTGTCAAGTCTCTATTGTCGTGTTGATCTGCTGGATTAGACGCTCCAGCTGACGGCTGAGCCGCCAGATTAGCTCAGCCTGTTATTGGGCTTAAAAACAGTGTTTAGCGCGTAGCGGAACCAGAACTGCAGCGCACCAGGGTGTTAACCGGCGGTGGAAAGATTCCAGTTTACCGCGTGTTTGCTGAGAAAGCTAACCGGCTACGTATTTACCGCGCTAACGTGACAGTAGCATCAATCTCCTTTGTGGAAGAATCAGCAGGGAAGCCAGCCGGTGATCTCAGAGACTCGACTCTTCCTTAAAGATTTGAGAGCAGCCGCACTTTCTAAAAATAACAACGCTTCCATCCAAATAGGCTAATGTTATGCTCGCACATCACATTTCTCTTCTTTTGCGGTGGGAGGTGAAATCATGCGTTAACTCATGAAGAGCTACGCTCTGCGTTTTTCTTTCTTCTTTTTGTTGGAAAGCCATCTTTTCTTTCTCCCCATTAATGTGACGTCCTTCTTTATCTCAGTGGAAACTGAATATTGGCTGCTTGATATGACAGAGCGGCAGAGTGTGATTTATGTTTCAAAGGTCTAATTGGCAGCATTTCCTCAGTCTCCGGGCCGCATAACTCAGATTTTTCTGACATATCTGAAAACCCTGGGAGATATATACTTGGCCTTAAACGCCGCCCGGCTGCTCTCAGATAATTTATCTCTGTCTCGCGCTCCCGTCGCTCGCAGACGGCGCAGACCCGCCTCTGTGGCAAAAGCTGCATTTCTCTTTGGAACTATCGATTTACATGTTTCAGCAGAACAATGTCTCCATGGAAATTTTTACAAAGACAGAGAGCGAGAGAGGAGAAAAAGAAACACGCTGTGATGTCGTGTGGATCAGGATGAGCTCATAAAACTCTGCACCAATTCTTTCAGCCATTTTATCATTTAAAAAAAATGCAAAATGCCGTCTCGCAGAAGATGGAATATGATACGGAAAGTGCTTTCCTTGCTTATTTTTAACCACAATATAACTCCGTGGCGCCTTTGATTCCACTGAGACGTGGATGGGATTTGCCATTGTAATATTTCTGACATGCTGTAAGACGTTTGCAGTGCCAAAACAACATTAAGTGGAATGTCATAAATGTCACTGAGCGAAGTTACAACTAAAAGTTACCATGCAAAGCCTTTGAAATATTTAGTACTGCGCTGTGTGTCTGCTAACATTAGCAATTTGCATCTGTAACAATGTGACCGACAACTAACCGCCGCTCCTGCAGCCGACCAGCAGGGGGCGGATGAAATTTAGTCTCGTGGGATACGGCAAGCTTTGGTATTGATACGAAGTAAATGAAGGACCAGTTTCCTGCTTTGGAATTTTGTATTGTCACAGTCATTTAACTTGAAGAGGTTAAAAAAAAATCTTTTATTCCAACATCATTGGCAAACCTGTAGTAGTTTAAATAGAGTAATTACTGTATACAAATACAATATCGACATACACATTTAAAGTATCAGCCTCATTACGCTGAAATATACCAACATCGATAACACTGTTTTTGTTATTTGGATCATTAGTCATTTCTAGCTTTATTTTTTGAAAGTCTGTTATATATTTCCTATCGTAACAGAGCTCTAAACTCTTGTGGCAACTCAAACCTAAATACATAAATTTGCTGCAGTTAAAAACAGTTTCGGGTTGTTGCTGTTGTTTTTTTTTATCTGGAAGAGAGCCAATCTCCTTGAGGTTTTTTTCCCCCTCCCCTCTCAAACAATTTCCAACACGTCTGACTAATACAGTCGCTTTCTTTGCTATCGTAATCTCGGCCCCTGCCAACATCAAAATGATTTAAAACTGCTACCGCGTCTCCTTTGTTAGCGCCGGGAATTTATCGTTTTGCACGCGCTTGTGACAAACGGCGTTTCCCACTCGAGTGACCCTCTGTAAACACGGGCGGCCGTAACTTTGGCCGCTCTAATCGGGGAATTATTCACACCTCTGTCACTGCCGCGTTGTGCAAACACGGGATACGTGTCGGGGCCCCACAAATCCGGGCGCAGGCGTCCGATGCGGGGATCTATCTTAATACGGCGAGGAAAACAAGCGGAGCCCTCTGGCTGTTTTAGGGGGAGGGCCGGGAGTCGGGGGGTGGAGGGTGTATTGATTTGATTTGCCTCCTAGAGGAGGAAATTTATAGACGCGGCGCCGTTTCCTCCAGAGAGTGATATCGGTTCCCCTCAGGAGGGGAAGTCCAAAGTGTGAGCGAGGCGTGAAGAATCAGCCCCAGACAGTGTGGCAGCGAGGGCCCCAGTGTGCACACACAACATGTTGGTATCGGAGGGCTTCAGTCGGCAGTAACCCCGAGTCCCGGCACTGCGGGAAGGAACTAAAACTCTCACTTACCCTCTTTTTTTCCGCCCAAGTTAGCCTCGTGCTAGTGCTGGGATGATACCGGCACTGCAATTTGCCTGTTCACCACTAGAGACATCATAAAATGAACGCTAGCTGCCAGCAACAAATTGATTTGAGAAAACATTTTGGAGTTTTTTCTTTAACAAACATACAAACCTACCGTTGATAGCTTTTGTTACCCATATTTGGCTAGTTAGCTTTCTAAATGACGCTACGCTAATAACAATAGCGAAGCAGGGCGTGCTGAGGTGTTTCCTCCAGCCTGGTACTTAGCTGAACAGACGGGTCTTTTCCTGGGTTGTTTGTCCATGTTGTTTTTTCCAACGCTGAGTCACGGATGACATCATCCTGCTTATTATACTGGCGCTCGTGCCTAATCCATGACCTCTGATCTGAAACAACAAGGATAATACATAGCTATAGCTGTATTATTTTAAAGTTATGTCTTAGTATATCCAGTCCAGGGTAACATTCTTTGACTATGAAATCATGAGGTAGACAACTTGTGTTTAATTCCACTTAAATAAATAGTATCACAATAAAACATTAGTATCACATTTGATGTTATTTGTCTTGATAGAAAGGCTTGACGACAAACTCAGTTGTATTGAAGTCACATTTTGGCTGCAGGACATTGACTTCCAGCAGAGAATCAACACCTCAGAGGTGCTGCAACCCAAGTTCATCTTCCAAATGCATAAACAAGCTACAACATCCCCTAGCTAAACATGATTTAATCCTTGGCTATTTTTTATCTGAATTGCTTGAACAATGCAGAATTCTGGATTTTATTTGTATGTATATATTTCAATTCCGTTATTTTTATTCTGAACAAGCTCATCCGCGTGGATCCATGTAATCCACTGATGCAAACACGTATATATGACGCTTTCTGGTTTTGCTGTGTTTTAAATGTGCAGCCCAGTTTGCCTCGCTGGTGTGTGTCTTTCAACTGCAGCAGTTCAGCTGAGTCTGAGTCTGTCCGGCACCTGCGGAACACGACGTTCTTCCCGGCTACAATCGGAGGTGGACGCTGATAACTGAGGTCGGGGGTTCAGCCAGGCTATAAGAGGGCTGAACTGACGGCGACGGCGACAGACGGGCACCATGATGCAGCCGCTGGCTCTGCTGTTGCTGCTCCAGGCGGCCTACGGTGAGTCGCCGCTCCACCACCATCGCTACAAATCAAACAAAAACCCTGAATGAGTTTTCCTGTACTGGTAGTTTACGGATGCGGCTCACCCGCCGTCCAGCCTGACACCAGCCGGGTGGTGAACGGGGAGGAGGCTCGGCCTCACAGCTGGCCCTGGCAGGTACTCACACCTCCAGTCCTCTGCTTTTACTCACAAGTGGGGAAAATAAATAGAAAAACATCAATGAAAACTTTCTACTTGCTGTTTTCCTCCAGATCTCGTTGCAGGTGAAGCACGGCAGCCGCTACCATCACACCTGTGGGGGGACGCTGATCGGACCCCGCTGGGTGCTGACGGCTGGACACTGCATCTGGTGACGGGGGAGGGCAGAGCTCGTGAATCACACCAAACAGGAAATACAGTCATGTGATGAGGGTTGTTTTGTTTTTATTTTTATGTTTTGTCCAGGCCCGGAGATGTTTACCGCGTGGTCCTGGGGAAGCACGACATGAGCGTTCAGGAGGGAACCGAGCAGGTGCGAGATATCCTCCGCATCATCGTCCACCCAGAGTGGGACATCGACTTCGTCGGGGACGGGTGAGTTAGTGAGTAAACTCCTGAGCCGTTCTGGTCTGTATAATGTGATTTGTTTTACCGCTCCTCTTTTACAATTCCCATCTCTGTACAGCCAGTGATTGTGGCGAAAGTGAAAAAAAAAAGTAAAAAGATTTAAAAAAGAAAAAAGAGAAAAAAATTCTTTCCTCCTCTACTTTTGCTTTATTTGCGTTAAAGTTTTTTTTAAACAGATTTTTAGAACTCTAAATTGTCCATGGCTGTGAGAGTGAGTTATTGCGAGTGGTTGTTTGTCATTCTATTTGGCCCTGTCATAAACTGGTGACTGGTTGTCCCGAGTGTAACCCCGCCTTCACCCCGTGACAGCTGGGATAGGCTCCAGCTCCGAGCAGGAGAAGTGAGTTAGGAAATGGATGGATGATTGATTGATTGATTGATTGATTGATTGATTGATTGTGTCTGAAATTATCCAGGAGATATGAGAGCAAATGAAGCTCTTACCTCACGCTCTCTACTCCTGAACCTTAGGGGACAGAAAGGGAATAAATGGAAACCAAGAAGCTGAAGGATGAGAGTGTGACTCAGGCCGCAGGCGCAGTGGAGTCGGTGGGACAGGCCAATGCAGATTGATGGCAGCAGATTGATTTCCGTGACGACTCAGATCTAAAATCAGGTGCGTCTCCCTCCTCAGGAACGACCTGGCTCTGCTGAAGCTGGACAAGAGCCCCATCATGAGCGACAGCGTCGGTGTCGCCTGCCTCCCAGAGGCCGGAGAGATTCCTGCCCACGGGGCCCCCTGCTACATCTCCGGCTGGGGGAACCTCTACAGTAAGGCCTCCTGAACTCTTCTTTCACTGAAATGCAGAATCTCCTACGCGACAGACACTCCCGTCTCTCCTGCTCTGTCCCAGCTCACGGCCCGATGCCTGACCAGCTGCAGCAGGCCCTGCTGCCCGTGGTGGAGCACGCCGTGTGCAGCCGCAGCGACTGGTGGGGCTCCTTCGTCAAGACCACCATGATCTGCGCCGGAGGGGACGCCGTGTCCGGGTGCAACGTGCGTGAGGAAGCTCCGACCGACTCCCGTGTCTCACCCGTGGATTCAGCACCTCCTCTGAAGTTCACCGCTCTTCTCTTCCTTTCACCTGTCCGCTCAGGGAGACTCCGGGGGGCCCCTGAACTGCCGGGGCGCCGACAGCAGGTGGTACGTTCAGGGCGTCACCAGCTTCGTTTCCTCGCAGAGCTGCAACGAAGTGAAGAAGCCCACCGTCTTCACTCGCACCTCGGCCTTCAGGGATTGGCTCAGCCAGGTGAGTTCGTTGGCGGGAGGCGCGCACGCGCACACACACACACAGGGCCCAGACAATTCACCGTCATCGTCTCTCCTCAGGTCATGCTGCGGTACTGAGGATCTGATCCATGTTCTCTTTCCATCTGACCTCCCACAAAATATGGGGAATGTTTTTAATTAAATAGGTTTTTTAAAAAAAGAAAAAAAGGCACCTCAAGCATCTTCTCTGGTCTTGAATAATAGGGTGGGGTTGAGGTGAGGGGGGGGGCAGAAAGATTCGTCCTCCTATTAAGAATAGCAGCTCATATTTCAGCCCACACACGCCACTGCTGCGTGATAATAAAGGAGAAAAAAAAAAAAAGAAAGAATGAGGAATGGCTCCACCACCTGCTCGCGCAGACAACTTATGAATCAGTGTTTCCTATCAATCGTGGCCAAGGTCGGCCGAGTGGAGCCGCAGCCGCCAGGTGGAAGCGCTTCACCGCCGCCGCCGCCGCCGTGCTGCTGCTGCAGTGACTCGATTTGATGCATGACCTCGGCAGTCAGCTGCTGAGGTTGATGAGCTGCTGCAGACAAAAATAAATAATAAAAAAAAAAAATCCAAATCCAATCTGCAAAAAAATACACTTGGCGAGTTCCTGCGGAAAAATGCTAACACTGAAAATAGTGACAAGGTTACAACAGGTTTGAGGGTTGTGGTTTTGAGTGTCAATAACAAATGGGGGAACAAATGCATTTAATGGAAATAAAGAATCTACTCTCGATGCATCAACTGCCTTAAAAGAGTCTTAATTTAACCCCTTTTAAATTTAAATTTAACTGTCCTCTTACATTTTCAAAATCGTCACTCATCAGTCATTCAAAAAGCTGCACTAGTGAGATTTTAAAAAGTGAAAAAAATAAAGTAATAAAGCCTTTAACATTGGAATTGGACAGAAGTGAAGAGTTTGAGTTCTGCACCCGGCACAAACGAGCCTTTTGCAGCGTCGTAATTATCGCCATCTGCCGGGATAACCACACAGCCACACTGTGCGCCGACTGCGTCACAGCAGCGCCATCCAGTGGGCAAGGAAGCAAACATAGACACATTTAACACAGACATCTGACTCTGCGTCACCAAATTAAAATACAAAAACAAGAACCAGCAGCTCGTGTTTAATGTTCTCTCTCCTCAGTGATTGGCCAACAGTTGAGAAACTGAGGAAACTCTGATGCACCTTCAGAGATTCCAGCAAAGTAACAACACGGGAGGACTGTTTTTTCTTTTATTTATTTTTATTATTATTATTTTTTTTTTTTAAAGGATTCAAGTCGATTTAAAAAAAAAAAAAAAGAAAAAAAAAGGTCAAAATAAAAGCAGATTTCTGGGCCAAACTCAAGTCTATCAAAGTTATCAGTCAATTATATAATTTTATCCAACTGGCTAGCGACGACAGAAAGCTAAAGGTCAAGGCTGAGGTCACCCTGCACCTTTCACTCGCTGCCTGTGTCACGAGACTGGAGTGACTCCGGGCACAGTCCGCCTTTTTGTGCACTTCTGTGATAACATAAACATTATTAGTAAATAAAATGATGTATTTTAGTAACCGACAGTTTGCGCGCTTTGGTTTGTTTGTTGTTTTTTGTTTGCAGAATTTATCCCATTATCCCTGTTATTTCCCTCCTCATTTAAAATGCATTTAGGGCAAATGATTGTCATTATTAACATCATTATGTCACTGTTGCTTACTGGCAGACTTGGCCTGACTCCTACACCTATAGTTGCCACCCAGCTTGGTCCAACCAGTTTGGACGAGACCCGACGGCTGAGTGTTTTTATGGTTTTATGGGGCCGCGGTGCAATCTGCTGTCATGGTGTAGTACTACGCGGCAGCGGGGGTGGTGGGGTGGGCTAGGAGCCAGCCAAGGACAATATGAGCTTTACACTAAGCGAGGGACAGCAGAGTGAAACGAGAGGTCAATGTTGCGGGTGGTGAAAGTGTAAAAGTTGGCATTCATTTCAACTTGCCACCATCTGATGTCTTTGTGGGCTCAGATGGATGAAAACGTCCCTGCGGTCCTTTCTGTCTCTCCAGAGAAAGTATTTTGATTAGCCCCGTGGGTGGAGTGACAGTCAAAGCAGCATTCCAAAGGTTAAAGGTTTGTCTCAGCTCATCTCCACACTGTAAGTATGTGGGTCTCCCGAGACGAGAGAGAGGAGAAGAAGAAGGAGGAGGGAAAAAAATGTCATTACATCGAGCCTAATGGGTTAGTCAATAAACAACCAGGCCTCGTCATAAAAGCCCAGACACTTTAAAGAGGCATCTTTTGGATTCCGTGCGCGGCCCGAGTCCTTACGAGGAGTCAAGGTTCAGGAGCTCAAACCCATCGATTAGATTATCTGTGGTGTAAAATTACAGAAGCTCTGCCTCCTCGTTGCGTCAGCGCCCGGGCGCCGCTATCACGATGCAGACGCGCCGCGGCGATGACCATTTACATTCCGCGCCGTGACTGACGCTTTATGCTGCACATGTGAGCGCAGGGCTTCTGATCAGCCCGAGCCAAAGGCAGATACACGGTGTTTGCTAATAGGTAGTTAATGGCTTAATGGTCATCGCGACAATCACGCTAATTTATGATGTACGCAGATGAACGGCCGTAAATCAATCGTAGAAAAGAGTATTGGTACGTGTCATTACTCGCCCGTCGTTGGAGTCAGAATGTTGAGCTTTATTAAAATTACGTTTTTAAACGTTATTAAAATATACTTTTATCTTATTAAATATTTTGTTACAGTTACAAAGTGATACTTTGCTTCTCCCTGTGATTTTAGCTGTAGAAGTGTTTCAGCCTTGTGTGTCCCAGAAAATGATCATCCACATTGTCCACGTATTTCATATTTTATACTGTGTTGTATTCTGCAAAAACTGCGGAAGCCAGCATTTTGGATACATGAGGTTCGTGCTCCTGGGCGGAGCACGATTGTTGAAGTTGCCAATTTCGCAAACAAGGATCAACTTCATCTCCTAATTCAGAAGCAAGAAATTCAGTTTCAGCAATGAGGCGGTTAGAATTCGCTTTAAAATCTGTATTTCAGTCTGAAGAGGGGGGGGGGGCTTGACGGAGAGAAATGAAGAGAGGATTAGAGGGAAGAAAATATTTCACAGTTCAGCTGCATCCAGTGTCTCTCTGTGATCAAAGAGGCTTGAATGTGTCACACGGAGCCTTCAAGGACTCCTGGTGAATTTCTGCGTATGATTATTTGCTTCTTATTTAATTATTTTAATCTTATCTTCATTTAAATACAAAGGGTTCCCTCGTCTCACAGTGTGACACCCGGGAAAGAGGCCAAACTTTAAAAAAAAAAAAAAAAAACATCGCTATCGTCACCATCAGAGACTCGAGTCGTGAACCCACTGAACCGGGCGCTTTATGAGAACCGAGCTCAACCCGCAGTGATTCTTTTATTGTAGTTTGGGAGTAACTGAGAGATCATTCCAGCTTAATGATTCACTCCTATTCACACCATTTACCTCAGCTGTTCTGTGCCATGTTGTTGCTGTCGTATCTCAGCCGTATCGCACTATAAACCTCCACTAATAAGCGATAAATCTGTGCACTCAACATGCCGCTGCGTGTGAGTGTGTGTGTGTGTGTGTGTGTGTGTGTGTGTGTGTGCGCGCGCGCATGGATTTGCGCTATCTCAGACACTGTGATCCAATGTGTGTAATGTGTGAGTTGTATGGAGAAGTGTGTTTTTGTGTGTGTCAGTTGATCCACCTGCTTGCCCGGGCCTGTCCGCTGATAGATGGACGTGTGCTTGGATTATGGATGCTTACATATCAGATAACAGTCCGAGAAAATGCGCAAGTGGCTAAATGGGCCGGCTGTTGCTCCGTGCTACACACAACATTTATTATATTAAACAAAGTCAGCAGCTGGGGAGTGTTTAAAAATGTGTGAAAAAATATTATTATTATTATTATTATTATTATTATTATTATTATTATTATTATTATTATTATTATTATTATTATTAGTAGTAGTAGTAGTAGTAGTAGTAGTAGTAATGGTAGTAGTAGTAGTAGAATTAGTAGGTGTAGTTTTTCTAGAAGATTCTGAGGATGAAGATGAAGATGAAATATAGAGATACGTGTGTGTGCGTGTGCGTGTGTGTGTGTGTGTGTGTGTGTGTGTTCATTTTTCTACGTCAAAATAATTTGTTTGAGTAAGTACAGACAACTCTTGACAGCTGTCTTGTCAGTGAGGGAGCATTTGTCCTGGTTGACAAAATAAACAGCAGATCTTTCGTTCAACGGTTCGGTTTGTCCCCAAGACACCGGTGTAGCACTGAGGAGGCGTCGGCTTGGAACTTTCCGATCGGAGATAACGACGAGGCTTATGATAATGGCTTTGCACCCACTGGCCACTAGGGGGTATCTGTGCTGGCTCCTATACGTTGTAATTCCACCAGCTGCGCTCTGATAAAGACTTGGGCCGATGCCAAATACAGCAAAACCTTCTATTAATATTCGAGCCACACGAGGACTTTGTCACTGTAAGAGTCACATTCCATTTTAATTTTTCGTGTAAGGACAAACATTTTAGTGAAACATTTAGTAAAACTGCTCGAGGGAACTCCCATAATATCCACGATGATTTCCAAATGGGACAGTTTGGCCCACTTACAGATGCAGCACCTGACGTTCTATGCATCTCTGCACATGTATGCACTACCTTTGAACCGAGGAGGCGAGTGTGTGTGTGTGTGCGTGTGTGTGTGTGCGCGTGTGGGTGGGAGGCGGGAGGACGGCGGTACTATAAGAGGAGTCAGAGCCTCGGAGGCAGCAACAGGTGATCCAGGTGAAGCTTCCTCGACGCAGCTTCTCCGCCGCAGGTGAGTGAAACCCACGCCACCATAACCCCATCACGGATCCACAACGCCGCCACCTCCCTCTTTTTTTTTTAAATTTAAAGTTCTTAAATATATTTTTTGCGCGACGGGATGCTCGCATTGTTTTTAAGATTTGTTTCAGGTTAGGACACGTGGGAAGGGAAATCCCAAGTAGCGTAAACAGGGTTGTTTTTTGCGGACAGCGTCGCTCAGGTTTTTTTTTTTTTTTTCAATTAATTCTTAATCAGTGGCGTCTAATAAGTTTGTCAGTTCAGTTTTTTTTTTCTTTTATCTTATTGACGGCATGTGAGGCAAGTGTTCCAAAACTTCTTCTGCTTGTGAAAAAGACACACTCTGTGTGTCTCCTCTGGATTAAAATCAATCAGCACGGAAAAAAATGGGTCTTTGTTAAAAATAAATACATTAAATAATCCGTATTCATGCTCACAAGATGACATAGCATGGATTTAAATTGAATATGAAGTATATTTAATTTATAAGAAATGAACAGATTGACACAATTTTAACTCCTGAAAAGTAAAACTGAATGGCAATCTGCCAATTAGTAACCTAATGTAAATCAGTGGCCAGTGACCTATTATGGGTGCAGACCCTCAGTTTGGGAAACTGCTGTTACACCAAATACATGCAGATGCACAGTAAGAAAAGAACAGACCGGGAAATTGCCTCACCTTTCTTCTTGTCAACACAATAATTACACATTTATGACACAATTAAGTAATTTTTTTTTTTTACAAATGCATTATAAATTTTTGAATGGCGTGTTTGTGCACGTATATTTTTCCTTCAGACAGTCATGGCACCCAGAGAGAGAGGGACGGCTCCTTCGTCGCCGCCAAATGGTAGGTACCCCCTCCCTCCGGAATCAAAGTCCACCGGCTGATTTGTGATTTTCCAACATCTTGTAACGCTTCCTCGTCCATCCCACCTGCCGCCTGCCCGTCAGACGATGACGTGCCCACTAAGGGTGAACAATTCCCGCCGTACTACTCCACCGTGGACCTGGTGCACCAGGAGCCCGAGGAGGAAAATGATCCGTGGGATCTTCCCGAGCTCAAGGACACGGGCGTCAAGTGGTCAGGTGAGGCGGCTGGAACAAAAGCCCTTTTAACGGCGAGCGGGCCGGAGATCCCTACAGCAAAGCTGACGAAGAGGTTCTGAATCACTGTGTTTAACCCCACAGAGTTGGACACAAAGGGGAAGGTCATGCGTGTGCTGACCGGCATTGTGAAGTTCATTCTGCTCCTGCTCTTCCTCTACATCTTCATCTGCTCGCTGGACGTCCTCAGCTCGGCTTTCCAGCTGGTCGGAGGTGAGAAGGGAATCAAGATAATAATAATGATTAAAAGAAAAAACAAAAACCAGAATGATGTCGGCTTTAATGTACTTAATAATGCTGCTGCTTGTGTGATGCGGAGGAGCTAACGCCAGGGTGCGGTGTGTGTTTGCGTGTGCTCAGGCAAAGTCGCCGGCGACATCTTCCAGGAGAACGCCGTGCTGGCCAACCCAGTGGCCGGCCTGGTTATCGGCGTGATGGTCACCGTGCTGGTGCAGAGCTCCAGCACCTCGTCCTCCATCGTGGTCAGCATGGTGTCGTCAGGATGTAAGTGGTCGGCACGAGCGCACACACACACACACACACACACACACACACTCACATCATGCTGCTTAAACCCCTTCAGTGCTGGATGTGAAGTCGGCCGTGCCGATCATCATGGGCGCCAACATCGGGACCTCCGTCACTAACACCATCGTGGCCATGATGCAGGCGGGAGATAGAAACGAGTTCCGCAGGTGCTTATTCGCCGCTCGACCAACAAAAAAAACGAAAAAAATCAACGAAATCTCTTCACGGTGGTCAGTTTCTAAATGTTGTTCTGCACTTCTCAGGGCGTTCGCTGGTGCCACCGTTCACGACTTCTTCAACTGGCTGTCTGTGCTGATCCTGCTGCCCCTGGAGGTATTACGGGCGTCCTGTTCAGGCTCACCCAACTCCTCATCGACACCTTCAACATCCAGTCGGGCGAGGACGCCCCCGAACTGCTCAATGTCATCACCGACCCGCTCACCGACTCCATCATTCAGGTAGAGAGCCTGTCCCACGACATGGTAGCACAGTGGAAAAAGCCCTCCTCGCCTGTGAAACCTCGTGACGGTCGCACCTTTTTTACTGCACAATTTGTTCCGAATCAGCGTAATGACCCACAACCCTGTGATCTTCTGCCCGTCTCTTAGCTGGACAAGTCTGTCATTGACCGCATCGCCACTGGCGACCCTGAAGCCAGAAACATGAGCATGGTCAAGAGATGGTGTGTCACAAACAGCACCACGGTAAGCAGACTGTTGTCGAAAGTTCACGCTTGAAAACACGTGACGGTGCTGCCCGGGTCGACTCTTTAATTACTGATATTGTTTTCGAACGGGGACTGGTGCTGCCTCCAGGGTTAGATCACTTTGCTCAAGAAGACATGTTATGTTATTTCATCAACACTGACCCAACTTGCGCATTTATTTCTGTTCTACTTCGATTCCATTTACTTAGTTAAACAAG
The DNA here is from genome assembly GCA_009823395.1 of Thamnaconus septentrionalis. Taxonomy (NCBI): domain Eukaryota; kingdom Metazoa; phylum Chordata; class Actinopteri; order Tetraodontiformes; family Monacanthidae; genus Thamnaconus; species Thamnaconus septentrionalis. The sequence goes on along the minus strand of CM020508.1, from coordinate 4,216,056 downwards.
GCTTTATCATTTGTTTTTTTGTTTTACAGGTTTTGCAAAACGAGACAGTGGCGACCTGCGTCAACGCCACCTCGCCGTGCTACGTGGTCGGCGACCAGTTCCTGCAGGAAGTGAACAAGACGTTGACGGATTACATTGAAAAATGTAAGTGACAAATTCTGAAGGCCCTCTGAGTGAAACATTAGATAACAGCAACAGCCGGCTCCTCTTGGAAAACAACGGCTGCCTTTCAGCTTCAACATGGACTTTTCTCCCAAATCAATGGGGTCCATTCACGCTGCTCCTGCAGAGGCCCCTGGGCACAACGAGACTGTAAAATAGGTCCCTTCTTCACTTCAACCGGACTGCGTTTTTTAGGGAAATACTTTGTGTCTGAGTGAGGTCAAGGGGTTTAAAGCAGCTTCTGATTAATATGCAACCTTCTGGGTTTTTTATTTCCAAATTGCTGGGAAAGTGTTGAGGAGAGAAAACCAACAAAAAAGAAAAGAGGACTACACCGTGCATTTAAAAAATTTTTTTTTTTTTTTTGCGTTAAAGTGACTCATACATGCACAGCTGACTATTTTTAGCCCTAAAACACGGAAGCCGGCGGCTCTGACGCTCAATTACACCTTTTACACGTTGCAGGCAATCACATCTTTGCCAACGTTGACCTTCCGGACCTGGCGATTGGCCTCATCCTACTAGCTACTTCGCTGCTCATCCTCTGCACCTGCCTCATCTTAATTGTCAAGCTGCTCAACTCCATGCTGAAGGGCCAGGTGGCCGTGGTCATCAAGAAGGTGCTCAACACAGGTACGAGGGTGGAGAAGAAAAAGCAAAAAGGAGACAACTGTGTGTTTGCTGTACTTCGCCTGTTTGATAGTCGGCACATCTGCCTGGTGGTGTTGCACGATGAGCAGAGCAGGCACAGTCAATCTACCCTGCTGCTCTCCGACCAGCCTCCAGGTTCTGCCAGTCCTGTTGTGTGGGCGAGAGGAAGCTCAGGCACAAATGCTACGGCGTTCCAAGTCAGCAAGACATGAGGGTTTCGTTTGCTCACCCACTTGTGTCCCATCTCAGACTTCCCCTTCCCCTTCGGCTGGGTCACGGGCTACATTGCCATCATGGTGGGAGCGGGTATGACCTTCATCGTCCAGAGCAGCTCCGTCTTCACCTCGGCTATAACGCCTCTCGTCGGTAAGCTGGCTGTTTCCAGATTTTTTCTCTCATTTTATTTTTCTTCTTTTTCCCCTTCAGGAATTATTTATAACGCCTCTGCCTTCTTTCATCAGGTATCGGAGTCATTAGCCTGGAGAGAGCCTACCCTCTGACGCTGGGGTCAAATATTGGGACAACAACCACCAGTATCCTGGCAGCCATGGCCAGCACAGGGGATCGGCTGGCCAACTCCTTGCAGGTAAGACGACGTGGTACGAAAAGATGTTCATCCAGGAATCCAAATTCTCTAAGTTACACTGCCTCTGACCGTGAACATTCTGACAGCGCTCAACTACACTGCCCCAGTGATTAGACTCCTCAGTTTCTCCTTTGATAAATATGTTGGCTTTTAGCTTGGACGATGCAAACATGGATTTTGGGTCAATCTCATTCTGCTTCTCCCATACCGTTCTGACTGGGGCTCTAAACAATAACTTTTGAGGTTCACCCTTCACATGCAGTGGACTGTCTTTATCGACTCTATTGAAGTTCTACTGATTGTCACGTACCGGAACAATGCAAATCTTGTCCTCCACATTTGAGCTGCTACCTCAGCATTGCTGAGCTTGTGAATCGCTGTGTGATTTAACCCCTCAAGTCCAATCGTTGATGCCGAGTTCTGAGCAGGGAGCTTCTGGTTAGCGTTTTATAGTCATTCAAAGACAAAAAACAAAAAGAAGTACATCATCTTCAGTCTGCAAGAGACTAAAGATGATGTATCCCCCTTTTCCCATTTTGAAGTGTAGAGGAAATGGTAAAAAGTTGGAACCAGGACTAGGAGTCTTTATTCAGTATGCAGATTCTTAAAACAACCTTTTTTTCATTTTCCCTTATGTTCTCCTTCAGATTGCACTCTGCCATTTCTTCTTCAACATTTTTGGCATTGCAATTTGGTACCCCATCCCTTTCATGAGGCTGCCCATCAGGCTGGCCAGAGGGCTGGGGAACCGCACAGCCAAGTACCGCTGGTTTGCCATCCTTTACCTCATCCTTTGCTTCCTGGTGTTGCCCCTGACCGTATTTGGCCTGTCCATGGCCGGCTGGCAGGTCCTGGTGGGCGTGGCCGTGCCCCTCGCGGCGCTGCTCATTGTGGTCATCATCATCAATGTGATGCAGAGCCGCTGGCCGGACCGCCTGCCCAGAGTGTTGCGCTCATGGGACTTCCTGCCCCGCCCCTTGCACTCAATGGCACCGTGGGACGCCGTGGTGACCTCGTGCCTGACGGGCTGCGGAAAGCACTGCTGCTGCTGTTGCAAGTGCAAGTGTTGCACAAGTGTTGAGCAAATGGAGACAAAGGACATCAAGATCTACGACAATCCGGCCATGTCCAAGGACGAGGAAAAGGATTTTAACTATGTAACACAATTTTAAAATTCCTGATGTAACCAACTCTGTGCAATTGAACTCTGTACTTGGAACACGCTTGTTCTCCACTCCTCAGGGTGTCGTATGATTCTGATTCTTCCTTTTTTGGGACAATGAACTGAGCACCGTTGTGAACACGGTCCTCCATAATGCTGGGGAAGTGTTGGACATATATAAAATGTTTTCTTTGAATTTTTCTTTTTAAAGTACAATTTCTGATACTCAGTCTCTGCTAGGATGTCACGCTGAGTGTTTTTTTTTTTTTTTTCTCGATTTTCTTTATTTTTGTATGATACGAGTTAAGAGGCCTTTGGGATGATCATCTTTGAAATTGGTTATGCCAAAATGTCTGATGTAGCATTTGAAGTGTGTTTTGTTTCTCAGTATTTAATATTGCATAATGTTTGTGAATAATAAAATTTGTATTTTTAAAGCATAGGTTGAAGTCCCCCTTTTTAATCCTGCCTGAGCTCTATGCAGATGACTCTCACTTGATATTTAAAATGTCACCATGATTCTCAGTTGCACCTCAGATGTCTACAGTGTAATCAAAATTTCAAATGGCTTCTTTTATGTCAGTTGCTATGTTCTAGGTTGTTGCAGCTAAGGTTTGATCAAAGCACCATACAGATTTTAGATTAAACATAACATTGTTAAGGCACCAAAAGGAAAATAACACTTTTATTTTCCATTGACCAAGCTACCATTTTCCCATTTAAATGTTAATAATGTAATGTCCCATTTAAATCTGTGTAATCTGGAAAATAAGTTCACTTAAAAAATTTAAAATTGTGTCCCATGACACAAGTTGCATACCTGAATCAATTTTCTTTTTAACTGCGGTTTGTCAGGCCGGGACTTGAAGCAGGACTCAGACGCAGAGGTTTACAGGAATCAAGCAACTTTATTCCACAAGCAATCGATCTCTAGCCAGAGCGATCAAATAAACAGGCTGTGAAACTCCTAATCACTCAGGGCTATCAGGAAAACTAACAAAAAAAAACAAAAAAAAACACTCTTGACGACAAGGCACTGTCCACAAATGTCCAAAATAATCAAACCTAAATGTATTCTAAGATGATAACAAAATCAAAATCACTCGCAAGGAGGAAAAAGACTGACTAGCAAAAGCCTACTTTAACAAAACTTAGCATAAAAAAACAAAAAAAAAAAACACTCGACCTCGAGGAACAACTGACTTCTTGTGAAATCTTTAGGCTGTGAGCGGGTTCAGGGAACGCAGACTATTTGAACACACAAGGTAACAAGGCACAGCTGGAAACAATGGGTAATTGGGTCAGACGAACAAGTGGAACATGAGGTTGTGATCTGAAACGAGAGGAAGTTGTCAAAAAAAACAAAAAAAAAACAGGAAATGACGAGACAAAACCCCAAGATGAGGCAAAACCTCAACACGGTGTGACAGAACCCCCTTCTCGGACCGGCTACCAGACGGTCCAGGATGCTCCCGGTGAAAATCATTGAGGAGAGTAGAGTCTAAAATGAATCTAGCAGGAACCCATCGTCTTCCCTCTGGGCTGTAACCCACCCAGTCCACCAGGTACTGCCTGCCCTGACCCCTGTTGCGTACAGCTAACATGCGCTTGACCTTGTAAACCGGCCCACCGTCAACCATCACTGGAGGTGGCGGGAGGGTCGGGACCATGGAACTTTCCTTGGCGGGCTTGACCTGGCTGACGTGGAATGAACTGAGGGATTGAGGAAGGCGGAGACGGAAAGCAGCGCGTCCGATGACCTTGGCGATGGGGAAGGGACCCACGAACCTTGGAGCCAACTTCTTCGAGGTGGAGATTCTTGGCAGAAAGCCACACTTTCTGGCCCGGCTGGTAGGAGGGTGCACACCTCCTGCTGCAGTCCGCTGCCTTCTTGGTCCGGTCACCTTGGTGGATGAGAACCTGTCGGGCGGCAGCCATGGCGATAGCCAAGGGAACCGACACTTCGGGCTCTTGGGCGGTGAACACTGGAGGATCATAACCGTAGGCGCACTTGAAGGGGGAAAACCCTGTGGCAGAGGTGGGCACACTCGACCCAGACCAGGTGCTTGCTCCATGTCGAGGGGTTCTGGGACACTAGGCACCGGAGGCCGGTTTCCAACAGCTGGTTGAGGCGTTCGGTCTGACCACTGGACTCTGGGTGGTAGCCAGAGGTCAGGCTGACCGTGGCTCCAATGAGTCTGCAGAACCGGGACAAATTGGGGCCCCCGGTCCGACACTATGTCTCTGGGGACTCCATGAGTTCTGAAGATTTTGTGGATCATGATTTCGGCCAATTCTTGGGCTGAGGGCAGCTTAGGTAAGGCGATGAATCTAGTCCTCTTCGAAAACCTGTCTACCACAGTGAGGACTGGTGTTGCCTTGGGAGACCGGGAGCCCCGTGACGAAGTCCATTGAGATGTTGGCCCACGGTCTGGAGGGAATGGGTAGAGGTTGTAGAAGTCCCATGCGCGGTTGAGTGGACACCTTGTTCCTGGCACAGACTGGGCATGCCTCAATGTACTCCCGAACCTCCGGTTCCATTGAAGGCCACCAGAACCTCCGGGAGATAGAAGACATTGTTCGCCGGACTCCCGGATGACAGGAAAGCAGTGAGGAATGGGTCCAATAAATCACCTGTGGGCGCAGATTGGCAGGGACGTATAATCGATTCTCGGGGCACCCACTAGGTGGCGGAGCCTCACCATTAGCTTGCTTAACCTCGTTTTCTATCTGCCAAGACACCGCTCCGACCACACGTCAGTGGAAGGATAGGGCTGGGCTCTTTGGCAACAGGCTCATAGAGACGAGACAGGGCATCAGGCTTGACATTCTGAGATCCTAGCCTGTAAGAAAGAAAAGGAGAAGCGGTTAAAGAACAGCACCCACCTGGCGAGAATTCAGTCTTAGCTTTGCGTATGTATTCCAGGTTCTTGTGGTCAGTCCAGACAATGAATGGGTGTTTGGCCCCCTCCAGCCAATGCCTCCACTCCTCCAGGGCCACCTTGACAGCCAGCAGTTCCCGGTTGCCGATGTCGTAGTTGCGTTCAGCCTTGGACAACCGCCTAAACAGAAAGGCACAGGGGTGCATCTTCCCATCCTTCTGATCATTGAGGACGGCACCAACCCCCTCCAGAGATGCGTTCACCTCTACAATAAACTGTCGTTGGGGATCCGGCATCAAAAGAATCGGGGCAGTGGTGAAACGAACCTTGAGGTCTTTGAACGCGGCCTCGGCCTCAGGAGTCCAGGTCTTAATGTCCCATCTTTTTTCTCTACAAAGAAAAACCCGGCCCCAGCAGCAGAAGACGAAGGGCGGATAAGACCTGCTTTCAATGAGGTCTGCATGTAATCTAATCAATTGATCATATTGCAACCCCAACTGAGCAGCCAACCCCCAGTCCATCATACACTTATCAGCCCCAGAGTCAATTAGTGCCCGCAGATTGGTTGAAACTGCATGGTGAGAGATTATCACTGGTGTGAGAGCGGTGAGACCTCACCGTCTTGGGTCCTTTGACGGGGCATGAAGCCACGAGATGGGAGTTCTTGCCACAGTAAAAGCAACACCCCTGAGCTTGTCGCCGTTCCTCCGGAGTCAGACGCGCCCGGCCAAGCTGCATTGGTTCGTCCACTTCAGTTGTGGGTGATGCCTGGCTCTGCTCTGGGACTGGACCTTGGGGATTCTGTTCTGGCGGGACCCAGGGACGCGGAAACCGCCCAGGTGTGCTTCTGGCCTCCCGCTGCTGCTTGAGTTCGTGGATCCGGTTATCCGTACCAATAGCGAGGGCGATGAGGGAATCCAAATCAGCTGGAAGGTCCAGAGGGATCAGCCGATCCTGGACAGGCACCGACAACCCCTTCAGGAACATGTCGTACAACACAGTCTCGTTCCACCCACTCTCCGCCGCCAGTGTCCGGAATCGGGTGGCATAGTCGCAGACTGAGCTGCCTCCCTGTCGCAGCCCGCTCAGCTCCCTTGCTTTCTCTCGGTTCGTTGCCACAGGATCGAAGGTCCTCTTGAGCCCATCCTGGAAGTCGTGGAGTGATCGGCAAAGGGGTGAGTCCCGATCCCACTCCGCGGTGGCACGCATCCTCACTCTCCCGGATAAATGGGAGGCCATGAAGGCTATCTTGGAGCGGTCAGCGGTGAAGGCTTGCGGGGAATGCTCAAAGTGAATTGAACAGTCAATAAGGAAGGCTTTGTACTGACCCGGTTCTCCTGAGAATTGCTCGAGGGTCGCCAACCTGATCCCTGCTCCCCCTCCCATTGTGGCTGCATCCGGAGACGGGGGCAGCGCTGCAGGTTTAGGGCGCTGCCTGACAAAACTGACCAGGTCCTGGATCTGAGAGGCCAGCTGGCTCACCTGGGCAGTCATGGCTTCGTGGAATTCCTCCTGGCGAGAGATTGTTGCGCTCCGGGCACGCAGCGCATCTGCGAGCTGGTATGCCTCTGCTGAGTCCATACTGGCCAGAGTGTAATGTCAGGCCGGGACTTGAAGCAGGACTCAGACACAGAGGTTTACAGGAATCAAGCAACTTTATTCCACAAGCAATCGATCTCTAGTTAGAGCGATCAAATAAATAGGCTGTGAAACTCCTAATCACTCAGGGCTATCAGGAAAACTAACTAAGAACAAAAAAAAAAAAAAAAAAAAATCACTCCTAAGGAGGACAAGGAACCATGTCCAAAATAATCAAACCTAAATGTATTCTAAGATGATAACAAAATCAAAATCACTCGCAAGGAGGAAAAAGACTGACTAACAAACAAAAGCCTACTTTAATAACAAAACTCAGCATAAAAAAAATCAAAAAAAAAAATCACTCGCCCTACTGTGAAATCTTTAGGCTGTGAGCAGGTTTGGGGCTAGCCGTGATGGACAAAGACACTCCTGCACAAGACAAGGGGAACGCAGACTATTTGAACACCCAAGGTAACAATGCACAGCTGGAAACAATGGGTAATTGGGTAAGACGAACAGGTGGAACATGAGGAGAGGTTGTGATCTGAAACGAGAGGAAGTTGTCAAAATAAAACAGGAAATGACGAGACAAAACCCCAAGACGAGACAAAACCTCACCACGGTGTGACACGGTTCTAAAGCGGCACCAATGTCTACCTGTACACATGCTGGAAAACACAATTTATTGTTTCTCAGTGTGCTGTTGTTGAGGGGTACAGGCTAATTATGCTAAGAACAGTAACAACAGGCTTTTGCCGACTTGCCACTGAAATGTCATCACTTATCAATCAATATCCACCTTCTGAGGTAAATGGATTCTTGCAACAGAGTTGCATGAGCTCCTCTTTGTCTTCTGCCAAAGTTGTAAAGTCCTGATGGGGCGTTGTGTCAGTAATGGCAGAGATGTCGTTCATCTCTGTCAATCAATGAATCATGAAAAAAGGGATTTTGAGACTATCATTTCAAAGGAAGGAAGGGGAAAAATACTTTGTGTTGCTTTAAGTAGCATTCCGTCAGAGCTGAGGGTCAGACTGTTTGTTCTCCTCTAATCTTGTCACGCCGCCCACGCTGCTCCTGCCGTTGCCCTTCCCATCTTTACAACGTGTGGGAACAACAGAAACCTCCACGTTCAGCACAGTCAAGATCCAAAAGAGCCTCATCATCGGCTTCACTTCACTCGATGTAACTTATCAGAGCTTGCACACTTCTGTCATTGATTCCCCCCCACCCTCCCTGTCTATCAGTCAGGTTAAGCTTAAGGATCTAAGAACTGGGGATAGAAAGGGTCATTTTAGTCTGGTTGTAGTTGCGGTTATTGAGCTTTGTGCCTTGTGTGTGTCACACAGAAATCCAGCGGTGTAATCCCTTGCTGGAGAAGCAGAGAGTAAACTTCCACCTCTTTTAATCATCGGGCACATGCACCAGAGATATCCGACTGATGACCAAGAATGTACTATAATCTCAGCGCCGTCGTTGTTTTGAAATTTCCTTTAATTTCTGCGCTGTCAAAAAACCTGAGCCCGAGTTCAGGCAAAGTGTAATATTGACCCTGGCAGGAGAGCAAACAGAGAGGGTGGCCAGGATTATTTATTTTGACTTCTTCATTATTTGTATGGAGCAAAACCATTTCCTGGGTTTCAACATTTGCCTCAATTTCTTCATACATACATACAAATCTTCAAAAAAAAAAAAAGAAAAGAAAAGAAAAGAAAAAAATGCTATCAGCCTTTTGCAATATAATGGCTCAGCATTGTTCACAGAGATATCAGCAGAGACGCTGACGGGATTAGGCTCCGTCCGGTTTTAAATTGTCCCCGGAGGAAATGATTTCACTGATCCACAGTCCAGCATTGGTCAAAGTTGTAAAAGTTGTAAAAACAAATTGGTCCTGGAATTGACACATGATTGTTTTGGGTTTTTTTTGCCAGCTCATTTACAACATTTCAGGTTGTTTGTGTAGGTCTGGGTGTGGATTTGGGGAGATTTCAATAATAAAATAAATAACAACAATAATAATCGACATAATCCGATTTACCCATGCCTGTAAAAGGTAACATAAGTAAAACATAAATAGATTAGATCGTGTGTGAGCGCGCGCGCGCGTCGCGCACGGCAGGGGGAAGGAGGGAGGAGGGCGGTGCTATAGAGGAGTCAGAGCCTCGGAGGCAGCAACAGGTGATCCAGAAGAAGCTTCCTCGACGCGCAGCTCAGAGCTTCTCCGCCACAGGTGAGTGAAACCCACGCCACCATAACCCCATCACGGATCCACAACGCCGCCACTTCCCTCTTTTTTAATTTAAAGTTCTTAAATATATTTTTTGCGAGACGGGATGCTCGCATTGTTTTTAAGATTTGTTTCAGGTTAGGACACGTGGGAAGGGAAATCCCAAGTAGCGTAAACAGGGTTGTTTTTTGCGGACAGCGTCGCTCAGGTTTTATTTTTTAATTAATTCTTAATCAGTGGCGTCTAATAAGTTTGTCAGTTCAGTTTTTTTTCTTTTATCTTATTGACGGCATGTGAGGCAAGTGTTCCAAAACTTCTTCTGCTTGTGAAAAAGAAAAAAATGGGTCTTTGTTAAAAATAAATACATTAAATAATCCGTATTCATGCTCACAAGATGACATAGCATGGATTTAAATTGAATATGAAGTATATTTAATTTATAAGAAATGAACAGATTGACACAATTTTAACTCCTTGTGGCAAGGCGCAGAGGGCCCAGGTGGGCTTCGAACCCTAGGCTCCCGGGTAACAGCCATGCGCGCTTCACCATTCGGCCAAAGGGACATTCCTTTGGTCAAGTGGCCAGGGCGCATGATCTATTGGAGGCATAGTGACAGGACCGCCACTGTCACATCCTGAAAAGTAAAACTGAATGGCAATCTGCCAATTAGTAACCTAATGTAAATCAGTGGCCAGTGACCTATTATGGGTGCAGACCCTCAGTTTGGGAAACTGCTGTTACACCAAATACATGCAGATGCACAGTAAGAAAAGAACAGACAGGAAATTGCCTCACCTTTCTTCTTGTCAACACAGTAATTACACATTTATGACACAATTAAGTAGTTGTTTTTTTTTATAAATGCATTATAAATTTTTGAATGCCGTGTTTGTGCACGTATATTTTTCCTTCAGACAGTCATGGCTCCAAGAGAGAGAGGGACGGCTCCTTCGTCGCCGCCAAATGGTAGGTACCCCCTTCCTCCGGAATCAAAGTCCACCGGCTGATTTGTGATTTTCCAACATCTTGTAACGCTTCCTCGTCCATCCCACCTGCCGCCTGCCCGCCAGTCGACGATGACGTGCCCACTAAGGGTGAACAATTCCGCCAGTACTACTCCACCACGGACCTGGTGCACCAGGAGCCCGAGGAGGAAAATGATCCGTGGGATCTTCCCGAGCTCAAGGACACGGGCGTCAAGTGGTCAGGTGAGGCGGCTGGAACAAAAGCCCTTTTAATGGCGAGCGGGCCGGAGATCCCTACAGCAAAGCTGACGAAGAGGTTCTGAATCACTGTGTTTAACCCCACAGAGTTGGACACAAAGGGGAAGGTCATGCGTGTGCTGACCGGCATTGTGAAGTTCATTCTGCTCCTGCTCTTCCTCTACATCTTCATCTGCTCGCTGGACGTCCTCAGCTCGGCTTTCCAGCTGGTCGGAGGTGAGAAGGGAATCAAGATAATAATAATGATTAAAAGAAAAAACAAAAACCAGAATGATGTCGGCTTTAATGTACTTAATAATGCTGCTGCTTGTGTTTATGCGGAGGAGCTAACGCCAGCGTGCGGTGTGTGTTTGCGTGTGCTCAGGCAAAGTCGCCGGCGACATCTTCCAGGAGAACGCCGTGCTGGCCAACCCAGTGGCCGGCCTGGTGATCGGCGTGATGGTCACCGTGCTGGTGCAGAGCTCCAGCACCTCGTCCTCCATCGTGGTCAGCATGGTGTCGTCAGGATGTAAGTGGTCGGCACGAGCGCACACACACACACACACACACACACACACACTCACATCATGCTGCTTAAACCCCTTCAGTGCTGGATGTGAAGTCGGCCGTGCCGATCATCATGGGCTCCAACATCGGGACCTCCGTCACTAACACCGTCGTGGCCATGATGCAGGCGGGAGATAGAAACGAGTTCCGCAGGTGCTTATTCACCGCTCGACCAACAAAAAAAATCAACGAAAAAAATCAACGAAATCTCTTCATGATGGTCAGTTTCTAAATGTTGTTCTGCGCTTCTCAGGGCGTTCGCTGGTGCCACCGTTCACGACTTCTTCAACTGGCTGTCTGTGCTGATCCTGCTGCCCCTGGAGGTGGCCACGGGCGTCCTGTTCAGGCTCACCCAACTCCTCATCGACACCTTCAACATCCAGTCGGGCGAGGACGCCCCCGAACTGCTCAATGTCATCACCGACCCGCTCACCGACTCCATCATTCAGGTAGAGAGCCTGTCCCACGACATGGTAGCACAGTGGAAAAAGCCCTCCTCGCCTGTGAAACCTCGTGACGGTCGCACCTTTTTTACTGCACAATTTGTTCCGAATCAGCGTAATGACCCACAACCCTGTGATCTTCTGCCCGTCTCTTAGCTGGACAAGTCTGTCATTGACCGCATCGCCACTGGCGACCCTGAAGCCAGAAACATGAGCCTGGTCAAGAGATGGTGTGTCACAAACAGCACCACGGTAAGCAGACTGTTGTCGAAGGTTCACGCTTGAAAACACGTGACGGTGCTGCCCGGGTCAACTCTTTAATTACTGATATTGTTTTTGCACGGCGACTGGTGCTGCCTCCAGGGTTAGATCACTTTGCTCAAGAAGACATGTTATGTTATTTCATCAACACTGACCCAACTTGCGCATTTATTTCTGTTCTACTTCGATTCCATTTACTTAGTTAAACAAGGCTTTATCATTTGTTTTTTTGTTTTACAGGTTTTGCAAAACGAGACAGTGGCGAACCTGCGTCAACGCCACCTCGCCGTGCTATGTGGTCGGCGACCAGTTCTTGCAGGAGGTGAACAAGATGTTGACGGATTACATTGAAAAATGTAAGTGACAAATTCTGAAGGCCCTCTGAGTGTATGAAACATTAGACAACAGCAACAGCCGGCTCCTCCACCATAAAATAGGTCCCTTCTTCACTTCAACCCGACTGCGTTTTTTAGGGAAATACTTTGTGTCTGAGTGAGGTCAAGGGGTTTAAAGCAGCTTCTGATTAATATGCAACCTTCTGGGTTTTTTTTTATTTCCAAATTGCTGGGAAAGTGTTGAGGAGAGAAAACCAACAAAAAAGAAAAGAGGACTACACCGTGCATTTTTTTTTTTTTTGCTTTAAAGTGACTCATACATGCACAGCTGACTATTTTTAGCCCTAAAACACGGAAGCCGGCGGCTCTGACGCTCAATTACGCCTTTTACACGTTGCAGGCAATCACATCTTTGCCAACGTTGACCTTCCGGACGTGGCGATTGGCCTCATCCTACTAGCTGCTTCGCTGCTCATCCTCTGCACCTGCCTCATCTTAATTGTCAAGCTGCTCAACTCCATGCTGAAGGGCCAGGTGGCCGTGGTCATCAAGAAGGTGCTCAACACAGGTACGAGGGTGGGTGGGAAAAAAAGCAAAAAGGAGACAACTGTGTGTTTGCTGTACTTCGCCTGTTTGATAGTCGGCACATCTGCCTGGTGGTGTTGCCCGATGAGCAGAGCAGGCACAGTCAATCTACCCTGCTGCTCTCCGACCAGCCTCCAGGTTCTGCCAGTCCTGTTGTGTGGGCGAGAGGAAGCTCAGGCACAAATGCTATGGCGTTCCAAGTCAGCAAGACATGAGGGTTTCGTTTGCTCACCCACTTGTGTCCCATCTCAGACTTCCCCTTCCCCTTCGGCTGGGTCACGGGCTACATTGCCATCATGGTGGGAGCGGGTATGACCTTCATCGTCCAGAGCAGCTCCGTCTTCACCTCGGCTATAACGCCTCTCGTCGGTAAGCTGGCTGTTTTCCAGATTTTTTCTCTCATTTATTTATTTTTCTTCTTTTTCCCCTTCAGGAATTATTTATAACGCCTCTGCCTTCTTTCATCAGGTATCGGAGTCATTAGCCTGGAGAGAGCCTACCCTCTGACGCTGGGGTCAAATATTGGGACAACAACCACCAGTATCCTGGCAGCCATGGCCAGCACAGGGGATCGGCTGGCCAACTCCTTGCAGGTAAGACGACGTGGTACGAAAAGATGTTCATCCAGGAATCCAAATTCTCTAAGTTACACTGCCTCTGACCGTGAACATTCTGACAGCGCTCAACTACACTGCCCCAGTGATTAGACTCCTCAGTTTCTCCTTTGATAAATATGTTGGCTTTTAGCTTGGACGATGCAAACATGGATTTTGGTTTTTGTCTCCTGCTTCACTTTTAGTGTTAATTCTCCCATACCTTTGTTCTGACTGGGACTCTAAACAATAACTTTTGAGGTTCACCCTTCACATGCAGTGGACTGTCTTTATCGACTCTATTGAAGTTCTACTGATTGTCACGCATGCGGAACAATGCAAATCTTGTCCTCCACATTTGAGCTGCTACCTCAGCATTGCTGAGCTTGTGAATCGCTGTGTGATTTAACCCCTCAAGTCCAATCGTTGATGCCGAGTTCTGAGCAGGGAGCTTCTGGTTAGGATTTTATAGTCATTCAAAGACAAAAAACAAAAAGAAGTACATCATCTTTAGTCTGCAAGAGACTAAAGATGATGTATCCCCCTTTTCCCATTTTGAAGTGTAGAGGAAATGGTAAAAAGTTGGAACCAGGACTAGGAGTCTTTATTCAGTATGCAGATTCTTAAAACAACCTTTTTTTTTATTTTCCCTTATGTTCTCCTTCAGATTGCACTCTGCCATTTCTTCTTCAACATTTTTGGCATCGTAATTTGGTACCCCATCCCTTTCATGAGGCTGCCCATCAGGCTGGCCAGAGGGCTGGGGAACCGCACAGCCAAAATACCGCTGGTTTGCCATCCTTTACCTCATCCTTTGCTTCCTGGTGTTCCCCCTGACCGTATTTGGCCTGTCCATGGCCGGCTGGCAGGTCCTGGTGGGCGTGGCCGTGCCCTCGCGGCGCTGCTGCTCATTGTGGTCATCATCATCAATGTGATGCAGAGCCGCTGGCCGGACCGCCTGCCCAGAGTGTTGCGCTCATGGGACTTCCTGCCCGCCCCTTGCACTCAATGGCACCGTGGGGCGCCGTGGTGACCTCGTGCCTGACGGGCTGCGGAAAGCACTGCTGCTGCTGTTGCAAGTGCAAGTGTTGCACAAGTGTTGAGCAAATGGAGACAAAGGACATCAAGATCTACGACAATCCGGCCATGTCCAAGGACGAGGAAAAGGATTTTAACTATGTAACACAATTTTAAAATTCCTGATGTAACCAACTCTGTGCAATTGAACTCTGTACTTGGAACACGCTTGTTCTCCACTCCTCAGGGTGTCGTATGATTCTGATTCTTCCTTTTTTGGGACAATGAACTGAGCACCGATGTAAACACGGTCCTCCATAATGCTGGGGAAGTGTTGGACATATATAAAATCTGTTTTCTTTGAATTTTATCTTTTTAAAGTATAATTTCTGATACTCTGTTATAGGATGTCACGCTTTTTCGATTTTATCTTTATTTATGTATGATACGAGTTAAGAGGCCTTTAGGATGATGTTCATCTTTGAACTTGGTTATGCCAAAATGTCTGATGTAGCATTTGTGTGTATGTATCATAAATGTGTGTTTTGTTTCTCAGTATTTAATATTGCATAATGTTTGTGAATAATAAAATTTGTATTTTTAAAGCGTAGGTTGAAGTCCCCCTTTTTAATCCTGCCTGAGCTCTATGCAGATGACTCTCACTTGATATTTAAAATGTCACCATGATGCTCACAGTTGCACCTCAGATGTCTACAGTATCATCAAAATTTCAAATGGTTTCTTTTATGTCGGTTGCTATGTTCTAGGTTGTTGCAGCTAAGGTTTGATCAAAGCACCATACAGATTTTAGATTAAAAGTAACATTGTTAAGGCACCAAAAGGAAAATAACACTTTTATTTTCCATTGACTAAGCTACCATTTTCCCATTTAAATGTTAAAAATGTAATGTCCCATTTAAATCTGTGTAATCTGGAAAATAAGTTCTCTTAAAAATTTAAATTGGTGTCCCATGACACAAGTTGCATACCTGAATCAATTTTCTTTTTAACTGTGGTTTAAAAGTGGCACCAATGTCTACCTGTACACATGCTGGAAAACACAATGTATTGTTCCTCCGTGTGCTGTTGTTGAGGGGTACAGGCTAATCATGCTAAGAACAGTAACAACAGACGCTGGAATTGACACTTGATTGTTTTTGGTTTTTTTGCCAGCTCATTTACAACATTTCAGGTTGTTTTTGTAGGTCTGGGTGTGGATTTGGGGAGATTTCAATAATAAAATAAATAACAACAATAATAATTAACATAATCCAATTTACCCATGCCTGTAAAAGGAGAAAAAATCGCATTTTTAGAAAAACAAAAAACAAAAAAAAGTAGATCGTGTGGGAGCGCGCGCGTCGCGCACGGCAGGGGGAAGGATGGAGGAGGGCGGTGCTATAGAGGAGGTGGAGCCTCGGAGGCAGCAACAGGTGATCCAGATGAAGCTTCCTCGACGCGCAGCCCAGAGCTTCTCCGCCACAGGTGAAACCATCACCAGGGGCGAAAATCCCTCTTCATTGTTGGGGGGAACAATAAACAGTAACATTTCAGAGAGTAATTCCTGTGGGGGACATTAAAAATAAATGCTATATTTTTTGCTGTATTGTGATATTTCCAAGTGGTATTGGTTGGTGGGTTTCAATTGCACCAGTTAAGCCCAAACAGAATTTCTTTGCTAACCATTAACACTGGTCTGATCACGATTACAGCAGCTTAACAAGAACTAAAAGCTCAATACAAGTTCTAAAACTAGAAGAAACACTTCAGTGAATAACTATACAAGATCAAACTACTCTTCCAACATCTGTTTTATTCAAGCAACCAGCAACAAGATGAAATCTGAAGACACAGATTAAAATTATAAAGTGCAACTGATTATAAAACACAACGTAAAAAAAGAAAACAAACTTTTATACATTTTAAATATAAAGTGCAAATGAACATGCTACAAATGTCAAATATACACACCTGTATACATTTAAATTATAAAGTGCAACTAGAACGATAGATAAAATACAATCTTTTCTTCATTGGAACTGAAGAGCCATCCATGTACACAAATGTATCCTTTGAGGTGGATTGATAACAATAATAACTATGGTAGACATGTGGGTATAATGTGCCAGACCACTAAATAAAAGAACCAAATATGTTTTTTTCAATTTTCCTTTAATACATGAAAAACGTTTTGGCTTGAATGAACACTATGAACTAAATATCCAGTATTTTAGATACAAATTAATGGAAAAAGTGTGAAAGAGTGTAAATTAACAGAATATAATTAGAAACTGGATCTGTTCAAGTGAACCGCTTCAAAGTCATAAAACTCGAATAAATGATTTTCTACGTCAATGAATTCATAAATCTGAACAATAAGGGCATGTTTACAGTGGCTCGCCTCACCACGGCGGAGTAATAAACAACTTATTCTATCCTTGGCGCTGTGTGTGTGTGTGTTTGTGTGTGTGCACGCGCGCGCCGCATGGATGCTTAACTTGCTAGCTGCGTAAAACGCATTTAAAACATGCCGTCAGACTTTGGACAAAGGAGTTCAAACTTTGCTTTTAATTTTTTTCTGTGTGTTTGTTGAAGTGAAGGAATAAATAAACTATTAGTTATCCAGTCTTTTATCGAGGGCGACTTTACACACGCTCACCGCGAGCATCAGCCTTGTGTGTTACTTGAGCCGGGGAGTGTCAATGCCTGAAGAGAGAGATTGGATAAAAACCACTGCGAGGCTCGCGTGGGGGGGTTGTAATCTTTAAATAGTTCATATCGTGTTTTTAAGTAGCATGGCGTGTATTACACACCATTAAAATGTTACTGTACTGTTAGAAAATGTCATTTGTGTTTATAACGGGATTTTTTTTTTTTTGGGGGGGGGTATGGTTATTGAAGGGGGGGACATGTCCCCTGCGTCCCCCCTGGGACTTACGCCTATGACCGTCACTGATCCACAACTCCGCTCCTTCCCTTGCGTCGCTCATTTTTTTAAATTTTAAATTAATTAATACTTAGTCAGTGGCGTCAAATATGTTAAGTTTTCTTTGCTTTTATAATATTACCGGCATTTAAGGGCAAGTGTTCCAAAATTTGTTCTGCTTGAAGACACAATTTGTGTCTCCTCTCGATTAAAATAAACCAGCAAGGAGAAAAAATGGGTCTGCGCCTCTGCAGTGGCTCCCTTTAGCGTTGATAAATAAATAAATAAATAAATAAATAAATAAATTAATACCCGAATAAAATGGAAATACATTTAAGCCCTTTTTATGACTTAAATGAAAGGAGAGGAACTTTCTTTAAAAAGAACAAACACACAAAAAAACAGCGTTTAAAGAAAAACAAATGGGAAAAAAAAAAAAAAGATTACGCAAAGCTGTCTCCAAAAATATATGCACGCATGTACACGGAAACACTGGAAAAAAATTATCCCAGGCCTCAGGTGGTGCTGTGGTTTTACTCCCTGAAGGCGGAAGAAGAAGAAGACCTGGAGCCCGGTGTACAGAAATAGCAGCTTGGTAACATAGCACAGCGAAGACTGCAAAGAATGCACGCAACAAGACGGTGTGGAGACAAAGGTTTTTGAGCTGATGATTTGCAGGCGCAAAAACGCAGAGAAATGCGGCACCCAATGAGTCAGAAGCGCAAATTGGGCTCTGGTCACCCTGCCGCATTGTGCGACCTAGATCGCCAGATATTGTAACGTTGGTGTAAATGTCAATCACCCGACGTTTAATTTCCTTCGGATTTTTTTTGTTTTTTGTTTATTTCTGTCAAATAAACATGCACATTGGCTTTCTCCCCGAACTCACCCCGAGAAAGAGACAGTTGCAGAAATCCCCACATCCTCAGGTCTCCGTCACCTTCTTAAAGAGGCAGTAATGCTCCCCGGCTCCAGGTGAATGTTGTGTTTGTTTGTTTTTTGTTTTTTTTGAATATATATCGTGAAGGTTGCGGAAGCGCAGTTTATACGAAAAAACGTGAAGGCAATAAAATAAATAAATAAAATGCATTGTTATTCCATTTTAAATATAAAAAGGGCTTTGTGGCGCCAAGTGTGTTATTTTATGGGGGGAAACGAGTCCAAATGGCTCTGAGTGGTAAAAGTTGCCGACCCCTGTCCTAACGTATTCCCCATTTACAGCATACCAGGTTGTAACGTCATCACCAGCCGTCCCTCAACGCCGTCCGTATGATGGACGATATTAACGTCATTAATCGCTTGTCAACAGAACAGAAGAGTGGGAGCAGTTCTAAACACAAAAGTGGAGCGCCAAAAGCAAAGAAAAAAAGAAAAAGAAAACAGGAAGCAAGAAAAATCCAATTGGGCTAGCTTGACTCCTATTTTGTTCGCCCTGGTCTTCTTCCCGTAAAAGATGAACCTGATGGTGTTTGCAGCGATTCATTCCCGACCCCAACCCCCGGTAAGCTGCCAACCGCGTTACCCGCATCATGGTTAAAGGTTCCAACCCTCCCTTAAAATGCAGAATTGTCCCGTATTTGACGAGGAAATGGTGCGTCCAATCGATAAGGCACGGGGTTCCCCCCGTATTTCTGAGTTGACATGAACGTAACTTTATTTTCGACGGGAACTCACCTTCGTTTCCAGAGAGTTCTTCGTTCAAAGCCGTAATCTACGTAGCTGCCAGCAATACCATTGCGCAACCCATTCACAACAACTACGTCCTGGCTGCGTAGCTTGCGTAGTAGGCTATGAGTCAGGATCGCTTGTTCTTTTCAGCAGCAAACGAAAATGGCGGAGGCTACTTTCGCTAATGAAGAGTGAGCTCTTGATCACTCTCAGCTTTAAGCAGCCCTGTTAGTGGAGCAGATAATGAAATAATCGTTCACATTGTGATACAAGCATGGAATTTGGTACATATACCAGAGCTGCCACCTTTTCAGAAAACCTTGGAGTGAGATTTGGTGGAGCGAACCGAGATTTTGCCGCATACACGACAGCAAGACATAAGACACAGAACGTCTCATTTTGTGCAGGTTTAATAATAATTAATAATAATAATAATAATAATAATAATAATAAACTTTATTTGTACAGCGCTAAATCACAACCAAAGGCGTCTCAAAGCACTTTATACAATCAGAGAGAACCAACCGGGCCCCCGGAGCAAGCAAGATGTGACAGTGGCTGGGAAAAACTCCCCTGTGGGAAGAAACCTAGGGCAGAACCAGACTCCAGAGGGCCATCATCTGCCTATGAGTAGTTGGGGGTGAAATACAATAATAGAGGAGAGACAGAGAAAGAGAGAAAGGAGCAAAGTGAGCCAGGGCGGCAGACAGGACAGAGTGAAAAACAGATACACCAACCAGGCATTCACAAAATGGAAATAGACACAAAGAATAGGAAATAATTCAAGGCTGCTGTCCACGTAGGCTGTAATTGTCCATGCTTTGGAAGGCAAGAGCCTAGCTCGATGAACAATCTGTCAATGGAACAAGTCCAGGTCCTAGGCGTGGTGGTGGGACAAAGCGATGACACCAAGACTCCCAGGACAGCACAATCCAGCTCCTGGCGCAGTGGTCGTCACCTGCCGGACGCTCTGTTCAGAACAGCCTGTTTTAGGGCGTGTCACTTTTATGTAATGAGCTGCACCTGGCCACGCCTAGGCCACACCCTTCTCTCTCGAAGGGGCTGTGGCTTCGGCTCCGGTAGTCATGTGCTAATGTTGTGAATGCAAAGCGACTCGGTCATGGCCAGTAGAAGCAGTGTGGTGCAACCGTACCAGTTTGAGCCAGAGTCTGACCCGGAGGGAGAGGCTTCGGCAGAAATACGGACTCAGCGACTGCAGCAGGACATTTTAGAGTGGTAAGATACAAATACTGTGCGTCTTTATATTTTAAAGTTTTTACTTTGTGTGTTGTTACACTGTTACTTACACGTTAGCTCATGCTAACGGCTTCGTCGCCGCTGTCTCGTCTTCTGGTGAATGAGCATTTTTCTAAACAGTGTAGTAACGTTATACTTATCTCTCCTCCGTATATTTTTGAAGTCTACTGATAAAAAATAAAATTTAAAAAAAGTTGTCGTCACGGGGCTGTTAATAACCCCAGCAAATACTCAGACTGCTACCAGCATAATGCTAAAACTAAAAGGATACTTAACTATCAAACTATGTAACTAGGCAAAAACTATATATATAAAGTCTTGCAACGTTTTCAGCAGAGCTGTCTTAACATAAAAACGAACAGCCTTTTTTTCCTAGGTATTTTGAATGTACTTTTTTTGTTTTGTTTGTTTAACTTAAGTTTAAATATGTCTGTATCCACAATATGTCATGGTCAAAATTAGAGGCAGTGCCATGTTGCTTAAAATGCCACTGTTCTCCATCTCAACATTAGACAAATGTCACAAGTCTTATCCAACTCTGCTTGTGTTGGCAAACTTTCATTCAGGTGAAATTATCACTTTTTTTCTTTTGACAGGTGCTTCTGTCACCATGCCCACGGAGAAGGAAAATGTATGCTGCTTGGAGATACCACAGGTAAGATTCAAGATATCAAAAATGAAATCTAGTTTGTCTTGATTATGGTTTATTGCATACATCTTTGAGACACAATGGTATTTATACTTTGTAATATCTTGTAGGTTAGCAGATGCCTGCGGGAGGTTGAGGGGGACCTCAAATGCATGGTGGACCATCCAGGATTGGAGCCAGTATGCCTGAATAGGTTCTCCTTGCAGAATGCAGGCCAAATTTATAAGGCGGACTATGGTCCGTTGCGACTAAAGGGAATTCACCAGTAGATTATGTTTTGCTAAATGTTATGATTTAAAATTAAAATCAAAGATTTTATGGATTACTTCTTTGCTTCAGTGGGTATAAAATGTAACTGTAATAAAATGTGACAAACAGGATATCTGTGCGGTTATATCAACTATTTTTATGTTTTTTTCATAAGCAAGCAATGTGTATGTAACCTAATATTTGACAGGAGTCATTTCAGTATACACACTCAAACATTTATTGCCAATGAATTATTTACAGATAAGTTATAAATGTGATACTTGCAACACAGTACCCTCAGACCATCACATCAACTGAGGAAACAACATACAAGAAAACTATTTACAACTACACATAAAAAAATAAGTGAACTAGGAGCCAACGATGACAGCTTCTGGTGGGAGTAGAGCCAGGGGGAACATGTCTGTAACAGATATTATTGACAATTTTAATTATACTTTAGTATTAGAATTGCGAGAGAGTAGAGGGGAGCAAAGAAAGGGGAGTATTAGCCATATGTTATAGCAGGCAAAACAACAAAAATAAATTGTTATATAAATAAAAGTTATGTAACCACTACACTAAGTATCTTGTCCAATGTCTTGTAGTCACATGGGGATTAGAACAAATGTTATCACCCCCCACTATGTATGTGAGCTGGTGTTTCGCTTGCAAGTAACATATGAATGAGGAAAAGCTGGACGTATGGCTGACTATCAGCGATGAGTCAAAGCAAGGCTGACGTTATAGGTATGTGAGAGGGGGAAGGGAGCTTTGAGACAAATCAAAGCCCATCTTTTAGAAGCCCAAAAACTACCCTTATTTATGAAAAGCCTTTTGGTGTCTAAAAGTAGGCTGTCACCTTGATTTTGCAGACACACCCACCTCTCAGGTTAGCTTCAACTGCTGCGGCTAACCTACCATGAAGTTACTGAAATCGAACTGAGTTTGATAATCACCAGGCCGAAAATGGAGGTTATTTCACACATTTTGCATCGCCACTGGCGACCCCAAAGCCAGAAACAAGAGCCTGATCAAGAGATGGTGTGTCACAAACAACACCACGGTAAGCAGGCTGTGCTTAAAAACACGTGACGGTGCTGCCCGGGTCAACTCTTTAATTACTGATATTGTTTTCGAACGGGGACTGGTGCTGCCTCCAGGGTTAGATCACTTTGCTCAAGAAGACATGTTATGTTATTTCATCAACACTGACCCAACTTGCGCATTTATTTCTGTTCTACTTCGATTCCATTTACTTAGTTAAACAAGGCTTTACGCCAACGCCACCTCGCCGTGCTACGTGGTCGACGGCCAGTTCCTGCAGGAAGTGAACAAGACGTTGACGAATAACATCGAAAAATGTAAGTGACAAATTCTGAAGGCCCTGTGAGTGAAACATTAGATAACAGCAACAGCCGGCTCCTCTTGGAAAACAATGGCCACCTTTCAGCGTCAACATGGATTTTTCTCCCAAATCAATGGGGTCCATTCACGCTGCTCCTGCAGAGGCCCCTGAGCACAACGAGACTGTAAAATAGGTCCCTTCTTCACTTCAACCCGACTGCGTTTTTTAGGGAAATGCTTTGTGTCTGAGTGAGGTCAAGGGGTTTAAAGCAGCTTCTGATTAATATGCAACCTTCTGGATTTTTTTTATTTCAAATTGCTGGGAAAGTGTTGAGGAGAGAAAACCAACAAAAAAGAAAAGAGGACTACACCGTGCATTTTTTTTTTTTTTGCTTTAAAGTGACTCATACATGCACAACTGACTATTTTTAGCCCTAAAACACGGAAGCCGGCGGCTCTGACGCTCAATTACGCCTTTTACACGTTGCAGGCAATCACATCTTTGCCAACGTTGACCTTCCGGACGTGGCGATTGGCTCATCCTACTAGCTGCTTCGCTGCTCATCCTCTGCACCTGCCTCATCTTAATTGTCAAGCTGCTCAACTCCATGCTGAAGGGCCAGGTGGCCGTGGTCATCAAGAAGGTGCTCAACACAGGTACGAGGGTGGGGAAGAAAAAGCAAAAAGGAGACAACTGTGTGTTTGCTGTACTTCGCCTGTTTGATAGTCGGCACATCTGCCTGGTGGTGTTGCACGATGAGCAGAGCAGGCACAGTCAATCTACCCTGCTGCTCACCGACCAGCCTCCAGGTTCTGCCAGTCCTGTTGTGTGGGCGAGAGGAAGCTCAGGCACAAATGCTATGGCGTTCCAAGTCAGCAAGACATGAGGGTTTCGTTTGCTCACCCACTTGTGTCCCACCTCAGACTTCCCCTTCCCCTTCGGCTGGGTCACGGGCTACATTGCCATCATGGTGGGAGCGGTTATGACCTTCATCGTCCAGAGCAGCTCCGTCTTCACCTCGGCTATAATGCCTCTCATCGGTAAGCTGGCTGTTTCCAGATTTTTTCTCTTCTTTTCTTTTCTTTTTTTCCTGCCCTCAAGGATTTATTTATAACGCCTCTGCCTTCTTTCATCAGGTATCGGAGTCATTAGCCTGGAGAGAGCCTACCCTCTGACGCTGGGGTCAAATATTGGGACAACAACCACCAGTATCCTGGCAGCCATGGCCAGCACGGGAGATTGTCTGGCCAACTCCTTGCAGGTAAGACGACATGGCACGAAAAGATGTTCATCCAGGTATCCAAATTCTTATTCTATCTAGATTACACTGCTTCTGTTAACATTCTGACAACGCTCAACTATATTGTGATTAGACTCCTCAGTTTCTCCTTTGATAAATATGTTGGCTTTTAGCTTGGACAATGAAAACATGCATTTTGGGTCAATCTCATTCTGCTTCTCCCACTTTGTTTTTGTCAAAAGGTTGTGGGTTACTTTATGGAAAAACAATGGCTGGAGTCGCTGAAGCAGGTTGAGGTGTTTTATTTACAAAAAAATGTGAAAAACGAAAAAAACTCCACGTCCAGAAAATGGAAAAAAAAAATGAGGAAAAGTTCACCTGCTCTGGTCTGCAGCACTCTCAAAACTGAACCACTCGGCCTTGGTGGCCAGAGGCTTTTAGCTGCCAAGCCCCTCCCTTCTGGGCCAACCCACAATGAATGGGTAAATAACAAAATAAACAAATACGCAATAAAGAGTATTAAAGTAACAGTAGAGGCTCGCTGCCATTACTCTCACAACAAAACAAAACATACACAGTTTGACCACTTCCCCCTGACAAATGAACCCCAGAATCATCCCACAACACCACTAATTAAAAGATTACGGAACCACACATGGTATGCTCCACCATCAGCACACCTATGCAGATGGCTACTTCCTGTTAGCTATAACAAGCCCCACTTCAGAGCAGCTCTTGTTCAGACTCAGTGACTGTGGAGGAGAGAGACAGCAGTCAACATCACCCCTCAGCAAACAATTACAGGATGAGTATTTGTGAATAAATAACCTAACTTGTTTAAACAGAGACTTTGCGTTTTCTTGAAAGATATGACTGTGGGGGATGGTGCAAATATTCAGATTTTGATTAACTGTGATGCGTGCACTCACCACAATGACCGAGGGAAATGTGAATGTGTGGTACCAGTGTTAGTGTGCTGAGTGACATGTGCTGTCGGTCCTCAGTGTCGGGTCTTCGTCACATTGCCAGCCTCCTCTCCTACAGCGGCAATGTTTAGCAATCTTGACAGGAAGTCCGCTGTTATATTCTCTTTGCCTGCTTTATGCTGTACTTAGAACTTGAAGGGTTGCAGCTCCAGGTACCACTTGGTCACCCAGGCGTTCCGGTCCATCATTGACTGGATCCAGGTTAGAGCTCTATGGTCAGTTTGGAGGTCCAACTCCCTCCCAAGAGGTAATATCTGAGGCTGTCCAACACCCACTTGATCGCTAGACACTCCTTCTCGATTATGGAGTATCGGGTTTCCCAAGGCAGAAGTTTTCTGCTGAGTTAGAGCACTGGATGTTCATTTTGTTGCTCTCTCTGTGCCAGTACCACTCCAATGCCCACACCAGAGGCATCCACCTGTACCAGGAAGCGACTTCCAAAGTCAGGGCTCTGCAACACAGGGAAAGAGGATAACCCCTCCTTCAGGCCCTGGAACACACTTTCACACTCCCCACCCCACTCCACAGGATTACGGGCTGACTTGCAGGTTATATTGGTTAGTGGGGCTGTTAGTGTCTGGAAATAAGGGGATAATGGGCTAATTAAAATGGTCTAAAACTTTGTCCACCTGCGGCCGGACTTCGCCACTTCCCAACTGGTACCCCAGGTAACGGGTTTCCTGTTTGGCCCACTCAAATTTCTGCAGGTTGAGCGTCAGGCCTGCTGCATTGACGGCAGTCCCCAGTGCCGGGGCACCATGTAGGTCAAAGGGTATCACCGTAAACTGGAAGAGACCAACAGGGGTCCTGGATGCAGTGAGGGGCTGGGAATGCCTCTCAAGGGGGACCTGCCAATACCCCTTGTAGAGGTCCAAAGTGGTTATGCAGTTGGCCCGCTCAATCCTCTCCAGCAAGTCCTCGATCCAGGGCATGGGGTAGGCATCCAAAAATGAGATAGCGTTCAGTTTCCTGAAGTCAATACAGACGAGAAGGGACCCATCCTTCTTCGGTACAGATGGTTTGATGACCCCCAGCTCCAACATCAAACGGATCTCCTCCTTCAACGCCTCTACCAACCGTTCAGGTACTCTGTAGCATGCCTGTCGTACTGGAACTTGACCTGGTTTGAGTCAGATGACATGCTGCCGCACATCTGAGGGCAGCAGCAGCAAGGCTTTTTGTCCTGGTTCGAACTCATGTTGCCATGCCTTCTGGTCGTACCACCGCTTTTGGGTTTTCTGGGCCTCCAGGAGGTTGAGTCGAGCTTCCTCCCGGTACCACTCCAACCGCTCCCTCATCTGGAGGACATAGTGTACGGCACCTTGCCCTTCTGCCACCTTCTCTGCCCCCATATCCTCCAAGTTCTGTTTCAGCAGATCCAGAGGCCCCTGGACAGGCCAACCATAGAGCAGCTTGAAAGGGGAGAACCCGTTGGACGCTTGAGGCACTTCCTTGTAGGCAAAGAGTAAAAAGGGTAACCACTTGTCCCAGTCCTTGCCTGTATCAGACACAAACTTTCACAGCATCCTCTTCAGGGTCTGATTGAACCTCTACACTAGGCCGTCTGTCTCTGGAGAGAGGGGGAGAGCTGTGACAGTTGACGGTCCTGTCACTATGCCTCCAATTGATCATGCGCCCTGGCTACTGGGCCAAGGGGATATCCCTTTGGCTGAATGGTTAGTGCGCATGACTATTACCCGGGAGTCTGGGGTTTGAAGCCTGCCCGTGCCCTCTGCGCATTGCCACACATGGTCCTGGTTGTGCAGTGTCACTTTGTAGAGTTCTGTTGTACCTACAGTATATCTCGAAATTGCTGTATGTTGAATTTGACCTTTCTTTCTCTGTGTATCACGGCTTTTAATTTCAGCTTGCATCGTTGCTGTGAGGAGGTGGTGGTCAGATCCTGCGTCTGCGCCTCTTCTGACTCTGACATCCAGGAGTGAGTGCCTAAACTTCCGGCCGATGCAGATGTGGTCAATTTGGTTTGCTGTGATGTGTTCAGCAGACACCCATGTTGCTCTATGGATGTTGTGTTGGAACACTGTCCCACCGATGACCAAGTTGCTGTCTGCACAAGTCTCTCTCCATTCTCATTTACGGTGCCTAGTCCTTCTCTTCCCATTTTTTGCTCATATCAGTTGTTGTTTCTGCCTATCTTTGTGTTCATGTCTCCCATCAAGATCATGATGTCCTTTTCTTTCCCTGCCTGGAGAATGTGATATAGTTGGTTGTAGAATTAGTCCTTGGTTTCATTATCAGTGTTGTTGGTGGGGGCGTGGCATTGTACCACTTGGAGGTTTATTCCCTTGTGTGTGGTTTGGAATTTGGCTGTAATGATCCTTGATTGATGGGTTCCCAACTGATCAGGGCCTTCTGTGTTTCTTTGGACAACATAAATGCTACTTCCTGAGTGTGTGGTGCAGAGTCATCTGGGTCTGGGAGTATAGAATGGTCTCCCCACTCGCCAGTTGACCTGCCCTGACTGGAGCCACCTGGTTTCTCCCAAACCAAGAAGAGATATTTTGTATCTCCTCATCTACTCCGCTATCAGTGCTGCCTTTCCCCCAGCGTACATGGTCCTCACGTTCCATTTCACTATGTGGGTGGGTCGCCTTGAGTTCAGAAACAGTTTCGAACGTACTGTCTCCTTTCGGTTTTCCAGGCAGGTTGTCATGGTCTCTTTAGCTTTGAGGCACTATAGAGGCTTCTTTCCCAAGGCATAAGGATTTCTTGGGTTTCGTTGATGTCTCAGTAGCTATTTATGTTTTTTTACGGGGTGGGAGTGCTGGTCCCACGCCCAATCCCCATCTAAGGGGTAATGTTTTGGAGTTGATTTGTTAGTCTCCTTCCCTTGCCTATTTTCTTCTGGGTGATAGATTACAGCCTCATGCTAAGACCAGACAGGCTTTGGGTTGTGTACAAGCTGTCCTGGCATGTCAAGCCCAACCAACTCCTGCTACTGTGTAGTGAAAGCTGCCAGCAGGCCAGCAAACCCTCCCAGCAGTGCGAATTATGCTAAGAACAGGAACAACAGACGCTTTTGCCGACTTGCCACTGGAATGTCATCACTTATCAATCAATATCCACCTTCTGAGGTAAATGGATTCTTGCAACAGAGTTGCACGAGCTCCTCTTTGTCTTCTGCCAAAGTTGTAAAGTCCTGATGGGGGCGTTGTGTCAGTAATGGCAGAGATGTCGTTCATCTCTGTCAATCAATGAATCATGAAAAAAGGGATTTTGAGACTATCATTTCAAAGGAAGGGAGGGGAAAAATACTTTGTGTTGCTTTAAGGAGCATTCCGTCAGAGCTGAGGGTCAGACTGTTTGTTGTCCTCTAATCTTGTCACACCGCCCACGCTGCTCCTGCCGTTGCCCTTCCCATCTTTACAACGCGTGGGAACAACAGTAACCTCCACGTTCAGCACAGTCAAGATCCAAAGGAGCCTCATCAACGGCTTCTCTTCACTCGATGTCGACGCAGCTTATCAGAGCTTGCACACTTCTGTCATTGATTTCTCCTTCCCTTTCTTTTTCCCCCTCCCTGTCCATCAGTCAGGTTAAGCTTAAGGAAATCAAACAACTGGAGGTAGAAAGGGTCATTTTAGTCTGGTTGTAGTTGTGGTTATTGAGCTTTGTGCCTTGTGTGTGTCACACAGAAATCCAGCGGTGTAATCCCTTGCTGGAGAAGCAGAGAGTAAACTTCCACCTCTTTTAATCATCGGGCACATGCACCACAGATATCCGACTAATGATCAAGAATGTACTATGATCTCAGCGCCGTCGTTGTTTTGAAATTTCCTTTCATTTCGGCGCTGTCAAAAAACCTGAGCCCGAGTTCAGGCAAAGTGTAAGTCATTTTTATCTCCACTCCGCCAATATTTTGTCATATTTCCACCTCCCGAGCACAAACGCACATCCAGTAATTTCACAACTGCGAAAGACGCGAAAGCTGCAGGACACGTGATGGACAGATACTTAAGAGCTGATAAAATGCAGTACTGTTTGAAACAGCAAGTGTAATATTGACCCTGGCAGGAGAGCAAACAGAGAGGGTGACCAGGATTATTTATTTTGACTTCTTCATTATTTGTATGGAGCAAAACCATTTCCTGGGTTTCAACATTTGCCTCAATTTCTTCATACATAAATCTTCTCTCTAAAAAAAAAAAAAAAATGCTATCAGCCTTTTGCAATATAATGGCTCAGCATTGTTCACAGAGATATCAGCAGAGACGCTGACGAGGCTCCGTCCGGTTTTAAATTGTCTCCGGAGGAAATTATTTCACTGATACACAGTCCAGCATTGGTCAAAGTTGTTAAAGTTGTAAAAACAAATTGGTCGTCCTGGAATTGACACTTGATTGTTTTGTTTGGTTTTTTTTTGCCAGCTCATTTACAACATTTGAGGTTGTTTTTGTAGGTCTGTGAATTTGGGGAGATTTCAATAATAAAATAAGTAACAACATTAATAATTAACATAATCTAACTTACCCATGCCTGTAAAGGGAGAAACAATCACATTTTTAGAAAAGAAACCAAAAAATAGATTGAATATTAAATGTAAATTTAGACACATTTGGAAATTCGATTTTACACATTATACTGCATTGTATTGCATCACGTAGTATTGCGTGAATATATCTAGTGATGTAGCCTAATATGTTGCATTACATTAAAATTGTGTTTTACAATTACATTGTATTACATTAGTGAGAACAGTAACTATGTTATTACGTATTGTTTTCGTAACCGGTCTGAAGTTCAGTCGAGTCAATTTTTGTTTCGTTGTGTCGTTTTGTTGTCTTTTCCCGTCACCATTTAAGTCAGCCTCCACCTATTCCTCAATGCAATAAACAGTGAAAGTTTAAATCTCCTCTGGGCAAATCAAAGGATCAAGTGATGCGATTGTGCGTGTGTGTATGTGTGTGCGTGCGTGCATGCGTGCGTGTTTATGGCATAATAAAGCTGCAGATCAGCTAAACCTCCAACTCATTGTGTAATCTAAAAATGTTGCAGCTGAGATGAGATAACAAAATCCAACCTGCTCGGGGTTGCCATGGCGTCAAGTCAACCCACTTGATCCCTGGAGCCGCTGATCACTGTTTGTCGTTGCACACCAACATTTGTATTCACACTTTAAACAAACGAGGAGCAACACGTCACCTGGGCTGATCTCTCAGCACAAATGAGATGAATAAAAAGATTAATTTCTGCACAAATTAACTTTAGTTTATCTTGCAAAATATATTAATGCCAACCATATGAACTCATTCCTCTCTGGAGCTCTGGGCCTGTGTTCTTCGCTCTGTCCCACCCATCATGAGACCAAACACGCTCCAAGTCATCAAAACAGTCCAAGCTGAGCATGTAAAAATGCTTATGATCATTTTATAAGGCCTGAGAGTAAAACACTCTGGTAGTAAAATAAAAAAAAAAAATACCAGTGTCATACAGCTACGAAACGTAACTCAACGGTCCAGATACCAAACCTTTGGGTGAACACAGCAGCTGAAGCATAAAAGTTGCCTCCTACTTTATCATTTTCTATAACTAATTTAGTTTATATTCGGTCCAACTTAACCAGAGACTCAAAGTTTTTCAGTGATCTACACAGCAAATTTGAACTTTTTTGTAAATAAAACACATAAAGATGAAGGAAGGAATTAATGTGTACATAGATTTTTTCAATATAAAAATGTACTATTAATATATAAAATAGTAGATATAAATAAAACATGTATGTTGAAATGTTTTAGAAAAACGTTAAATTTGGTCAGTGCAGAAGTTATTAGCTTTATAAAGCCAGTAAACAAAGAACACCGTCACACAATTGCACAGAGAGTCAGAAAATGGTCCAGTAATTGAACAATTACTGAAGGGGCTGCACCTGATTTATTATTATTGCTCCTTCATTATCTTTTACTACTGCAGTGGCTGTGCTGTGTTTTTTTTCTTTCCTTCTTTCTGCAGCCTTTGCACTCGCTCCATGTCTTGCAACGTTCATCTGTTTTATAACTGCCAATAATTAACAGCGATACTCTCTGTATACACACACACCATAAACCAAGTGCATTGCCATGTATTAAAGGCCCCATATACCTATGCAGAAACTTTCCACTTGATGTCTGATTAGAATGTGGCTCCCTGTTACATAAATATATCAAATATAAAAAAATAATAATAATAATAATAATAATAATAATAATAATAATAATAATAATAATAATAATAATAATAATAATAATAATAATGGCTTAGATTTTTGCTCACTCACATTGAAACCATACCGGCCCCTCAGATCACCACCGTACATTCAGTCACATTAACATGAGGCGATGTGGGTAAAGTGTCTTGCCCAAAGACACAATGACTCAAACTGCCAACCAAATGACAAATATAAAATATTACAGAGTGAAAGTATCAACAGTAATATTGGTTCCAAGAGATACAAGAGCGTTCCTGCTCTTTGATTAGTTCACACAGCACTTTCAGTAAAAGGACGTGCGGTGTTTGATGTTTACATTGATACTGGCGAGCTTTTGCCTGTATCTTTGATTTTAAATTGTTGCAACGATAAATAATGTGAATTTACCTTGATGGAGCATATTTCTGAACATTGAATAGTGGAATTAATGTGGGATATCAGTCACTAATAGAAAGAATAGAGGAACATTAGGATGCAAAAATCACAAATCAAACCAATTAGGAATAGTTTTTGATGAACTGAAAGAATAGGAATTAAATCCTCCAGTGCTGCTCATGCTATGAAGCTCTAGGTTTGTTTTATGAACTTGAAGAATTGACTTAGCAGCAGCAGCAGCTCAGAGTATTGCAGATAGTGGCCACATCTTCTGTACTTCTGAGGAACTGCTCAGATCAACTGTGTACAGTTGTTCTGATTATTGTCGTCTTTTATCATCTGATTAATGGTTTTACAGCAGCGGCCGGGCTGATATAAACACTGGGCAAAGGTTCACGCTGGCTACTGACATGTGAGCAGCAAGCAGCTCATCATCTTCAGCTTTCTGGCAACTCAGCTCAGAATTTAGAGTTTAGAGTTTCCAAAAAACAAAGTTTTCTTCTTCTTTTTTTTTTAAAGAAAAAAAAGCTTTTCCCATTTTCAAAACACATTTGTCTTCCAGCAGGAAAAAAAGAAGCAGCTATTATCGAAAAGTTTCCACAACCTTAGTTCCCCCCAAAAAAAGAACACGGCTGACTGCAGCTGTGCTGAGTGTTTTCTTTTCTTTTCTTTTTTTCCTCCATGACACACATTTCGACACGTCATTGCCCTCAAAGCAAAGGTTGAATTAGTAATTATTTTGTTACATTTGGACATGCCAATCCCCAGCGTGTTATGTAAGCAGGGTCGTTAATATGACACTTGACTGGATCAGAGGATCTGTCGCTGATATGCAATAATGACATGTGTGCACAGTCTGATAAGGGGGAGAACGTGAGCGACAATTATGGATAGGGACAAATTGCAGCCTCGTTTTCCCTCCGCGCAGATCCATTATTTTAGCTTCAAGGAGTTCCTCCAAGCTTGGCCCAAAAAAAAAAAAACAGGCTTTTTTATGCTGCAAAGACAAAACAGAGATCAAAGGGAGAAACTTTTATTGTTTTATTCAATATGCATCAGTTTATCATCAGGTTTTAGTTATCAGATAGTGGTTGCAGATAGAGTTGCATATTCATTAAAAGAATCTTTTGATAACCTTGAAGGGATATTAACTGTATACTGACTCTGTAATGTAATGTGTAATGTCTTTTTTTTTAATTATTATTTTAGAAATACTGTGTGTGAGTTAAGTGGTTCCTGAGAGCGTCTTGTTTCCTAAAGAGTGCTCAGTCTATTAGGACTGTTAGAGCCTTCACTTAGATAGATAGATATACTTTTATTATCCCGAGGGAAATTCAAGTTTGGCCAGCTGCTCACATAGAACCCTGTCACACACACACACAATAATGGTAACAAACAAACAAAAAAATAATTTAAATTCCAAGACTATATATGTGTAGAGAGAGAGGAGAGAGAGAGAGAGAGAGAGAGAGAGAGAGAGAGAGAGAGAGAGAGAGAGAGAGAGAGTGAGCTGATAATAATGATAAAAGCAAAAGTAATAAAATAATTAAAAGCAGTAGAAGCTAAAAGTGCACAGTGCCCGAGGGACGTCCCGCTTATCTCCACCTCCTCCTCGTGATTTGGCCGTTATGCAGCCTAATTGCACGTGGGACAAACGACTTTGCAAATCTAGTTGTAGTGCAGCTAAGTGACCGCAGTCTGTTGCTGAAGGTGCTCCTCTGAAGGTTAAAGGCAGGGAACAGTGGGTGGTCGGCATTGCTCATAATTGCCCTCAGTCTAGACAGTGTCCTCTGCTCCGTTACCTCCTCGACAGAGTCCAACGATAGGCCCCACCACAGAGCCTGCCTTCTTTATGAGCTTCTTCATTCTCTGCATGCACCTCTTGCTCCCACTACTGCCCCAACTGGCCACGGCGAAGAACAGCACACTAGCCACTGCAGAGTTGTAGAACATCTGTATGAGCTTGGTGCAGATGTTAAACGAAGCCAACCTCTGCAAGAAATACAGCCTGCTCTGACTCTTCTTGTAGATGTAGTCGGTGTTCAGTGTCCAGTCCAGTTTGTTGTCCACTGTCAGTCCTAGATATTTGTAGGAGGGCACAATCTCGACTGCTTCTCCCTCGATGCAGATGGGAAGTGTGGTGGGGGGCTGTCGTCTGAAGTCCAGCACGATCTCCTTTATTTTGGAGGTGTTCAGAATCAGCTGGTTCTTCTGGCACCACTCCACAAAGTCCCTAATCACCTTCCTGTATTCCCCCTCCTCGTTCCCCTTGATACATGCTACAACTGCTGTATCATCCGAGAACTTCTGCATATGGCAGAGTTCAGAGTTGTGCTTAAAATCCACATTGTACAAGGTGAAGAGGATGGGAGACAGCACGATTCCTTGTGGAGCTCCAGTACTGCTGGTGGTGGTGTTGGATATACTGCTACCGATCCTAACAAATTGTGGTCTGTCAGTCAGGTAGTCAGCTATCCAGGAGATGAGTTTTTCCTGCAGAAGTGAGGCCTGAATGGTGTTGAACGCGATAGAGTAGTCGAAGAAAAGAATTCTCACAGAGCAGCCTCCCTCCTCAAGATAGGAATAGGTTCAGTGGAGGAGATACAGGACCGCGTCCTCCACTCCTCTCTTCTCCCTGTAGGCAAACTGGAGTGGGTCTTGAGTCTGCTGCACCTGTGTCCTCAGGTGGTGCAGTACCAGTCTCTCCAGCGACTTCATTACCTGAGAGGTGAGGGCGATGGGGCGGAAGTCGTTGGGGACCCTTGGTTGTTTTATCTTGGGGACAGGAATAATGCAGGAAGTCTTCCACAAAGAGGGGACTTTCCCCAGGTGCAGACTCAGGTTGAAGACATGCTGAAGAGGGTCGCCGAGCTCCTCAGCACAGGCTCTCAGAAGCCTTCGGCTCACCAGATCAGGACAGGCTGCTTTCCTGGGGTTAAGTCTTCTCAGCACACCTCTCACCTGATTCGCAGTGAGGAGGGGGGTGGGGTGAGTGGGAATAAGGTGAGAGGCCGGGGGAAGAGAGGACGGACTCGGGATGAGGCGGACAGTGTGTTGGGGGAGGAGGTGGGTGGGAGATTGGGGAAATTGAGGGAACCAGGGGAGTGGGCTGCTAGGGGGAGGGGAGAGACCTACTGGAGAAGGTGCAGCTGTGTTGTTCAGCCTCAGCTTCCCCTCCAGTCTATTTTTGTAAGCCTTTTTGGCCTCCCATAAACAGATTTTCAGTTCTTTCTGCACTATCTTTATCTCCCCTGTGTCTTTGTTCCTGAACGCTCTCTTTTTCCTGTTGAGTAGTGCCTTCACCTCGCCAGTGATCCACGGTTTGTTATTGGCAAAGCAGCGTACTTCCTTAGCTGGCATAGCAATGTCAGTGCAGAAGTTGATATAATCCGTCAGGCACTGTCACCTCAATGTCTTGACCGTGAGGATCAAGCAGCACACTCCAGTTGGTACAACTGAAGCAGTCTCTCAGCACTTCCTCAGCCTCTGGTGTCCACTTTCTGACAGTTAGCGTGGTAATGGGCTGTCTCCTCACCAGTGGCGTGTACCTGGGCTGCAGATAGACAAGGTTGTGGTCGGACTTCCCCAGGGGCAGGAGGGGCGTGGCCGAGTAGGCATCCCTCACATTGGTGTACAGCGGGTCAATGGTCCTGCTGTTCCGGGTTGGACAGTCCACGTACTGATGCATGGCCGGAATGGTGGAGTCCAGGTTGACGTGATTGAAGTCCACCGAGATGATGACTAGAACCTCTGGGTGTTGCGTCTGTAGCCCTGCAGTCATGGAATCGGTGGCTTGAATCTTCGCTGTCGTTTTCTTGCTGTAGCCTTAGCACTGCATTTCACCCCGGCACGGCTTCCCCGGTACCTCCTCCTTAACTCCTGAGGTGTAAAGTGGCAAAATTTTGATCTTCCTCAGGGCTAGAAGACTGCCTCTAGAGTAGGTCACAACCTTATTAGTTATCACAACACTCCGAACTCCCATAACATACGTTCGCATTCGCACACTGAGCAGCAGACCGGCAGCCGGCTTGCACTGGCGCCATGTTAAGATGGACCCTTAAGTAACCACACCCACGACCGTAATGACATAAGGTCATTCGTACCTTGTGGTCATCATGTTCTGAACTCTGGAGTCAAGACAAGTCTGTCAGTTCAGTTGTGAACTGACTTGGGGTTTTGTCTCGTCATTTCCTGTTATCAAATAAAACAGTTTTATTTTGACAGCCTAACTCAGCTTCCTCTCGTTTAAGATCACGCCCCCCTCCTCATGTGCGACCTGTGCGTCTGACCCAGTTACCCATTGTTTCCACCTGCCCTTGTTACCCTGTGTGTTTACAAAGTCTGCGTTTCCCTTGTCTTGTGCCAGAGTGTCTTTGTTCGTCATGTCTAGCCTTGTACCCGCTCACAGCCACAGCCCAAAGATTACACTGTAAGCCAGTTGTTCCTCGAGATCGAGTTATTTTTTGTTAACGATGAGTTTTGTTATTAGCTGATAGATATTGTCCGTTGATTTATGTTCCGAGTTCCTTAATTATTTGTAGTTTAGCCTTTTGCCTTTTCCTCCTTGTGAGTGATTTTTATTTTTTAACTTGTTAGACTTGACTTGCTTTTGGTTTTATATGCTTTGGTCCCTTTTTCCCTCCTTGCGAGTGATTTTGATTTTGTAAACTTCTTAGACTAGATTTAGTTTTGATTATTTGGACTTAAAGCAGCTCTAGGTAACTTTTGGTGGAAATGGCAAAGTGACAAAGTAAACACGCTGCAGCGCTAGTTTATTGATGTGGGAAAATACAAATAGTCCCTTGCTGGAGCGCTTGTATGTGTTCAGGAAAAACACCAATATGAAATGCAAAACAGACATTGACAATAACGTCGTAGCAAACGTTCAACACTTTTATTATTTCGTCTTTCATCGAGGTTAATTATTGGGTTCCATTCCGTTATTTTATAATCTTTATAATCCTTTGGCCTTCAGGAGCGATTTTCTGTTCTATTAATTATCTCTCCCCGTTAGCTTAGAAATCATAGGAGTTTCATAGCCTAATTGTTTGATCACTCTGATCTGAGTTTCAGTTGCGAGTGTAATAAATTTACTTTTGGCCTCAATCCTCTGCGTCTGAGTCCTGCCTCTAGTCCCGGCCTGACACCTCCCTCCTGCTGTGAGCCCACTCGATGCACAAACTCATTGCAATGACGTTTTTAGAAAAAGGAAAGGAAAAAAAAGGCCAAAAATATGAGAAGAGCTGCTCCACAAATTCCAGCTTCCATCTTTCCGTTAATAAGCTCAGTATGTTCCCAATGTTCAGATTTTGAGGAGCCTATAAATAGATCCCACACTGGCAGACGGCATCTCTGGATGTCCGCTGCATTCTCAAGTGAGGTGGACACACGCGGCCGTCCGTGCGGCTGCCTTGGTCCCTGGTTTCGTCCTTAAAAAGTTTCCCTCAAGGAGACAGTCAGCCTCCAACCGCGACACGTGTTATTTTTAGTGAGAAAACTTCTGGCTTCCTCAAGACTTTTTTTTTTTTTTTTTTTTTCCAATGCTAACGATGCTCTAAAAGAGTTTCTGGGTCTGATCGAAGGCACAGCCCTCAGCGATGTCCTCCCTGGAGTAAGTTTGCAACACCAGCCCTGGTCCCTTTCATTTAAAGTTAAAACTTTATAAACTTCATTTGTGCCTGATACATGTTTCTCTCATCGTAAGTTTGGCCGCGCAATAACAAGGTACCAGAGGTTTGGATGATTTGATTTGGAGCGTGATTGTCTCAATGCCTGCCCACCCGCTGGTAAGCAGACTACAGTTAGCTTCGATACTGTAGCCAACAACCTTACAAACATGTTTATTTGAAATTAGACCAAATCTGACAAAACAGAATTTATTTTATTTTATTTTTAGTTTTTTTTAATCATTTTATTATTTTTTGGATACACTTTCAATTCTAACCTTCAAAAAAACTGCACTTTGTGAATTTGTGAAGTTGGGCATTTATGGCTTCTTTCCATATTGACAGCAAGTCATTTTCAATCTGTTTGCAACCAGTTATGATTTCCCCTGCTGGTCAAATGATAGAAAGCAGGTTTTTGGCCTCCTTTTTTGAAATGCAAAGCTTGGCCCATCTTTACATATAGTCACTGGTTGAAACCAAAACAGCCTCCTGTTTACTCGACCGCTGATCGCAGCAGAAACGTTTATCGGCTGTGGATGTGCTCGCCGTCTGGCGGCTGCAGCAAATTGTGGCAAGGTTTTTAGCGACGTGGGTGGTGACACATATTCTACCCTGGAGGCTCCGCCAGCACACACACATACACACACTGATGTGCAGAAGCACTCAGCCTGAGCGCCCCGCATCAGAACGTTCTCTTCTCGTTATTCTCGCTGATGACATTTTTAGGCTAAGTTGTGTGCTGACCCTGAGTCAGCTAGGGGCAAAAACAAAAACATCTGTTAATCTTGTGTAAATAAAAGATATCGCTCCTCCAGGGGCGACACAAACCCCTGATAGCTTAGCATCTCCGCGCTCTTTGCAGACTTTAGATGATTGAAGTTCACACACGCACACACACACACAAACACACACACGTACACACGTACACTGCTTGAGCATATGCATATGCAAGATGAGTGATTCCGGTTGTAGACAAACATATGTAGAATGTACAGTTCACGGTGCAGGTCGGAGGGCCCAAGTACTTCAGTCTATAGGAGAATAGACCAAGGAACCAGATTTCCATAATGAGGGGATTAGATTTGCACTGCAGTTCCTCTTGAGTTGTTTTGGGTTGTTTGTGCTTTTATTTTGAAATCCTAGAGCTGCCGCTGAGGCACGGAGGTCACACTCCAGGGATATCTGACATCGCATTAAACTGTTTATAGGGTGAGCTATAAACAGTTTAGTGTAGCATGCGTAGTGGGCAATAAATTTTATTGCACTAGCATTTAACTCACAAACAGTCAGATAGACAAGGTTGCAACCCCTCCCCTCCTGCACCACCTGCACCATGTATTAAAGCAATGTTAAAGCATGTTTGCTGGCTGAATTTATATTGTGTCATAATATTCTGTTTATATAGTTTTTTCTTAGTTAGATACATATGATGCCAAAGTCCAGCTTGTTATTTTAAGACTTATGGCGTCAGAGAACTTTGGAACTTTGATTCCATATCATCACCCTATTAAAATAATAGCCTAAGTCCTTTTATGAGGAAAATGAGTTTTTGGCTTAAATCATCTCTTGATAATGCTGGCCATCTCTTTTTGTGTTTTCCCAAAAACTTTGGCCACTATTTTAATAGGGTGACAATATGTATTCATGCTCCTTATCTTGACACTCTACCCACTGAGGTTGTTGTTATTGTTGTTTTTGTTTGTTTAAAGCACGGTCCAAATGACAAACTAGTCTTTTTAAATATCATCTATCCGTTTTTCTCCCTTGACACCTCACCGAAGGCTTTGACGATTGTTCCAACATTATATTCTACTAAAAAGGTCAGGCTCAAGGGTCAGATGACACGCTGGCATGCTTTGCTGGAGTTACCTGAAAAGACCCTGTGTGGCTGCTCAGTGAGCACAGTGTGGAATTTCAGTGGAATGTCAGGTGGGGGAGGGGGAGGGGTTGTTAATTGCAAGTTTGAGTGATGACCAAAAAAAGAAGAGGGTGAAAGCGAACCAGATGCTTTCAGCAAAATTCCTCAGAGTCACCAGTGCTGCAAAAAAGCTACTTCAGATTTAAACTACTTGACTCGAAATCGAGATCCTGGCCTTTCAGTGTTTCTTTTTTTAAGGATTTATATTTTAGATTGTGTTTTTTATTCTGGATTAAGAGGATGTTTGGCTTGGTGCTCCCATAATTTCGCGGCTTCACAGTTGGTTTCAACAATCAAACGGGTGATTCCAGCAGGTTTCAGGAAGAGCTTCAGCGTTCACTGTTTAATCGAGTTGACCAAAGGTCATCATAAGCCATTTCTCGACACTTACGCTTTAAATGTTTATGTGCGTCTCTTAAAATGTGCCATTGCTCAGAAAAATGCATAGTGTTTGGGAACAAAGTGAGTGATTTGTGCTGTTTCTTTCTCATCTTTGGTTCCACTCAGGCCTCAATTGTGCACACAAGCACGGTAACTTTGCTGTTTTAAAAGAGTCTTTTGTGAAACACGATGTCACATCAAAAAATGTGTTTGTCCACATGAAACAGGTGAAATTGCTGCAGTATGTATGCCAAGCCTGTGAGTGGTGCTGTGGCGCCATGAAAGTACACCAAAATCTGTGAAGACGCCACAGGGCACGTGTTCAAAACTCCTGTGACATAAACAAACACAAGAAGAAGAAGAGGAAGGTTGCAAATATGAGTGTGTGAGCAAGACGAGAGAAGATAGCGACATACAAAACAACAAGTAGGAGCTCGAACCGACTCGACTTCGCCATTGTTTCAGAAAAGCTGCTTACGGGAATGCACAGAGATACAAGAGATTCAAGATTTGATCCTTCTGGGACTTTTGAGTTTCTAGAACTAGTGTAATCAGACTCTCAAAACACTCGTTCTGTGAGGATGAACGACAAAATCAGTTTGGCAAAAATTGAGGAAACATTTTTTTCTAAACAAGGCCTTTAAAATCAAAGCTTGAATTGGACTCAATCCTTCAACTGGACTTGACAATTACCGTGTACCTGTAATAATTGATGTTTTTGAGATACAATATCTACATTAAATACATACAGCACATATATCTACACTGTGAAGTCTCTATAACTATAAGTTAGATTAGACTAGACAGGTAAGACAGTGATATCGATACAAAGGTGCCATTCTTCCATTTGCATGCCAGCGAATCAGAGACATGATTTGGAAAAACCTCTTTTGAAGTTCAGGGGGGAAAACTGCAAGGTGTCGCCTCAAATGACATTTGGAAACTTCCAAACGGTGCACTGAATTATTGATGAGGATTAGTTAACTGTTGGCCTTGATGCAGGTGAGGCTCCCAGCCGGGATTACAGTTTAAATGGCCGTATCAAACGCAGTGTTGACTCTGGGTCCTGAAGCAGTGTTTGCCCGGCCAGTAAAACATTCCAGCTGTTAATGAATGAAGGCTGGGCGAGCAGCAAGGCGGCGCAATGTCAAGGATTATCTTTAACGTATTTTGCGCCATGAATAATTAAACCGATTCTTAAAAGGAAACGTTTGTTTCCAGTTGACTCGGTCTTATGTCATTTTCAGTTTTACATAATTTGTGTCTTTTAGCTTTCAAAGCTTTTTACATTACAACATTTTCACACAGTTGCAGTTTTTTACATTTTATTTTATTTTTTTTTAATAGTCAATGAGTTCAATGAATCAAAATGACACTTATCTATTGGCAGTATTTGCCATTACAAAATAAATGCAATAATATAAATGTCTGATACAAAAACAAACAATCAATTGAAACCATTTCTCTTTATTATTTTATATCCCTATGTTCCATATAAAACCTTGACACAAAGCCATCACAATGAAGTAACAGCCTCCATAGGTGACATTAGCAAATCCCTCTATTGTGCACTCGCGTGTGAGGAAACAAAACACATTGTGTTTTTGTTTTGTTCAACTTTCCCTTTATAGAAGAAGACGAGCCACCGATCGCTCCATCCCTAAATTACACAGAGCCGGTCGGTCTGAGCCGAGGGAAACTCTGCACCCTGCTGCCGCTGCTGCTGCTTCTGTTGACACTGCTGGCGCAACGTCTTATTTGGCTAATGACAGCCGTCGCCGCCGCTTGCGCCGGGCAAACACGCTTGGCTGCTAAAAAAACGTGCGCATCAGTGCGGAGTCGGAGACCGCAGCCGTAAACAGCGACTAAATGGCAGCATAACGGCCAGGATCCCTCACAAAACACTCGTTGGTGGACAACAGCCGTGACGCCTGTTGACGGCCGGCGTCTGCCGGACGCTGACGGGATTTTTATCGCGGCCCAGACGGTCTGAGATGGTTCTGGGGTGATACGGGTCTTTATCTTTACCGAGAAGGGAACGTTGGTTTCGAGGCTCTGAAAACACCAGAGATATCGATAACAACCCCTCAGAATGGAGCAGCCGCGGCCTTGGAGAAGCTGCGTGCTGCTCCCACATGTCCAGCCTCCTGCGAGGGACACTTATCATCAGCGTGTCACTGATAGAGGCCCCGAGCGAGTCCTAATAGCTGACGTATTAAAGCTCAGATTTCTTCGAATTGTCGTCACATCTGCCAGCGTTGGAGCTGAAACGATTCTTCAATTAATCAACTCGAATCTTGTTTCCTTGATCCCGCCGCCGCTGAACGTTGGTTCCGCTGCTGTGTCTCACACGGTTGGTTGTTGCGGCACACATGGCGCCAGGATAGACGTCTTTCATGCACTTTTTTTTTTTGGACTGAAGGAAGAGTTGTATGTCATTTTTCACATTTTTACTAATTTGTTACCTATTCAAAAGATCATTTCACGGAATGCGCAGGAGGTTAAGGCAGCTGCACAGATTTTGCTCTCTTGAAGATGTTTCACCTGTCAATCAAGAGGCTTCTTTGGTTTCTTTCATGGAATCAAATCGATGACAATAATCGATACATTCGTACATTGCATGAATTTGTTTCAAATAGTACCTGCAGCCTGGGCTGCTGTTAAAGGAACAGGGATGGTTCTAATGACCCAGCAAGTCTCAGTGGATAATCATTATTAATACACAATTTACAGGTGGGGGGCCTCCAAACCCATTTTTTTAGCCACTGGGCCCAAAAAACAGCTAACAGCACCATTGGCTGCAGCTGTAACCATCATCAAAACCAACGGCGGCCACGGTATATAGACTCTGTGCTGCCAATCAATCTGACGGAATAAAGGTCACGACAGCGCTATTATCATCTGGCTGATAACAAAAGGGAGCGCTCACGCTGTGATCAGCACTTCTTTCCAAACCCTGCACCTTGGAAGTGACTCACAAAACACCTGCAAACAATACGCAGAAGAAGAAGAAGAAGGAGAAGAAGAAGAAGACGAGGAGGAGGAGGAGGAGCGCCAGCTCATCGGCTAAATGCATCCTCGCACAGTCATGTGCTGTGTGTGGGTTTTTGTCGCTGCGGCTATTCGGTCACAATGCAGTGTCTGTGTGTGTTTGTGTGTTGGCTTTATGTCACAGGAGATGGTAGAGCAGTGTGGTCCACAGGGCGCACACACACGCGCCGGACAGCGTCATGGCCCAATCAGCCGCCTGCTGGAGCCTCTCCGGGCCATTCAGGATGCTAAGCCATTGATTCCTCGCCGCCGGCCTCATGATGCCACCTCGCTCCCTGCCTGCGCTGACGCCAGCTCGGCTGATATGCGGCGTCTCCGCCCTCGGCCCCACCGCAGGCTGACGGGAACCTTTTTGTCCTAGGATTACCAAAAAAAAAAAAAAAAAGCATCCTGTCATAGCTGCCAGAAAGGGAGAAAATCATCACGTTTCCACGAGTGTCAGTGTTGAAGGACGGAGAAGGGATAGATGCATGGGGAAATGTCACCATCTAGCGGCCAGGGCGTGCAAGTGGTGGCTCGGAGGAGGAGGCTCAGAAGGAGGAGGAACAGGAGTAAGAAAAGGAGGCGGAGGAGGAGGAGGAAAAGGAGGATGCGTGCAGGTGAGTTTTACTCACCCAGGCAGCACTGCAGCAGCAACAAGGTGGCAGTGACGGCAGCGGACAGGAGAGTCGCACATGCCTATGGAGGAAGAAGAAGAAGAAGAAGAATGGCGTGAATAAATCATGCAGCTGTCTCTCCTCAAAATAGGCTGCACCCTATAGAGTCTTTAATGCCTTATTCATGCTAAAAGTCCGATTTGCATTTTTCACACCTTTCAATTATTAAGGTTAAATCAACTATCGGGGGTTCGGGATTGAGGGTGGGTGGGGGGTCCCCTGCATGTCGTTTTTTGTTTCTCTCCCCCACCCCCATCTCTCCCTCTCTCTCTCTCTCTTATTAGTGGCGCCGCGCTCCGCCTACCAAGACGAGCTGCACGCCGCTCTGAGTCACTCTGCTCAAGGCTTTTCCCATCTGAACTCCGAGCAGCGCCACAGAACAGGGCGACGCCGCTCCTGCAGCCTCGTTCTGCAAACATCTGAAGAAGAAAGGAAAACAAACAACGATGCGTTGTTTACAGCGGATTTCGTACGCACGGGGAGAGAGCCTACATCACCACAGCCAACAGTGTAACAGGCATATTTAATAATTCTCAGTCATTTCGCCGCTCGAGCAAGGAATGACCCGTTGAACTGGTGTGAGTGTAAAAGAAGTGAGACGTCAACAGCGGCAACTTTGCAGGTGACGGATACAAATGTGCAGCTACTAATTGAACTAGCTTGGATTGAGAAAAAAACAACAAAACCAATCTGCACCACTGCCGGATCGAGCAAGCGTGCAAAACAATCTCTGTGTTTCAATCTTTGCGCTGTTAAAAGCGCAGCGCGCGTCGGCTGCTCAACAGCCGCACACGATTTATGTGGGTCATTCCTGCGATTTTCCCCTGATGAAATAGATGGCAAATAATGGGAGTGCAGCTACAAAAAAAAAAAAAAAAAAGTCTCCCAGGGCCTTGAGTTCCACATTTAGAGTTGATGAAGACAGTCGGATTAGCGGCTATTTATTGCATTTGTAAGGAAAAAAAAAAAGGCACCTTCGCAGGATCTTCTCCACCACGACTTCCTGCTCATCCAGGCTGGTCACGTTGAAGAGGCCGCGGACGCTCAGCGGAACGACGTGGCCTCGCTGCACCAACACGGCCAAGTTGAACATCCCCTGGTGGCCGCGAGAGGAATTAGAAAGCGCCGCAAACAAAAGAGAGTCTCCAAATAATAACAATAATAATAAGGCGGTGTTTATTGCGACGGGGAGCTGCTGCAGCCTGTGTGTGAGTTTAATTAAGTTTATCACGGGGTGATGAGATTACAGCCCGAGTCAACGTGTCACCTGGGGGCTTCCTGCCAGAGCCGCTCTGCCGTACATCGATATGGCCTGAGTGGTCGAGGATAATGAGTCTCCCCGCCCGCCGTCATAGTGGTAGTCTCCCATTTTCAGCAGGGCTGCGGGAAGAAGAAAAGGAACAAACGCGTCCTGCTCACTGAACTGGACTGGACCGGTTTGGACTGGATGGGACCAGACTAGACCGGAATGGAGGGGTGGGGTGAGGTGGGACCAAGTCCCTGGGATCCAAAATGGCAGCCCACTCATTTC
Source organism: Thamnaconus septentrionalis (assembly GCA_009823395.1). NCBI lineage: Eukaryota > Metazoa > Chordata > Actinopteri > Tetraodontiformes > Monacanthidae > Thamnaconus > Thamnaconus septentrionalis. Next base: position 4,171,698 of record CM020508.1, on the reverse strand, counting down.
AATGTAGTTGCTCACCCAACGGGTACGCCCAAAAGGTTTTTGGCTTCCGCATTATGTGGCCCATACAGCATGTAAGTCAGGACGCATCAGCCAATCAGAAAAGAGGCGCGACACCGCAGCCCATACAATGCTGTGAAGTCACGCCGGGCAAAACTCTTTTCTGGCGATTTTCTGGCCATTACAATTTTATTTGAAATATGAAAAAAATAAAGACCATGACTGAAAAATATGCAATAGAAATATTTGTTATAAACTGCGTTTCACCAGTAGGTCTTACAGGCATTTCTTTTTGCATTGTGGTCTATGGGTAAGATGGGGTTTTGGCTGCAGTACTTCGAGGGGCCACTGGAAAAAGATCACCGTGCCGCCATATTGCCAGTCCGGAATCCAGTTCTTGTAATAACATCCATTGGCAGGACTCACCAGATGGATGTGCCCTGGGCTCCAGCACTGAGAGGCCGAGGTACCGCAGCTGACAGTGGCGGCCGAGACTCAGCTCCTGCAGGGAGAGCGGGCGAGAGAGAGAGAGAGGGAAACAGAGCGACGGCCGTGAAGGTTACACTATCAGCCGCTAGAAGAAAACCTCCCTCTGGCTCGTTTCTCCTATTTTAGTACGTGACAGGAATGATGTGCAATTTGTTCCCCGGCCGCTGCCACCAAGTGGAAAGTGGATGTTTTCTTTTTTTCCATTGTTTTTTTTCTCCCCTCGTCGCTGTGAAACCAGTAGTTTGTCCTGTCAAGGACTCGTGCCACCATTTAAACCGACACATCAGCCAAAAACTGTCGCTCCGACGTCCACCCATTTCTTCGCTGGCTGCGGGGACGTTTTCTAATCAATGTAACCTTTCCGGAGTTTCACCCCCCCCCCCTGGAAAGAATTAAACGCCTTCACACCCAACAGAAAAAAAAATCAACCAGATTAAAAACATCACGCATCCGTCCTTCATGTCTGTGCTGTCACATCCGAGTCTTGGCAGTCAACTCTCACTCCAAACTGAGACGTTAGCCTGGTGTTTTGAGCCCAGATATCCGCTGCCTGTGTTTGCAAACTCCCAGACGCGGCTGTTTTTTGGAAGGAGTGATGTTGACCTCCAAATTGGCAGAGTGCTTGTCTCAATGACCAGGAGGCCTCATTAGTTTAACATTTCTGAATCCTGCATCATCCTAATGGGCCACTCTTGCCTCACGGCAAGATGTTCTTCTTGTGTCGGTGTGGCCCTGCAGGATGGACGGAGGAATCGTTGGACTCACCTTTTTATTCCTTCGGTCTGTAGACACTATATTTTATTATGTTCACAAAGCTCCAGAACATTTACGAAGAGTTAGAATGAATTGGCACACTGTCCCTTTAAGAACAACCTGAACAACTCCCGCCCACCCGCAGATTTACCTCACACAGGTGCGCAGCGTTAATCTGGGCCAAGCCCAGGCCGGTTTCTGCTGCCAGGATGTACTTGGCCAGGGCCTCCTGCCTGTTTTGCAGCACAGAGTGAGAAAACAAACGACCGCACGCTGATCAGTCGAAGAGCTGGTGGTCCGAAACAGGGATCGTTAAAAAGTCATTTAAGGCGCCACTCCCACCTTGAGCCCTCCAGGTAGGCGTGCAGAGCCTCTCTGACGGTGAATCCGAGGTGGCCGTTCTGCTCGCAGACGTCTCTCAGCATCCTGCGAGAAAAAATACACACAACGACGATGACGGCAACAAAGAAGATGCGTCTATCAGCATTGTCTCCCGATATAGTTTCCGCCTGGTTGAGGGTCACTTTTAAACTAAAAGCTTCCTTTTCCTGCTGCTGCTGCTGATGGAGCGTCTTTAAATGCACCAAAAGTACAGCGGCGGAACAGCTGTGAGCAGTGGAGTTTGTTTTTGGGGTTTTTTTTGTTTTGTTTTTTATCCCGTTGTCCCAGACAGTGCGGTGACAGCAACTCTTATTTTTAGATATGCTAATTGCGAAGGTTCCGACCTTGAATTAGCCGTCGTCATTGAGCCGGCGCCGCAGGCTCCGGAGGCAACAGGCCCATCATAAAACACTGCCACCCCCCTCCCGGCCGAGATTACTGAAAGCCTCTTACGTCACTGCCCTGTCCGCGTCCTGCGGCGCCCCCTGCAGGGACCCAGTAGCTAGGTACCAGGCCACCTCCACCGATGCTCTGGTGTGGCCCAGCTGGGCAGCATCCAGGAAGTAGTGGAACGCGGCCGTCTGCGTGGCAAAGAAAAAAAAAAACACAGATGTATGATAGGAACTATGGTACCGCCACCAATTTTCCCAGTGGCCACCCGTGGTACTGCAATTAATGCAATTGAATTCAAATCACATGGGTCCCAAGAAGCTTTTATTTTCCACAGTGCGCAATCCAATAAAAAATATACATGTATAAAAAGATTGATAGAATGCTTCCGAACTGAAACATAATAATACAGATTCTACTGTTTGTTGTTAAAGGTTAAGTGTGTAATATTTGGAGATTTCGAGAAGGAACAGCAACATCAAGAGGAAACAATTTTAAAGGCCAGAAAATCCCCAGAAAAGACTGCATTCCGAGGGGTCGTGCGTGCTGCGTCACGGCTAGTTCTGATCACATGATAGATTCTGGTGGGTCACAGAGGCTTGACGCCGAAGTGACACTATTGAACCTGCTGTGTGGGCCCCATTATGTGGAAGATGTTGTTTCAGCTTTGTGTGCCTGGCGAGCGCCTCCATCAAAATTAATTTTCCGCTATGGCGAACCTCGTTCCTCTCGGGCCTCCGGGGGTGTTTCCCGTTGAGTCGATACACTCCCAGGTTGAACACAGCGTCGGCGCTGCCGCCGTTGAGCGCCGCTCGCTGGTAGTAACTCCAGCGCCTTGGCGTGCTCCTTCAACACGGTCCCGTGATACCAGCCCAGGCCGTTCACCGCGCTAATTGAGCCCTGAAGCCAGAGAACAGAGCGTGGCGCGGCTGCAGCAACACACACAATGTAAACACGTGCACACGCACAGTCACGTACCATGGCTGCCGCTTTCTGCATGAGGCGGAAACCTCGACTGCGGTTCCTCGTCACTCGCGGGCCCTGTAGAGGCGCTCATCAATCACAGCAGCCGCCAGCCAAAACCGACGTGCAGGTGTAATATCCTTCTCTCTCTCTCACTCTCTCACTCTCTCACTCTCTCTCTCACTCGCCCGCTCATGTCTCACAGAACCTTCATCAAAAGGATGGAGTAGTCGTACAACGCCGAGGGATCCTTCATCTGCATGGCACTTCGCTCGAACCACATCATGGCGCCGCCCGGGTCCTTTGAAATGCCGTGATGTCCCCAGAAAAGCATCGAAGCCAGACGCCTCTGAGCACACAAAGGGTTTGGTTTTATTTTCTCTGTCTCTATCGCTATGCGTCTACATCTATATATATATATACATGGCGCAGCTGCTGCTCTTGAACGGCGAACGTGCGTTGCATGATTTCACGAAGTAGAAAAAAAAAAAGAATAAATACCTGGATTTAACTCAAACGTACTGTACTGTACCTGGGCCTGTACGTCTCCTCTCTCCGCCTGCAACTTCACGTACTCAAAGACGTCGCTCGACAAGCTGTCACGGCTCCTCAAGTTTTCCTCGTCACTCAGATAGATGTGTTCGGGTGTGTATTGCTTTTAAAGAGACATGTTAAAGCTTAAGTAGTACACATATACAGCATATATACATATATATATATATATATAAAAAATAGCAACACTGGCATACATATCTGTGTGTAAGTATGTATTGCGAAAATCTTCTGCATATATTTATTTAAAGTGAGCTCCAGGGATCTGATGCAAAGCGGCAGTCGCTCCTCAACTTTTCACCTATGGTGGAACATTATGTCAAGATTTCCAATTCATATGGGCTTTATCTGTATTTGGGGGGCGGGGGGTTGGCAGGCCTCCTGGGCTTAAAGTGCAGTAGTTGATAGTGATAGAAGGAGGAGCACTTAATTATTTTCATGTATTTATGTAGATTTACTTGCTCAGGGGCGCCCCCCTTTGAACGAAGTAGGTCGTGCGCTGCCCTGGAAAGTTTGGCAGTTTGCACACAAAACGCACCCAAGGCCAGTTGGGGAAACATTTTTTTAATTTTGTTTTCGCACTCATGTATATGTACACGCCGTGCCACGTGTTCCCTCCCCTCTGGTTTCAGGGAACATGAAGGAGAGAATGGCAAACCAGTTGGCTGCTGCACTCCTAAGTGCTAAAGTGCTAAAAAAAAAAAAACATGAAAATAAAAAAATAAATCCCAAACCCCTCAACAGATTCTCTGAGCTGTTTAGCTAGCCTCAGCACTAAAGCATCCTGACAGTCAGCTCCCATCCTGCAAAAAAGAGAAAGAAAAACACACACACAAAAAAAAAAGGCAGGAGTCGTGGGGTTGACTGAACCCACCAGCTACAGTGAAGAGCAGCTGAGCTCGGTGGTTACATAAGCATCAGCCATAAAGTGGAGCATGATGGGTCATTATAGTCTCTCACATTTACAGTGGGAAAAAAAAGTGGACGCAGCCTTTAAAGAAGACTCTTGTTTCTCTTTTATGTCGCTCTACTCCTGAATCTGAAGTGTTTTTTTTTTTTTTTTTGCTTTAATGCGACATATGGATGAAAATGTACATGTGCATCGGCTGTTTTCCTGCCACTTCTCTTCACACAAACCTCTTTCAAGGCAAGACATGCGAGGCGGACCCCCTCCCCCCCAAGGCCACCGCTGATTCCGTGATTAGGTGACGAATCCCGGTGACATTCTGCTCCGCTCGACCCTCCCGCCAGCCCGCTTCCACATACCGTGTATTCGTGCATCCTCAAGCCGTCCTCATTGCTCTGTTTGCCCACATTAGAGTAGTAGCCGTAGGCCACGTCGGGGTCCCGCGGGAACCCGTCGATCCCGCGCGCGTGCTTGTAGCCGGCGTGCATCAGGGCGAGGCGGCTGTCGCCCGCCGCGCCAATCAGGCTGTAGGCGTGACCCTGGAACACAGCAGTCACTTACTTCAGCCTCGTTGACTCTGTCGAGTCGTGCCGCACCGGGCGAGAGCGGCGATTAGCACCTCAAGGAGACGGTGGCGGCGGCAGAGGAGAACGTACCAGCTGCCGATTGGCCGCCAGGCCCGACAGGTGGGCGGCGGCCAAGAGGAGCGAGGCCCTGTGGTCGCCGAAGCAAGTGGATGCCCGCAGCAGATCCAGTGACTCGCCATCGATGCTGTTTTGCTCCCGGCCGACGGTGAACAGCGTTTGGATGGCTCGCTGGAACAGCGCCCCCCCAAGGATCCCGACGGCCAAAGACCCTGCGGACAATAAGATACAGAACATCGGTGAACGCAAACAATCGAGAAACAACAATCGCAGCCTCTTTGGTGCATGCAGTCGACTTAAGCTGTGGTGGCTTTTCAATAGCTGCCCGTTCGCCTGTGAAAAGGCTGAGGACCACACGTCCACCAGACGAGGGATCACAGACTCTGAAGACAATCTCTTCTTCCGTCATAGTTCAACATCATTCTTTTTTTTTTGGCCGGCACTTCCTGTCGTTCTTTGAACCGACCTCCTGCGTCCCACCTCCTCTTTTACACCGGCTGCACGATGTGTTATCGGCGGGCTCGGTCACTGGTGGGCATCACAGATCGAGTTTCTTTGAGTCGACTTTTAGCGGTAAAACATGGTTGAATTTCTACGACTTGAAGTTGGACTCATTTCTGCACCAACCGGCCGTGCCAACCGTCCCCTCCTGTAGTCCGTCCCCAGCTTTAGTCAACGGTCCATTGTCGCACCTGTTCCGATGTTTCCCTCCTGTTGTTGCAGGAATTTGAAAAGTGGGCGGTGCTTCAGCTGCTCCTCCCAGCTCCAGGTTTGCTTGCTGACCTTCCTTTGAAAGCAACCTGCCAGCTCAGTGAAGGGACTCATGCAGCCGCCTGCGGAGAACGAGGAGGAGCAGAACCCCGTCAACAGGCATCTTACCGACAGTTCGTTGCTGTGGATTTGGTTTGGGACTGAAACGACTTTGTTGAAACGACCTTTCACCTTTTTCCTTCCTGTGACTCTCGGTGACTCGTTGGACGAATGTTCTCGTCCATTCTCTGACTTCCTGACACTCCTGGAGAGTCTTTTCCAGTTGGTGCAAAGTCGTCGGTGGGTTTCGGACCTGCCCCAACAAGAGTCAGATTTTTTTTGAACATTTTTTGTAACTAACCCTCCAATGGTTCTGTTTCACACTTTTACCTCTTTAGTACCAAAACGATAGTATCGGATTGGGCCGAAATATCCGCGGATGCCCTTCAAGTATCTGCTGCCTCCAATCACAAAGTATCCGTCGGTGTCGTCATAGTGGATGCTGCCGCGAAATCTGTGAGACGTTTGCACAACTTTTTGTAATTTTTTTTCCGTGACAACTGGACTAACTGCTATTGTTGCTCCCATCATTTTCTTTAATGACGACACAGCTGTGCTCTCAATTTCAAAATGGGAAATTCTGCGTCCAACAACTGTTACGGCCGCTTACCGGTAAACATGTTTGATGGTTTTGTCATCCCACGTTGTATCCAGCCGCACCTGCAAGTCAGACATAATAACGCATGAAACTAAACCCTTTAAAAAAAAAAAAAAACAGCTAAAGGAGGAAAAAAAAAAAACACCACTCGAGTGGAAACAATTCTAAATTGCACCACCTCCTGCAAATCGCAGTCGAGTTTCCCATCCGGAAAGAAACCATTGTTCAGGATGGAGCCAATCAAAGCCCCTGGAAGCAAGGAGGCCCCAAGCTGCGTCCCTACCTCCGAGTCCTGTACATAACAGTCCAATCGGATCCACTTCCCGAGCGGCAACGCTCGGTTGGTTCTGAAGGCTTCGTCGGCCCCCGTCGTCACGCGTGTCTGGATGATGATGTCGCCTAGGAGACGCCGCAGTCAGTCATATATTTTCATGTTGGGGGCGGGGGGAGAGGGGGCCCTTTATTAATACATGGCACAGTCTGTTCCACTGGCCCGCAAAAACACACACACACACACATACGCACACACGCACAGCACATCACTCACAATCCTACCGCGACGCTTCAATCTGATGCGGCTAAACTGGTATCAGGTGTGCGTGCCGGCGCCGCCCACCTGCGTCCGTAAGCTGCATCAGAACGGAGTCGTAGGAATCGTTGCCCTCCATGTGATGGATGATCCCGCAGATCTTCGCCCGACACGCCTCCAGCAGGTAGAGCCACACGGAAAAGGTGACGCTAAGAGGAAGAGGAGGGAAAAAGAAGTGAAAGCAAAGCGACACCGGAGCCGAGCACAACAAGCGCTGTGACGAATCATCTCTCCGGGCCGGCCGAGCGTGAGGTTGAATTTTAAAACACGCCGAGAACGGCTGACCTCGCCGTCCGTCGCTGACCGTAAATAAAAAGCTTTACATGCTCGGCTGGAAATCCATCGCGTCGCAGCTCTTAAAAGCCGTTTGTAATGATGGCCCAAAGTGAAACCAGGAGAGCGGGGTGTGTTATTACAGCTGCGGGCTGGCGGAGGGGAAGCGGTGGTGGCGGCGGCGGCGGCGGCGGCGATCGACTTCATCACCTGCGGCCCGCCGCGCTGCTGATATCGACACACAACAGCGCTGGTGCCAAACAACAGTGCACAGCTTGCAGAGTCGAAATGAAAAGCCGGACGCGTCGGCTTCATGAGAGCGGCTCGGTCTGATCGGGTGGCTGCAGAAACCGAGGAAGAGGCTAGCGACGGCGAAGGAGACAGATTTGCCCCCTGCAGGGTTTAATAGCAACACTGGCAGGAGGCCTCTGCTAGCTAGTCGTAACAGAATGATGACCGCAGTGAGGACGCTACAATGTGTAACGTGTTTTTATGATCGCTGAGCGGACAAAAGGCTGCATTCAAACCCAAATGCGATGCCAGCACGCCACCAATTTGTCTGAAATGAGCTCCTGAACACAGCTAGCCACAGTTTTCAGCGCAAACTGGTGCAATGTGAAGGCTCAGGAAAGCCACACCCACTTTAGAGCCGCTGTCGCTTGGGTGTTCAGTCGCTCGCTTTATTATCACACACATGTCTGCAGCCTCATTGAAAATAAACATGGCCACTTCCTTGATGCAGTCATTCGGGGTGAAATAAAGGTAATTAGCTTAGACCACACCCACTCTGCCAAAAATGGGCAAGGAAGCTGCGGAAGGGGCCACTCTACGTGTTTTTCCCCTGCTGCTGGAGCTTGCTGGGCGAAGCTGCAAGCACTGTCCTGTTGTGTTAGTTAGGTCCCACGAGCGTGCACACACACACACGCACACACACGCACACGCACACACACGCACACGCACACACACACCACTATGCAACACTTGCCAGGTTTTTATCACCTTGTCGGATTTGTTGTAAATGCAGCCAAAAGGCATCACTCTAATCCTGATTAGCTCAGTCCAGTCAGGTGTTATCAGCGGAGAAGAAAAGAGATCGACCCAGACTGTGACTGACAGTTTGTCCAATCTCCTCTCCAGTCTTTTATTTTTTGTGTAAAACAGAAGCCTTCCTTTCTCCAGTGTTGCACCATTTTTCTTTTTTTGTCCTTCTGTCTGACAACCAACACAAAACATAAACATAACACTTTACAAAGAGTGATATTTACAACGAAAACAAGACGCTAAACAACAACGTGGCTGGCAAACGCAGCTTGGTATTCTGCCCGCAGCCTCCGCAGTGCCACAGGATGAGCTATGAGGGACCTTTGGCCATGAGACGTCGGCAAAAAGGAAACTTATGGAGGCCTCGACGCATCAGCGGGGGCCGCCTGGCCCCTGCGCTGCCAATTATGCTGTACAAATAAATGCTGTAATCATCGTAAGATTAATTTGCCTCGCCCGCAAACACAGAGCAGGAAGTGAAGTGAAACTCGGGGGCGAGTAAATAGAGACAGCGCGCTGAAAGTGCATTATTTTGTGGGCCTTTTCCATATCGGACGTCTGTGTTTATATTGGTTGCTACACGGAAGCTGATCATCATTCACTTTTTAATGACTTTATTCCTCATTCTGTTCAGTCACCCAGGGTTGGAAAAAAACAAAAATCCTAAAATTAATATTTGGCCTGTTTTTGATACGTTGTGGCTTGTTTGCACGTGAGGAAATACATTTGCAAAGGGCCAGAAGTGATTCACTGCTGCTGAGGCTATCTGGCAAGGACTCATTATGCAGATTATTCTGCATTGTTTATAATTAATCCAACTGATAAAAAAAAACAAGAGTTGCTTTTTCTTTTTTTTCTTAGCAAGAGGAGATTATTGTTCACAAATATGGAAAAATGTAACAAGCTGACTGAAGGATGATTTTTAAAAAAATGCATTCCACCCTTTGTTTGTGGTAGCAGAGTTTAAGACAATACATCTAAAGTAACATTACAAAGGTTTCCCTTTACTGCGGTTTGTTTTCTTGCCATTTGTTTCCTCAATAAGTGAAACTTTATGAGGCAGCGCAGGTTTGATTAGGCCCAACCGCTGACCTCTCTTTGTAATCTTTATTTAAGCTGGAGAGCCATTCCGAGTGTAAAAACATCTCTCTCTCAAGACTGGCAGCAGCGGCACATAAAGCAGAGTCAATGGCTGACCTGGAGAAGAACAATAAAAACAAGGAAATGTACGGCTCGCCATATAAATGTCACTCGCAAATCATCGTGGACTCGGTGCGAAGTAGCTCTTGATGCAGTGCGGCTCTGAAAACACCCAGTGAGCAGCAGCAGCAGCAGCAACAGCAGCAAGTTCTGTTGACTGACTAGGGTCATGTAGCAAACATGCTAGTGGGTAATGCTGCGTTTTTGCATTCTTGGCACCGGCTGGCGGTTGGTTTCACACTTGGATCGAAGGCTGTACACTGGAAGGAACGTACTGCTTTGTCAAAGATTGTCAGGGTTAAACAGTTTTGCATTATTCACTAAACAGCCTGAGCATGACTTCTCTTGGAGAAGCTTCTAACAACATATGCCTTCGCTGCGACGTTAAACTTTAAACTCAGTCGGCTACAGCTAGCATGAACTACACGCGTACGGCTGGCTGAAATAGAAAACAAATTACTCCTATTCTATGAAACCACTGGAAGACATTAGAGTTCATGCTAGCTACTTGTCGAAATAGAGCTAGCACAAACAAGTTGAGGCGTTAGCGAACCTGGGCCGAGTCACAGCGCCACGCCGGGCTTCCTCCAGAGCTCTGTCAATAAAAGGCTGGAACCTGCGGACCACTCCAAAGTGCTCACCGGTGCTGGCCAGTGGGAAACTCAGCAGATCGATGGTGTCTGTGAGACGCAAAGAAGAGAGAAAAGCTAGAGAACACAGTCTCTCCAGAAGCCCTGGGGCGGTGAAGAGGTCTTCTGACCTTGCTCACGTGGACGGCTCCGAGGCCCGTCTCTGGTTATCTGCCACATTACTTGAGCAGACCACGACAGGCAAACATGGGCGGGTTTAGCCAAACGCTCTGGCAGGGGGAGCTCTTTGTAAATCCTTAACGTGGCGCCGTTGTGGGCTCCATCTTCACCGAGATGGTCCAGCCGAGCTCGAACCGTGGCGTTCCTGGCTTCCAGCTCTCGGCGGTTAAAGAAGTCACGTTGGTACAAGATGGACGGAGGCCACCTGACGAGCAGCCGGCGGATCCTGTGGACTTGGCTGCCGCTGCTCATCCATTTCCTCCTGAAGACCACCACATTCGTCTCCCTTAGCGTGGACACGGCCACCTCCACCGCCAGCCGACATGGCCTGGAGCACAGGTAGCGCACGCAGAGCGCCGAGCCGTCGCCCACTCTGTCAGGGGCCGAGTCAAACGCGATGAAATTACCAGGCAGGTTCTCTCCGGTGTTGGAGGAGGAGATTGAAGTGGTTTGTAACACACAGTGTCCCTGGGTGAAGTGAGAGATGGATTCATTAAGAAATAGTGGGAAATGCATGCAGCCTTTTTCTTTTTCCTCCCACACCATTCAGACACATTATATATAGATGTGTTGCCAGCGGGTTATTTTTTTAATGGTTCACCTGGCGGAAAAGTAAAGTGTAAAGTGTGTTTGAAAAACGTTTCTCATCGTCTCGCCGAAGCAGCTTTATCGCAAACTCAAGGTTTACGCTTCAAGGTTCGTAGGTTTTCTTCATCTTTAAACATGTTGATGGTGTTAAATTTGCATCTTTCGCTTCTGAAAACTTTCATCCGTCTTGCTATCATGCATTGAAAAAGTGTTTTCATTCTCTTCTTGGTTTGCATCCAATTCCACCTGCAGCCAACCTTTAAGTTGGAATCAACCGAAGCAGTAGCTGATGCTTAGACCACGAGCATAGCTGCTGCTAAAGCATTCAGCATAGCTCGTACTGTAGCCAAAGTTTTATCATGACTGGACATCATTTTCATGAACAAAAAAAGACATTGACATATACAGCATAGATGGCTTTTCTGAGGACAACATTGTTTTACTCTACAGATGACTATCTTCTGCATCCGTTAAGTGAAACACAGTCGTGCATAGATGCTATCCACTGTGCGATATGTGGTTCGTTTAAAGGTTTTTCCTTCTTCCTAGTTGCAAACACTTTAGCGATATACAGAAGATAAATCCAAAAGATGTCTTTAATCAAATTTAAATTAAAAAGAATAAGTCCCAAAGAAAATAACAAAACATTCTATTTGGTGTGCTAGCTGAAGTACCCTGCAGTGAAAGATATTCAATTCTGACTGCTAACAAAGAAGAAAAGCAGGTTTGGCCACAATGCTGGTATTAAACCTTTCACCGTCTCGTCTTTATCAGAAGCCTTTGTAAACACTGTGGCGCTAATGGAGCGCCTTGAGGTCAGGCAGTGCCTGACCGACTGTCTCATCAGGTGCATCAGGTTGTTGATCAATTAAAAATGCTTTCAGCCTTTTCACAACCCCACGTGCACTCCGACCTGTGTGCTTGCAACACTAAAAGAGATTTCTGCCTCATCTGAAGTAGATCCAAAGTGTTTGTTTTGGTCTTTGGAAAGAGAACGCCAATAAAGTGTGGAGCTAACGGCTCGCCCAATACCTGACAAGTTGAGGACCCAAAACACTTGATGGGGGAGGAAAGAGGCATACAAACAATTCTGGAAACACTTACACTGGCTCTTTTCTAATTATCAGTTCTTGTCTATCTTATTTGCATTCATTTATTCTGGATAGGCTTGCAAATTAAAGCCGTTTTACCTCAGTTGTTTTTAGCTTAGCTCTGTTTTTTTGTTTTGTTTTGTTTTCTTTCTTGCTGTGTTTCCAGCGTTCCACCTTCATCTGATCTTTGGCTGCTGACTGATCCACACGGCCCTGACTGTGTCTGTGTTGCAAGTATTACATGAATTAATTAAAACTGAAAGTCAGGATTAAAAAAAAAAATCTACGCTGCCTCAGATATGAAAAAAGCTATGAAGTTTCTTACCATTAGAATAACAGCGGCGAGGACACGGCCAGAAATGACGGTGCGAAAAGTCATGTTGATGTGTTGAAGCTCGACTGGAGGGACTGTAAACGGCCTGCGGTAACCCCTGACTTCATTATAAATCCATGCAGTGCACTGAGAAGACAGATGGTGTGTGAAATGCTCTGTCCTGGCGAATAGAGCAGAGTGAGTCCACACCCTGCACAATGCAGCACTACCTGATATTCTGGTGTCACTGGCTGGGCAAACAAACACACAACCTGACACTAAGAGCCGCTAAGCAAGTGCTTAAAGGCCACAGGCATCACAAATCTGTTGCATTGTGGGGTTTCTTTCCAATCGTTTGGCCCACTTGCCTCCGACGGGGAACTGTCCATGAAGGAGACTCATCGGAGCCTCAGAGTCAGACTGGATTCGATTGCGCCCCAGGCCTCGCCCTCACCTCGGCGTCCTCCGCGGCCTCTGCCCACGCACGACTTTGAAGAAATCTGATCTGGATGAAAAGAAAAAAAAAACAACCTGATACCGCAGCCAAACTTAATTACCCATGAGCCTCAGCTGACTGTTGACGCTTTAAAGCCGAGGGACTGAAGCGTTGGGTACTGTTGCTCGCGGCTTCTTCTGGAGTTTTTTTTTTTTTTGTTGGGTGTCTGTGACTGGAGGACTATATGAAGGCTGGTGAGAGCTACAAATGCCCCAGTGCTGAACTCTGCACGGCGTACAACCCACAGACAGCGTACGGCTGATGTGAAGACGATCATTTGGATTTTAACTTCGAGACTGATCGGAACTGATCGCAGTCCATGGCTCTGCAGGACCTGTGCCGATCCCGGGACTTCCTGTTGGACTCCAAGGAGACTTTTTTTGGAACTTTCTGGGGAAACATGACGAGCAGGTCGCCTCTTCACAGCTCAGCTAATTTCTTCAATTTCTACACGCCGGCTGCCGAGTACCTTGGACAGAGCCCAATAGAATTCGGCCAAGTCCGAGACTCGGGCGCCACCCTCCTGCCCGCCGACCCGTCCTGCTCCTTGCCTACTAGCGTTGCCGTCGCCACCACCTGCTCCCAGTCCGTCCCGCCGCCCTTCCCCATGTCCCACGGCACCACCACCCTCGCCTTCGTGTTCCAGGGCGGCGTGCTGGCGGCGGCTGACACTCGCTCCAGCTGCGCCGGCCTAGTGGAGTGCCCCTCGGCCCAGAAGGTCCTGCCGATCCACAGCCACCTGGTGGGCACCACCTCAGGCACGTCGGCCGACTGCGCGCTCTGGAAGCGGATCCTGGCGCGGGAGCTCCGCCTCTACCAGCTCCGCCACGGCCGCCGGCTGTCCACGGCGGGGGCGGCTAAGTTGCTGTCGCACATGCTGCACCCGTTCAAGGGGACGGAGCTGTGCGTGGCGGCTACGCTGTGCGGGTGGGACGTCGGAGGCGGAGACGGAGACGGAGAGGAGCGATCAAACAGGAGCAACGGAAATTTCTGCGGGCCTAGCCTCTACTACGTGTGCAGCGACGGCACTCGCCTGCAGGGGGCGCTATTCTCTGTGGGCTCCGGGTCTCCCTACGCCTACTCCATCCTGGACCAGGGGGTCCGCTGGGGCCTGACGGCGGAGGAGGCCACGGCGGTGGCCAGGGAGGCGGTGTACAGGGCCACGCACAGGGACGCCTACTCCGGGAACAACGTGGACGTCTACCTGGTCTCCTCGGGGGGCTGGGCCCGCCGGCGGAGGGAGGACCTGAAGGAGGAGTATTACAGGGAAAAGGCCAGACGGGAGAGGCAGCAGGAGGCCGCGGGGACGTGTGTGACGGCGCCTGAGTAAAGACTGGGAAATAAACAAAGACGGAGGCGGGGGGGGCAAAACCTCAGGGAGTGTTTTGGAGCATCCTCATCCTCGCAGCGGATCCTAAATTAATGAAGAGGACAGGCTGTTGTACACTCCGGGCTATTTCTCAGATGATTTCAGTGTGCGTATCGTTCCCCTGAATAAACAGCCGATGTTTTGTTTGCCTTGACGATAAAATGTTTTTTCCAACGGCACACTGCTGGCTGCGACGACGTTGGGGAAGCTATTGAATCATTGCAAGTACGACAGTTAGGTTTTCTTTCATTGAAAAAAGGAGCGGTTCTTGCTTGCATGTCTCAGTTTAAAAGAAGAAGAAAAGGGACTGAAACATTTAAAAATGCCTTTGAACGTTCTATTGAAATGTGGCTACCGCGTGTGAACTGTTCCCATTGTGGCAATAAACGCTGGACTGGTTTCTTTATTGATTTGACAATAGATGGAGGAATAAAAGTGGAAAATTGCTGAACTTGATGTTCTGAGGGTCTTGTGTTAAATTTAGAATAATGCTTCCTATTTTAATGACAATGGTTCTATGAGATATTGGGGCAGAATAAGAACGCAGCTGGTGATCCTGACCAAAGAAATCTGAAAAATCAGAATTTGATGAAGAAAGTTTCTCAAGGGTTACAAGCTCCACCCCATGTGAGGAAGCCAGGTTGATGTTGTGTATATTTTGGGACAGAACCTCAGGTTGTGGCTCTAAATACCAAAAATGTGCGAGAATGTTAATGAAAAGTTGACATATTTAATTTATCTGTTTCGTATACCCATATCCAGGTCTGTGTTTCATACCTTCATCTCAAATAAAATAATAAATTGAACACATAGTTTTAACAATTGAAACAATTTCACAAATTGAGCATTTCAAATCCATATAACCATCCCAGAGTTTCACCGCAGGAAAGAGTTTCACCTAACAACAGGAGCGTTCTCTCTGTGAAACTCTACAACTGTTATGCACATCAGAAAATGAACACCAGCGACTGCTCAACCAGTGGAATTTCAATTTTGGCGGCCCCTGCTGTCCAAACTGGAGAATGCAGGTTTTTGGCACTTCCTCTTTGGCCTCCCTTTCTGGAACTGGAAACTGCGCCCATCTCTAAATACAGTCAATGTCTGTATCCCAGTGTCCCAGCCTTCTTCCCGTATTCTTCCCATCATTACAGTCTTGGCAAAAGTTTTTAGCAACAGAGTAATCAGGTTAATGAAAAACAACCCTGGATTTATGGAAGCCAGTCTTGTCGACCCTGTTGCCAATTTTTTTTCTCTCTTTTTTTTTTTTTTGCGGAGGCTGGTTGTGATCAGCTGGAAGCCAGCGAGAGGAGAGATGGTCTCAGTGGGTCCTGTCTCCCACCCTCCCTCGCCCCTCCCTCACCTTCCTCTCCCCTTTGCAGGGCTTCTTCAAAGCCTTTCTGTTCCGTTTTGACGGCACCGACTCCTTGGATGTGAACTCCAGCTGAGAACAGATCAAGCTGCAGCCGAGTGTGTCCATAAAGAGGAATGTCACACACATCCTGCCTTCCAAGTTACATCAGTTACATCTCGGGGCCTTTTCTTCCTCTCGTCCTCGTCCTCTCCCTCCTCCTCCTCCCCCTAGTCCTCTACTTGTGTGAACATGCTTTGAAAACATTTGACCGCAAGACCCAAACATTTGCTAAAAAAAAAAAAAAAAAAAAAAAAAAAAGAAATGTTTGACAGCTCCTTCTCTCGCACAATGTAAATTTGTCTGTGGCACGCTCGCATCCTCACCCACATATTTATCAGCCGGCCCGGGTTTGTTTATGCTGTTTTTCTTTCCTTTTTTTCTCTCTCTTTACCGTCATTGATCTGTCGCGCCTTCCACTGTGATGAATTCAAGGGATCTGATGAGTCACCCTCAGGTGGCAAGTTTCCTTTCTTATTAAATCAGTGAACACATGTCTCACCTGTTTGAAGCCCCTCTTGTTGTTGTTTTTTTTCCACTCTGGGACACAGAACTCAAGAATGATCAAGAAACGCCCAGTGAGCGCATGAATAATCACTTTATTGAGATTCTCAAAGCTCACTGTGCTGAAAGCCATGAGGTTTTTTTTCATACTTTTCCAAAAGATCAAACTTTCTTTTCTTTAATTAAAAAAATATGTCAAGGAATTAGCATATTCTATTCCAGGAGGTGTGGAATAAAACATCAAAAATTGGAGGGAAAATCATTTTAGGTTGATGCTAAATCTCACGGTCTGTTTTGATCTTGCTCATCTGAAGAGTTTGCGGGAGGAAAAAAGGAGCAAAATACATCAAAAGTCCCACATTATACGGTTTATCCACCCAAACTTTAGTAGAGCAGCAAGGCATCATTAGCAAAAGAATAAAAAACACTGTGTATCTACAGAAAATAGCCCTCTGTTTACAGCGCATAGTATACATTTGGAAAGAGACTGAAACAGGGTGGCTTGGTGGGCGAGGCCACCACCTGGCTCTGGGTGTGGTCACTAACCCAGGAAAGGTCACTTTGCATCAGTGACCTTCCATCCACATCTCATCAATGGACAATTGTGGTTTCTGATTTGTGACTGTGTGTGTGTGTGTGTGTGTGTGTGTGTGTGTGTGTGTTGAGGGGGGGGGGGTAATTATAGTCATATAGTCAATTATAGTCATAAATTCAGGACGTGTGTTAGAAGGAAGGAGAAAAAAAACTACAAATGGTGGAATTTTATCTTTTAATGCAGCAATTTTCTGCCCCGGCTTGTTCTGCCGGAGTGAGAGAAGAACAAACGTCAAGTCTTGGAGTGATTGCACACTGACTGGCTCTTAGAAATCAGATAACGAAACACAGCTGCTGCTGCTGCTGCTGCTGCTGCTGCCGACGCTGCAGCTGCTGCCTCAAGCAGGAGTGTGCAGAGAGTTGTAGGGGGAATTTTTTTTAATCATTATTAATTTATTTACTTTAGGGGGGTGGGAGAAATAACGTGACCGTGAGCGAGAGAGAGAGAGAGAGAGAGAGAGAGAGAGAGAGAGGGAAAACTGGGTGCGTGTTGTTTGGCGAGAGACGTAAGAAGTGATGTTGAGGCAGAGAGGAGAGGGAGTGAGTGAGAGAGAGAGAGAGAGAGAGAGAGAGAGAGAGAGAGAGAGAGGCTAATAAGTGGTCAGACCTCAGCTGAGCTCAGATGAACCTCGCCATGCTTTCTGTCGCGCTCGGCTCGGAGAACGCGCACACCGCACGGTAAGATCTCATCTCCTCTTCACCTCCGCTCTTCTTTCTTCCTTTTTTTTTTAAGTCTTTCTAAAATTTTGATTCAGTCATCATCTTTCGCACACACACACACACACACACACACACACACACACACACACACACACACATTATACCGGGAAGCGTTTGTGGCCACCGCAGCCGCAGCCGCTCCTGCAAGTTTGCGCCGCTCTTCTGCGCCTCTCCGCACTTTTTCTTCCCCCAGCGCTGTTTCTCATCCATCTCCGGCGCAGCAGCAGCAGCAGCAGCAGCATCAGCAGCAGCGGTACAAGCACCGGATCCGCCTGCTGTTCCTGATGCTGCTGCTGCTGCTGCTGCTGCCGCCGCCGCCAACTGTTCCCTTCCTCAATTCGGAAGCCAAAACGTCCCTCCTCCTCTCCAGCAGATGTTTCGGCTTGGCACGATGGGCTGAGGAGCGCAGGGGCGCGCGTGCGTGTTGCGCGCGCGTGTGTTGAGGCTTTTTTGGCCAGATGGTGCTGCTGCTGAGGATGATGATGATGATGATGATGCCGCTGCGCTCTCTAACGCGCCCTCAACTGACGGAGACGCTTGTGCGCGCCCTCCCCCTCCTCACCCCCGCCACACACACACACACACGCACACACGCCCCTTTCTTTAAATTTTGTGCTCACCTGCCGCGTGCATCGCCTGATGATCCTCCTCCTGTGTGTGTGTGTGTGTGTGTGTGTGTGTGTGCGTGTTCGAGCCCGCGCGTGTGTCCGTGTCCGTGCGCGCGCCTGTGATCGTTGTAACAGTCGAGCGTGTGAATCACGTTATCGCTCGTCAAACGGGGTCATCTCTCCAACAAGGCAGGGTCACGCTCCGGGCTCTCGGCTCTGTCTCTGCTTGAGATGATAATAGGCTGTGTGTGTGTGTGTGCACGTGTGTGTGTGTGTGTGTGAGCGCGAGTGAATGCGTGTGTGTGATAAGGAGACTGCCTGAGAGTCGTCACTCTCCATCGGAGGAGTCAGGATGGCACAGGACAGAAGAGACTCTCCTCCTCCTCTTCCTCCTCCTCTTCCTCCTCCTCTTCCTCCTCCTCATGGCTCACTCAAACAGAGCACCCTGAAATTTTCTTTCTATTTCATTCATTACTTGTATATATTTCAGTCCGAATTTGGACACCATCGTTGCCACTGCGCGTTTCACTTCAGGTTTCAGCCCTGTCCGGGTGTCAGAGCTCCAGCAGGGTGACTGAGAAGAGGGCCTGGAAGTGTGTGTGTGTGTGTGTGTGTGTGTGTGTGTGTGTGTGTGTGTGTGTGTGTGTGTGTGTGCGTGCGTGCGTGTTCAAGTGAGATCAGAGGCAGAAGCTCTGAGACGGACAGACAGCTGGTTCCTGGCTCTGGTCACTTAAGGCAGCCAGCCGCACCCCCCCCCCTTTCTGCTCCCCTCCACCCCTCTCTCCAAAAGTACCTCCAGCAGAACTGGAGCCCCCCCCGCCCCCACTCATCACCGCCACTTACCCACCGCCCCTCCCTTAGCCCACCCTCCCGCTGCCTCCTGTCCCCATATATATAAAAAGGCCCAAACTGCAGAGGCTATTTTTAATAAAAAGCCCGATCGCCTTGTCGCAGCCTCCACACCAGCTGAAGTGAGACTGAAACAGCGATTTGCAATTTAGAGCCGCGCCGCCGCCCGTCGTGCCGTTCTGAGCCGGCAGCAGCAAATCGTCCTCACGCTTTCATCCTCCGCACACACACACACGCACACACACACACACACACACAAAACACACCACGCTCGCCTTACAATTCACCCGCACTCGCTCCCAAAGACTTCAAACAACAGTGAATGACATCCACTGGCGGCGAACGTGGTTTGGAGTGCGGAACTGCGGCGCGGCAGAGATGTAAGCTGTGTAAGCTCACTCAATGCTAATGCTAAAAAAAAAGAAAAAAAAAGAAAGGAAGACAAAAGGGTCTAGTCTTCACTTCTCGTGTTTTGCAGCAGTTGAGATGAAAGCAAACAGATGCTAATGCTGAACACCCAGCACTACATTTGGAGCCAAATAAAAACGGATGGAATTCAAGGCAGAGCAGATTATTACCGCTATTATGATCAAGTGCTCGTATACTGAACTCAGTTCTAAACCTACTTCCCCACAAAGTGGGTCACGATCTAGAGTGCTCTGTTTTTTTCTCTCCATGTGTGTCTGTCTGTCTGCGTGTGTGTGTGTCTATCCTTCAAGTTTTACTGGTACAAATGAGCCCGATCATAAAATGTTGCATGGCTCTTATGACGCGTGTCGTGTGACCAGGCCTTCCAGGAGTTTCTCAATGCAATAATCAAGCAACAGTTGGGGGCTTTTTGTATTATTATTAAAATTATTATTAAAATTCTGATTTCTTTCCCCCATATAGCACCCATGGATAGCTGTAGCTGTTGGCCTTTTAAGCGTTTGGTCTACTTCCCATGATGCCACAGTGATCAGGTTCCCTGTTATGGCCATTTCCAGATTCAATACATTCGTGTTGGGGGTCTACGACGAGTTTGAGCCGTGCAGGCGTCACACGATAACTGGCAGATAAGTGCCTCCAGTTGCAATGTAGAAAGTCAGGCAAAATCAGACTGGCTGGTTTCAGCGCAGCAACATTGAAAAAAAGCCCGCCCGTCTGGAAACACAGAGGTTGTAATTTTTCAGATTTAGTTGGCATGCCAGCAATGCAAAAAGACATGCTAGAGAGCTGATAAAGTTTTTCATATTTGGATGCCTTTAAAAATAACCCAAAGATTTTTCCAGTCCTGCAGTTTTATCATGAAACAAGTACTAGTACTAAAGATTTAAACTGCCACTTTAAGTTGCCACCAAACAACACCTGAAATCCCAGAACAGGTGCCACAGGTACCTTCCCCGCAAAACCATCCCTTAAACCTACAGACGTCTCCAACAACGTTGGCCTCGGCCGAGCGACTGCGTGTGTGTGTGTGTGTGTGTGTGTGTGTGTGTGTGTGTGTGTGTGTGTGTGTGATAACGCTTTTGCTCTATGCATGCATGAAGGTGAAAAACAGATGTCTGGAAGCGAGATGGCTGAGGGGAAGGAAGCCGCGGCGTCCCGCTCGAGCTGCCAACATCTCTCACTACATCAAATTTCAAAGATCAATGGGCGGCATCTGACTCAAATACTAACGAAACTCAGCCCATTAAACTTTTGGGGAGAGGAGGACAGGTCATTGATTGAATTATTTATGAGTCTAATTATTCTCTTAAGGGGATCTTCTCCCACCGCCGGGCACGGAGGCTCCGGGATGCGCATCTTTAGGTGCGGCATCAATCACGAGCTACCCGGGCAATTGTGTGTGACAGGGAACACTAAAGCACCTGAGCTCCACCTCACCGCCAGGCACCGCTGCCCCGAATTAATTGAAAATTTTTAAGACCATACTTTGACTCCGGGGGGGGGGGAAGAAAGGCCCAGAGTAATCAATGACAGGATTCATGCACAACAGTAAAACACAAAAAAATATCTTAGCTGAAAGTAGGAAGTGGAATTTCCTCTCTTTGGCTAAGGACGTATCGGGTCCTTGTCATATTTGCACTTTTTTTAACGTCCGAGACTCGCGGCTGTGCTTCCAGCTCGTAACACATAACCAGGGAAACACAAGCCTGTGAAATGTGTCCATCGTCTCCTTCCACTGCAGCTCATCATGAACCCTCTCCTCCCCTCAGGTGTTCCTGTGGAGGAGACACGGCTGCCGAGATGCGCTCGTGATGAAGAGCTGCGAGTGATCAGCCGTCAATCCGTTTCCCCCTTCCAGGCAGAACCGACCTGATGGAAGCTCGACTGCTCCTCCTGCTCCTCCTGCTGCCGCTCTGCCGAGCCGACTCGCTGGCCAACTCCAGCGAGGAGCGAGGAGTTTCGCCCCGTCCACCGTACGCGGATGACTTTGTTGTGAGATTCAAAGATTTGGACAGCCCGCTCCACGACACGGGGGATGATGACGACGACGATGCCGGAGAGGAGGAGCAGGAGAGAGCGGCGCCGAGCCGGGCTTTCAGCCTTGGAAAACCCGGCGGTTTTGACTTTGAGGACAGCACAGCAGGGCGCGTCGGCGCCATCCAAGCTGCTAAGTCTTCCGCCAAGTCCACCGCATCCACATCCATAAGCCCTGAAGTCACCCTGAACCAGGAGCAAAGAGGCAATCTGACCAATGGAGCGGTTGAAGATGAGCTTGACGCTTTGAGTCCAGAAGAGGAGGTCCGTGTCCGGCCTGGCCTCCGTTTGGAGGCGGGCAGAGGCGGAGTTCTAGCCGTGAGGACGGCTCCGGGCGGCTCCAAGTGGGTCACCTGGCCCGAGGACGGCCGGCTACCTGCCCGGCCTCGCACCCGCCACCGCAGGAGCTGGCTGTGGAACCAGTTCTTCGTCATCGAGGAGTACCGGGGCCCCGAGCCGGTGCTCATCGGACGGGTAAGTAGCTGCTCCTGCTGCTGCTGCTGCAGATCGTTGGGAAGCAAACATTTACCACTGTTCGTTTTGTAAAGGACGAAACAGCGGTCTAATCTAAGCAAATAAAAGCTGTGCTCGGTTTGACCATTATCGTATTTGGCAAAACGTGTGTATTCGCGAGGAATTACTGGTGAAAAATAAAAATTGTGCAATTGTGCCTCTGTAACGCACTTAGGCTCATTTCACATCCTACTTTCCGGCGCCTGTGTGCTCGCTTAAGGACCGAAAAGAGAAAAAAAAACCACTCTACGAGTCTGCCTCACTCTGTTCTCAGCGTCTCTGCTACTGCCACTGCACTCTCCATGAATGTATTATAAGATAGAGATGCCAGACTTACTGATGGCGCTGGAAGTAAAGATCCTTTGCGAAGCGGCAGGCTAAAAGTTTGCTGCTGCTCCTCCGCAGCAGCAAACTGCTGCGCTGCGCCGTGTGCGACAAAGAGCACGTCTGCATTAGCGTTTCGCTTCTTCCCGTCCTCGAGCGAACCTTTAAGGAATTCTGCTGGTCAGCCACCCTCATGCAATATTCAGCTTGTCAGAGCTTGAGGAATGACACATTTTATTTTGTTTTCCATCAAAACAACCGCTGGCCTCATGACTTCTGGAGCAGAAAGTGACATCCCACGGCCTCTGTGTGGGCTGCCGTCAAGGCCTGTGGATCGCCTGCCTTTGGAAACTTGATGAAAATCACATCAGTAAACTATAATGACAGCATCGCCTGCTTGCACGCAACTTCAACGCATTAACGGGACAGAAGAAACGCAGAAAGGCACCAAACGAGGACATCTTGAAATCATCTCCATTTAGTTTGCTAATTGCGCACCAAAGTCATTAATAAAATGAGTTTTTTTTAATACACTCTGGCAGCCAGCTGCCTCATTGACTACCTTTATTGGCCTCCTCTTATGTATAATGGAATGTAGCTCATCCTGCCCAACAATTTATCTTGATTTCAGACTTTTCTTTCTTGTGATCACAACCATCAAAAAGAAGCAGAGGGCTCTGGGAACACTGGACCATGCCATTTTGATTTGGGAAACATAGGGTGTATTGCAGTAGTTCTATATTTTGACTGGATCAAGACCATTGGGTTCTTCACTGGCCCAAACCTCATAATTCCTACATCGTTGTACTGAAATTGGTTCTCTTGCTTCCGTGAGGTGGCGTTGGAGCCAAATATTGGCGAGATCACTCAAATGGTTTTTCATGCCTGCTATTCACAGTCCAACCACCAGGTGTCACTGTCACGCCAAAGGGTTGGGCTCAGGTAGGTGTTTATAAGATGTCAGGTGTTGATCCTAGGAGGGTTTTTTACTACGTACTGATTTTGCCATGGACGTTGTTCTCACACACCAAAGTAAAAACTAGCAGGATTGTCACGTGACAACCGATGGACTTGCCAGTAGATCCCTGAACCAGTTACCCTGGGATTAGCGTCTCAGCGGTAAAGTAGCCTGTGTGAAGCTAAAATCTCAGCCTGTCAACGTAAGGATTGATCAGTAAAACACCAGACTTGAGTCGGGTCTCTTTACTGGTGTAGAAGATGAAAATGAGCTCATGAAGACCGACAAACTTGGCTGTACCTCTGAATCCACCAATTGGAGACAAGCTGCTTGGTTGGTTGCCTTTCAACGCAGCTCGACTCTGAAAACCCACAAGGTCTTGGGCCACTGAGAACTTTCACAGAGAAGCCAGTCGGTTGCAGCGCCATGTCTCTTTGACTCTCATCCCCAACTGAACCTCCACCTGTAGCTTCTGCCGCTGTCTGGATTCTGATTGGTCCAGTTATATTTGGACCGGCTGGAAACGGCACACACTGGTGCTCCTCAAGTTGGTACTTAGGGATCCAGCTGCTGTTTGGAAAACAAACATTGCAAAAGTTCAGCCTTCAATATTCCTGCCACCTCCACTTTTTTTTTCTTCCAAGAAATCAGCCAAAAACAAACACCGGCTGGCTTCGCGGCGGCTCCGCAGCCGCACAGCTCCCCCTCTGACTGGGCTCACTGCAGGGGTTCTTCTTCCTTCCCCTTTTTTGCCAAGTTCCACGCTGTTTTTCCCTCCCCTCTCTGCAGCAGAAGGCAGTTTATTTATTAAATTTTTGATTTGGCACTCGAGTTGAAATAAAATGAGCTCCCGCGTCTGTCTGAGCGAATCAAGTTGATCAAGCAAGCGTCTCAAAACATTCGGCGAAACGCGTGGCCCCCGGAGGTCGCGGGTATCGAGCTGATTCATTACGTAACACATTCACGGAGGACGACGACGACGACGACGACGACGACGACGACTCTGAGGATTTCCCCCTTTCAATTCACACGTCACTTTGCATTTTCAGAGTGGTTTTGCGGCGGCTGTGCGGTGGTTGCGCCCCCACCACCACCACCACCACCACCTGTCGGGCCGCCAGTTTTTTCTTTTTAGAAGTAGTAGGGAAAAAAAACGACCCTGGCAACCCTGAATCACCTTCGCACCGGGAGTAGCCCCGGCAAAGGTGATTTAATCCGCTGCGTACCTGTGCCGTTCACGTCCCCAAGGGTTTACTTGTAGAATTTCACAGTCAGGTGCCTCACACTAATGCGGCCGCTGGCAGCTAGCGGCGTGCTCAGAGGATTATATCAGCTAACGGGTGGGAAACGCTGCCAACCACTTTGTAGCTAGCGGCATACTTTATAGTGACAGTCTAGATTGGATTTTTACCAGTTCAGTGTACACCTCATAAATGTTTAATATTTTTTTCTCTCTCTTGCTCTCTGCTTGTTACAGATACAGTTGGGGGGAGGGGGGACGGGAGGGAGGGAACGGGGGATGGAGTGTGCAGCAATCAGCCGCTGCGCTGCTCTCTCGCTGCTCGGCAAGCGTGTTTCTTGACGGCGTTCATGCGCGGGGGCGGGTGTGAAAAAACACGGGCGCCCGGACAAAAGGCCGGTCGAAAAACATGTTTTTTCCTTCCTCCTCTCCCCGCTCCTCCGTGGAGAAACTTGACAGATTATCCTTTCAAACGGTTTGTTGCAGCCAGGTTTCAGGCGGAATTATCAGCATTTCAAATCACAGGTACCTCAGCCGGCACGGCGGGAGGAGGAGGAGGAGGAGGGGGAGGAGGGGGTGGAGGAAGAATTTGGCTGTCAGAGGCAGAGGAGCGGCAGCAGATATGAACCCGGAGGTGGATGATGTGGCGTCTGAGTGGGGTGGGGAGGGAAGGTGGTGGTGGTGGTGGTGGGGGGGGGGGGGGTCCGATTTTAGAACGGGAGAGAAAAAGAAATGACAAAGCAATTGGAGGAGACAATTTCTCTCTTTTTCTCCCCCTTGTCCTTTTGTGCGGGGCGGATAAATTCCTTCCCCCCGCCGTGAGAGTGTTTTTTCATGCTGACTGAAGCACAGCAGGACTGAGCCGGCAATTAGACCTGAGGAGAGGAGTGGCTGGGGGGGAGGATGGAGACGGAGGAGGAGAGGATGGAGCCGGCCGGGGTGGGTGTGGTTTTTTTTTTTCTTTTTCTTTTTCTCGGGGGCGGTGGGTGGTGCGGTGCGGTGCGAGACTCCGACAAAGATGTCTCTGCTTGGCAGTGAAGTGGTGGGATCAGAATCGAGCCGAGCTTCAGGGGGGGGAGGAGGGGGGAGGGGGGGACGTGGGTGTCGGGATGAATAAGGAAGCCTGAGTCCCTTATCTGGCAATTTGTAGGGTGTGCTATCATGAGTTCCTATAATCCCCAACTTCATCCTCCAAGACAGACAGACACACCCACACACCCACGCATGCGCGCGCACACACACACACACAAACACACACTCATCCTGAATGTCCACTAATCTTTTATTTTCCTTCTTATGTGTTTTTGCTTCCTGCCTCGATGCTCGGAGGCCAGTGTGTGTGTGCTGCGCGCGTGCGTGCGCACAAACACATGCTTTTAGCATGCATCCCGTCAGAAACGAGGGACGGCGTGTTTCCCAGGGATGGCATGGAACATCTGTCTTAAGCGCACAAATGATTGGACTAATTCTTCTGCGCATCATTAAGTGGGCAATTAAATTCCTCCTCCTCCTCTTTGCGAGGCACGTTTCCAGCTAGCAAGCAAGAAAAAAAGGAAGGAAGGAAGGAAGGAAGCGAGCTTTTTAAATTCACTTCTCTGCAGTTCCCCCTCCTTGAAAAACAATCGCGGCTGCAGTCCAAGTAAACGGAGGCTTTATGCTCTCAGGGCTGTCGGGAGGTTCCGCCTCCGAGGTTGTGAGTAAGCCTTGTGGATTATGAACATGTGCGCCTTATGGCTGTACGGGGAATGTGAAGGTTCTTGGTCAGGAGGCTCGCTCGGTCGGCAGGGCTGAGTAATCTCTTCACTCTGGCCTTCTATTTCGGTGTCTTTGCCCTTTTACCAGTAGACACCAAACGGGGCTTCCCTCCACCAAGAAGCAAATCAAAGGGAAGGGGGGAGGAGGGAGGGGAGGCGGGATGGGTGGGGACGGGATGGGACGGGGCTGTGCGAGCAGATGGGCATCCTGTGGGTCCGAGGCAACTTTGACGAGAACGGGCAGAGACACGAGGAGCAGCCAGGGCTGGTTTCTAAGAAGGCGCAGGGAGGGGGGCCGGGGAGCGAGGCGGGCGGGCAGATGGATTTACAAGACGGAGGAGTGGGGGAGGAGGGGTGGGACGAAAGAGACAGATGGATGGATGGAGGAGAGTGAAAGGTTTACAGACGGACGGCGGCAGGATGCATCTGCGGACGTACGCGTGAAAGCCACGCGCGGATGAGCCGTCCGTATTGACGCGCCCGTGCCCTCAACAAACCCCCCTAATGGCGTCTTTGGTCGAGTGGTTTAATTGGCTGCACGCATCACTACTCTGCCCCGGTCCCCCCCGTGTGCATCCTCCACACCTGGTGCCGTTTGTTTCGAACTCGCTGAGCGCATTCTCGCCTCGCTGGGAATCGCCCGCTTGGCAGCGGCGGCGGCGCCGCGTTTGCACGTCCCTGTAGACAAATTGATGGGAGATAATGAGCGATACCTGCAAGAGCAGAGGAGTCACCGCCGCCAACGAGCCTCTCATTTTATTTATCGTTCTGTGTGTCTCAGCTGCACACGGACATGGACCGAGGCGACGGACGCACCAAGTACATGCTGGAGGGCGAAGGCGTGGGCTCCGTCTTCGTCATCGACGGCAACACGGGTAACATCCACGTGACCAAGGCCCTGGACCGCGAGGAGAAGGACCAGTACCGCCTGGTGGCCACCGCCACCGACCGGCAGACCGGCCGTGCCCTGGAGCCGTCCTCCCAGTTCATCATCAGGGTGCAGGACATCAACGACAACCCGCCCGTCTTCCCCGACGAGCCCTACGTGGCCACGGTGCCCGAGATGGCCAACATAGGTCAGAACCAGCCGATGGTGAATTTGCACCTGCAGTGTGGTTGGTAGAACATCCGTGAGATGCTCAGCTTGCTGGAGGTTTTCGATTTTTCTCAGTTGGTTTAAGACCCTAAATTGCGCCATTGAATGACGCGAAACATCACAAGTTCACTTGTTGGGAAATTGTCAGCTGGTGCAGTCCGTCTTCCACTGCTGCCTGGTTAGTTTCCGTTTTTCTACGTAAAAATGATCATCTCACATCAGGGACAACAGCCACTCCTGCTATGGCCTGGTATTAGCCCAGCTGGACGCAGCGCCTTCCGCTGCTGTCTTCTGCTATACGAGTCAATGCCTCGGGAGAAAAAAAAAGTGTTTTTGAACCGATAATTATCCAGCAGAACCAGTGAGAGCGAGACAGTAAGAAAAAAAAATATTTAAAGTTGGGAAAAAAAGAACTTTTTGTAAAGAGAAAAACTTGAGTTCTAAATAAAAAGTACACTTAGTGATGTATATGAAACTGTGGATGTAAAATCTGCCCGCGCAGTCAATTAAGACTAAATATGCGGCTGTGCACGGCTAATTATTGCCAGTTGGTTGCTCTAATGCATCAACACACTCGGGCGTGTTTATGCATTTTATTCATATATTTAATATATTGCTGCTGTAGATAAAGTGTAGAAAACCGCAAAGGGTTATAATCGTCTTTGCATTGTAATATTTAAGTACAACAAACTTAAAATCAAAACTGCAAAAGTTTCAGACTAAAAAAAAAACCATACAATTAAAAACTAATTTCGTCGCGTTGAATTTCTAATTAAGCTATCTGAAGGATAATTTGCTCCTCCAGCGAGCTTCCTTCCCTTCTTCCGCCTCGGCCTCGGTCCCATCGCCCATCGCGCTGTTAATAATGCGCCGCCGCCACCAAGGCAAAAAAGTTGCGCCGCCACAGCTGGCGCGGCACCAGCGATTCAAGGGCAAACGCCGTCGCGTTTGGCGTTTGGCGGCGCGCACAGGACGGATGTTATAGAAAATAGTGGCAGCACGCGGATAGACAGCGGAGGAGTGCATTATCCCTCTAATCCCGTCGATGTAAGTACTTGGTATTCAATAGGCAGATTTTCCGACTCGCACATTAAGCTTATGAAGCCGCCGGCAGCTTTAACTACTGCACTTTAAAAGGGTCGCTCGCTCGACTCGTCACCTTTGACGCCTTTTTCCCTCCCCTCACAGGCACGTCCATAATCCAAGTCACGGCCCAGGACGCCGATGATCCCACATATGGGAACAGCGCTCGGCTGGTGTACGCCATCACTCAGGGTCAGGACTATTTCTCTGTGGACCCTCAGACAGGTCCGAGTTCACACACACACACACACACACATGCACACACACACACATGCACGCACGCACACACACACACGCACTTTTAAAGCTGTTTATCATTAAAAAAAAATAAATAAAAAAAAAAAGTCTTCAGCTGGCGGATGATGGTTTTCTGCATAATTCCCGGAGGTTAGGAATCATATGTCGCGTCTTTGCCGCCATATGTTGTCGTCGCGGATGGGAACGATCCAATGCAAGTTTTATATTATCCGTTCAGGGACACACAGCTGGTCGGCCCATATGTTTGTGTTTGTTTTGTTTTTTCGTTTTTTTTTAACCAGTGTCCTTGTTCTGCATGTTGTGCAAGTGTCGCTGGCCGACCAGCCAACCGGTCGCATTTTCAAAGTTTAGCAGGATTTCAAAGGTTTCAAAGCCAAATGTATTTTTTTTTTTTTCAAGATTTCTTGAGGACTTATTTCAGAATTCTGAAGGCCCAGTCTGTTAAATTTAGCAGCACCTAGTGGTAAGAAAGGACATTGCAAGCCTTGTAAATAAAGCTTTTTCTCCACCAGCTGTGATCCCCTGGTGAAACCCTGAGCAGAGCCGCGTTACGGATCTGCCCAAGATCACGAGAAAATCAGAAAACAGGGATTATCAGGCTCTATCTCACCATGAGACGCAGCCAAAGCTCAAAAACAGGGAGTTTATCGCACAATCTCTGATTTCCGCTCATGCTAACTGTTTTTTTGTGTTTGTTTGGGTTTTTTTTTTTTTTCATATTTTTTTCCCGCCAAGGTGTCCTGCGAACAGCCATGCCCGACATGGACCGGGAGAGCCGGGACGAGTATCAGCTGGTCCTGCAGGCCAAAGACATGGGGGGCCACCTGGGTGGGCTGTCAGGAACCACCACCGTCACCGTCAGGCTGAGCGACGTCAACGACAACCCGCCTCACTTCAGACGCAGTGAGTGGCGTCGCTATCAGATCGCAGCGCAACCTCTGCCTGCCTGCCTGTGTGTGTGCGTGAAGGTACAGATTGGAATGATCTTGTCACGGAGTGTGTGTTTGTGCCTGCGTGCGTGCGTGTGTGTGTGTGTTGCAGCCGCTCTGCTACATTTTCTTTTTATGCTCCATTTGAGGCCGTAGCCACGCTGACAGGTGCAGGATCAGATAGGAGCGCTGAGGTAGCCTGACAGCCGCGCCTTGTCGTTTCCTTTGATGCCATTTGTTTTTAACATCACTGGGAATAGCACGACCCGTTTTTTTTTTTTTTTTTTCTTTTTCTTTCCCCCCCCCCTTTCCCTGAGACAGTCGCTATTAACATTGACAAAAACACCGGCGTTTGGAGCCTCCAGGAGTCAAATGGACTTGCAGGCCTGACGAGGAAGAGTGAAAGATCGTGTTTTCTCTCCCTCATCCAGGGCTTTTCCGCTGTTCCACCCCTTCAATATTTCATGCTAAAGTTCAGTGCTTTCCGCTTCAATAGACGGTAAAATCACTGCCGAATGCATCCAACGTTTTGAGACATACACTGCGTTTTTCTCTGTATAGGCCTTCTACCTTCCACCCTACCTCACCCGCCTCCCTCTCTACCTCCCCCACTCTCTCTCTCCCAGGCAGCCTCTCTGTGCTTAGTGCCATTCATTTTAATGTTTAAAGCCCCTCTTTCCGCCGCTTGATATATTGTGCTGCAATACGCCGCTTTATAGGAGCAATTTAATATTTCCAAATGCCAGCTGTGAGTTATTTATTTACTGATAACTCGCTCCATCTTCCCCTGCTCACCACCTCCGACCATCCCGGGTCATTATTTCCCCCTCGTCTGACAATAATGCCGCGATTTAAGCAAACGGGCGGGCTAAGTGCGCTCTCTGGATGCAAAAAAAAGGGGGTGTGGCCGCCCCCGCCAGCCTGAAACGATCCTTGGAGCGCCGAGGAGTTGAATGATTAGCGCTTAGCCAGGCAGCGCGGCAGCGATTAGGGCCGGAGCCGTTTCTCTGGATTTGCTGCCGCTGTCAGACGGGATGCGGGAGCGGCGAAGACGACGGGTGGGCTGACGACTGGAGCCGAGGCTCGCCGACGCCGAGGCGTTGCGTCGTAACTCAAACGGGATGTTGATGCGTCACGGGCACAATTAGTGATTAATGTGTTTTGCTTGAAACGGCAGCGATATAGTCGCGTAGATGGATAGACACAACACAAATAAGAAGAGCGGAAAAATAACACAGGGTCAAATTTCCTGTGTTTGCCGCTTTTCAGGCTTTGGTTGCACGTGCATCTAAATATCCCTGAATATATGAACATTTCTACTGCATCACTCTAAAATATTTTTATGTGATAGTCAGATTAGACAACAATCAAACTTTCTTTCTCATCATATTTACATTTCAACTACTCAATGTAGCAGTAGTATTGTTTACACTTTCAGCAATGCTAAAATCAAAACTAAAACCTTTCTTTGCCACCAGGTTTGGTTTCGCTAGCTAACCCCTAAAGATGAACATGAGTCACACATAACTGAGCATGACTATATCCTAGAATGCAGTCATAAATCATAATATATCGAGAAAATTAAAAGACAGAGCCCTCATGCATCAGAAGGACATGTTTTAAAAGAGAGTCTAACTTTATTTTTAAATCGCTAATATAAAGTAATAAAGCAGTTGGAAGCAATGCATTCTGCAGTGTTCACATTGTCATAGATTCTTTGAAATATCCCTTATGGAGCCAGTACGATGGATGACTCCCTTCATGTCAACGGCAGCCGGTTCATAAAAAGTCAAAACAATGGAAATTCTCTTCTTTTATAATCAAAAGGATGCTTTTCTTTTCCAAATTTGTTTTCGTCATTTTTAACTCCTGTGTGAAGTGAACAGAGTCATCGTGCACCAACACTGAGGCTGTCTCACCTGAAAGTTTCCATTCCTGAACTCGTCACGCAGATTGTTTACCTGCATCAGAGGCAATTCGGAGACGGCGACGCCTCGCTGGAGAGTCGTCCCGCATATCTGTGTCAGACAAACAAGCTGTGACAGCCGGTGTCTCCGCGTCGCTCTTCCCTCGCCGGATGCTCAGCCGGAGTCTTGTCACTAAATTGCCTCCTCTTCACGACTACAAAAACCCACAGATGCGTAATTATGCCGATTCAGACAACCCACTGCCTTTTTTTGAAAATGCCATCTCCAAAGAAAAAAATTGAATAAAAAAAGTGACCGAAATAATTTACAAACGAGGGCTTTAAATATGTACACGGGTTAAAAACTTTAGTGGCGTGCAATTTAGCTTCAAAAGGGGCTACAAAGACAGACACTTATAGGACGGCCTTTCATGCAAATGCGCCACTTCTCCCAAGAGACCAATTTCGAGGCCGATGCTAATGCAAGAGATGGAGGAAAAAGGAACCCACGGCTCGTGTTATCTTCAAAAATTCATCGAGCCAAAGAGTGACTTTGTGAAGAGAGTGTGTATTTAAATCTTGGAGTGTGGTTTTACAAGTTCTCCCCTTTGTGTCTGCAGTGCTGTTTAAAAGAAGAGAAAGAAAGGAATTCCGCAGTTAAAGGGATGATTCACTCGAAAGAGCAGCTTCACCCACTCAATAACCCGCGGAACCGCTCTGGAGTTTCACAGTCACTGGCGATACGTGGGGTCAAATGAATATTTATATTCATTCATTCATCTTCTATACCCGCTTATTCCTATTCAGGGTCACGGGGGTCTGGTGGAGCCTATCCCAGCTGTCTTAGGGCAAAGGCAGGGTGACACCCTGGACAAGACGCCAGTTCATCGCAGGGACACATAGAAACAAACAACCATTCACACTCACATGCACACCTATGGACAATTTACAGTGTTCAATTGACCTCACATGAATGTTTTTGGACTGTGGGAGGAAGCCGGAGAGCCCGGAGAGAACCCACGCAGACACGGGGAGAACATGCAAACTCCACACAGAAAGGTCCCAGGCCCGGGCCCCGGAATCGAACCCACGACCTTCTTGCTGTGAGGCGGCAGCGCTAACCACTGCGCCACCGTGTCGCCCCTATTTATATTCATTTGTTGAATTTCTTTACCACTGTGAAACTCCAGAATGGTTACGCATGTTAGAAAAGTTGCAAATTAGTGATGTTTATGTTTGATGTTTAAAAAAAACAACAACTTTTAATTGATATTTTTCCCATCATTTCCTTCAACTGCTTCTCCTGCGCCCACGGTTGGTGGTTTGGGGGAGCCTATCACACGTGGTTTTGCTGAAGGCGGAGTCACACCGTGAAGTGCAGCGGTCGGCACCGTTGTCTCACAGCAAGAAGGTCGTGGGTTCAACTTCCAGACAGAACCAGGGTCTCTCCGTGTCGAATGTGCATGTTCTCAGTGTGTCTGCGCGGCTTCTCTCCAGGTTCCTCCCACGGTCGAGAGAACACTACTCTAATTGGCAACTGTGAACTGGCTGTAGGTGTGTGTGCGTGGGCGCAGCTGGTTGTTTGTCTCTCTGTGAGGCCCCGCCTCCACCCAACGATATTTGGGATGGACCCCAGCACCTCCGCCACCCCTGGGGTGCAGGAGAAACGGCGATAGAAGATAGACGGAACCTCTAAGCTGCACCTGTTGTATCGTTCATGCTAATTGCTCAGAAATGGATTTTCTTTTCAGAAACGTTGCGGCAATTACAGCTGGAAGCACTTTTTTTTTTTCGTCCCCCCCCCCACTGAGCAGTGTGTTTGTACTTTCAGACTGAGAAAAATGTTGCCCATTTCTTCCAGCGCGGCAGGGAAGAGCCAGATGCAGCCCGCCGCGCTTTATTTTCCTTCCACGCTCGGCCGAGCTGCTCAGCCCGTGTTGTTTTCCACCCCGCCAGCTGCGTGGTCCTTCTCCGTGTCGGAGCTCGCGGCGCCTGGCGTGGAGGTGGGCCGCCTGACCGCCGCCGATCCCGACCTGGGCGACAACGCGCAGTTGGAATTCACCATCATGGACAGCGAGGAGGCCGAGATCTTCAATCTCACCGGCAGAGACAAAGAGGCCGTCATCGTGTTGAGCAAAGTGAGTGATGAGGCCGCCGAGACGGCCGCTTCGTCTTCGCAGGAGAATATAAAAGAGCGCCACATTTCATTCGGACTTGTTTAACCTTGTCCCCGAAAATTCATTTTATTTCGGTTTTTAGGATAGAGAGGGTGGAGGGAGGGTAGGGGGGTGGAATTCTATTAGACCATTCAAACACTGTACTGTCAACAGGTTCCGGATCCCAAGGCTCTGAGTGAGCAATTAGTGACTAACAATGAGCTAATGGTGCAGCTGGCGCGAGAAATTCGAGCTAATTTGAAACGAGTAGGTCACTTTTAGGGCAGGCGATTTTTTTTTTTTCTCTCTCTCCCTCCCGTTTTTGCACCAGAGCTTTTAACGTCAGCGTTCGGCATGTTGAAGGTAATTACGGCTGCTGTGAAATCCAGCGTGAAGATCTTCACGGTGATTGGTTGCGTGATTAACCGCCCATGCTTTAAAAACAGACTGATTGTGTGTGTGGGTGGGTGTGTGCATGTGTGTGTGTGTTGTCTTTTTTACACACGCAGTGGAGGGAGAAAAACGAGCGTTGGCGTCCGAAGATTAATGCTGAAGGGAGAGTTCGTATAAATTGTAAATTCAACCCATTTTACGACATAGATAGAGATGTGTTGGTATTTTTCTAATTCACATAACCTCCTGTTGTCTTCAGTGGTAAATGGATGAAAAGTCGATTTTGGGGTGACGCGCCCCTTTTTAGAATAACTGTGTTTGTCTGTATGCAGTAATGATGAATCTTGAGCGGCAGAGGTGTCAGACTGGAGGCCTGCTGCGTCAGCCACAGCTGAAACGGATTGCTCTGGCTGTTGGATTGTCTTAAAATGAAAATCTAAACTGCTTTGACGTGCACATTGGCCATAAACTACATCTCCCACAATGCATGTCAGTTTTATTGCCCCACAAGGGGAGCTGGGAACAATAAGAACACATTAGCTCAAAATGTTGACGATGAGAGAGGTTGACGCCGATTAAATTAAATTGGATGAAAGTTTTGGAGAAAAGTTGATTATAACTTTTGTGAATTTTTTGCCCTTTTTCTGGCTTGAAAAGATTGATTTTTGATTGTTTTTATGTATTGATGCAAATGCAAATACAACATTCGCGACACAAACAACAATCAAACGCAGTGTCGCCTACTTAAGGTGTGGTTACAGTTCTCAGTCGTGATGGTGCAGATGATGGCGACGACAGTGACAAACACCTTCACCAGACTGAGATTTTTCCCCCTCTCTCACTCCCGGCAGCTGCTGGATTACGAGTCCTGCAACTCCTACACCTTCTCGGTGGAGGTGTCCAACCCCTTCGTGGACCCGCGCTACCTGAAGAAAGGCCCCTTCAAGGACCAGGCGACGGTGCGGGTCATGGTGCTGAACGCCGACGAGCCGCCGCAGTTCTCGCAGACCCGCTACCACCTGGATGTGTCGGAGAACTGCCCCCCCGTCTGCTCCGTGGGCCGCGTGCACGCCGTCGACCCCGACACGGGCCAGAGCAGCAACATCAGGTGCCGCCTCGACTCCCCCACCCAACCTCCTCTCTCTCTCTCTCTGCTCTCTCCTTGACCCTCTCTCCTGCTGCCCGTGTGTGTGGCAGGTACTCCATCGACCCGCAGTCGGACCCCGAGGCTCTGTTCCGCATCGCCTCCGACACGGGATCCATCAGCACGGTGATGGAGCTGGACCGCGAGGAGGAGCAGTGGCACAACATCACAGTCATCGCCACGCAGAGAGGTACGAGCGAGGCTCGTCAGTCACCCGGAGCGCCGCCCTGGGAGCCCGGCGCAGTAATGGGAGTTCAGTAATAGTTTCACCGTCAGTGACTCCTGGGTTCTTCTTCTTCACTCACTGCGTTTTTTTATTCTCTTAACCAAGGTTTTTAGCTCTTTGAATCAAAATTTTACAATCACGACTTTTATTTTATGGCGCGGCCTACAGCAAAAAAAACAGTAGAATGTGGCAGCTCTTAAATTTTATTGGTGGTGAAGCGAAAATGGCCATTTACATTTCGAGAAAAATTAAATGGAAGGTCTTTCAAGTACTGATGCAATGTTGTGTGTGTGGCGCCGCAACCTTTTGTTGCAGAATCCATCTAGAATTTTCCTTTTTTAAAATGTTGAAAGATCTCGAAAGCTTTTCAACAATTTGGTGCGATAAAAAGTGTCGCTTTTGGCTTGTGTTCGATTGTTTTTTGTTAATTATTGTGTATTTGTTTCTTTATTTATTTTGTTTTGTTATTTAGTTATGTTAGTTAGTTAGTTATGAATTTTATGTCGCTCTTTAAAACGTGCATAAGTTTCGGTTTCTTTCTGTAAATAAAAATGTGGTTGTAAAAATCAAATCTTCTTCTTCTTCTCCTCTTTCTTCTGTCTGTTGTTGTTGCTTTTCCTCCAGACAACCCGAACCTGGTGTCCAGGGTGGTGGTGGCCATCGAGACGCTGGACCAGAATGACAACGCACCGGAGCTGGACAGAGAGTACACGACCTCTGTGTGCGATTCCAGCGCCCCGGGACAGGTCTGTTCTTCTGCCGCTTCTGTGTGGGTGTTATGAAAAAGAAAATGATTTAATTAAAAATAAATAAATATATAAATAGATTTAAAGCAGATGTGAAGGCAGGCTATGGGTGGAAGTCACTTGCAAGGCTCCGTCTGAAGAAAATGCAAGAATTTGTATGGAAAATTTTCCATTGTGATGTCACAAAGGGTATTGATACCTCCCTCAGGTTTTTGTCCAAACCCACAGCAAGGTTTTGGCTCTGCCCCCTGACACCACCTTCTTTCTTGTCCCCTTCTAAAACTGCAAATACAGGGCTAAATGTGCAGCCAAATGGATTCTGCAGAGTTCTTTTGGGTAGTTAGTTGTGCAACCGGCTTCACTGAAGTCTGGGTTGTGGAACATAACAAACTGAGAATGGCTCTAATGTGGGACCCTAAGCAGAATGGTTGAGGGTAACACAGTTAATCCGACGTTATGAGAGTTTTAAATGAGATCTCTCCACGTCTTTAGCACGGCGGTGCTTGAAATCTTCCATTTACCCTCCAAGCGGTCTTCATTTTAGATTCCTCTGTTGCCTGTTTCCAGCCAAATTCCCCAACTTAAACGGCTCTTATGTGTTTTCTCCATTGGTGCACTCCGTTCCATCAGACCGCTAAAGTCGGGTATTTTTATTTTTATTCTTTTTTCCGTTGTCGTAAGAAGTTGGAAAAACTCGGCGCAGGGAAACTTTTTCTTTCTTTTTTTTTTCTTTTTTTTTGAGGAGGAGATTTTTGAGCGTCTGCAGGCGTTCATCAAGCAGCTCGAGTTCGACGCCTGCTGATCGCCCACTTAGTCTTGCTGAAGGCTCGTTAAATCAGACGCGGCTGTCAGGCCCACCTGCGCACGCACGAGGCGACGCCACTCTGAAACTGTCGGCTTCGTCGCTTTGACTTGAGTGTTGTCTCACGACGACGTGAGGTCGCCCCCAGTTCAGAATGGCTCCCAGGAAAATACGCCATAAGAATGATAAAATACAGCCCAGAGCGGGAGAGAGAGATGGAGAGCGTGCGCACGATACGGCGAATGAATAATGCAGGAAATGTGCTCGCCATTAAAAGAAGGATTTTCTCCACTTCTTCTTTTCACCACGTTGTGTACGTCAGCACTTCTATATTTAGCAACGCAGCTCGGACCAACGCCGTGTGTGTGTGTGTGTGTGTGTGTGTGTGTGTGTGTGTGTGTGTGTGTGTTGGGTCGGGGAGGTTGGCGTCCAAATATTAACATTGGACGGCGGTTGTTTTGCAGGTGGTCCAGGTGCTGCGAGCCATCGATAAGGACCAGGGCGGAGCAGGACAAGACGCTCCGGTCCACTTCAGCATCCCGCCAGAGTCCAGCACAGCGCTCAACCTCACCGTCCGGGAATCAGGAGGTGGCGCCAGTCAGCTCGCAAAAATGAGACCCGCCAGCAGCAGCAGCAGCAGCTGCTGCTACGAGTGGCCCTGCCTTGATAAAGCGCCTGTTTCCCTGTCATGTGACCAGGTGTGACAGCCAGCCTGGTGCTCCAGTCAGCCCTGGAGCCCCTCCCCAGCTTCGCCTCGTCCTCGCTCGCCCTCTACGTGCCGGTGGTGCTGCGCGACGGCGCATCGGGCCTGACCAACACGGCCACGGTGACCGTGACCGTCTGCCCCTGCCTGCGGGGCGGCATGCGGACGGAGGAGCGCGGCCAGCCGCAGGAGCGGCGCTGGGAGCGGCACGCCGTCTGCCTGCCGGCGCCGTCCGCCTCCACCTCGCTCATCTTCAGCCTGGTCACCCTGTTGGCCATGCTGGCCTGCGTCACCACGCTGCTGGGTAGGTCTCTTCCCACTGTGGCCAG
This sequence comes from Thamnaconus septentrionalis, assembly GCA_009823395.1. NCBI lineage: Eukaryota > Metazoa > Chordata > Actinopteri > Tetraodontiformes > Monacanthidae > Thamnaconus > Thamnaconus septentrionalis. The sequence goes on along the minus strand of CM020508.1, from coordinate 4,133,739 downwards.
TAGGGCTGGGAGGGTCGCTCAAAATATCCCTAGTGTGGATACCAAGGTGAGTATCGGATCGATACCTGCGTGATGAGATCGATGCGTTTGCTGCAGTTTCTCTTCAAGACGTCCAGCAAATGTATCCAAATTACTCTTTCTCTCTCTCTCTCTGTCTGGTCATGAAGGACCTACAACCCGACTTTTTAATTCTCACAAATATCTGTGTGCGATAGAAAGTAGCTTTAGTTGCCTTGTTGACATGCTTAGCGTTATATATGTGTTACACAGTTGCTTTTTTTTCGTTTCACTTTTACTTTGACTTTTTTTCTTAAAGAACTGTGTGTAGAAGGAGGAATTATATATGTATATATATATATATATATATATATATATATGTATATATATGTGTATATATAGCCAGTTCATCGCAGGGCCACATAGAAACAAACAACCATTCACACTCACATGCACACCTACGGACAATTTAGAATATTCAATTGACCTCACATGCATGTTTTTGGAGTGTGGGAGGAAGCCGGAGAACCCGGAGAGAACCCACGCAGACACGGGGAGAACATGCAAACTCCACACAGAAAGGTCACAGGCCCCGGAATCGAACCCACGACCTTCTTGCTGTGAGGCGGCAGCGCTAACCACTGCGCCACCGTGTCGCCCCATATATATACATTCAAATAAAAAAAGTATCGGTATCAGTGTCGGCAATGCAAGCCTATCATTAACTTTGTATCGGAGTCATAACAAAAATCCCATGTATCGCCCCCTACTGGCGGGACGAATGTCCACGAGTTTCGCTTGTTCGACTGTGACGATTTATTTGTTCTCTGCTCTGCCCTCTAGTGGTGTGCGCACTCTCGCTGTCCCTGCGGCACCAGAAGCGGGACTCGCACTCGCCCTTCGAGGACGACGACGTGCGGGAGAACATCATATCCTACGACGACGAGGGAGGAGGGGAGGCCGACACGGCGGCCTTTGACATGGCGGCGCTGCAGAGCATGCACAGAATGCAGCACATGCACAGCGGCGGAAACATGTGAGCCGAGACCACGCTGAGAAATAAAAAGAGGGGTCCAGGAGGGTTGTGGGGGGCGTGCAAAATAATTATTTTGCAAGCGGTATCTGTGGTGTGCACGTTTGTGTGTTTGTGTGTTTGTGCGTCACTGACCTTTATCTTCTGCCACAGATGGTACACACAGCAGAATCCGCCCCGGGCCAGGACGTACAGCTGGAGCCGGAACCCTCGGCCGGGCCTGGGCCCCATCCCCGGCCCCGGCCCGGACCCCCAGCATCGGCCGGGCTCGGCGCCGCTGTACGGCCGCCTCTGCTACGGCTTCCAGACGCTCCCCGTGCTGAGAGATTATCCGGCCGGGCCCCTGGAGGCAGGTCTGCAGCTGACACAGCTGAGCCACGGGCTGACTGCAGGTCAAATTGGCAACTCTCTTGTCTTTCAGAGCCAGAGCACCTTTGAGCCCCTGCTGGGCTCTTGTGAGATGAGCTCTGGTTGTTATGAAGCGGGACACACACCGCTGGCGAGGAGCACAATAGCCGGCGGGAAAGACGGCGGCAGAGCGAGCGTTGCCGCCGCCGCCGCCGCCACCGCTGCCGTCGATGCACAGGAGGAGCAGAACGAGGCCAAGGTCAGGATGTGGTGCCAGCAAATGGAAATGCAGGGCGAGGCGGTGGGGAGGGAGGGTGTGGGGGGGTGGAGGGGGGCGAAAAGAGGATTTGAATCCCACATAAGCGCTGAACAATTGTGCTTTTGTGCCATTTCAATGGAAACGCACAAGAGTGGAACCCAGTGGGTGTGGCTTATTCTCATGCTATGGACAGTGGCCACAGAGGCGGCGGAGGTTCTCACTCAGTGACAGCATTTCTGAATTCTGATTGGCGCCTCTCGGATCGGCTGGGATCAGATGTCAGCGTGTGTGATGAATGAATGAAACAAACTCCCACCTCGCCAACCCCCACGCCCCCCCCCCGCCCCCCACTCCCCTTCATCCTCTGTTCCAATTCCAAATGAGTCATTCCCTGTTTTTTTCAAGCAAAAAATAACCGAGGGATAGACAGAGATTGACGCAGTTGCACCACACTGCAAATACAAAGATGCAGATTTTTGCACTGACGAGTTTCAGAGTGTAGGCTTCAAATTTAAAGGACCTATATTTACTTTTCAAACAGTAACCTGATTTAACTCCAGCATCATTCTATCTATAGTCTACTTTTCTACTTTTTGATCTGTGTCAGTGCTTTGCTTTCTTTACTACCAAGAAGAATTCTGAGAATCAGCCTTTTTGTGATGTCACAAAGGGCACTGATACCCTCAACATTTGCTTGTTTGTTGATGATATGATCAGTTTCAGCAGCTGGCTGTAAACAGAGGGCTAAATCTGCCAGTGTTTTATTTATTTTTTTTGGATGATTAATTTTTGTTTGTTGTTGCTTCACTGGAGTGTGAGATGAAAATGTGAAGGACGGGGGACCTTTAAGACAGAGTGTCACGCTAGTGACTTTTGATTTCAACCAAATGTAACATTTAAAGGTCGAACCTCAGATCATCAGGTCCGCTCTGTGATCTTCTGGCTTTTCCCAAAATTAAATCTTGCAATTTAAGAACAAATTCCAAATGTCTCCAGCACTTCCTCCCTGCCAGGATCTAAATCTCCTCTCTGGTCGTTTCCCTTCCAGACAAACCTGTCAGAGCCGCAGTCGGCGGCGGCGGCGGCGACCTCCGCGGCCGCCCGGACTCGCTGTGACCCCGGCGAGTCGGCGTGCCAGAGTCAGACTGGCTCTTTGTCAAACCAGCAGGACGGGCGGCCGGGGTCGTCGCAGACCCAGTTCAGCACCGGCGCCACCAGCTGCACGCTGGACGACATTGACACTGATTCGTCCATCCCTTCGGTTTCCGAGCAGAATTATTCACACGCCAAGCCCCCGGCGGCGTTCGCCGGCGGGGACACGTACAGCATCGTGGGTTCGCTCAACGGCGGCAGCACGTTCATGAACGGGGCGAGTGGCGCCGGGTCGTACCCAGCGGGACTGCCGCTACTGAGCATGTGCAGACTCCAGAGAGACGACCTGGCCCGGCCGTCTCTGCGCCTCCCGGGAGGCGCCTTCCCCAGCGGGAGCGGGGGCCGCTGGCCCGGTGGGGCGGAGCCAGCCAGGACGGAGGACCGAGCCAACCCGCAGCCCCTCCGCATGGAAGACCTGCTGAGCATCCGCCTGGACCAGGTGACCTTTGACCTGTCGCAGCCGCCCTACGACTCGCTGCAGACGTACGAGTTTGAGGGGCGCGATTCGCGAGCCGAGTCGCTGAGCTCGCTGGAGAGCGACGGCGAGAAGGAGGGGGCGTCGGCGGGGGGCGGGGCGGCGGGGATGGACGAGCTGAACCTGAAGTTCAGGAGGCTGGTGGAGATCATCAGCGAGAGGGAGAAGGAGAAGAAAGGAGGAGGAGGAGAAGGAGGAGGAGGAGGAGGTGATGCTCCGATGGATGCGGCAGCCGAGGAGGCAGAGGCGGCGACGGCGCCGACTCATGAACAAAACGAGGTCACGGAGAAGAAAGAACAACAGAAATGGGATTTCTGAACGGGAACTTGACACTGATGGATTTTAAACGCAGGAGAAGGTGGAAAAAAAAAACAGACAAACAGAAAAAAAACGTAGAAATTGTCTCGTCTTCGCCTTCTGCCTGGGAAATAAAAAAATGAGTCCGCCGGCTGACTGTGGCGCAGCTGCCGGCGCCGCCGCGGCGTAGCGCCATCACACAACATATAGTTTTCACCCCTGTTGTGTTTATAAAGTTGCATATGGAATCCGTCACTTTCCTCTCACCAGCTGGTATTAATAATGCACTCGGGGGGGGCTTTCAACGCTAAAGTTATAAAAAATGAATCCCGCTCCCAACGACCCCCCACGCCCCTCTTCTTTTTACCCTCTACAATATTAAATCTGAGCCCTGAAAGCTGCATTGTTAGAAAAAAAAAAGGCCTCATCAAATATTGAGGGAGAAATTGTGACATTTAATATTGATACTCTAATGGCCAGGGTGTGTGTGTGTGTGTGTGGGGGGGGGTGACTGGGAGACTGGGAGCGCCCACCTGGACACAAATATCTGAAGCAGAAACACACACACATACACACACACACACAGCAGCCGGACAGTAACACACCACCACCGCCACCAGTGCTCACACAGTTTGTACATTTGGAGTCAGTAGTCAAAAAAAAAAGAAGAAGCAACGACAAAAAAGCTGCACTATGCAACCAGAACGCTACATCACCACCGTCCAAGATTGTTGTGAATTTTGTTGTTACAGCCACTGACGTCCATGTGTAGATAAACATCGAGTTGTGTTACGACTGACGACGAGTCGCCTGTCTGTGTGTGTGTGTGCGTCCGTCCGTCCGTCCGTCCGTCTGCTCGGAGGTGTCTGGAGGCCTGACGCGGGAATTAAAGCGCCTGATTGTCGCCTGTTAAACCGTTGCAGAACTCCTCCTCCTCCTCCTCCTCCTCCTCCTCTCCCCACCCTCCCTCTTCTCCTCCTCCTTTTGCACGACCCAGAATGTCGCCCCCGCACAACACCATTTGCGGCCGGCCTTTGTGTTGGCTCGTCGGGAGGCATCACCTGCGGCTCGCTCGACTCCCGCGTTTCCAAAGGGACGAAATGAAAAGCCAAAAACCTCGTGAGCGACGCAGCCTCATTGTTCCCGGACGATGCTGTCGGCTCGCACAGGAGGCGGTGGCGGCGGTGGAATATTCATTTGAGTCACGACTGTGCAGGGTTTTTTGTTCCCTTTCTTCCTCTTTTACCCCCTCCACCACCACCACCACCACCGTCTCGCGTTTGACAGCGACTCATTTCTGCAGCAAAACGCGCAGTGACGCGGCCGTGACTCAGGAGCTACCGGGATAAATTATTCAAACCGATGGCGTCGCCAATAAAAGTGATCGACTGATCACTTTTGTCTGACTAACCGAAATGTTTGCGCCGCCGGGGAGGCGGAGTCACATTTCCCTCTGAAGTGGTGACAGTCGGAACGACGGCTGTCTTCTCGAGGCCTTTCTGCCCCCTTCAGAGTTCCGCAAGAGCATTCAAATCGCGGCGCGCGTAGCGTTTTTCATGCACGGCGGTGACTCACTGCCTTGGTGCGTCGCAGTGTTAGCTAATCTTGATGTTTCATCTCTCGCTCACTGTGGGGGGATCACGGGGGTTACCCATAATGCCATCCTGCCAAGTTCGCGCTAAGTTCACAGCCATTGCCTGCAGCGCCGCCGCGCCTCCACGGCGAGCAGCACGACGTGCTGCACAAGCACTTATCGTTATCTGATCGAATCGCTCATTGTATTTCTATCAATTAGCGGCCGCTACCCCACCCAGCTACTCCCCCCACCCCGCCAGCACCAACCCAACTCTTGTTTTTCTGTCCTCCACACAGCTGAATGTAGGTTCTAAATCAAAATCCGCTGCTCTAATAGGATTTGGATGCTTTCAAAAACTACATTTGACAGAATGTCTTTGGCACTCTGCAAAGAGGGGGAAAAACAAGGTGTGAATCAGTGAGCAGTGTAATGCAGCAGCAGCAGCAGCAGAGGGGGAAACAGAAGAGCAGGGTATTAGTGGGAGTGCCAACTAGTTATGCAGAGTGTGTGTGTGTGTGTGTGTGTGTGTGTGTGCACGGCTGACAACTGCACACATGCGCATTTGTACAAGTGATTACGACTCACCTCAGCGTCGGCCCGGGATTTCGTCGAACAATGTACTAAATATAGGCGAGCGGTTAGCATGCATCCGACATTCCGTATTAGCACTTCAAAAAGAAAGAGTCGGACCAAAATAGATTTAAATGGCAAAAGAATTAAAATACGTTTGAAATTCAAATGTCGGGCTGGGGTGGAGGGAGGCGGTGGGCCGTTGGCATGTTGCCGAGCTCAGACCATAAAGTGTTTGCTGGCAGGAGCAGGAGGAGGAAGAGGAGGAGGAAGTGCAGCCTTAATGGCACACCGGTGCCCCCTTAAGGCAGACAGATGAACTCCAGGAGGCCAACCGTCGGAAGAAGTGGGCGGCCGGAGGAGCGGAGGAAGGGGGATAAAGTTTGAATCGAGATGCAGGAAGAGGGACGTCGGCCGAGGGACGGAATGGCCCTTTAACATCTCCTCAGATGGGAGGCCGGATGTATTTATAAATGCGGCGGTGACAGGTGAAATGAGATTGTTACAGCGCCGCCGCCACCTTCGGTGGCGAGAGCCTCCAGAGGTGGTTGTCTTTGTTTGGTTCGTCATTAAGATCTTCAGCAGGGAACGACTCTTTTGTTCGCCGCCTCGGTGTCTCTCACAGCAGACACCTGACGGTGTTAAATGAGGTTTCGCTTTTGACAGCTGAAAAAAAAAACCCACAAAAAAATAAATAAATAATATGGTTATATTACACTAGGCGACCTGATTTCTTGCTAAAATACCACGCCAGCTCGTCTGTATAGGGGAATCCACATTCTTCAAGGCACGCAGCCCAGTCGTCGGCTTGACGTTTCCTTTGGGCTGGCAGGATTCGTAAAGGGGTCAACTTTATGAAACTAATGCGACGTGAGTCACCACAAGGAGCATGTTAACATGACAAGTCTTCTGCTCCGACGTTGTGCAATCACATCGTGGCACGGAACATGCTGCGAGCGTGGCATAACCTCCCGTGACATCACATGGCTCTGATTTATAAGAGCATCAGGGGCAGCAAATAAAGGATGCAGCCTGTGTGTGTGTGTGTGTGCGCACACACAAACGAACAAATATATATAATCCTGCTTTTTTTAATAGAAAGAATCCATCAGAAGAGTGAGATTACTGCAGTCGTGTCTTCATTGTCTTGGTGGCAGCGGTGGAGGCAGAGAGTAAATTAGGTGGGGTGGAGGAGGGTGCAGGGGGACGGCGGAGGGACGGGGGGCTACGGGGGGGGGGCTGCGTCGTTTAAAAACACGTCCTATTGGTTTCTGAGAAATGAGACACGTTGCGACTATTTGGCTGCAGAATGTGCATCAGTTTAATGAAACCGCCGCGCCGACGCTGCAGCCATTAAGAGCAGCGCCTGTGGCCAGAATACCTGATATTATCTAGTCCACATTTGATTGGTCGTTGATCAGAGCCCGCTGAGGGGGGGGCAGGGGGGGGACTTACTACCGGCTCTCTGCTGCCCCCTGGTCTGTGCACTGGAGTAATGTGCTGCACGTCGGGGGACACGATTTGTTTGCTTTCTGCAACAACTTCCTGCTCTGCCTCGCCACCGAAGTCGGCCAGATCGATCCTTGGCCTCGGCGCCGCGTCCGGGTGCCGGGCGGACAGACAGACGGCTATCGACTGACTTGAGACGGACTCCATCCGGCGTGATGCAAGCTGGTTGCAATCTAATGAGTCCCGGTGTTAACCAAGTGTAATTAACGAGCACATTGATTGCGTGGCGGATGGACGGAGGGTGGGGGGAGCGAGGGAGGGATGGCGGCACGCAGCCCCGGCTGCAAAATATCTGATAAATAGACCGATTAGCGTTTTAGTTACACAAAATAAATCCTGTTTTTGTGAATTAATAAGGAATGATTCACAGGATCTGATATGTAGGATGTTTCCTGTGGTCTTGCATCACCCTGGTTAGTGTGTGTGTGTGTGTGTGTGTGTGAGAGAGAGAGAGAGAGAGAGAGAGTGAGAGAGAGGGACAAGTACAAAAAGACACGACAATGAAACAGGTTGAAATTACTCCACATTAATTAGGCCACAGTTGCGCTGCAAAGCAATTTTCAACAACACTGACAACAGAAATGATGTATTGTTGCTGGTGGGGGAAGGGGCGGGGGGGACGTGGTGGGGGGTGCCCCCATTCAGGTTAGCATAAAATCAGACGCTCATCTCAACAAAACCAAAGCCAATTATTGCGCCGTGCACGGATGACAGATCTCGGCGCACGGCGTTTCTCACAGCGATCAGCCGCCCCGATAATGTGCTGCACTACAAAACCTGCGTGAACATAAGCCTGTTAAATACAGAAAGCGGCACCTTCCATGCCTACAAAATCATTCTCGGTAGAAAAATACAGACATTTACGAAAAATTGAGATTTGAGTCTTCGCAGCCGTCTCTCACACATTTGTTTTTCCAAAACCACACGCTGAGTAGGTTTTTCTCTACGAGGCTAAAAATCAGCCTTTATTTTTTTTTTTTTCACTATTTCAGTCTACTCGCTTAAAAATACACTTTTTTAAAGCTCCCATTTCATGCAAAATTTAGTTTGCTGATATTTTCAAACAGCAATGTACATTCCGATCCTGTCAATTAGCTCCCAGTAAAGGGATGAGATTCCGTGATGATGTAGCATTGAAAACTTCTCCCATATTAGTGCCAACACCCTTTGCCAGACGGCGAGCGGGAACGCTGTAAACAGAGGGCTAAATGTGCCATTGTTTTTGTCGGGCTGATTGTGTGCGACGCTCCGTTGGAATCTGGGATGACAAATCAGGGGAGTGTTGAGACCGTAGGACGACAGATTCGGAGAGTGCACGGAGAAGCCGAATCATTGGCGGATTATTGAATTTCTACACGGGACAAAAAAATAAAATAAAAATCAGTTCGTCTGAAGACGTTTTGCATCCATCCTGCTGCTTCACATCTTTGTAAATCGCTCGTCGTCTTTGAGGGTTTCATTGTAATAGCCATCGCTGGCAGCTGAACTTTGCCGACGTCTCCCCGGCGTGGCTTCGTCTTCCTCGTCCTCAATGTCAACTTTCAACCCCTCATCCATCGGGCTCTTCTTCTTTAAGCTGGAAAACAGACGAAACAAAAGCTTGAGAGACGCTCGCTCATCACTCAGGGTTCAGATGGTCGCAGACTGCCCGCCGGCCGCGTACCGTCTAGTCTGGATGAGCGACGAGCCCAGCAGGTAGACGACGCCCAGGGCCACCAGGCCCATGACCACGCCAAAGGCAATGAGCCACGGCTCCGTCTGGTGGCTGAACGGCGCCTGCAGGGTGGGGATGATGTCCACGAAGTCCAACGTCTGGTCGGTCAGCAGGAAGGCGCTGTTGATGCGACCCCTGGACTTACTACCAGAGGGGGGAGAAATCAGCAGCATCAGCACTTTTCCAGCAGAGGTGGGTTTTGTCACAGGTTACGAAAAGGGAACCTGTTTCCACCCTCTAGATCTTTATCCCACCTGCTTACGTCTGCAAAAAAAATAAATAAATCCTCAACCTTTCTGACTCGCTGCTGTTAGACCCCGATAGGTTAGGCAAAACACGTTGCAGTTCTGCCGCAGATTAGCTGATAAATCCCTCTATCTACAGTAGAAGATGTAGAGGATGAAGAAACGCTGAGGCTGTCGGCTGATTAAAACGTCCTTCGAGGAATCGAGATTTCGCAATATTTGCATCAATAGGCTGAAATACATCGGCGGGAAAAGACACTCAGTTGAGTTTAGAAGCTGTCGGGAAGGAAAGTGCAGGAGACGTTCGGCATTTAAGGCTTCATGGGAAAAAACAAATTTTGCAACATCCAGAGTAGGGAGTGGTGTCACAGCACCCCTGTCTGTGTTGTTCCTCTGCTTCCTTCCTTGAGTTCGGAACCGTTGATCCGTTTTTTGCCCGCCACATCGAGTCCATAAACAACAAATAACGCCAGACAGGCCCTGCTCCATGCTAACGATAGCATAACGTGCTAAAACATGAAACAAAAACAGCAGGCAACTGTACTGGTCACATGACACTGGCCTCAGAACAGTCTAGTTATATCCTTTTTATCTGTTTATCCTTTTTCATCCTTTTTTTGCTCGAAACTATGACCTCTAGTGGTGAAACAACATCATATGTCATTCCTTTAATTCAGCGCAATAGTTACACTACAATCAGATTTGATTGTTTTTTTCGTGTCAGGCGAGACTTTTATCAAAGCTAAATCGAAATGTTGCACAGCTGCGTCAGATCAACAGCAACTATTCGGAATAATCCCAGTTCAACTCAAGTTTCGTGCCGAAGTTCTCGGCCCTTATGGCCGCCATTTCACGTGGCTTTGTTTTGCTAATCTTGTTGTGAACGTGGGGGAGATGACTCCTAAATAATAAAATCCTCCATCCAGATAAAAACCAGATAAAAAAAAAAAAAGTTCCAATCCCAATTCACATGGCTTTATAGCAGCAGATAAGGCTCTGTGATTATCAATGCGATTACCTGACAGCCTCCTCCACCACCGACTTCTCGATGACCTGGCCGTCCTGCGGCGACATCACCACGAACCAGAAGGACACCCTGGACGTCTCGTTGCACACCATGATGTTGTTCACCCTGGTGAATTTCCACAGCACAATAAAAGCGGCCCAGTTAGCTCACACTGATTTCCCTGCCAGTCATTACAGTCGGTAAAAACAGTGCACTGATTGCTCTCAGCTCGGGGTCAGTCTTACTCGAACTCCATGTTGGTGTAGTGGTTCCTCATGGCGTAAGCCAGCGTCGCCCTGAAGAGGAACATCTCATTCTTGTCCCATTCGTACTGCAGCGACAACCAGAGATGATTATTATTTTTTTCTCCCTCCCACCCCTCTGGTATTATTCATGCTGTATGGGTAGCCATGAAAAATGCTCATTTAATTATAGATAAAACGTTTCAGAGCCAGAAGAGCCGACGACTCACGAAGACTTCAAACGGCTCATTCATGATGTGAGGCTTTGATGGGGTTTTTTTTTTGTGTGTGTGTCTGTGAGTGTGTGTGCAGGCAGATAAATATTTAAATATATACGTACGGCTTTATCTCCCAGAGCTGTTTTGAGGCTGATGCGAACTTTGTTGCCATCTGCAGCACCTTTGCAGATTAAGAGGAGAGAGAGAAAAAACACATTTTAAACTCCTCAATTAGAAGAATTTAACCTCGTCTCATCTCGTGTGGACGTTGCAGGAAGTCGGCCCCTGAGAAGACGCTTACACAATAGCTGTCAGGCGAAGTGGGGACGGGGTCATTGTTGTGAGGCAAACGTTTCAGCTATGTGTCTAATCCGACTTTGTGGGATTAAAAGCCGCATTCCAGGCACGAGAATCAACACAGACAGACAGACAGACAGACAGACAGACGGACGGACAGACGGGCAGAGATACCAGCGGGCTGGTCGCAGGAACAGCGCCTGTTGTTTGCCCGCACTGTCTCTGCCCAGACCAAACATTTAAAGCCCTTCTCTCCCTCGCTGTTATTTTTTTTTTTTTTCGTACACCTTTTATTTCAAATGGGGGTTGGTCGCCTACCTGGTGAGCAGATCTCGGACCAAGCCGACGACAAGCAGAGCAGGAGCAAAACCTTGGCCAGCATTCTTCCTCAGCGACGAGAACAACAAGAGTGTTGAGACAGCTGAAAGTGAGAGGAAGTCCAGCGATCTGCTGGAGAGGGTGGCGGTGGGAGGGGGGGGTGGGGGCGTGGTGGTCTGGACTGTTTTCATTGTCAATGAATAAAGTCTGGGGCTTAATGGTTAATCCAGGACACACCTTCACCTGCACTCTTCCTCTTTATAAAAAGAAAAAAAAACTATATGGCTGTGAGACAGATTAGCTCTCCCTGGACTTGACTGCACAACACAAAATGATTAAGCATGTGTGTGTGTGTGTGTGTTGTTCACGCTCCAGAGAAGCAGACACACACACACACACACCAATGGCTCAGCGTGTTTGTTTGCTCAGCACAGTTGCCGGCCGGTCGGTTGTGGGTGTGTGTGTGTGTGTGTGGTCAAGCTGTCCAGTGTGCAAAGCGTTTTATTTTGTTTTATCAAACATATTGCAACAGGGTGTGTTGTGACGGCTGATTCCCCAGGACGAAAACTGTAATGCTGCACCAAAACAAAACAGCCAAGAAAAAAAAAAAAAACTGTGTTTGTGGAAACCGTATCTGCAAGTCCTCGCAAGTCCAGTTTGGCTCAAACTGTGCAGGACACGAGGAGCCCAAGGCGGCGCTGGTGGAAATAAATGTGCAGCGATCTTTATCTGAGGCGCGTACGGCCTGTCCACTGCTTTACAGAATGTTCCTTAAGATCTGAGGGTCAGCATTTTTTTTTTAAAGAGACAAGAACACCACCCCCCCCCCTTTTTTTTTTTCCTTTTTTGTTTGGACGGTTTAAAGGCGGTGAAAATATTTAACAGGCTATAAAGGTCTGACGCTTGTGAATAATCATCTCACCCCCCCTCGCAGGCCCGGCGGGAAACGTGGTTAATTGTTCAACTGCTGAAGGAGCCATTTCTAATGAAGGCAACCTGACGACACAGGGAGGAGCGATGACACTTGAGGCAAAGTCTGCTCCTGAGATTGATTTTTTTTTTTTTTTTTTTTTTTTTAATAGCAGCTCGTGTAAAAAGCACACACGCAGCATCAATGGCTCTAAAGCAGGGGTAGGCGTACAATAAAAGGTCTTGTGCGCTCATAAAAACTCATACTCTGTCATAAAACAGGCAACAGCCTGTTTGGAGCATCTCGCTGAGATTTACTGCCGAGTTCAACCACTTGCCATGAAGGTCCTGCATTATATGTTTCAATTTCTTTTTATAAGTCAAGAAAATCGAACTTAGAAAAATACATTTTTTGCTGTTCCAAGTGAAACGTCTTATTATGTTTAGGAGCCGGGGGGGGAAGTCAAGTTCTCACAAGACTGTGGAGGCATCCAAAAATAAACAGGCACAGAAATCTTGTGCCTGTGAATTTAGATTTCTTGTGCCGCAGCAGAAATACCCTTGCTGCAACGCTACATGGTGCATACATGTCCACCACCAGGGGGAGACAGCAGACGCACTGTGTGAGAGGGGGCAACAGGCGCATGGCAGAAATTTCAAATATTGGGACGGGGAAAGCGTGATTCGCAGCTGTACTGCACCAATATATATTGGTCTCCTTGCAAATACATTGAAAGTATCTGATTTGTATTTCCTCCTTTTAAAATGTCTAGTTTCTCGTCTAGATAGATAGATAGATAGATAGATAGATAGATAGATAGATAGATAGATAGATAGATAGATAGATAGATAGATAGATAGATAGATAGCACTTGCATAAGGCTTTCCAGCACCTTCACGGTACCCGAAAACGCTTCACAAAGGCCTCTCATTCACCCATTCACACACTATTTATTTATTTATTTATTTATTTATTTATTTATTTATTCATTGGCGTTCTACTGTCGGAAGATTGCAGCGCTGATTATGTGTGTTGAGTTTAAACACATGTACATATTTTACAGAAATTTCACAGCGGAGGACACCAGAAAAATGCCGTCGTATATCCATTGTGGCCCTCGTCTCCTCACGATATTAAGCGGTAAAACAAAGCAGCCCTTCTCTTCCCCCCTCGAGCACACGCTCGCTCACACAATGCCTTCCTCTTCCTGTACCCCACCGCCCCCTGCTGGCTCGTGCGAGTACTGCTACAACCGGCAGCCAGTCGGAGTGGATCATGAGCCTGAGCCGAGTCAGTCAGTCAGCCAGCGCAGTCCGCCGTGAGTCGACAGTCAAAACACCCCCATCTGGAACCGGAAGCCTCGGCCGGTAGCAGCACCATGGCCCGGACCGAGCTCCCCTGAGATCCGCCCCGTCAGTCACCCAGCCCCGGCGGCCGGCGGCGGCGGCGGCAATGGAGCAGGAAGCCGGCGTGGCGGGGACGTTCATCCCTCTGAGCGAGCAGGAGCAGAGGTACTACTCGGGGCTGCGCAGCCTGTGCCAGGGCGACACCTCCGGGAAGCTCTCCTCCGCCAAGGTGGCCGAGCTGCTCAGGGCGTCGCAGCTGCCTCCGGAGAGCCTGCACAGGGTGAGTGTTGACACGGCCACGGCGGCTCGGCACGTCAGTGCGAGGAGTGGAGGAGGTGGGGCTGCTGCTGCTGGTGGTGCTGGTGGTGCTGCTGCTGCTGCTGCAGAGCCTCGGTGCTCTGCTCTGGATGTTGTCATTGTTCTCTCCCCTGAGGTGGCAGCCAGGGAGGGTGGTCCCTGAGGATTTAAATGTCCCCTCTGCTGAAGCTGGACCCCAACATTTTAAACCATTTAGTGCTGAGTTGACTTACAGCTGCTGCTTTTCCGTGCTGCTGTCTTTACACTCTAGACTCTTCCAGTCAGGCCTGTTGGGAAATGAAGGTGTTTGTCTAAATCGGTTCTTAGGCAATACATGCCGGATGTTTTTCAATGATTTCATTATTTATATATTAATTCTGGAAATTATTGTTCAATGAAATAACAGTCAGCAGGTTTTACTGTTCAATTGATGAGGTGGCGTAACAAAAAACAAAGCGGCCCAGGATGACGGAAATGTTCAGCAGCACTGGTGGAAAGACCTTTCTGCACAGTTCACAAGCCACACACACACACACCCACCCACACCACACATACACACACACACACACACACACACTGTGTCTGTGTCTGACTGCGGTTTACATGGTTGCACCATTGGGCCAACACCACAGCTCGGGCCACCGTTATGTTTCCTGTTATTATTAATAACTGCGCTCAGAGATGAGAAGAGCTTGGTGCTGTTTCACTGCACCAAGAAGCATCTCAACCCTCCTGACCAGGCCCCCCTCAGTTTCCTCAGGACTTCACCACCCTGATGTAAAAAAAAAAAAAATGTTTTTCCAGCTCGGATCATCGGGGTCAGCAGCTCCATTCGCGGACCTGTCGCAGCAACCTGTTTTTTTTTATGTGCGTCCGCGTGGGTGTCAGGAAGTTTGGCACCGAGCTTAGCGGCGTTTCCTTCCTGGCCTGGCCTGGCCTGGACTGGCCTGGACCGCCACCACCTCCCCGGCGTGAGTGACGTCTCGATCAGAGGCTCCTGAATAGTTTACACCCACCAGCCCGTCGTCTGTGAAAATGCACCAAACTGACTTTTCATTGACTTTCTGGGGTTGTGTAGGGTGTTTTCCCATCATGCACTGTTTTTTTTTGTTTGTTTGTTTCTGAGTCGCCGACATGGTCTGAGGAAGGGCTGTGGTGTCCAGCATGTGTTTTCAGCTGATAAGTGGTGAAAGCATGACCTGTCTTCCTGCTGAGCTGTCAGTGTGTGTGTGAGTGTGTGTGAGTGTGTGTGTGTGTGTGTCTCAGATTGACTCTCAGCTGCAGTCAAATCAGCTGACCTGCTCCTGTAATGGACTCAAAGTGCAGCGAAAACATTTTGCATTGGGTTTGTCGCAGCCTGAGAGCTGAGTTTGGCTTTTAAAGCAACAGTCTGTGAATAATGCAGTGAACATACTGCAGGCGTTCAAGATCTATAAGTCCTTCCTGAACGAGTTCCGGCCTTCGTCGTTGTCCCAGGGCGTTTGCGTTCCTGAGCTGCGGTCACATGACAAACCTGTTGTGCCGCATGCTCCTCGCTACCTCAAAGCTGCGAACCGTGTTTTTGTTTTTTTGTTTTTCAGGTCAAAAAGCAACCTGTCAAACCTGTCAAAGTCTACCTGGCAAACCATGTGATTATGGAACGTTGCCTCATTGTCTGGGAGAGACCGTAGTTCAATTGAGAACAGAACAGAACAGTGTAGAAGCCCCCTTCATTGAAATGTATATAAAATAAAATGCAACAGCTTAATTTTTTTTGCATGTGTGTGAATATGTGTGTGTGTGTGAGAGAGAGAGAGAGCAAACAGCCCATCTGCTTCCTCCAGACATTTGTTGGTGTCCCTGAACTCGGCGTGACCTCAGACTCTGTCCAGCCCTGCAGTCGTGTTGTTTAGGAGCCGGCCGGTGAAATCTGCTTCATAGTTGCAGGGCAAGTCAGGGAGAAACTGTAGTTTTTTGTTTTTTTTTTCCATAATCCCACCCACAGGCTCCTCAGACAAAGGGAATTCACAGCGTGTCACTCACACCACATGCACGCAGCGCAGTCGAGGTCTTGATGCGCCTCCGTTCCGAAGACGGGGGAAGAGATGTGGCGTGTTTTTGAAATCGATTCACTCTTGCAGAACCTTCTCGCGCTCTCGCCTTTCACGCCTCACGCTGTTTGAAATAACTCGACTGAACCTCGTTTGCTTGGTGGAGATAAATACGAACGGCGCCGGTTAAAAGATTGTGTTGCGTCTGCAGTTTGAAATATGCAAATGCGGGGAAATCAGGCGTCAAACAGGAATGGTGATCCTGTCAGATCAGCAGTTTATCAAACTGCTCCAGGGCAAAGCACGTTTTTAGGTGAGCGGGAAACTTTTTTGAAATCTCTTGAATTCCACTGCTGGCCTTCCCAAATAAAATGCAAGTAGATAAATTCTCTAATATTGCCAAAACGCTTTCGGGAATGCAGTAGCAGCCTTCGGATCACACTGACTGAAGGCTTAGGCTTTGGAATTCCATTTCCCACATCACAGTAATGTTTATGTCTGTGTTTTTGTGTCGGTGTGCCTTTAAACTGGATAAGCGATGCCAAGACAAAAGGCGGAATGATTCCCTCGGAAAAGAAATTCTCTTGTCGCAGGAAACGCAGAAATAAACCTCGTCAGTCTCCCAGAAACCTCCTTTCTCTCTCGTCTTCCAGCCTCATTTTGAAGAATATTTCTCTGCTTGTCCCACATAATCCCTAATCTTCTTTGCGTTCCCTCCAGAACAGTGCAGCTCCTATCAGAGGAGCGCTGGATAAAACGTCCTGCTTGCGCCGCCGATCCCTCACACGCTGCTCCTCGCGAACCTTCAGCAGGAGTCATTTTGAACCCGGTGCCGCTAACTTGCAGCCAGGTCAAAGTCAACCTGGATTTACCAGATTAATGCCATCGCTCCTGCTTCCCCCCCGCCTCCCAGGTGACGGAGGTGTGCGGAGCCAAGCGGCTGGGCTACTTCGGCCCCGCCCAGTTCTTCGTGGCCATGAAGCTGCTGGCGGCCGCCCAGTCAGGTCTGCCCATCCACCTGGAGAGCGTCAGCGCCAGTGAGTAGTCTGCAGAGGCGTCTCGCGGGAGCGAGGGGGGGCGGGGGGGGATCAAGAGATTATGGTAACATGGCGGGATTGCGTCTAATCTGGATGAAAGGCGAGTCGCGTGGAAAGGGCTAAGTGGGTTTGGCCTTATTACAGGGAGCACCAAATCAGTCACGACCCCGAAAAAACCCAGAGAGGGTTGTTCCTATAAAGCACGCGGCAGCACAATGGATTATGGGACGTATTCTCACAGGGTTTTCTTTTTTAATCATTCATTAGAGCCTGGCTCACCTCGGCAGGAAGTCATGTTAAGACTCTTGTGCCGACTAAATCCCTCGTTCTAATTTTGGAGAGAATTCTGGATTCACCACTAAGACCCACTGATAAGAATAGACAGTTTCAAGAGAATTGTTTTGTTTTTACTTTATGTCTGTGGTTTTGGGAAGGAGCCCAATAAAACAATTCAGAATACAAAATTTTTTTTTTTTTAAAATCTGATTCTCTAATGTTTCCTACATCTTTTGGGTTTTTTTCAGAAAGCGGAGGCTGCTTAAAAAAAAATCATGTAACGTTATTGGACAAACTTTCTTTTAACGCTAGTTTAGCCAATGAGCGATCACTCAACAAGTACAAAGAGAAACGTCAGCCCCAAGTCACGTTCACTTGTTAGCTATGATGCTATGAAGTTCAAGCAAAGTCTCAGCATAGAGTGTCTTGAGTGAACCTCAAACATATTTTCCACCTAGCAAAGACTTTGGTGCTGCTTTTTTATTATTCTCTTGTGCAAAATGTACCAAAAAACGGTTCTGATTAGAAACAGCTACTACTGCAGCATCTATGCTAATCTCGTTAGCCTTCCTGTTTTCTTCGTTTGGGGGTCTGCTAGGGCAACTCGCAGTAAATGCTCTCTGTATTGGACTTTGGCAAGATGGATGGGTGCGATTTTAGAATTTAAATCTGAGAGATTCAGGTCACATTAATTAAAATAATGAAAAAAAAAATGTTTTTATGTTTTTTTTTGTCTCTCTTTAGACCTTCCGCTGCCCAGATTTGCTGACCTGAAGACTGAACCAGAAATGAGGTACACTGTCACTCCATGTGTAGACGGGCAGGGGCCTCAAGGTGGCGCTGCGCCTGGTTCTGCCTCGTGGACGCCAGCAGAGAAAAGCGCCTTCAGACACCCAGAAGGCAACACAGCAAAGGTAACTTTAAGATTTATACACACCTGATTTCATGATGTCAATGTGTCAGCGCCCTTTGTGACATCACAATTGGATAATTCGTACAACTGTACGGTAGCACACTCTTGTATTGCTAGTAAAGCAGAAAAAGTAAAAGTGGGGAATTCCCACAATCAGCATTTTTTTAATATATTGGAGCTTTAAAAAGTGGCTGCGTGTTAAAAAAAAAAAAAAAATCAAAGTCAGCACTTTATCAAGTTTGGACCTCCGGATGTGAGGTCTGCACAGAGCGATAAAAACGCTGCCTCCCCCGTGGCCTTGTTGGCCAGAGATTAGAGAGTCCTTGAAGGCACCGAACGCAGAGTATTGCTTCTGAGTCGAGAAATCCGCCAAACCTGTGCAGCACTAAGACGACTCGCACGTCACAACCAACACCAGGTTCACCTTCCTCACAAATCCACTCCATCCCCTTCCATTCGGCCCCACCGCTTTTTCCCAAACGCGCACGGTTTTCCAAAAAAAATGCAACGGCTGAAGCCGAACTTAGCTCTCGCCCTCTTCCCCCCCCCCCCCGCCCCCATCTCCACCCCCCTATCTCCAACCCCTGCAGCCCCCCCTGCAGGAAGCGCGCTCGCCGTGCAGCTCGCCGCCTCGCTCCCCTCTGACCTACCGCAGCTACCAGTCGGCCAAGCAGAGGAACGGCGCCGACGCGCAGAGCGGTGAGGCCGACATTCCAGCTTGCCATCACAGACCACATGTCCTTTTTATAACATCCGCAATTTCACAGCCGTAATTCAGCTCGTTGTTTTTTTTTCTTGTTTTGTTTCACGTCCGCTTTTAGACACAATCGGCGGCCAGTCTGAATCTTTGACAGCGTGTCCACATGTTATATTCAGCGACAACTTCTAAAGTCCCATATTTATGCTATTTCCGCACCTTTGCTTTTGGAGTTTGCGCAGAGAAACAGTGCATGTAGCCCTGTGTTTGCAGCCTCCTACAAGAAATATGTTGGACCTTCCTGCATGTTTGGTGGGTGACGAAAAACAAGGAGGTCTGAGAGGGTGGAGCCCACACCTGGCTGGGGGTTGTGGCTGTTTAACCTGTGAAGTTGCAGTGCCCCTTGTGACATCACAAAGGCAACAATTTCCAGATCTACATGTTTTGCACACACTTTCTGTAAGTGGACAGAAGTAAAGGAGGGATTTTTGTCCTCGGTGGTCAGTGGAAAGGCTAGAGACACAGTTTGGAAACGCTGGCAGAGTGAGTTTTGCAAAGGAAGTGGTCCTTTAAAACGAGTGCGACTGAAATAGAAACGTGCCGGGGCTCATTTTCAGCCTGGTACATTCACATTTGCTCAGGTTTCTCTCCGCCGACCAAACTTGTGTTTTGTTTCCTCCTTCCGTCCTTCAGCCAATGAAAACAAACAGTCCTCACGTCCGGCGACGGCTCAGCTGGATCAGCACTCCTCTCCCAGCCAATACGCCAAGCCCGCCGCGGAGCAAGCGGCCGAGGCTCGGGTAGACACACAGCTCCTTTGTGTTGTAGGTTGCAGCCATGTTTGTGAATATATGGTTGTTGGTTTTCCTTACAGTGATTTCTGCTGTGTTTCAATAGGCCTCCTCACCAGAGCGGCTGGACCGGCAGGGCCTGGACGACTACTCCGACAGTGACCCCTGGAGGATCACAGAGGAACAGCTGGAGTATTACACCAATCAGTTCAGGAGCCTGCAGCCCGACTTGGGCGCCCTCATCCTGGGTAGGTGGAGGCTGAGGGGGCGGGGCCAACTTCTGCAACACCAGCACCTATGGTGGAAAAAAAAAAAAAAAAACTTTAGTCACCTTTATAACTGTTCACCCGACTTGCAGGAGCCGTGGCAAAGAGCTTCTTCACCAAGTCCAAGCTGCCCATACCGGAGCTCTCACACATCTGGTAAAAGCTCATTTACTCTGTACATTTTCTCCTCTGAGGTAGATTGTTATTACAACATTATTACATTGATTTCCATGAGGTTTCTTGTGGATTTAAATTAAAGTGTCTTGTGCTAAAATACTCGAATCACAAGGTGGAAGTTTCCCATGCATTTACCCTGTTTACCCTGTTAAATATTAAATAGTAGTACAGTTATATGAAATGAATCAGTCTAATCCTTTATCCTGGCTGCCATTAGACTGATTAATGAATGCATTTAATTGCATGGTGCAGCTAACTGGACTGAACAGGTGCAATAATGGGCCTCTGCTGCAATACAAACCTGTGCAATACTTTTTAACTACATTATGATGCAAGTACATTTTAACCAAATTTGTGCGATACATTTTAAAACTCATTTTATATCACTTTGTTGCCAATGGCCTCCTTACCATTTTTTAATGTTTGTCTGCTGTTGTCATTTATGATGTCTGCTTATTTCATTGTCTATTGTGAAACAATCTTTTTATGTGTGGCGTGACACCTGATTTTTCCCCCATAGGGATAAATAAAGTATTTATCTATCTGTCTATCAATCTGGTATTAAATATATACTGATGATATTGTTGATGTATCAAAAGAGTTTTGCACTAAAGCAAGGATTAGAATAATAAAATAAAAAAATAGCATTATAAAATGGGTAAAAGCAGGTAATTAATGCATATTAAACATTTTTTACTCAGAAAATTGAATTTTTTCCAAACCTTCATCAATATCCTAAAGTTATGGTGTTCATTTGCTGTACTTCCAACAAGCACCTGCAGGCTCCTCTGCTCCTCTTGTGTTTCAGGGAGCTGAGCGACGTGGACAGGGACGGAGCTCTCACCTTCTCCGAGTTCTGCACGGCCTTCCATCTGATCGTGGCGCGCAAGAACGGCTACCCGCTGCCGGAGAGCCTCCCCGCCACGCTGCGGCCAGAGTTCCTGCTGCAGGGAGGCGACGCAGCAGACACACCGGAGGTGAGAGGAGGCCAGAAATAAGCAGCTGCCTTTTACCCTTCACCTTATTTTAATATGTTTTTCCATGTACTTGTGTCCAGAGTGCCGAGCCTCTGATCGTGTTCGAGAGTCCTGAAGCGATGCCTGCTCAGAAGGTAGGCCCAACTCTTTGATGACATGAAAGTGAAGGCTGCTCTTTTTGTGCCTGTAGGGGGCACCGGTGAGCTGCTGATGAAGGCAGCTGCAACTTGTTCCAAGAGAGTTTTTTTTTTTTTTTTCTCAAGAGTTCGCAGCAACAGCTCTCTTCCACATTTGCCTGGCAGCGATATCACATAAATCTTACGCTCCATAATGGTCTTTTTATTTATAACTTTTTCTCTGTATGTCCTCATATTCATCTTTTTCTTTATACCTCTCTCTTTCACTTAAAGGAGCATGTGAGTGTTTTAGAGAGGCTCCAGCCGAGTCTGGCCACCATCAGTCAGGATCTAAAGGAGGAGACATCAAATAAAGGTAAGCAGAGATTTATTATCATGATTATTATTTCAAGATGTTAGACCAAAGGTGCGGGTTTTTATTTCTCTTCCTCTGAGTGAAAACATCAAACTCAAAATGATGTAAACCCTGTAGTTTTTGTGTGAGTCGTCGGGTAAACCTGTGCATAAAAACACATACATAAAAACATGTATGCATTCCTTTACATTATTCTAACAAGGTTATTGGATTTTGATCAGATTTATTTTGAGAAAACAACCCATGGAAACTCTTGGTTTTGTAACACTGCTATGTTCCCTCCAGACACTGGCGTGAGGAGGACCACTCAGGAGAAACCGGCTGCTTTTCCGCAGAGACCAGGTGCGACTCGAACCTCCTCTTATTGTGAAAACACGGATCCTCCTTACGCTCGACCTCACACACACACCGAGGGGGAGGAAGTCCTGGCTTCTCCTTTACGGCCGCCGACATCCGCCCCTGCATTTGTGGCTCACTCGTCGTCTCCTTCCTCCCCACAGAGCCACCGCAGGACCTCGACCTGCAGATGAGAGCCAGAAGCAGACCCAGGTAGTCGGAAAGAAAATCAGCCCGTGAGACAGACGGACGCTAGCGTCGCTCGCCCCTCATGGCTCGTTGCCCTCCTCCCTCACCTGCAGGTCCTACTCCAGCACGTCCTTCGAGGATGCTGTGAAGAAGGCGGAGGAGCCGCCCACGCCCCCTCCCCGCCCCCAGAAGAGCCACTCCAGGGCCTCGTCGCTGGACCTCAACAAGCTCTTCCAGCAGGGAGCGGCAGGTGTGTGTGTGTGTGTGTGTGTGTGTGTGGTTACGTGGTTTTACAACACTTCTCCTTTCCTAGCAGAGTGGGGGGGGGAAGAGGAAATGCAGATTGAAAGGTTTCAGAGTTGCAACCTGAGAGCCGAGAGACAAAACAGCAACTTTAAACCAGCGTCTGACGGCGGCTGTTTTTCATTACATGTTTTTAAATGGCATTCCTGGGAGACACGCTGATTCCCGGCTGATGGTTGTTCTTCATCCCAGGGCTGAAGTCCAGCTGGCTGCCTCCTCCTCCTCCTCCTCCTCCTCCTCCTCCTCCTTCCGCTCCACCACCTCCTGCTCTTCCTCCCAGACCATCAGGATCACAGGTTAGCCGCTCAAGCTAGCTAGCCCGCCGCGAAGTCGGGCACCGCAGCAGCGTCCCCGTCGAGGAAGTAAACGCTGCTTTCCGTCCCTTGCAGGTGCCTCACCTGCCCTCGGAGAGCAAAGTGCCGCAGGCCGACTTCGCTGACTTCAGCCGCTTCAGGGAAGAGGTGAGGAGGGAACGCAAGGTTCTGGCTTTGATGTTTGTTGTTTAAAACTAACACTTTGCAACCAGTCAAGACTCGCACCCATCTTGGGCTGCAAGAGTTTTCCAAAACGGTCTTTTACAATATTATCCATCACAAGGGGGCGCTGGTTTTCTCCCTCTATCTCAAACCCCTGGGTGTGTTTAATGGCACTTTGTCGCAGCCTCATCTTCATTCAGTTCCAGGTCCCTGTGTGGAGTTTCACTCGTGTCTCAGTGGGTTTTATCCTGGTGGCTCACAGTCAGAAACATGGATTCTATTGCAGGGGCACGGCTGGTAATTTTGGACCCTATGACTCCAAATTTGTTTAGAATTTATAATTGCGAATATAAAAATAGCCTATGTATTAAAGTGTTATATATACGCTATTATTGCACATAGCGTATTAATACGACCGAATCACTGTGTTTTGTTTGTTGTCAGTGAGGACTGTTGACATTCCACTCACATTAACGTGCAGTAAACAAAGTGTACTTCTCCTTTTTTTTATGATAACAACGTAAACAGTACTGACGTATTTATCAGGAACACCAGCAGGTTAAGTCCTCCTCGTAGAGCATCAGGACCCAGATGTCAGTGGAAGATGTTTAAACTGTGCAGTTTAAACAAAGGTGGGCCGCCCAGTTTCCTGCCGGCCCACCCAAAAATACTGTTTCTGCAGAGTTGAAGCCTCCCACCCCGCTGCCTCACACCTCCAGCTGTGGGCCCGTTAACTTTCCTCCCCGCGTTCAAACCATCAGCAGACTCACGCTCTCCGGCCCTGCTGCTGAACACCGGCTGGCTCGACGGGACGCAGTCAGTCAGTCAGTCAGTCAGTCAGTCAGTCCGTATGGTGAACATCTGATAGCAGCTTAACTTAATTTGCACTGCTGCCCCCGTGATGTAGACTGTCTATACCTCCTGGCCGAGGACTTTGGTCCCCCTGGAGGGAAAACAGTGTTTTGGAGCGTCTGAAGTTGGTCGCTGAATATAACGTGCACGTCTTGGCGACGGGATTAGTTCCTGTGACTCCCCAGCTGGTCCCACTCCTGGTCTAAATATAGTCTAGCCGAGGCCTGTGTTGTCTTCACTTTATCTCCCTGCTGCTCACTCATCTTCTGCAGGCTTCAGAGATTTAGAGAAACCAAAAGAGGTGGGAAGACTTTTCATTTTTCTTTTTTATTGAAGTGGTCGGGTGAAGTCAAAGGGTTTTTTTTTCTTTTTACTCTTGATTTCAGCTGATTTTTTTCCCTCTACATCACTCCCTAATTTACTTTTTTTTTTTTAACTTCCCCTTCAGTTCTTTTCTTTCCCTTTCTTCCTCAGGTTGCCTCCCTCCCCCTAATTTCATTCTCGATGCACTTTTCCAAACCACAAACTTTTTTTTTTTTCCCTCCAGGACCACCGCAGATGGAAACCCAGGCTTCAGATGAATCAGACATCTGCATATATACTATATACTATATTATGTATATACGTGTATTCATATACTACTGATCTATATGCATATATACATAAATATATTTAATATAATAATATAGTATATGATAATAGTTGTACCGTAAAGTCCCTCTGGCCACTTTTACACTTAAAAGATTAAAACTCGGCTGCAGCCCAATAGGCAGAACACACTTTCAACCACGTGCGATCAGCTCTGACTCGTCCTGTTTGTTTCCAGCATCTTTGCAGATTTATTTATATCAGCAAGGAAAAAAAAAAAAAAAAAAAAGAGAAAAGATCCAGACGTGACCACCCACTCTGCAGACGGAGCTGCCCTGGTTTATTACCGCTGGAGCGATGACGGCTGCACTGCCTTCTTTCTTTTCCTTTTTTTCCTTTTTTTCAAAAAGTCTTTCCATGCTGCGGCTTCGTCTTCCCTCCACCTTTTTTATTTAGTTCCTGCGTGCCAACTGCCTTGCTCAGCAAAAACAAAAAAAGTGTATTCTTGATGTCTCGGGTGCAGCCCCGGTGAAACCATCAGTAAAGGGAAGCCCTGGCACGCGGACCAACCGCAGCAGCAGCAGCCGCCGCCCGCCACCGCCGCCGCCGCTGCCGGATAAATTAGCGGATCCGATTCTCTGCGTCCAGCGTCGGCATGCGGGGGAATAACGTAGAGCAGGAAACGGCAGCAGTTCACGGCCTAGAGAGAAACCTCCCCACCTCATCATCCCTTCGCAACAACTTTATGGAAAAGAATTAGCAGAGTTACTGCGAGGTCGACCACGAGCCTCCGACCTGCCTTCTCACTCTCGCAGCGCTCGCCGCTCCAGCGAGTGAAAGCAGACGCTGCTGCTTTATGCGCGGCCTCCCTCCCCATCGGCTGGGGAGAGCGATGGAGAAGTGCAGCCAGACGATGCAGTAAAAGCAGCTCCATCCATCACGGCTGAACCCCCCTCAGCTGCTGGAGAGCACGAGATCCTCGACCTCCTCCGGATGGGGGTGAAGAAGGGGGGGGAGGAGCTGATTTATCCGCTAGGCGGGACGGAGACTTCCTCTTTAGCAGCAACGTCGTATTGTTTACCCTCAACCCCGACACCTCGGCCCGGCAGGAGGAAGCCTTCTTTAAAATGCAGGACTCTTGGAGTCACATTTTACTGTGTTCAATCCCATTTTGACCTTTGCACTTCTGCTGTGTTTGTTCAGGTTCAGGTAAAAAAAAAAAAAAAATGTATATCCGTTGACAAATCAGTGGATTACAATCCATTTTTCTCTCAAAAACCATAGAAAGTATTGCCAGCCATGTGTGGAATAACAGTTGCTATTTTGCTAACATTAGGATTAACCAGAGTGACCATGTTGTGGTGTACCGAAAACCAGGGCACTTAGGCCAGCAATGAGATATTCAAATTACGTTTAAAGATTTTTTTATATATATATATACATATAAAGTATAAAATCGAAAAAAGCTCCTGCTTTTTTCTTCTTTTTTCCCGAAACGTTGCAGCAATAAAAAAACAAAAGGAAGAGAGTCGAGCAGTGTGCGGGAGCTTTTTTCGATTTTGGTCTTACTCTGGGGTGGCGCCCTTCTCCAACGCACCTCTCTTGTTGGGAGTGCTGAGAATTCTTTTGGAATTTGGAATACATATAAAGTATGCCTTTCCTGTAGGGTAGAAAATCGTTTTGATCATTATTTTTATTTTTTTTGTTGTTTTATCACTTTATAAAAAAAAAAAACAGGACACCCAGGACAGGACATGGAGTCAGGACATGTCCTGGGAAAACAGGACGTTTGGTCCCCCTATATGAACCTTAGGCCGGCAGGTTTTAAAGCTACATTATTCATACCCATTTGTGCTTGACAGCCTTGCGTTGTTGTATATTTCAATGTTTCCCAACGTCATATGGTGCAGTGTGACAAAAGGACGCCTGTGACCCACCGAAGAGACACAAAAGAGCTGTTACGGCACAGCAGCAAACTAAAGGCCGCTGAAGATGCAACTTGTCTGGAACGCCCGTCCCATTTTTGCAGGGGTAGATTTTAACTGCTGCGCCTTGCGAGTCTGTGCCAGGGGTGAAAGAATCGTTACGTCATTGTTTTTTTGTGTGCGTGTTTGTGTTGCAGGAGGAGAGCAGCGTTAAGCCTCAGCTACAGGGTCCGCGCTCCAGATTCAGCCCCACCTCTGAAGACCTCAGCGGTGTTCCCAAACAGGTCGAAAGAGCTCATACAGTTTAAAAACCCTGTTGAAGGATCATATTAACACTTTATTTGGTTGTAACCACAGCTTAAAACTCTTCCCCAGGACATGAGCGGAGGGTCCCACAGTCAGGCTCCACAGAAGCCCGTCCGCAGGAAGTTCACCGTGGAGAAGCCCAACCTGGAGACAGTCCCTCCTCACGGTGCCATGAGCGCCCCCACAGTCAAAACCGCTCAAAAGTCAGTGAAGTTGTGAAGTACACTTTAATTACCAAATATTGATCTAATCCAAGTCGCGCCAAACCAAAACCAGTAGAAACCAGATTAGCTTGAGAAAGGGATCAAATGTCAAGAAGATTCCTAGCTCAATGCTAATATCCAAGTACCAGCTAGCACCTGCTAGCGTATTTAAAGATATTCCATCTTTTACCTGAATAAATTATTTCAGTGTAAAACAATCAATGTATTCTTTTTAGATCTAGTCTTGGCAGTTGTGGCTGGCTTGCTAAGTGCTAGCATAGCACTCAGAGAAAAAAACAGATTTTCTTCATTGGCTAAGGATTTTTCTTTTTTCTTTTGCCAAAACTACTGTGTTAAAGCTTTTCACAGTGCCCTGAGGAAGACATCTTGACACTCTTATCTTGAACTGAGTGACACGAGGTAATTAGCAGCATTTTAAAAACCTCCCTCAGCAGAAAGGAAGGTGTGCGTGAGCGTGTGTGGTCCTGTCGCCGGCCTGTCCTCAGTCCTGCTTGTCAGTGCGGCAGGAGGCGACACAGGAGCAGATGATTGACGCCTGATAATTCTCGGCGCGTCCCGTTGTGTCTGTCCGCGATTGTTGACTTTTGACGTGACGCTTTTAATCCCCCCGTCTGCAAACATCCCGTTGCAGGCCTTTGTAAAAAGCCCGACGTTGGCGGCCGGTTCAGTCAGGAGTGATTTATCCTTGAATGCCAGGGAGATGTTATTCTCAACGAGGCTGCGTTCCCACTAGAAAGTTCACTGACTTGTCTTCCAGGCTGCCGAGCAGACAAAGGAGGGAGATCCAGACGGCCATCCGCAAAAACAAGGAGACCAACGGCGTGCTGACCCGTCTCAACAGCGAGCTGCAGCAGCAGTTCAAGGTCAGCCCTGTCCGTTTTTTTTTTTTTTTTTTTTTTTTTTGTTGTTGTGTTGTCAAGTAGAACGCATATATCTCAGAGATAGGAGGCGCCGGTGATGTTTTTTTTCATGATTTACAATTTTATTTTATTTTTTTAATTGTGCATTAAAATCCCCATGTGCAGCAGGCTGCCTCGTTGACAAAGGTCCCAGCTCAACTATCAGCTCCGTTGCCCATAATGCACAGCTCAGCTTATGGCACAGAGCTGCCTGTTTGCCCCCCGGGGATCTGCCCATGGCCCACACGCACAAACACACACACACACACACACACACACACGTTTGCAACACATGCTGCATGCTTGTCATTCTCCTCGTAAGTGATCCAGTCACACACAAAAAAACCTTCCCATGCGCCACTTTCGTTGCTACAATGCAACAACAACAGAAACACAACACAAATAAAAGGACAGATTTGAGTCCTTCCAGTTCACTGCTAGATGTTTCGTGTGAATTTCCTCTGACGACCAAGTGAATCAGGATTCCGCAGTCCGCTCCTGCGTTTCCACCGAGGCATGTGTGGAATTCTGCAGAGAAAGGCACCGACATGTGTCTTTATATTTAGAGCCGAGGCTTTGACAGAATACCAGAGAGCCTCTGGCATCCACAAATGTCCTCTCCAAAATAGAGACCCGGCCTGGTCAGACGTCCGACGGCAGCAGGGCGTGTGCCCACAGAATAACTCTGACTTGACGTTTCCACCGCGGCGGAGGGAGAAAACAAATCTGATTCAAAACTTCCAGAATCAGTCCCACATTTATTTATTTTTTCCGTCCTCTGCTGTTGTGCAACATTTGTCAGAGACAGTTTGTGATGATTTCCAGAACTGTTTGCATGAGTTTATTGAGAAGCAATAATATAATATCTAGCAATGTTTTCATAAACACTAAATCAATCAAACGTTCTCTTAATGTGTTTGAGTTCTTTCATTTTTTTTGTCTTCGGCATCCTTGTTGCTATCTACCCAACAGTTGCTATCTAGCAAACATTTACATTTGACAGAAATTACAGTGTTTTGTTTTTTTTTTTGCATTTTTTCCCAACTGGAATATCTGTAGGCCACTAAACAAGCTGGATTTTTTTATTTACGAAGCAGGATTCACAGTTTTTGTAGAGCTGAATTTCAGACCAAAAAAAATACATATTTAAAAAGTATTTAAAAAGGTTTGCCACAAATCACAGCATATTTCCTTCTGTCTGTTTGTGGCGGCCAGGTGGTCCACCAGGAGCGGCTGACCCTGGAGGCCCAGCTGGAGCTGCTGCGACCTCTGACCTCGGCGTGACGCGATGTCTGCTTGGAGCTGCTGCTGCTGCTGTTGCTGCTGCGTCCTCTCCCTCGGACAAGAATGTCTTGACACAACTAGTTGTCTGTAATTAATACGTCGTCCATGTAACGAGGGTTTACAATCTGCCAAACAAGGGCTGCAGGTGTCACAACTTCTCATGATGTTTTTTTGCAGGTTTTTATTTCATATTTTTCATTTTAAACAAGGTTAGTTGTGTGAAGTATTCATTCTGACAATTGTTTTGATCTTGAGTCCTTCATAGAATGCAGTACATTTCGCAGTTTGCTGTCTTATTCCTTGAAGAAATTAAAGGTCTCATTTTATTTTCCTCTTTAACATCCTTATTTTTTTCCATCATGGATTCCAGTGGAGGTTTCCTGGGTGGTTTTGCACACACGTTTTCTGAAAAGTGCAGACAAGTCGAGGATGCATTTTTATCATCTTTTCAGAGACACACAGGTCAAAAGAATTTTGCATGATATGCAACCTTTAGAAGTTTTGTTTTAATGGTTATTCCACGTGTGGCCACCGGGGGTGAAGCCCATGGTGCTAAAGTTGAGTTTGGGCATCCGAGTATGTTCTGCGATGAGGAAAAAGGCGGCACTTAGATCCCATCCCATCCAAAAAAAGTCAAAGGGTGTGGATGTTGTTTTGATTTATCTATGCAAACATTTGGTGCTGCTCCAGCTCACTTTACACCATTTTTCCCCCTGAAAATGCCTCCGTTGGCTCGAACCCCTGACGGCACGCTTGACTTGTCGCTGCATGTGTGGACTGGATGCTGAACCGCGCACAAGCCGCGATCAATAAAGTTTTCTTCTATTTTCTGTCGCCTGTGATCACTGTTGCGCTCCTGAAGTGGTGATGGTGTAACGTCAGTCAGTCAGTCAGACAGACAGACAGACAGACAGGCAGACAGTCACAGTCAGTCAGACAGTCAGTCATACAGACAGACAGACAGGCAGTCAGTCAGACAGACAGACAGACAGACAGGCAGTCAGTCAGTCAGACAGTCAGTCATACAGACAGACAGTCAGTCAGTCAGACAGACAGACAGACAGTCAGTCAGTCAGTCAGACAGTCAGTCATACAGACAGACAGACAGGCAGTCAGTCAGTCAGACAGACAGACAGGCAGTCAGTCAGTCATACAGACAGACAGTCAGTCAGTCAGACAGACAGACAGGCAGGCAGGCAGTCAGTCAGTCAGTCAGACAGTCAGTCATACAGACAGACAGGCTCCCACGCAGCAGCTGGCCTTTCTCCGACGCAGACATAACAAGCGTGGGTCAAGCAGCAGATCGCCGCCAGTGGCGGCGTTCCCAGAGCCTCGACCACCGCCGCCCAAAAATATCCAGCTGACACACTTGGCTCCCATTTAGACGCCTTACGTCCGCTGCTGCTGCTGCTGCTGCTGCTGCTGCTGCTGCTGCTGCTGCCCATTCATGCCACCCCGTCGACATCCAACAACTTTCAAAGTAATCCTCAACTCTCACGTCCATTTAGACCTTCTCTTTGTGTCATTTTCTCAGCGAGAGAACAATGGTTTTGGTCACAGAGGGGATGCTCACTGCAGCCTCACCACCGCCAGCAGCAGCAGCTCAGTCATTACAACAGTGAACTGTCTTAAAATTAGCCGCCAACTGTCGCTCTCTGTTTACGTCCAGGTTAATTGCACTTTCATGTCACGTTTTTATTTATACCTAATGGAGGCGTCGACCAAGAACTGCGGTGCTTCAAAGACTGAGATTTAGCCGACTGGGCTTCTTCTATCTTGGGACTTGCAGAAGCCTTTTGGGTGAAGAGGGTGATGCATCTTCATGTAACCAACAAGAAAATCCGGGAGCTCGGCACTCCATCTTTACGATAACCTGGATCGACTTTGACAGAGTTTGCGAGCAACTCTTCATCCACCAACATTGTCTCCTAAAATAAAAAGCATAAAAACAGTGCCTAAATACCCATAAAAACAGCTACGAGGCATACTCACTTCCATCGGCCTCAGCTGCACTCTGCGACATTCACTCGTAGACAGGGAGCACATCTGCAGAGAGCTTTCCAGGATTTCAAGCCTGAAATCTCACACATCCGTCTTGAGAAACTGCGGGGGAGAACAGTTTCAGTCGACCTTAATTGCAGCCATCAGCTGACTTTTGGCCTCTTGAGACAAAAAGTCACACACTTGAAAACACCCACTTGCATGAATCTGGATTGTGGCATGATGCTGGAGAAACTGCATCACGCCAGCAACGCCTCAGGCCCGGGAATCAAACCCACAACCTTCTCGTGGCTGTAAGGCGACAAACAGCAAACTAATACCTGGCGCCTGCATCGGTTGCAGTTCCATGCACGCTCGGCGCACGCCACATCTTGGCACAGCGCCGGCCGGCCCGCCTGCACTATAAATACTGTTTAAAAAATGGCTGGTTTGTATTTCATGACGGCAGCTGCGCGGGCGGAGAAAACTATACGTGTGGGACATGTGTCGCTGCGGATGAATGGTAGTTTGATTTAATTACCGGCTGTAGCGAGCGGTGCGCGGTCAGCAGTAACGGTGTTGTCATTATTATTACTATCATCATCATCCGCTCGGGTCGTGTTATTGATCGCTGTCTGGATGTAAAGGGGGCGGAGCCATTGTGAAGGAACGTCGAAACGAAGAAATGAAGAGAACGGCAATAGGTTTTGACGAGCCAAGTTCACGGCAAACCTCCACCTCAGCCAGGGCAACGCCTCCACCCTCCCTCCCCCTTACCCCTCCCCTTCCCTTCCCATCGCTCACGACAAAGATTAGTGGCCCTTTGTGCGTTCAAGTTGGGCCCTTTTGTGGTCGCCTCCATGACTCAAAGATGACGCCATGCGCCGCTTCCCTGGCCGCTGCTTTGTCCGCCGCGCCCGGCGGCTTTGCAAAGGTTGCAACTTCAGCTGTGGACTTTAGCCGGGCCACAGGAAGCGCTTTCAGGCCGCCCCCTCTCTGCTGATGCTGGGCCTTTCACCCCGCTGGGATTTAGCTAAACACTCATTCAGCAAATGTGAATGAAGGCCGGTCGGGCTGGGCGCACGCAGGACGGAGCCACGGGCGCGGAAGTGATGAGGTGGAAGTGGAGCCCCGAGACGCTGCCCGGCCGCTTCGAGTCGATTAAAGTTCGAAAATAGTTTGTTTTGGGGTTTTTTTTCGTCTTTTGTGACGCGAGGAGACGGAGGGAGGGAGCGAGGGAGGGAGGGAAGGAAGGAACATCCACCCAGAGACAACGACCTGTCGCCGTCTAAATATACCTCTCGGGTCCTCGTCTTTTGCCGTGAGAGAATCTCGCCCATAAATATTTCTGACCTCAGAAGTTTTTCTCTTTTTTTTCCCCGTCCCATCATGCTCTACTTTCAACAACTCACCCCACCACCTCAGCGTAAATAATAGAAGCGGTGCAATGGCTTGTCCAGGTTAGCTGATGAGAGCTCTCTGTGTGTGTGTCGTCATCGCCAGAAATAAGACGACTAAAATAACTGTTGTTTTAATGAACGAGGCTGTGCGGTGCCGTGATGAATGAATCTTTTCATACATACTGTACATTACACACAACAACAGACATACATACTTTAAAGTCCCAGTTGTCAGTGTTCTGTGATTGGCCAAAATAAGCCTTTTAAGACAAAAAAAAACAAAACATACGTTGAACCCAGAACCAAAATAAAGTGATGTTTTTTTTCTAAATGCAATTGATATAACTAGCCAATTCAAATAGTGGATTTTTATCACTGTCATGATTTTGAAAGCAAAAGAGTTGATGTTACCAAATTACAATTTCAGTTGTTTATCTTTTTAGTCATGAAGTCAATCAGTGTGATGGTGCTTTATTAAACTGGATTTTATTCTCTGCCTCCGTCCCGACGGCTCACTACCTCCTCTGCTTGCTGCACTTTTCAGAAAGTCCTGGAAACCAACCTTTTGTGATATCACAAAGGGCGCAGGTGCACTTCTCTCTTTTCCCCCAGGTGAGGGACCCCCCCCCCCTGGCAGCTGGTGGCTCCCTCCCCAAGACCTCCCCGTTCTTTTTTTTATCTCCTTTCAAGCACGCGAAGGTCCGGCAACGTGTCAAGAAAGGTCAAAGGTTAAATGAGGAAGATGAAGACAGTTTGACCTGGAACCTATAGAAAATATATCAAGGCAGAAAATCCTCCTCTTCGCAGAATACAAACTACTGGCTTCAGGGAGATGTTACAGAGCTGACAAAGGAGGAACAAATCACGACAAGCTCTCCTTCCACCCAACATTCATGACTCTTCTGTCTGACTCTTCAACTTTCAGAAGTCAACAAATCCTCACTTCAGTGGGTCTTTTCTCAACAATGCACCTCGGCACTTCAGGTTATGATAGAAATTCTTTTAATAAAAAATAAATAGACTTGTTTTATTTTATTGTTTATTGTTCACAGTGTCAAGTGTAACAGTGTCAGCGTTGTTGGGATTACTCCATGAAAGTAGTTCAGCTACTGATTACTGATTACTCCTTTAAAAGCTAATCTAATTACTTCTTTAACTACTTTGTTTCATAAGTAATCAATTACTAATTACTAATTTATTTAGTTTAAAAAATATATAGTAACAGTTGAGAACGTCTTGTTTCCTGCACATAACGCACAACGAACCACAATATTCTTTGATTTAGACGAGATGAACTAAAAATAATGTTTGTATTTCCAGCTACAAACACAATCGCTGTTTTTCTTTTGCCGCCTCCAGGCTTGTTTTGGTGCATCGTCGCATATCAATGACGTTGCATGCACGGCTGCATCATCAATCTGCGACATCATTGTTTTCGGTTGTTTTTCTAAATTTCAGACATTTTGTGGTTAATAAGATGTTGTTTTTTTTTGCTTGCAAAACATTTCAGAAAAGTAATTACATTGTTACTTGATAAAATGATTATGATATGATTACTAGTTTTGCCACTGTAATCCCTGTTACTAAAAAAGTAGTTTAATTACAGTAGTGGATTGCTTAGTAATTTATTACTCGCCAACACTGAACAGTGTAACAGTGTTGGTTGTTTTTAATGTGACTGTTATTTTAGTTTTGTTTTCACGTAATCTGTGCTTGTTTTACCCTTTCCTGTCAATTTCCTTTTTCCTTTTTTGTGTTTGATTTAATCAGATAACAGTGAAGTTTATCCTCACCCTTAACAGTTGTCCCTCTAACTTTCTCCTTATTAGTCAGATAACGAAAGAATTAACTGTTTTATTCAATTGTTTTGTTAAAAATAATAATAATAATAATGATAATAATAAAATAAAACGATTCAGGTCCAATCCATTCCTGCCGTGTGTAACCTGAATCGTGCTGGTGGTGCTGTTCCCCTGCCGTCCTGTGTCCCGGCACGGCGGCGGGCTGACGCGCTCCGGATTCACCGGCTCTCGGTGATCCAGTCCAGGTTTCCGCTACCACCGTTTTTTAAAAACCACCGCTTTACTTTAGAGAAAAACACAGCGGCATCGGGGACAGCAGATGACCCGGCGCGGCCGCCCGGAGCACAGCAGTGAGTCCCTCTCTCACACAGATGAAAGGATGGGGGCAGCAGCAGCAGCAGCAGCAGCAGCAGCTGAGCTCCGCCGCCACCGGATCAGGCTCCGGATCAGGGGAGAGACGCGCTCGCTCCGGCTGGAGGATTTCTAAGCAAACATGCCGTTCGCCAAGCGGACCGTGGAGCCGCAGCTGCTGTGCAGGTACCGGGTGCCCAACGAGGAGGGCGCGCTCTACGAGGACCTGGTGTCCGTCAGCAATGTGTCGCTGTCCCGCAGCCTGCGGCAGCTGTCGGACCTGGCCCGGCACGCCTGCTCCATGTTCCAGGAGCTGGAGGGCGAGCTGGCGGCCACCGGCCAGCGGGTCCGGCGGCTGCAGGGCAGGATCGGGCAGCTGCAGCAGACCTGCGCCGAGCTGGACCCCAAGCAGGAGGCAGTGCGTGAGTAATCCCTCTCGGCCTCGACCTCGACCTCTCTCTTTCCCCTTCTCTTTCTCTTTCCATGTTTTTTTTTTTATTTTTTTATTGCTATTATTTCATCGTATTTTGAGGAGGAGCGCGAGTGGACACGGCGCCCCGCGCGCGGCGTTTCGCTTGGAATGAGTGGCGCAGATAAATAAAGTGATAAAAGTTCAGCCCACCTCGGAAAGTAAACAGCCCGAGTTTAAAAGAGGAAATAAATCCTAAAAGTCCCTTCATTTTGTCATGTTTTGGAGCTCGTGTCAGACCTTCCTCTCACGATCCTTTTGGGTTTTGTTTTTTTTTCCTGAGTGGGTTTCTCAGACTCTCTCTTTCTCTCGCGCTCTCTTCCCACGAGTAAGTAAAGGGGCGTGTGGCCTGGAATCCGTGCCAGCAAATAGCTTATGGCTTTTTGTTATTGCAGTGAGAGGCTGTCCAGTTATTAGACCGGTCCGAGAGGCTGCGAGCCAGCAGCGCCAGGACTCCTCGGGTCTCTGTGTAATTGCGGGGAAGTTACGGCAGAGTTTTAGTGATG
This sequence comes from Thamnaconus septentrionalis, assembly GCA_009823395.1. Taxonomy (NCBI): domain Eukaryota; kingdom Metazoa; phylum Chordata; class Actinopteri; order Tetraodontiformes; family Monacanthidae; genus Thamnaconus; species Thamnaconus septentrionalis. Next base: position 4,098,384 of record CM020508.1, on the reverse strand, counting down.
ACGCACGTCGGGGCAGCAGCAGTGTGTGTGTGTGTGTGTGTGTGTGTGTGTGTGTGTGTGTGTGTGTGTGTGTGTGTGTGTGTGTGTGTGATTTAATCCCATAATGGCCACTTTCCCTCTCTCTCTCTCTCTCTCTCTCTATCTATCTATCTATCTATCTCTCTCTCTCTCTCTCTCTCTCTCTCTCTATCTCTATCTATCTATCTATCTATCTATCTATCTATCTATCTATCTATCTGTCTTTCTGTTTGTCTCTCTGTTTGTCCCTCTGTCTATCTCCCCTGCTCTCTCTTGACCTCCCCACTTGATGTGCTGAACTCTGCGTGGCCGTCGGTGGAGAATTCATGAGGCTTGATAACACAGCGTGTGGCCACAGCCTCTGCCTCCCCTCCAGGGGTCACCGGAGGGGTCGCATGATACTGATGTTGGGGGAGGAGGAGGAGGAGGAGGAGGAGGAGAAGAAGGAGACGGGTGCAGGCGGGTAGGGGGTGGGGACGGGTTAATTCTCTAACAGGAAGCACTTAACAGGCCTGTGCACCCCCACCCCGTCCACCTGGGACAAATCCTGCTGCATTGGGGTTGGGGTTGGGGGGTTCAGCAAGTCTGTGCACGCTCCCCGGACTCTGCTTCCTGCTTCCTGTGGTCTGTGAACAGGGTTGGTTTGCCTCAAGGCCCCCCCACCGCCCCTCCCTCTCCTCACCCTGCACCGATTCTTCTTCTTCTTCTCCTCCTCCTCCTTTCCTTTCCTTCTTCTCCTTCCCCAGCCCTCCGAGGCTCTCGTCGAAGATTAGCCGACCATTACCCCGGCCCAATGAGCTGACCGCTCGCATCACGTCACGCCCGGGGTCGCCTCCCCGGGTTCCTGCGAGCGTGGGGCGGCTCCGTTTTCCCCGCTCGCCGGCAGACAGTCGGGAGTCTGATCCAACGTGGCTCCATCGGTTTGTATTTGCCGGTCGGGGACTTTTGCGGCGAGTGTCAGGCCCTTGATCGTGTGTGACGGCGGATCTTGTTTCTCCTGAATTTGTGGCTGTTTTTTTTTTTCTCCCTCTGCCCCGCTGGCTCAGGCCCACTGAGCGCTCTGCCAGACTCCGTGCTAATGGATTTGTGAAGGTATTTTTTGATAAAGCCGAACCGCGGAATCGGTTTGCACAGCGGCAACTTCAGAGCAGCAGCGGCAGCAGCGGCAGCAGCGGCAGCAGCGGCAGCAGCGGCGGCGGCTCTCAGCTGGCGCAGGAACCTCTGAGATCTGAGAGCTTCAGGGCCTCTGGTGCTTTGTGTGTCATGCAGAGGGTCCTGAATGCCCCCCTGCGCCCTCCCACCAAAAAAAAAAAATCAAAACATTCTCCTGCCTGGAAAAGCCTAATTGCTCTTAATTGTGCTTTTCACATTAATGGTGTCAGGGGCAGCCTCAAACAACAGCAGCCGCCACTAATCTGAATGACAATCGGTGTAAATAGAGCAGCGCTGGGTGGGCGGGGGCTGGGCGGCCGCTGCGGCCTCGTCTCCGGCCCGGCGGCGGCGGCCGCAGACACCTCGCTGCGTCACGGCAGCTGATTTCACGGGACTTTTTCTTTTTATCAGTTGGACTCAAGTCACAAAAAAAAACGCAGCATGAAAGCCGATTGGACAAAGTTTCTGCCTGTCAGATTTCAAAGTGGACCAATGTGATCGATTGCTTCCAGTTTCCTTCTTTACTTCCTGTTTGTCACCTCTTGAAGAAACGAAGAAAAAGACGCTGATTGATGATCGGCCACTTTGTGCTTTGGCCTCGGTGAGAGCTCAGCAAGACGGATGAGTGAGATTTCTGACGGGAGAAGCTCAGCAATACAGCAGCTGTTGTGTTTACCGTGTTATATATATATGTGTGTGTGTGTGTGTTTGTTTGCGTTTTGCTCCATTATTGGTGTTTTGCCGCTGACACATTCGGGGCAAACAACTCGACTCCTTTGCAGTGTCTCGTTTCATCCGCGAGCAAAACCTTTCTGAACGGAGACGCTTAGAAAGAGTGACTTCTTGCCGCTGTTGAGTCGTGATTGACGCGATGGAATCCCACCGTCGAGTGGTGCACAAGTCCTGCCTTGATGACGATGAAGCGAGAGACTTTTTCCGCCGTGTTTGAACTCATCCTCGTGCGTGAAATGAAAAACCTGTTGGCCTCGCTCAACTGCGTCGCAGTTTAAACTCGCATTCTGTCTCGGATGACGAGCGTAAACGGCGCCTGACGGGACGGGTTGTCTTTGGAATATGTAAACAAAACACAACTGACGCGCGCGTGCGTGCGTGCATACCAACGCCGGGTTATTTTTAGCCTTTTCTGTCAACAAGCGACAACAACAACAATTATCTTGTTTTTCCCGGATGTTGTAACTGTGTCTCTGTTGGCTGCAAAGTTGAGTCAGGGCGCAGAAAACATCAGGATTCAAGAAAAACCTGTACAGAAGTCATCAGTTTGTGATTTGAAAAAAAATTGTCCAGGTCAGGTGATGTCGTTTAAAGAGGTTTTAGATCTACTAGAGTCACTAGGAAACTCTGAGCTTCTACTAAAACTCTTTGCTTTCTTTTTGCATTTACACAAACAAGCGCACTACTGGCCTGGCACACACACGGCAGCATCGTGTGTGTGCCAGGCCAGCAACACACACACACACACACACACACCGAGTGCCACCATTGCGTTCCACCGCAAAGCTGAGACGGCAAACAAACAAACAAACAAACGAGGTCGAGAGGTCAAACCGCAAGGAAAGTGTGTAAAACGTGTGCAAACGCGACACCCGCTCAGGGTGTCATGTTATGCCGTAACACCCATTGCCTGACCTCCAGACTTCAAACGAGTCGAGCGAAGATCCTCCGACGTCAAAGCGATAAAAGCCCCGGCGCTCCTCCTCGCAGACGTCAGTCGCGCTCGTCGCGACTCCGAAGCCGCAACGACCCGGCGGAGAGCGGAGAGCGACGCGCGCCGTCTGCCCGGCGGTCGGCGGTGATGACACGTTATCAGTCCGCCGCGTTGCAACACGAGACCTCAGCGTGGCTGCAGCGCTCCTCGTAAAAATGCTTACAAAGCGGAGGCTGTAATTCAGCCGAGGCTTATAATCAGGACAAATGTGCGCGTATAAATATTTGATTCCAGCTCTTGGTTACACAAAGGAGGTTTTCCATCGGCCACACACACACGCACACACACACACACACACACACACACACACACACACACACACACAAGGATAACCAAGTCACTCTGACTTTCAAATTGCCTTTGAATGTGTTTTAATTATGTGATCCGTTTACGGGTTTTTTTTTTCCCGTTTGGCCCACAGTGGATGTAACAGCACATGGCACCGTCACTTTTGCACAAAAAGTACGTGTTTCGAGGCCGAGGCTGCATGACACAGCTACTAAAAGAACCGAAAGGAAAAAAATTCCAGGAAGTGGCTAATAAACAGCGCAAGGCACCACTTTCTCCCCATGTTGGACGTTTTCCGAGGTTCCCCTGACTCTTGGACCTGGAATCCAACTTCAGCCGTCCTGTCGGAGGACGTAGCCGCTCGTGAAACACGGGGGGAAAAAAATCCATCTTCCGGAGGTGCGACGGACCCAGAGCTGTCGAGCTAAACGGGGAGAAACCAGATTATGTAACACTGTTGCTCGAAACCACATGTGACGCAGTGTTCAAGAGTGACCGGCCAACTGCCCGAAGCAGTTTCTTGTTCGCCTCAAGGCGTTTTGTGCTCTCTCTCTCTCTCTCTCTCTCTCTCTCTCTCTCTCTCTCTCTCTCTCTCTCTCTCTCTCTCCCTCTCCCTTCTTTTTTTTTTGGTGCGGTTACAGCGTAACAAACTGGAGCAGAAAAACACATTAGCCTGCTAAACGTCCGCCCCGTCTGAGCTGAATTGATTGGCCGCAGCCATTACTGGGGGCTTTGATTTACTTAAGCGAGGACGCGGCCGTTCGATGTTCGCCGCATCCGAGGTCAATATCACAGCGTGTCGGGATGCACGGGGAGAGAGGCATGTCGAGTGGAGAGGAAAACCTAACATTTTTAATCACGCAGGGCGATGCAGTCAGTCAGTTAGCTTCACCAAGGAGCTGGAGTTAGCTTCCAGCTTTAGCCTCTTTGTTCAGAAGGAAGTTTAAGGCCCCAAACGATGCAAAACCCAAAGACCATGTGATTTAGTCCTATCCTTTGACTCCACTGCACGACCCACCTTATGATGCAAAACACCAACGCCATCAAGCACCACCAACGAGTCAACAAAGCATCGGATTAAGCAGGAGGCTGCGAACAGAGGGCTAAACATGCTGCTTTCTGCAGAGGGTTTTTCTCAGGGCGGCTTCACTGGAGTGGAGAAATAAAGATCTGGATATAACATGAGATTTAAGAAAATAGAGAACAGATGAATGAATTTAGGAGGACAATCTGGAGGAGAAGCCGGATCTTCAGCTCGTCTTTTGTTCTCCCCTCCTCAGACTGTTTGCATATTTGCGCAGGTCCAGACAACCTGCCGTGGATATTTCACCCCAGCTAATTATAGAGCAGATCCTGAGAGTCGCTCATTTATTCCTGCAGCTTCCCTTCCTCCCCCTCCCTCCTCCTAGACAAAGCCCGAGGAGATGATAGTGATGTATGTGTGTGATGCTGAGCCCAGTTGTTTTCATTCATTCGTCATCCGCCAGGTGCTGCCTCACTTTCCAAAAAGTTTAGAATCAGTACTTTTTTGTTTTTGGCTCCACTGGTGACCTTGTGGACCTTGCAACACTAACAGCTGTATCAGCTACCTAATTGTTGTAATTTCTTCGGTTTTATTTTTTTTTTGTTACTTCCTGTCCATAAACTGAGGTATTTAGGATTAATTTTGTGCAGGTCTCAGTCCCTTCGGTCCCTGCTGTGCTGGCTTTGCTCTGCGAACCATTCTGCTAAGTCAGGCATTCCGGGAAAAAAAGGGGGAAAAAGAGAGAAGAAGAAGAAGAAGAAGAAGAAGAAGAAGAAGAAAGCCTGTGACCAGGAAACCGCTGCTCTCGCTTGCACTTGAGGGACCTTGCACCCCACACGTGCTCCCCTCTAAACGCTCCTGGAAAAAGGACCTGGTGACTCCAGCCGTGTTTATTTATGGAAGGAGGCGTCCTGTTCAAATTAAGGTGAAGGTTTTTCTTTTGCCCCGCCGCGGGGAAAATGTGTGAGTGATTACACTTTGCATTCCTGCGGCGGGACCCTCCGCAAGAGCAAGTGCCGCTTGAGTGCGGCGTGGGCGTCGCTGCGTGCGCTCGCCCCGAAGGTCCCTGCGGTGGTCCGCCGTGCGTCCGTCCTCCGGTACGAAGAGGAACCAGCGTTTGTGTGTGTGGGGGGCTGCAGGCTGCGCTTGCGAAAGACCCCTGGGCGTGTTTGTGTAACGGTGGGAGAAATTAAAACTCCCGTTTGCTGTCCGGTTCTTCCTGCCGCCGCAGGAGTCGCAGGGCGGCGATGAGCTCCAATCGGCCCAGAGGTGCTTCACACAAACAAGTGCTGAGGCCTGGTGCTGGGAGGAGTTTTTAATGGAATTTTTTAGCATTTTAGCAGGGGTATTTTTTCTGCATGAAGATGTTTTGCTTCCTGGTCACTGAGCGCTCATCGACACTGCAGTGTCTTGTCTAAGACGATGACCCTCCAACAAACAGCAACAAATGGCAAGTTAAAGTGTCGCAGTCGTCAAGTAGTTCCGCAACATCGCCAGTCCTTGCTAACGTCGCCACGCTAACGTCGCCACACTAATGTTGCAACGCAAATGTAACTTTCTAATGTCCGCATTCGCACTCACCTTATCCCACCCTCTTCTTTGTCCCCCTTTTCGTGTTTTTTTCACAAGAGTTTTACACTCCATGTCAACATTACAGCAACACCACAGGCCTGGCATTTATAATACAGCGATTTTCAACATTTCTTTTAACAGACAACACACATTTCTTGATTCAAGTCGGTGTTTACAGGGAAGTTTTGTTTAAGTCAAACTTCAACATTTTTCTGCCCTGTGTGGATGAATTCTCACTAAGAAGCCCCGCCCCCTCTCTAGCAGTCATTACTCTTTATGGAGTTGCAGTCCAGTACTGGGAGGAGGGCGGAGGGAACAATCCAAAAAGCCTGTCCTTAAAACGGAGGCAGTGGGGGGGCAAAGTCATCCGCCCCTCCTCCACCGCCTCAAAAGCCTGCTGACCTCAAACCCCTCTTACCCTCCGCCCCCACCCCCACCCCCCAACACAGTCGCCATCCAAACACAAAAGAGCAAACACAGCCGCCACCCACATCTTACCGCCCGCCCTCTGAAGACGTGACCGGCCAATTAGAGTGGATTTAATGTTTGACACGATGCTGAATGGCCACAGGTCAGCGAAGCAGAGCCCCGGTCAGGAGCAGGGGATTATTAAAGTGTCAAAGTCGACTCAATAACTCCAACACGGCCTCCAGATCCTGGTTGTCACTCAGCGGCCTGCAGTAGCTGAGCCGTGACGTCCCGGTCAACTCCTTTTTTGGTGTTTTTGCTCTTGAACTTTGTTTTTTCCCAAGAATCCTCTCAGTTTATCCCTTTGTTTCAGTGTTGAACCATTGTGGCTGCTTTTAAAAGGCCATATAGCCAATATAAGCTTGTGTTTTTTTTTGTTTTTTGTTCTGCACCAAAAGCTGTTTACGACCCGCAGTCCTTTGATTGGGACCCACATGTTGCCGTTATTCAGGATTTCCTTCGAAGAGGAAAAAAAAAACAACCCAAACGATTCTGATGTCTGGTGACTTCAATCCAGACCAAACTGGGCGCGCTCTGTCTGCCGTTTACAACATCTCGCCACATTCTTCGCCGTGGCAACCTGGGGAAATATTGACAGCCCACAGCGCCGTAAAACTGTTGCCCTTTGTCTGGGGGTATTTTAAGCCCACCTGCGTGGGCTTTCCCACCGCCAGCTCCAAGGCGACTTTTTTTGCCCTGGCGTCGTCTCCCCCACACGCCGGCCACCACCGCCGCCGCCATCAACAAAGGCCGACTTAAGTATTATGCAACAGGATGATTCCTTCAGAAATGTGAAGACGCACCTCAGGATCTGAGCTGGCGTTGGGGGGGAAGATGAAAAGGTTTCAGATTTCACGTCTTCGGCTGGGTGGTTCAAACAAAGAGTCGCCTGGTTGGTCGATGGGAAGTGAAGAATCCAAGATGCCGGAGTGGAAGGAATGAAAAGATGGTGAAGGGTGAAGAATTGCTTTTTTTCCCCAAAAAAACACCACTTTACTGTTTGTGTGTGTACAGGAAACCTTTTTGTTTTCACCCCCAGCTCTTCCTTTTTCTCTGACAATGTCCTTTGTGAGCTGATGTTTGTCTGAGCGACCTTATCTCCTAAAGAAACACCAGACAAAAGACAGACAGTGCTGCCTTGAGATCGCCTGACAGTCTGCATATGTGGTTGGATGTGAATGGGATTGTTTTGAAATATAATGAATTTGTGATTTCTGTGCAGCTTTTTAGCCCAAAAGCAACACAACGGACAACTTACTAAAACATTCTCTGGGCGCTTTAGGAGTGGAGCGTCAGAAGTGGAAAGTGAGTCACTAGTGTGTCGGCGCTTCATCAGGAAGGAAACGCGTGCGAGTAGGCAGCGTTTGCAGCCTTGCAGGTGTTTCGGCTGGAATTTGGCTGGAATGTGAACCCTCCCCTTATAAATGAAGGAAGGTTAGGGTTCAAAGGTCAAAAAGAAGCAGCCTCATCAGCCGCCCCCTGCCTGTGTCTTGTTTGCTGCACTTCTTTGAAACGCTCGGACTGTGTTGCAATGAGCCGCCTCCCTCTGACTCCCGTCTCCCTTTCAACCGCTGGCTGATAAACTCCCGCAAATTTTTGTAGGAAACTTGAAAAGAAAGAATTTTCCAACAGTACTTTTGGTCTCTAGCTTGTTTATGAACTCTCAAAAAATGGGGAGCGTCCATATTTGTGACTGGCTTCCCTTTTCAGAAATTGTGTCTGTGCTGTAACTCCCTTTGTGACCTCACACAGGGCACCCACACCTCTCTGGGCTAATTGACCACAGCCCCTGCCAGGTGTCGATGTCGCCTGTTAAAATCATTTTTTTTTTGTTTTTGTCCAACATGTCATCGTCATCTTCGCAGGAACTGCAAACAGAGGGCTAAGTGCTCAATGTCGTGCTTTTTATTTTTCTCTGGAGCTTTGTGGGTAATTCATTGTGAAAAAGTGACCTTCAGTAGATGTGTGTATCCTCTAAGCCGCCTCTCTGGAGAGGAGCCTGCCGTCCTGGGGGTCTTCACTCATCACACTTCTTCACGCACTCTGTTCAGGCTGCAGCGTCAGCGGCGGGCGACCTGCAGCCTGCTGCCACTCTGTTTGTGGACGATCTGAATCCTGCGTCTCGTCACCTCAACACCTCCACCTCCTTGGCAGCGCAGGGGAATGGGGGGGGAGGCGGCCTGCTGGCTTTCACCTCTCGCCGCCACGCTCATTCAGCGTTGAGGAAAAGAGGCCGACTGGACTCTTATCTTGGAGGGAAACCAAACAGCGAGATAACGGAATCGCACGCAAAAGCGAAGTCGTTTGATTGCGTGAGCCGCCTCACTGAGGACGACCCGAGGCCGGCGCACGCAAGTCGGCCCCGTCCTGCGCCGGCTTTTGTTCCCACCTCCTTTATCCCCTCCTCTTCTGGGACATTTCCTCCCCGCCATCCGGATTCATCTTTTATCCTTGCCAGTAATTTCTGTGCCTGCCTTCGTCCCGGGGCACTTGGTATACTCTTGTCCTCTGCCTCCCTCACTCCCTCCCTCGCACGCCCATCTCCGTATCCCAGTTTCCTATTTTGACATTCAGCCAGACACGCTCCCAGCAGCCCCACTGGGAAGACACCGACCTGCTATGGAAGGAGGAGGGGGGATGAGGGGCAGTAAAAAGTGCTCAGTGCCCATAAAAATGGATGACCTACTCTCTCTGTGACTCTCGGCTCTTCAGCGAGCCAATCTGTGAATCTGAGTCGATGTGAACATCAGCCCGCCAGCCAATGACGGCAAACTGGTTCATATTTTGAACAGCTTCCGGTGTATCAATCAGCGACTTGTAGTAAATGAGAGGCCGAGCTTATCTCAGCTGATCAAAAGGCATCTTGACACTGTGTCATAAAAGATGTTTCCTTGTGTGTGTGTGTGTGTGTGTGGGTGTTCATGTAGATACACCAACCGTGGGAATACCCTGAGGTATGAAACGGATCAATAGGTGAAAGTGTTCACGCCGAATGCGGCACTGCAACAAAGGCCAAAGTCCAAGGCAAAATCTTGACTTTGAGGAGTGTCTGAGCAACAGCACACATGTGCTGTTGATTGGAAACTCTTAGACCCGTGCAAAGACGACCTTAGCATCCAAACCATGTGACAAACAAGGAAAAGGTGATTCACCGCACTGTTGAGTTAAAAAAAAAAAAAAACAACGAGGGAAGTAAATCGAATTAGGAAGAGAATAAAACAGGATTTGTGGGGGGAAATAATGACCTGAGATACGCTCCTGGTCTGCCTTCAGGATTCTTGGCCTTCTGGGAAAAGAGGAATTCCTCCTCGGCCAATCAATCCTTCACATGAGTTTCCCCTCCACGGGAAGATTTAGTAACTGCTCCGGAGGCTCCGCCCCTGGGAAGCTCACCAGGGGCCTCGGAGGGAACTTCCAGCGGCACCCGGACGGGCGGTTGTCGTGGCGACGGGCTGGTTAAATGGCCCCGTACCCCACCTGTTGACGTCCCGACACGCCCGGACTCTTTATGTCTCCCAAAGTAGCGTCTCGCTCTCAACAATGCCCTAATTGGACTGTGGCGAACTGCAGCCGTATTTACTGTACACTGGCCACCGTTAAAAGAAAAAGCTGCTGTTGTTGCACTGAGGTCGAAGACAACAGCGTCTGGTGTGTGTGTTTGTAATTTGTGGGAAAATTAAATAGTATTTGAGGGAGGAAACTAGTTTCATATCCTCCGCCGCCGTCGTTGCCGTCGCTCTGTAACGGTTTTGGCAGCGGCTGGTTGTTGGGAAACGAGCCACCGCAGAGCGACGCTCTGTTTGACTGCCAGGCTTTATTTTATATACACAGCGACGCGTAAATCAATCTCCGTTTTGTTTTGTTTTGCTTTTTTTTCTTCTCAGCCATTGCTAAAGGAACAGGAATAATCAAAGCCAGGAACATGACTGGCGAGCGCTGACGTCCCGCTCTGGCCGGATTGTTTTTTGGAGGGAGGAGGATTAACTGGATCTCCAGCTCGGGACGGGAACAAAATATGCCATGAAACACATTGTTTAAGTTAATATAGGCGGAGTTTTCCCAAAATGTCCTAATTGTGAGAGCAGTTCAGAGGGGGAAATTTGAGACTTTCACTTTCTCAAAATGAAACCCGATCGGCCTCCAACGAGATTTAGACTTTTTCAGCGATTTTCTATCCTTGCTTTTGTTTTCCACCGGGCCCTGGAGAGACGGTGCCTGGAAATAGCTTCATTTTCTTTCCTTTTTTTTTTTTTTTTTACAACGACTCATTTATGGGAAACTGTTGGCCCCTGGTTGCATCACAGGAGCAACAGGGGCGACTGAGAAATGTGTTCACATCGGCTTGTCTGAGCAGAGGAATCCCTCGGGCTGCATCTGATATAGTAGCTGGACGCGGGAAAGTACCCGAAGGTGCTGCCTGGCGCTGTTGTTGCTGCTCCGAGCTGATGGGACCCATCTGTGGGCTGTGTGTCTTTCTTATTGAAAACGACAACTTCTTTGCACTCGTCCTCTTCTTAAAATGAGTAACTCTTACCCCTAAGCAAACATGACACTATCTGTACATTGCCAAATGAACTAATCCAGGTTGTGACTGCCGTTTGTTATGATTGATGAAAACACAAAGATCGTCCAGGGTTAGGCAGGATTCAACAAGTAGGCAGCGGGATTTTTGTGGGTTCCAGAGAAACTTGCTATTGTGTGGTTTATTTTGCTGCTTCAGTTCAATGAAGCAATCGACTCCCCCGATTGAGACGGTGACTATCTGTGATGGTCTCGGGGGAGTTTGGCCCAATCGGAAACGCGGCTCCCACCCCCAGATGTCCCCGTTAACTGCAGCAACATGGGCACAAATGACCCCGAACTCTCTGCCGAACAGGCAGAGACGTTTGTCTGCCCGACATCCAGACACCAAGGCTCTTGAACGGGAGCCTTGAACAGCGGCCATGCTGACGCCGACTGGAGCGAACTGCTGCCCTGGCGGCTGTCTCTCAGTCTCTCCGAGTCTCTCTGCCGGCCGACTGCCTGGCTGGAGTTTTGTGTGGGACACAAAGACTCTCGTCCTCGCCGGGAGACGCCAGAGTCACGGCTGCGCTTCTACTTCACTCCATGCTCCAGCGACCAATCGTAGTCCTAGCCCTTGATGGGGTTGAGGGATGTCGGGGGGGGTAGTGCGCCCCTGCCCACTCCATTCGGCAGTCACCTCGGCAGCCGTTTCCTCCAAAGGAAGCAATGCACTGGAAGGAAAACTGTGAAAGAGCTCGACGGCTGATTGATCGGAGCTCTTTTTAACGACACGTGTCCTCGACGCCCAGACACACCTTTTACTGCCCTGTCTGATTGCGACCGGCGCGGCACCGGCTTCTGACAGAGGCGCCTCATTTGTCACGTCACGCGTTTATGACCGTCGATGACAAAATGAAATAAAAGGGCTGGGCCGCGTCGCTGGTCCAGCCTCGACTGACCCTCTGGCCGGTCTGAACAGGGCGGCACCCCATTGGTGGGGCACAGCTGCACGTTGGGGTCAGCGTCCTCTCGGAGGCAGCGTAAATAGGCGGATCAAAAGGAGCGCGGGCGGGGGGGGCGCGGTGGGGTCGGGAGGATAACAGGTCGTAACCAGAAGCACATGTCCAGAGAGGTGGAGGAGAGCGGGCGTGAAAAACCTGCCGGCGTGTTATTGTGGACTTCACATCATAATAAACTGCATTCCAAGGTGAGGCTGGAGGATTGTGATGACTTAACAAAAGGGCCCTGCTTGGTGTGCGCGTGCGTGTGCATGTGTGTGATCTGAACCAGATCTTATCAGGTTAAAAAGACTGACTGGGATGTGGGAACCTGGGCGACTGTGTCCGGGACCATCTGTGACTCTGCAGATGGTGGTTAAAGTGGGCCAATGTGGGAGCCGGCCGACCTGCCTGCCTGATGTCTACACACACTGCAGGACAATGGAGATTACGGGTGTCTGATCTCTTGTCTGAGGGGATGCGGGGAGGGGGCGGTAACACACACACACACACACACACGCACATAACATCCCTCCACTGGTTGGCACCGCACCTGTGTGACTCTGGTTCAGGCCTCGGGTTTATTCGCAGCAGTGCAACTTAGCAGGTGTTTTTGCTCTCGTTGTTGGGCGGCCACACGCCCTCACGGCTCGTAGTCAGGAACGTCGGGCCCTTTAGCTTCAGGTCTGCGGTTGTTGACGATACTCGCTGGGAATAATGGACGGAGCAACCGTCAAATCAGTCAAAGGTCTAATATCATCGCTTTGTCATTAGCCGGTGGTTGTTGGCTCGTTCTGCAAGACGGCTTTCGCAAGAGTCTCGCTGCGCATGTCTGACGATATAAATTGGATGTTGTGCTCAGATATTACACAATATCTTTAATCATTTTTCAGATCATGTCAAAGGAGCCGCTTGCAGGATTTAGCAAGTTTTGATGTTAATCCAATTTTCCCAACATCCTTCTTGATAAGTGCCAAGAAAAGTTGCTCTTGATGAAAATCAGCTGCATTTCATATCAGCCGGCCAACATCACTGAGACTGACTGGGTGATTATTCTCACGCTGCAAGCCTGCAGCAGCTCCGCTGCAGCGGCAGTGAGTTTCGTCGACGGCTGCAGCCAGCCGAGAACCTGCTCGTGTGAAGTGCACATTCTCACACCCTATTTGGCGCTGCAGGCTCCCTCGGCTAACTCGCTGTTGACGTTGGTGCCCGGCCAAAGAACGCTGCGTGTGCTGCACGGAACCCTGCGAGATGAGAGAGCTGGCAGAACATGCAACGCTTCGCCATTAAAATAGGAAGGAAAAACGGGAAAAAATATTGAACTTTGGTGGAAAGCAAAACCTTTCCAAAGACAACCGGGTGGAGTTGTCGTTGGAAAGAGTGGAGACGAGCTCGCCGTGACGGACAGGGGTGAGTCGGGAATCCTGAAGTCATCCCAGGAATTAAAGCAGCTTTTCTTTTTTTCTTCTTTTCATCCTGGTGATTTACATACCCAGGTTTATGTTTCAACCTCACCTTCTGTTTCCTTCCGTGGGGGAGGGGCTAGGGTGATCGGGGGAATGGGGGGCTGGAAGTTAAAGCGGCACTAATCCGGGATTTCTCAGAATAAATTAGTGAGAGTTGGAGGAGGGACGACCCGACGGATCCACTGTTTATCTTCCCATCGCAAAGTCGGGAAAACACCTCAGCCGGCCTGATGAATTTCACCCTCCACCTGCTTGCGAGGCGCAGGTTTTTTTTGTTTGTTTGGTTTCTATGTGTATGTGTGTGTGTCTTCAGGGCCTTGGAGTCGTTGCACAACATCCACTCGACTGGTTTCCTCGCTCTTCCCACAGCTTTTGTTTTCATGACCTGTGCGAGCGGAACGGCGAGGAAACGTGAGATGTTGGGAAAAGGTCAAAGGGAGAGAGAGAGAAAAAAGATTTACCTCTCCGGCCAGGCTCCACTCATCCGAGAGACACCTTTTGATTTATGACATCATGCGGGGGAGGAGGGCAGTGTTGGAGGGGGTCAGAGAGAGTGAGAGAAGGTGGAGATGAGCCACATTTTTTTTTCGGTTTGTTATTGCCGTTTTCCCACCCCATTAAGAACAGTAGGAGGGAGGGAACGTCTTCCTGGCACTGCCGGCTAAAGACTGAGGCTGCTTATCGTGGTTTGATCACTTGATATTTCACCACAATCGCGATCGCACGCCAAGCCAAGTGGCCGTATCGCTGAACTTGAGCGTCAGCCCAGAGCTTCGCTCCAAACAGCTCGTCTGTCGACGCCCGGCGCCTTTCCGCCTCTGTCGCGAGGCGTCAGAACCCTGAACGGCAACAACAACGTGCGTTTCTGAGAGCAACATACATGCCAGTGTGCTGATGTCATGCGCAGACCGTCATGCCACAAGCAGCAGCAGCAGCAGCAGCAGCAGTGCAGACGGAGCTTCTTCTTCTTCTTCTTTTTTTCCAAAAGTCGCCGGGCAGCTGCTTCCTCCTCGCCCTCCATCTGTGAAATGTATATGTTCAAGTCGGGGCTTTGTTGTTGGGCGGCGACGGCGCTGACCCAGGGTCGGGGGGTGCGAGGAGGGAGGCGGGGGTCGGGGGGGGAAGGGGCGAGGCCGCCTATTGTGGAAGTATGCCCACTCATTGGGTTTTAATGCAATTTAATTTGGGGCCATGTGTCACGGCCGGCAGCCTCGGGAGCGACACCACGAGGGGAGACAAGAACTGTGTCTGTCTGCACGACCAAGGCAGGAGGAGGAGGAGGAGGAGGAGGAGGAAGAGCAGCAGCAGCAGCAGCAGCAGCAGCAGCAGCAGCGGTGGCGGTTGTGCAACCGTATAAAACTTCATTGCGCCACTCAGCGCTGCGGTTTCCTCAAAGCAAAACCAGTGGGCCTCAATTAAAAGAGGCGTGACCAGTGACACGCCGGCCGTCGCTAAGCGGGACGTGCGCTCTGTAAACACTCGGATCACGTGACCGCAGTGACGACGACAGGTTGTTTGCCGCCCCATCGCTGTTTTCAGACGGTTCCTGGTCAGTTCCTGTCCTGAACCTCCCGTCTGCCCACTCGGATCTTCGATTAGCTCCTTCCTATCTCTGTCCTCCGGTTTCGGAGATTAAGAATTTCAGAAATGCCTGGAGAGCCTCGACGCTGCTGCTGAAAGATGCACATTCCCAGAGAGGCGTTCGACAAACAAGCCATTTTCGCAGTGTCACGTCAAACGTCTGCTTTTCGCATTAGTTCGCCGTTACGTGACGTGCGAGCTGTCACGCGGAATTCCGACATCCAGCGCCTGTAGAGCGTCTGCCCCCGAGCGAACGGCTCGCTCCTGAAAAACAGCGTTTTGAGCACAACGGCTCACTGACACGTCGCTGAATTCCACATCGGCGTTTGATCAGGAACTGTTTGCAAACTTCTCCCGGCACATGCAGAACTTCCGTAGTTTTTTTTAGTTTTTTTTTACCCGCGGTCACTTGCAGCTCAGCTGGCTGCTCTGGAAAACTTGGAGCCATTGATTTATTTTCTCCCCCCCCCCCTCCCACCGAGTCGAATGTAGGCACAAGATTTATGACGGCGCTGCAGATAAATTAGGTTCCGGCTAAATTGACCAACTAACTGTCGGCTTTATTGCCTCGTTATCTAAACACGCCCGTCTCCTCTACAAGGCAGAATAAAGTCTTGGCGTCCTGGGAAATGACTCATGCCGTCCGGAGGTGCTGCGAGCTTTTTCTTTTCAACTCGTGTTTTCTCTCTCTGAGCCGAGACCCTCTGTTGAACGCCGCTCGACCTCGTTTGGGGTGGATTTAATTGGCAGGTGGCGACGCTGCGTCCAGGTTCCCGGCGAGACTTTCTGTCAAGGCGGCGTGCGGCTGATCTGAGGTTTGATAAGGCGGCGGTGGCGGCGAGGTCACGGAATCTCACATTCAGCTTTGGGAGAAAGAAAAAAAAACGTGAGGGTGCAGCTCTCTGTTCTTGTTTGATATGACTGCAGCCACCAGGAAACAAATGAGTCACTGTCGTGAATTTGCATAACACCCCCCCCCCCCCCCTTCCCAAAATCCCCTGGATTATGTTGTTTTATTTAATCTGCTTTCAGTGACACCCTGGGATTCATCCGCATATGTTGCCAAAAGGTCGATCTGGTTTTCTTCTTTTGTCGTTTTTTTGTAGGTTGTGTGGTCCTTAGCGCTAATCTTTTAGTCGTTTTTTGTTGGGTTTTTTTGTTGCTATTGTTGCCACTGCGTGAAAATCTTCGGCATGGCTCCTGTTGGTCACAGTCGTCAGGGTGGGTCCGAGTAGCGCAGCGCAGTGCTGACATTCCCGGAGCCCTCGGGGGGTTCAAGGGAATAAAGGGACGGCGGCAGAAGAAGAACCTCCTCCCTCTGTGATCCGTCCGTACATCTGGACTTTTACTTTTCCCGCCGAGGTCGCCCAGCACCAGGGAGGCCCCAGAGGTGTTTCTCGTATTTCTTGTCGCATGTCACAACACAAATACACAGGGTTTTTTTTTTGGGTAGGGGGGGGTTTGTTTGTTTGGGTTTTTTCACCCTGTGCCAAAAGAGGGCGAGCAGCCTAAACCCCAATCTGTCAAGACCCAATTTCCCTCCGTCAACAAACGGACCGCCGAGCCTCCAGAGGGACGCGCGTCTACGCCGCCATTACTCATCGTTCGGAAAATACATGAGAAGTGGAGGCAAAACAAACACATGCACGCACACACACACACACACACACACACACACACACATCAGATTAGGGGCTGATTACAGGCTCTGAAGCCAGAGGCAAGGTAAACCTCAGTGGTGGGCTTATCAGCATTCCACAATTTAAGACCTTATACAATTCAGTTGTTGGTCCCGAGGCAGGGAGGAGGGGGCCGGGGGGGTTCGTCGGCATAAGCTGTGTTTCCATTACCCCTAGAATTGCGCAAAAGCTAAATATTGCAATAAAAACTGCAAAATTTTGAAAAACGTCTCAAATATGGTTAAGAGGTTTTTAAGCTCTCATGAGCTGGTTTTTCAGGCAGATCAATGTAGAGGTATATCGCAAAAGTTTAATGGAAACATTTTTTACTGGACGTGACGTACAGGGGTCACATGGCCAGTTCACTTCAAGTAAAAATGGCACGTTACGTTTGGACGGAGGAGGAGACGGAATATTTTTTCCAAGTAATCAAAGAGAAAATTAGAACAAACATTCTTGACAGCAAACAAACGTAAACAAACGATCACAAATGTAAATCTCGTAAATCTCGGGGACGAGATTTTACGAGAATTACGGCTTAGGTGCTTCACACCATCCACCTGCAAATTTTGCAAAACAATGCGACAGTACTGTTGCTGCGTTTTCATCCGTGCGTCTCTGTTCCTGCACGTGACCGCCTCTTCACCGCTGATGATCTCCGTCGCCACGCTTTGTTGCTCGAGGGCGCCACCTTCTTAGCGCCCGGTTCCTTCCTGGCAGCTGCCCACCGCTGCTCTGCTCATCACTTCCTCGCATCCCGTCACTCGTCAGGGGCTTCGGGCTCGACGCCAGCGGCTCTCAGCTGCAGGGGGCGCCGACCTGGTCAACCAGGTTTTTCACTCCGGAAGATCCGGATGACTTGTTCGGTTTTCTATCTGTTGCAGCTGCTTATTGATTTTTCTTGGAGGGCATGTTTTTTCCTGCGTCCTGTCCTTCTGGAGAACGAGAAATGCAACTCAAATGTAAGCGCACACGTCAATGCACTTTTTTTCCCCTTCCATCAATGTGCCGCTGCTTCCTGTTGCTGCAAAAGCAGCACAGAAAAAGAATAAAGATGTGTTTAATCTGGTTGGCCCTAATCTCCTGCTTGAAGAGGATACCGTGCTGGGCGAGGTGACACACTTCTGGCCCCTGTGAAGTTTCCGCCGGGCCTTATTGAGGGCAGAGACAAAGCATGTGGAAAAGCCCCCGTTTTCTTCTCATTAATATTCCCATCTCAATCACCGGCCCCGCCCACCAGGGGCGAGGCCCAACCCCGGGACATCTGGTGCGTCGCTGACCCGGCCTGCATATGTTTTTATTCAAACGTCCTCGAGAAAGGAAAAAAAGAGCTGGCCGTGGGTTTGTAGTTTTTCAGGAAGGCGTCAGAGAAACGAGCTTCCCGCCCAGGAGCGACTCGACGGAGCGCAAGCTAGGCTCTTTAGCGAGGGAGGGGGAAAAAGGCATCCAGCAACTAGAAAAGATTAGAGAAGCATAGGCGCAGCAGCATCTGTGACGCTTAATAATTGATGTTCATAACGGACTCAAGTATGAAAATAACTGCCGGCCTTCCTATAATCTCCTGCAGCAGGACGGTCAAACTTAGAGATATAGTCCCTCCCGTGTACCGAGTTGGTTTTTTTAATCGAAATGTTATCAACGGTTATGGAAATTTTACACCGGCAGGCAGCTATGAATGTTTGTTTGGAGCTAATATTTGCATTTGTTGTGTATTTTTCTCAAGCGAGTCTTGCGTGGTTGTTGTGTAACCGGTGCACAAAGGCAACTCGGCCTTCGTCGTCTTTGTGCCTTGCAAATATTTTTAGGCGTGTTGACGGCGTCGCATGAATTAGAGGCACAGCAGAGTCTCGCGTGTGTGCCGCCACTCAAGGGCCAGTCGTGTCCGTTCAGGCGGAAGGTCAAACACGTTGAGAGGTCAAAGGGTGGGCGGCGTCTGTGGCCTCCACCAGATGCCTCCGTACACTGTTTTATTATTATTGCCATCAGTTGTTATTATTATTACTGTTGAAGATATTCGGCTGAACACAAAACCCCAGCATGCATCTGGTGTCTGAGCGCTCTGTGCCAGACTGGAAGGCTGGACTTGTTGTTGGACACAGTGAGCGTTTGAACCCCACCCAGACTTGTTTGCTGCCCTTTTGCTATGATAATGACGATGATGATGATGATGATGATGATGATGATGATGCCATAATTGGCCAAATGGATCTGATTTCTATCTGACTGTGTTGTTAGACCCGGAATACCGCAGCACCCATATTCCGTGGTTTTCAGGGGAAAAGAGGAGCGTTTATGTGGTGAGAGAGAGAGAGAGGGGGGGAGAGAAGAGAGAGAGAGAGAGAGAGAGAGAGAGAGAGAGCACTTTGATGGGAGGTGGGGGGATGAGACCACCCGTACATAACTTCACATACACCGCCGGCCTCCACCCAAACATGAAAAAATAAAGCTCAGCAATTTCACAATGAATGTGCGGGATTTTTTCTTTGCTTTTTTTCCCCAACATGCCGCATCGTGTCAGTTAGAAGTAACACGGTATGTAACTTCTAGCCCGAATCCCAACGAGGAAAAACCCTGCAAGACCAAAGAACTCCACTCAGCAAAAGAGACCGACTCCACGGAGCTCCGGAGCTCCTGCCGCAATTATCGTCTTCCCTGCCGCTGTCAGACAGCGAGGCCCGACCGCTCTCCTCCCGCTCCCCCTGCAAAGCCAGCGCTCCCGTCCCTCCAGGTCCGCCCTGCCGTCATGTCATGCCCACTGGAGCCGGACTAATCGCCCTCGCTTCCCGGGATCGTTCCCACACTGTGGAAGACATTCATTTCCGAGACACGCGATCCGAGAAGTGGACAAAGAGAGGTCCTGTACTTCACGGATGTCATCCAGCCGTGTTTTTCCCCCTTCAATCCACTTTTCTGATAGACTTTTGGAAAACTCCCCCCTTTCAAGGTCCCGTATTGAGAAGAAATTTACTTCTCCAATGTTTTCTAACAACAGTCTGTCTCTCAAGAAGTTGCCTACATAAAATGTCATGCAGTTTTTTTAGCAAGCTTTTGAATTTTTTTGTGCCGCGTTTCCATTAACTGATGATGATAAATGAGACAGTCGTACTTCACAATACACAGGAACATCAGGAACGACTCCTCAAGCCAGCACACCTTGCCCATTAAAGCCCATCTTTGGCTTCTTTTGCCTCTCAGAAAGAGTGCTGTGATGCAAGCCAACCCCCCCCCCCCCAACCCCCGTGATGTCACAAAGGTCACTGACACCTCTCTCAGGCCGTGTGTTGGCTCTGGAAACACCTCCAAACATGTGGACGCTCCAGCAAAGTATCTGTTTCAGCAAGCGAATGCTAAAACGTTTTTTTTGCAGGAAGTCGTGAACAGAGAGCTAAATGTGCCAGTGTATTTTTTTTTTTCTGGTTTTTGGACTATGACTCACTCAGTGACGCTGCTCCACTTTCGGCCTAGGATGGAAAATAAAGCGGGTTATAATATGGGGCCTTTAAGACGACGGCCTCTTATCGCGGCTCTGACTCTCTCTCCTCCACGCACGCCGGAGCCGCAGGAGCTGCACGAGCGGCTCGCCCTCGACTTTCCTCGACCGCCCTAAAAGCATTGTTGGCTTCGCCCGGCGGCCGCATTCCTGCAGCTCTCTGCTGTGGCGTCCTGACCACACAAGAAGCAAAGCGTGGAGCCAGCGGAGGAGGTCGCCAGATATCATCTTTTTTTTTTTTTTTTTGATTTCTTCCCCTGGCACGTTCTGCAGTTTCTGGAGTCGTAGACCATCAGGGTGCCGACGGTCTGACGAGCTCTTGGCTCGTGGATGTTGAGCTGGCTGTCGGTGATGAGCGAGGAGCCGATTGGACGGCGCGTCGACACGAGCGGACGATTAAGCCAGGATGAAAAGACTCGATTAATGGGAGGCGGCGGCGGCGGCCACGCACTGCTGAGGCCGAGTCTGGGGTCCTTCACGTGCAGAGAGAGGACATCTCTGACCTCTCCATCCAGCCCCACCCCCTCCACACACACACACACACACTTTTCCCTCCACCAGTTCTAAGAGGAGCTTAAATCCCTCCGCTTGGTTCGTCTCCCGACTCTTTTCTCAAACGTCTGCAGGGCCGCAGTGAAGCTCCAGGGCTGATTAAAGCCACTCTGGGTTTTTCTTTTTTTTTTTTTTTTTTTGATTGAATGGAAAAATTTAAATGGCCTCATTTTTTTCTTGGCCACACGGAGTCATGTTGTGGGCAAAAGAGGAAAATTGTGCTTTGGCTCTTCCAGCACCGAGGGGAAGAAGGAGAATCTGTGGACCATCGTTTCAAAGGAATCCTCTCGTTTTGAATGTTGCTACTCTGGATTCTATTGGCGGTGACGTCGGTCAGTGACTTAATGCACCGCTAATCAGAGAGAGTACAAAATGACCGCATTTATGAATATTTCAAATTGAAATGGAAGGGTTTAAGAAACCAAAGAAGCTTTCCTGCACTGGAAGAGCTACAGTGAAACAGTTTGCCACTTTGTTTTACGGGTGTCAGGAGTTGCGCACTAAAGTTTCCCTCTCGCCATTAAAAAAAAAAACTCCCACAACTTAACAGCTGTCTGACATGTGATCATGTGATCAGTTCTGTGGAGAGTTTAATCTGTATTAAGAGGTGTGCGGAGCAGAGGTGGCGGGGGAAACGGAATGTGATCTTTTGAGATGAGGTTAAACAGTTAATTTGACAACAACAACAACAGCAAACCAGTCATACAAACAGCCAATAAGCACCAGGCAGACGTTAGCAATCACACTGAGATGGAAGCTCGGTGCAAATTACAGCCGTCCGTTCAGAAACACTCGTTTTTGTTGGGGTTTTTTTTGAGGAGAATCAAGGTGGGTGTAATTGGACCCAGATCGCCTAGGCCGCTACTTTGGAGAACCTGCCGGGGTAGTTTAGTCTATATGCACTTAGTCTCACACAATCACAGGAGCTTCCATGAGGACCCGGCAGCGAGGAAACTCCGGCCCGGAATCCCGGAATCCCGGAGCGTCCGACTCCTCATGAGCCCGTCTGAGCTGTCTGTTTGATATGCGCTCCGGTGGTATATCTTCACATTGTATGAGGTGTGCGTGCACGTGCGTGCGTGTATGTATGGTCATGTGACGCTCCGCCGCAGAGGCTGTTTACTTAACAGATTACATCCCTAAACAGGGGAAGGGCAATGAAAGTAGAAGACAATGAAATCATCTTGCTTGGTTGGCTTCAGTATTGAGGTCGCCGCGCGCACACACACACACACACACACACACACACACTCACTCTCTCTCCCACACACACCCCTCTTAGCGGAGGGGGGGCTAGGATCAAAAAGGACTCACACACACACATGCAGCAACAATGCCGAGCGCCGCCATTGGCTGGCTGACCACGCACCAGCAGCCAATGGCAGCGCGAGGCGCCTTGAGATTTGGTCCCACAGTGAGCGGCTACCTATTCACAGCCAGTGTGTGTTTGATTTGAACTGGTGTGAGGCGCCGGAGGCTCCGCGCCGCAAAGCCGCAGCTCTAACGGCCGCACTTTCAATAAATAACTGAATTTCGGGGGGATTTCCGGACCAGTAGAGAGAAAAAAAGTGGGAGGAACCCAAAAAAAAAAAAGCAGCAAAGCTCTCATCCTGCACCATCCGTTGCTATTTTTTATTTCAGATATTTTTATAACCTGCTGATATTTGACAGAGACGAACGCAAGAGTTTGAAACTGTGCTGCACATGTGATTCCGGTCCAGCGCTCCTGGTTACATAATAACACCACCACACTGTTCAGCCGGCCGGCCAGCGGTGACTTCATGCTCTCTGAGCAGAGCAGAGTCAGGCTGAGGAATCATAACTGAAGTCTCATGCCGGGAAGTTTTGCACGTGTGTCCTTGTAAGACGAGAGCAGCCGACAGCGGCCAAGGCCGGCGTGTTCGGCAAACGTCCCCCACTAATTGATGAACACGCTTCCTAATCCGCTCCCCTGGTGGCTGTACAGTGTTGAGGAATTCCTCAAATCCTGCTGGCATACCTGGAAATCCAGATGTGGAATTTTTCGAAGGCACGTGTGATAGAAATAGCCCTGCTGTGTGTCTAGGAATAATCCGTCTCAGGGTGACGGGACCAGTTGTACATTTGTTGCTCTGGTTCTTTCACCAGGGGGCGCTATAAGTGACGTGCTGTTGCGTTGCTGCGATAAATTGCAGAAGCTTGCAAACCCAAAACAGAACAAGTAACCTTCTTACTTTTAACCTTGTAACTTTGCAGCATGGTTTGCAAGTTTTCTTGTTGTTTTTATATTTTTTTTATTGGCATTGATCAGATATTTTTTTCATCTATGAGTGCAATTGATGGTTAAAAATAATTTTCTTCTGGAGCGCCTGTTGTTGACATGCAGGCTGTCAGCAAAAACAGCCGTCCGGTGAGACTGGCAAACTTGTCTCAAACAACTTTTTGCACCTTTGAACTTTCCCACTCTTTTCAACTGAGTGAAAATCATTTTTTAATGATCTTTTCTTCCAATTTCTGGCCTCTGTCTTTGCCTGCCCAACCCGTCCTAAAAGGTCGTCCACATGCTATGGGATCTTAATCAGGAAGAAAAAAAACGGGCTGAATTATCATTGCTCAGCAACATTAGCGGCACGTTGCAGGATTTTACCCCCACTCTGCATTTGGTCATGCAGTTTTTTCTTCGAGTAAACATCTGCGGTTGCTTACAGTGGCCCTGCACAAACCCCCTATACGTATAAAGCCACGGCGCATTTCATCGCGGCCGTGTTTAGGCAGCTGCCCACAGGCCGCCGTATTGAGTTTCCTCCCCGCTCATTATGGAGTCGCTCCATAAGGACCAATTTTCATGGGCCTTGTTCTGGGCGGCGTGCAGCTCTCGCTGCCGCCCTGCAAACAAAACCAGCCCAGGCCGATATTAAAGGGAGCGCCGCGTCGTCTCCACGCCGTTTCTTACGCCTGTCAGCGTCTCTGAGTGTGAAGATGCTGCAGGTCCGAGGCGAAGGGAAGGTCATTGTTCAGCCGGTGGACTGTGGTGGTGGGAGGATTGTGGATCCGTGTGACCTCTGCCCCCTTTTTCCAAGTACTGGGGGATTTTACACAAGAGGCTTCTTCATATCAGCCAGTTCCAGGAACTGGGAATTTTAGTTGAAGAACTGGTGAAGGTTCAAAAGTGCCATAAACCGCCGTAATGAAAAATGGGCTTCAGCAGCTCCAGAGAGGATTTTCAGGCGGTGGAGGATGTAGAGCCGCTGAACCAGAGAGGCTGCAGTGTTTTGATATTCCCGCTCGAACGCCGTCTCAGGAAAAAAATCGCAGGGTTTTGCTCCTAATACATTCATCACCTTCTCCTCCAGTTTTGAAGGACAAATGTGGAGCCAAAGCCAAAATGGAGCAGATTTCTCCTCACGATGTCTTAGTCCTGCCTGGAAACCCCAGAAGTGACAGAAAGTCCCTCCTGAAACTGAAACACACAATTCTTTGGAAAATCAACACCTTGGTGATGTTACAAAGACCAACACACACACACACACACACACACACACACACACACACCCCCAGGCACGTGTTTTGGCTCTGCCCCCTGTCCCGAACCAAATATGTTGAAGTTTTTAGCAAAAAGCTATAAACACAGGGCTAAACTAAATAGTTTGCTGGATTTGTTTTTTGATAAACAGTTGTGCAAAGCTTCTCCACTGGAGTCAGGATGAAAAACTATCCAAGGTCTAAAAAATGGGGGAAATATGGGACCTTCAAGGAAGAGTCGCAGCAGGCCGACATCCTTCCCACAACAAACAAATCTGGGGGGGGCGGGGATCCTCAACTGGAGCCTTTAGTGTTGTTTTAAAAACCCTGCTGTCGGGACGTGCGGTGTTCCAAACCTGCGCTGTATTAAAATGTTGCTGCTGTTGTCGGCCGTTCAACCAAAAAGTCAACCAACCGAAATCACCAAAAGTGTTTTGTTTTGTTTTTTCCTCCTGTAGTTTTGGGGGAAAATTCAAAACAGGTCTGAAGGCTCAGTTCTCCGCTTGGCACCGGTCCAGTCACTTAGCGGGATTGGGGGAGAAAGGGTTGGGGGGCCACGTGGAGGGCGGTCGTTGCTCGCGCCTGCGCCAGACGGAGAGGCCGTTCGCCGAACCGCCGCCGCCGCCGCCGCTTTCTCCTTCACAGCTGGAGGCGGCGAGCAACGGCCGGCTCGGCCGGCGCAGTCCTGCGGTCAGACGAGCTGCCGAGCGGAGAGGAATTCACTGCCGGCCGGCGCGTGTGTGCGTTTTGTGCGTTTTACGAGTATTGGCGAGTGTTGGGCTGTTTGTCAACAGATGGGGAGAGGGGGGGGATTTACAGCGTGGCGGTTTGGACTGTTCCTGGCCTGAGCAGCAGCAGTCGGTGGGAGTGGAGAGAGAGAGCAGCTCCAGGAGTTTGGAGAAAGTAATAAAGAAATTCCTCTCCCTCCCCCTCCCGTCTCCCCCACCTCCCCCCTCCACCAGATCTCTGCCTGTTGCCCCCCACCCCCCCCATCCCTCCCTCCCTTCCCCTCTGGCTGGCCCCTGGTGTCTAGTTTATCCTAATGCCCCGTGTTGTGGGAAGGGACGGGCCGGACCAATCTTCCTCCTCCTCCTCCTCCTCCTCCTCCTCTTCCCCCCATCAGCCCCCCACCTCCTCCTCCCGCTCGTGTGCAGGCCTGCTGGACGCGAGTGTTTTCTATTTAAGGTAATAAAAGCCTCAGATCTCACTGACAGAGCCAGGGAGGAGGAACCGATCGGCAGATGAAAGAAAAAACGAAACACAAACACGAGTTCCCCGCGGCGGCCACCGCTTTGATGTGCGCGCTCCCCCTCCTCTACCCCTGTGCCGCGCACGCCAGCGTCTCCGCGCGCTGTGCAAAGGCCGACCTCGAAGGATTTGGATGGACAGTGGCTGTCGGAGCCTCTCGGGAGCTGCAGGGACAGGATTCAGCAGCGCTCCGCACCACGTGCACAGCCAGTGCAGGATATCGGACACACACACACACACACGCACACAGCTACGCTCATCCCCTCTTCTTCATTGGTCGATTTGAAATCTGCCGATCCAATCACATAAGCCAGAGTTGAGATCACAGCAGGAATTTTTCCTGTAAATCTTCACGTCAGTTGCGTGGATCAGCCTGCAGTCAAGTGCGGCTCCAAGAAGGAATCTGAAGTATATTTTATTAGGCAATATAAATAAAGGATGTCTTGCTATATTGCACATTACTTTTGGCTGCACTATGCTAATATGAACCCTAAACTTTTGGATGTAACCAACTGTTTTGGCATGCAACCAAAAAATGATCTGTTGGAAATTATCAGTGAATAAGTGAAATGGAGGGACACAGTCATTGAAGAGTCTGTCTTGAGGAGTCGGTTGAGTCTTAATTAAGACTGAGTTGAAAGAGAAGAGCATCAAAGAGACCCAGAATTTCTTGCGTCACTATTGCACTCAATTCATTCAACTTCTGTAGAAACATGTTTTTAAAATTTGATTTTTTTTAAGCTCAGCCTACCCTCAAGTAGCCAAACGATAGCGTTAGCTTCCGCCTGCCCACCACTGAAGACTGCGCTGCGGTGGTGCATTCACACCTAATGAGGCGTGAAGAGAAGGTGTGCGCCGCAGGAACCGCGGCAGACGTTCCGCTCTCACGCGGCAGATTTGAGAAATCGATACGGGCCGCCGCGCCCCAGGAAACTTGTTTAGCGGGGAGCTCGACTCGCCGGAGGTGTAAACAAAAAGGCTTCAGCAGGCGGCTGAAACGCGACTCCGCTGGGAACCAAAGCGGCCTCTGGGAGCTTCTCAGGCTCGGCCCGGCGGGCGCAGCCGCTCGGAACCGTCCTCACCGCTGCAGCTTCCGGCCCTCTGCTGATATTTAGGGGCGTTCCTGGTGAATCTGAAGCGGCTGCTGCTGCTGCTGGGATGGTGTAAACTGGAGTAACTCTCTCTCTCTTGCTGTGATTTATAAATGTGACGGCAGTCAGCTGTGCAGCGCTGGGCTCGGCTCTGCTGCCTGCATGGTGTATTTATGGCTGCAGGGAGCCGTCCTGCCCTTCTCCTCCAGGCCTGACATTTACTCTGTCAGTTATCTGTTGATTTACGGCCGTGTGCATCAGAACCCGGAACAGTCGCCACCTCGTTCCCTCCCTCCCCACCGTCCCGCCGGCGGCGGCGGTGCTGCTGCCTCACCCGGCATTTGGTTTCGTTGCGGTTGTTGTGTTAAATTAGCCAAACAGCTCGAGCTTTATATAAGTTTAATCGCCCTAATTTGGAAGAAAAAAAAATGTGTTGTAAGTGCCTGACTCGTTCTGGGCTCCAAGTGCCGGAGCTGATTTAAAGGTCGATTTTCTGCAGACCCCAAAAATTTCTGCATCTTCATTTTTCATGACGGACTCCAGCCGAGCGGCCTGGCGTGATTCATTATCTGGAGGAAGAAGAAAAATAAACTGTACAGCTCCACAGAAAACAGCTGCTGGGAATGAACGATGTTTTCTCCACTCGGAGCCTTTTAATCATTCGCTCACTGAGCTACAAGGTGTCTGTGGTTCAGCTCTCTGGTTGGTGCCCAGATGATGAGATGTGCTGGCTGGCAAATGTGAAACAAAAACAAACACACTCAGTCGCTGTTGTCTCACCGCATAAAGCTAAATGTTAGCAAAAGTTCAGTGTTTGTTGTTTTTTTTTACAATCCAGAATCTCCATTAATCTCTGCAAAAAAAACAAAAAAAACAGCACATTCAGCCCTCAGGTTGAAGCCCACAGGCAGGTTCCAGTGGGGGAACACCTGGCTGCAGGTGTTGTCACTCACCTGGAAGAGCTGCCGGGTCCTTTGTCTAAAGTAGCTGCTGGTTTCCACAACTGAGAAGTTGGTTCCTGGGAAGTTGACTCCAAGTAGAGAGACTGTATTTATTGATAGAGTTAGAATTTAGGACCTTTTTAAATGCCTGTAAAACCATAACAATCAACCAATCCTTCTGTTTTGGGACTGAATACAATCACAAACTTTTTGAGTTCAATTCATTGATTTTTAATTTGTCTTTCGACAATCAGTTTGAATCACATTTTGAAAAAAAGACTGCACTGCCTGAAAATCATTACGATCTTGATCATCATCCAGTTGTATTTCTCTCGTGTGCATAAAAGCACCCCCCCCCCCCGATTTATGAAAGTAATCCACTACCCAGAATGCATCAGCTCTGTTTGCCGACCCCACGCGACACAGCAGCAGTGTGTGTTCCAGTCCCCTCCCTCATATCTGCGTGTTATCAGTGTCGCTGGTCTGCTGCAGTGCATGAAGAAGGTCACACACACACACACACACACACACACACACACACACACACGCCTGATCCTCGACATGCTGCATGAGCTGTTTGTTCAGCTGCAGACAGGATCCTCCTTCTTCTCCTCCTCCTCCTCCTCCTTCTCCTTCTCTGCCTCCTCCTCCTCCTCATCCTCCTCCACCACCTCCTCCTCGTCTGTCAGCGGAGGAGCTTGTGGAGTTTTGTTGGAATTCTGTACGTCCAGAGGAGCAAAGCCTCAACAGCCAGCAGAACAAACACATGTTGCATTATTCAGCCCCTGATTCGCTCTCTGGGGTCGCGACCTCTGGAGTGTTCCCGGGCAGATTTAAAGGCATGATGTGTTTTTTATGGCTGGACTGCAGCTCCCACAGGTGCTTCACTGGGAGGAAAGAGTCCCGGCTGCTTGTTATGATTATCGTCCCGACTCGTCCTGCAAATTGTTTTTTTCTTTTTTCCTTCTTTTTTCCTTCCTGTTTTGATTTTGTTGTGTTTCTTCTCTGCTCTGGTTTTTCGACCTCGGTGAAAAATGACAGGAAGCGTGCCCAGTGTTTCTCCACAGCGCCGCCGCCGCGGCCGATAACAGCCGGGCCGGCTGGCAGGCTCGGGGTCACACGTTATCTTGTTTTTCTTGTTTGATTTTCCGTCTCGTCGATGGCAGCGAGGGGAAAAAATGCAAAAATGCAGAGCTCAGCAGACACTCCGCCTGCCGAGAGCGGCCAGGGGCGTGGCTTCAATTTGTTGCTGGGGGTTTCTGGCCTCGGCAGGCCGAGCGGTCCTGCGGTCTCACCTCTGAGTGAGCAGGGACGAAATCAGAGTTTGACTTGACCGAGATCTGGGGTTTGGGGTTTTTTCTTCTTCTTCTTCTTCTTCTTCTTCTTCTGTGCGCTGGTGGTCTTGTGTGAAGCCACCCAGGCAGGCAGGCGGGCCAGTGGGCCAGCGGGCCGATCGTGGAGCCCACACCCGACAATCTGAGCAGTAACCGTCCAGCTCAACTCACAGGAAGCTGCAGTTCGCGGTGGCAATGAGAGTTTCCTCAGCCTCAGGCTGATTGATGAGCTCCTGCTTCGTTTCCCGTCCCTTCGCTCTTTTGAAGAGCTTTTGAATGACGCAGGCCGGCCGGTCGGCCGACCTTCCTCCTCCACGCTTCGCTTCACGGTCATTCATCCGCAGGTCACTTCCTTCACGGCCTTCTCGCTCGTTTACCGCCTTTAAAGAGTGGATCACGACTCCGTGATCAGCTGCAGTTGTCACAATAATCCAGGATTGAGTTCATTCTGCAGCATCTGTCCTAATGGAAGAGAGTCTGTAATGATAGTAAAACATACATTATTCCAAACTTATACTGGAACTGGAGAATTTAAAATGAAGATGAAGCCAAAGAAAGGTCATAAACGGAGTGGCCTTGTCTGATTGGCTGCCACTGGTCCGGTCACTGCTGCTGACTGTCGTCGATCTTCGGCTCCTCGATCATTGCACATGAATTGCTGTTCAAAAATGATTAATAAAGGTCAAAGAAAACAAAAACCCTACGCAGAGTTGATGCAGACGCACCCTGCTGTCAAACTGGGCATCAGCACAACCATGTTGGCCAGTTTATCAGCCCTAAAACAGAGATCAGATCAGATTCGTCCAGTCACATCCAGATCCAGATCTGCTCTTCAGCTGCGCTGCCGTCGCCACAAAGCTTCTCCGCTCTTTCAGCTCGCCGGCATGTGTCGCCTGCGGCGCTCAGCACCCGGTGACCTCATGATTCCTCTGCTTACTGGCGTCCGGGCCGCTTAGCCGGCCCATTCACGGAGCACTCAGAGAGGAGGACTGACTCCCCTCCGGGCTCTGCCGGCTCTCCGCTCCCTCATCCTCCGCCCGGGACTCTTTCTTCTTTATTTCACTCTTTCCATGCGTGACGTCAGAGTCCAGCAGTTGGAAAATTTTGTCTAAAAGAAATGAACCACGATGCGAAGATAGTAAGCTGAAGGTGTTTGGTTTCCATGCAGGGATAGAAAAAAAAAAAAAAAAAAAAAAAAAGCATTTAAATGCTACAAATGAAAATGATAAAATGAGCTAATAAAGTCTTTCTCTTTCTCTCTTTTCCATGTTTGCTGCCCCCTGCTGATTCCGTCCTGTCATCAACAGGTAAGTACCCACTCACTTATTCGGTGATTTGTCAAATCCAACAAAATACACTTCTTTTTGTTTTCCTCTTTGGCACGTCGGGTATTTTATATCTTTTCTCTTCCTACGAGTCTCACATGTGCCAAGGACTTTTTCCTCGGTATGAGTTTCCTGACTGCCACTGAGGAGCTGTGAGAGAGAAAGAGCACACGCCCTCCACGTGTTTTTTCCAACCCGGTTGTTTCCCTCCGTCGCTGCCTTGACCTTCTGTCACATCCGAAAGTCATCCCTCCGTCCCTCCGTCCCTCCGTCCCTCCGCCGAGCTCCAGGACTCAGTCAGTCACGACGAGTCGCTCTCACTTGTGGTTCCTCTGTTGTGGGTAACGTCGCCTCGCTAACGAGCGAAGGCTCACCTCGTTAAGTCTCCGGCGGGGCCAGAGGGCGACTCGGGCCGCTGCACTCCAGCTCGCCGCCCTGCTGGGTAGAAATAATGTGTTTACAACCTTCTGCATGTAAAAACCTCATTGTTTCCAGCTGAGCGCAGGTTTGCCTCTGCCGTTTGCGTCGCGTGACGTTATAAGCCGTAACACGGCGCCGCCCTCGGTTCACAAACCTGAACGCCGGCTCACAGGCGACCTTGCATGACCTTGTGTTCCTCCCTCACCTGCCACCAGCTGTTTTTAGTCAGGAAGTCGTTTGCTCTAGCGCGCTTTCGTCTGGTCAATCATTTTTTATTAGTTCAACTCGTGGAAGGGAAAGGGGGAAATATAACAATGATTTGTTGTTGAATTGTGAGTGTTTAATTTATCATCTGGTTATAACGGAGCCGCCCAAACAAGTCAACAGCGCTCGACCCTCAGCTAAGCCCCTCCCTTAGACCGCCACCGCCCAATCCTGCGCCAGCAACAGTAGCAGTGCATCAGAGGTCAGCGGCTCCAGTTCGGACAGTCGGTTTTAGCTAACCTGCGTCACATTTTGTTTTCCGACATTCAGGCCTCTGGTCGTACCAGGAAGTGGTGACTATTACAGACTGGAGGCCACGCCCTCTTTACGGCCACACACAAGCCAGCGGTCGACTCTGACCTCAGCTTCACCCAACTGGTCAGAAGCCCGGAGAGCTTTTCGAGCTGCAGCCTGTCCGGATCCTGCAGAAGTTGTCTCTCCAAAAACAAACGCGACTCCGCACATCATCCTGCATCCTCTCTTTTACCCTGTCGCTCCGCCCACCTCGCTGCGTCTGCCTTGACGTCCGTCACGGTGCCACATGTGCCAGTAAACTGGTCAAACCAGAGGCTTACACACACAAGCGCACATGCAGCCGGTGTTTAGACAGGAAGCGGCGCAGAGAAAAACCGCTCAGACTATTATATAACAGTCTGCATATTCTGGCCCACCTGGAGCCACGGCTGCACAGCCAAAACGTCCGACTGGGAAACACTTTTTTTTTTTCTCCAGCGGAAAACTGAAACTGGGTAGAACCAGAGTCGCCGCTGACAGTCTGACACCCAGAGGCGGTCCTGGATAATTTAGCTTTTTTTTTTTCTTTTTTTTTTGAGGGCGCTCATGCTCATTGCACACATTGCCGCCTCTGCTGACACCTACTGAATAACAGGCTGATGGATGAGTGGCTGCTGTTTTTTGTTTATGAGGTGAAGGGACGAAGCAGCAGGTCAATCAGTCATGTAAACAGACTTGTGTTACCTCGTTGAAAACTTCTCCCTGTCTCCTGAATAATCCAGAAATACCAAAAAAAATGCATGAGCTGTCAAGTCATACTTGTTCTTGTTTTTTCTAATACATTCCTGAAGACACTCTGACTGGAAACTGGTCCCTTCATTCATGAACTAAACACTCAAGTTTGGTTCTTTCTTTCTTTCTTTTTGCTGTTTGCTCTTTGGAAAATGTGTCCTTCTCCCCTCCTCCTCCTCTTCCTCCTCCTCCTCTCCTGCTGTGTAAACTGTGGACACAGTCCTGGACGGCCGCACACATCCACACTGGGCGTGTTTGTACTCAAGACGCTGCAAAAGAAGAAGAAGAAGAAGATCCGACACACAGACACACACGGTGGCTGTTCCTCCTCTGGCTCTTCTCCGCCACTGTGACCTCCAGGCACCTACTGCGTGACCTCCAGGAGGTTTTTTTTTTTTTTTTTAAGTTGTTTTTGCCAGTGCAGATGTATAAACCGTTCTTTCATGTGCCGTGCTGCAGCTGGCCGCACGTGGTTCATTGTTTTGGCATTACATAACGTCTTCTGCATGCTACACGCTTGCAGCGCTGACGTGCAGGAACAAAACGCTCGATGAAGTGTGTTGGCTCTGGGGTGAGAGAGAGAGAGAGAGAGAGAGAGAGATATTCCTCTTTGAACTTGTGGAAAAGTCAAATTCTCTCCTGCTTCCTTTTCATCCTCTGTGGCCAGAGAGAGAAAAGAACTTTTGTTTCGGCTCCTTTTTTTTCCCCCTTTCTTAAAAAAACCTAATGCAGCCAAGGTTCCAGTAAAAAGGCTCATGTGAGCTGAACTCGCAGCTCACGTGGCTCTTCTGTCTCTCTTTCTTTCTTTTGTCTTTCTTTCTTTCTTCCTTCCTCTCTCTCTTTTTTTTCACCGGAGCAGCAGGGAACTCTTCTTCTCCTCTTTCACGCTGCTTTCCAACAGCTCCCGCCTCCAGTTTAAGGTGCCTGTGAGACGGGAGCGCCGGGCAGAGACAAAAGCCTGGGGTCAAAGGTCGGGCCAGGTGTGTCTAGAGGGCAGAGGGGTCGGCCCGGGAGGGACACGCCCCCTTTTTTCCTCCCCTTGCTGCACGTGAAGCATTTGAGCTGTGTGGAGGAGCTGTTGCCAGCCAATAGGAATCAGTTGCGACCTGGAGGGGGCGGGGTTGGGCCGGTGCGTGACGGCGTGCCGGTGCAGGAGGGCGGAGCTGTAAAACAACCTGGGCGCTGCTTCGAGAGCCGTAGGAATTTTAAACCCGCTCGTGGGGAGTCGGCTCTTTTCTTTTTTTTTCATCTTAACTTTTACTAATGAGCAGTTTTATGGTCCGTATTTATGTTTAGGTGGAGTTTTCTAGTCCTCTGTTGTTGATTTTTTTTTTAAAGCTTTAATTGCAGCTTTGGTTTTTGCTGTTTACGCGCAAAAAGAAAAATGGAATTCAAGACGTCCTTTTGTCTTTTATCCTTTAATGCTGAAAGTGTGTGTTTGTAGTATTGCGGTGATCAAGAAAAAAATTCCAACCTAGACAATTGGCGCGTTGACATACTTGCCCAGCAAATATATTCAATATCAACCCGGCTGAGGTCACATAGCGGTGGAGTTCACCGTGGAAGCGAGGTCGCACGAGCAGGAAGCAACCAGAATGAAAAACTGCAGTCCGACGTGCGGACGATGCTGATCACGCTGAGACGTGTCGTCACCTTAATAGCTATAAATACTCCTCTGGCAGCTCCAGTGGCTCTGATCCAGATCTTAGCTCACTCACTCTGGAGACTCACCTCCTGGTTTTACAGCTGTTCCCACTCTTACTGCCGTCTCTGCAGCCTCGTGCCTCCACTTGCCACTTCCCATCCCGCTTCATTCTCTGCTGTTGAGAGGCAACGTTGTGTTGTGTTGTGTTGTGTTGTGTTGTGTTGTGTTGTGTTGTGTTGTGTTGTGTTGTGTTGTGTTGTGTTGTGTTGTGTTGTGTTGTGTTGTGTTGTGTTGTGTTGTCAGCAGGATTGGACTTGAGTTTTAGTGGTGTCGTATACATCATTTTAAGAAAACGCTGAATTGTCTGTGTCAGAATGTGAACTTTAGAGGGTCCCGCCACTGGATTTTAATAGTGATTAAGTTCCTAAAACTTGCCGCAGTCAGCGTCTGGAGCTCGCAGATCGCAGCGAGCGCCGGTCCGACCAGGCGCCGCCATCGACCTCTCTGTTTACCGATGTCAGCTGACCTCTCGACCCGAGCGCAAAAACCCAATAATGAGGCGTCTAAAGGGTCAAGAGGCGAAAGGAACGCTGACCCCGCAGCGTAGAGAAAAACTCATTCACCTTTTGTGTCGTCTGCTTTCCCAATTCCAGTGGTTTCACTGTAGCTGAAGGGAAACAAAGAGCAGAGCAGAGTTTTGATCTGAACTGCAGTGAGTCTGCTGGTCCTCTTCATCTCACAGATATAAATCAGGGTGGATCCCGCCATTGTGATTTACGCATAACTCAGTCGCAGTTTGTCCGATAAGAGATGAAATAACTGTAACCTCGGAGTTACCTCGGGAACTCCCGGCCCTCGTCGCGGCCGTGTCGCATTAAATTAAGAAACACGCTGACTCTCTGCGGGTCAAACTGCTCGGCTTCCACTCTGAGCTGTGAATTAATCCTCTCTGTCAGTTTACGGCCGCCTGATTTCCTGATGAAATTCTCAAAAAAAAAACACACCGTTCTGTTTAGCCAACAAAGTCATCAAGCAGTATGTGTCTTTACTGACCGCAAATGCTAGAAAACGCGATGCCTTCAGTGTCTTCTTATCCCTGCAGTGAACGCAGCTTTCACACGCCACCAAACAAAATGTTACCGTCGTACAAACATTCAGTGGTGACGCCAGAAAAAAACGTCGGTAAAACACAACAAAACTCCTGGAAACTGGGAGAGACTCGCTAATAAATCCAAACGCTTCCGACAAGCGTTTGACTCCCGCTGGACCTGTCGGGCCGGAGGCAGAGATCTTCTGTCTGGCACGCTGCCAACACCGGCGGGCGTCCCGCTGCGGTTTCGCTTTGAAAGCGGAAAGTATCTGAGAGCCACCGCAGCGACTTTGTAAGACTAATGCCAAGCAGCTGAGAAAACAGAGGCAGGAGTTCAGCATCAGGAGAGGCGGCGTGGTGACGAAGATGTGGTGTGTGTGTGTGTGTGTGTGTGTGTGTGTGTGTGTGTGTGTGTGTGTGTGTGTGTGTGTGTGTGTGGTAAACATGTGGAAGGAAGACGCGGGAGGGAAGTTTCTGCTGCTGAGAAAGACCTTCGCCGTCTAACGACCTCCCGCGTGTCTGTTCCGTGTTTTCTGTGGCCCCTTGACACGCCACCATGTGTTTGCACAGGCCGCCGCGTGTCGGCTGCATGGAAACTGTAATATACGCCGGGATTCCCCCCACCACCACCACCACCACCACCACTTCCATGGATTTTTTTTTTCTGATTCGGGCAGCGTCCCAGAAAGCCTCCCGAGAGCTCAAAGCGCCGAGACTCCTCCTCCTGCTCCTGCAGCAGCGGCTATGATGTCATTTCCCCTCCCACCCCCACCTACCCGTCCCACCACGCCCACACTGGCCACGCCAGCCAGTCCTGCCCTGTGTGAGCGTGTGACATCCTGACCTCCAGTCAGCAGATAAACGCAGCACAATTAGCCACCTGTGCTGCTGCTGCTGCTGCTGCCACAACATCGCCCTGAAGCTGCGTCACGGCGGTGGTGACGGTGAGAGACAATCAGTGGGCAGCTGCTGATTCAGGAAGAGCAGCCCAATCCCTCCGCCAGGTTTTTTTTTTTTTACGGCCCGTGTTGAGGGACGCCAAAGCGCTCGAACCCGCCCTTGATTGCAGCTCAGCTCGTCTCGACGACGCCGACTGCTCCGCCCCACCACCAACACCACCAACACTCAACCACACCCCCCACCACACACATCCTTCTAGTTCCTCCCAGTTCCCATCATTGCATTCCAAGCAGGAGGTCACGGGGCCCACCTGCTTCACCACATCAAAGGTCCTCCAGGTGAGGGAAGGAAAGAGGGAGGGAGGGAGGGAGAAGAAAAGAAGGTGCGGCCACTCTTTTTTTTTTTTTTTCCGCTCAAATTATAGCCGTAAAGGGAATCTGACTGAGTGATTGCAGCCAGCGTGTTGTTTTATGAGGAAATGGCTCAGCCAGAAGGTGATGAGCACATTGAGAATTAAAGGGTTTAATCTAGTTAGAAACAGGAAAAAGTTTAAGATTAAAAAAGGTGACCAAAAAATGTTACAAAATCCGCTTTTATGGTTTAAAATTATACATTTTAAAACTAGTTTTTGCATGTCTTTGACTTGTAAGCAGGGAGAATGGCATCAGGGCAGGCTCCAGAAACGTCTCGCTGTTGTTTGAATTGAAAGAAGTATCACGAGCCCATCAGTAAAACTATGAGAAAGAATCTCAGTAAATCTGCGTCTCAGCCCTGGAAACAGTGTGTTTAGCCCTCTGTTTGCAGCCTCCTGCTGCCACTGGATGAATTCAGCACCTCTGCAGGTCCCTCCTCCTCTTACTTCACTATGTCTCTCTCTCTCTCTTCCTCTCTCTCTCTCTCCTCCCCTGAAACGTAAACAGTGGCGTCGCCCCACCTGCCGCCGTCCGTCCGCCGGCCCTGATCAGCTGGGCGGATGATGTGCTCTCAGAGCGGATTAGCCCCGGAGACGGGTATTATTCCGTGCCCGCCGGCTTTGCCACTGTACTCTTAGCGTGTTTTTTTTACTGGTCAGACCTCCGCGGGGACTTTCCTCCTCCAGCGGCAGGAAGGAAGCAGGTTGTGGTTTGGGATTTTTTTTTATTATTATTATCTTATTTTATTTTGGTGCGAAGATGCTGACAATTCACTGGAATATTGGATGAACAGCCGCTGATAATCAGGTGAGCGGCAGTTTGCGTTAACATCTGTGTCGCTGCGCTGCAGAGAATAGCAGACAGCGGTTTTGCACGTCAAAGGGGGCGTTTTAGCTTTCAAGTTTGAATGTAACTTTTGATTTATCCGACCATCAAACGAGTCCATCGATAAGTTTGTGTCGCCGAAATGTGGGCTCCAGTGTTTTCCGGGTCGCTCGCCGTCCTCCTCCGTTCCCCTGTGTTCCTCCCTCCGTCCTTCATTGTGGGCAAAAGCGCTCATTGTTGTTTCAGCGGTCGGGATTAACACTCCTGCTGTCCCGCAGCACAGCCATAAACAGATTAGTGGTCGCCAGAGTCGGGGCCTGGCTGCACCATCTGTAGCCAGTGCTGGCTGGCTGGCTGGCTGGCTGGCTGGGGACACTGGAGGGGAGGGTGACAGAAGAAGAAGAGGAGGAGGAGGAGGAGGAGGAGTGCGAGCAGATGTTGCATTGGAGCAGTAGGTCAGTGTGGCAGTGGATGGGACGCGAGGGGACACCAGGTCGGACTGAGGCTGAGACTGCAGGGGTGGAACATGGCTCTGGGATGCTGCCTGCCGCTCACAGGTACCGTGTTATTACCATGTTATTTCACAGGCTGCACCTTGAAGTCAGACGCACCCTCAGTTGTCTTTGCACTGGACTGCGACTGGAGCTCAGAAGGTAGATCTGGTTGTCCGATGACGGAAAGGTTGGCGGTTCAACTGTCATTGCCTCCTTGGGCAAGGCACTTCACCCACATTGCCTTGTATGAATGCGAGTGGATGTTGGGTGGTGATCGCAGCGCAGACTGGCAGCTTCAGGGCAGCTGTGGCTACACATGTAGCTTACCACCACCACCACCACCACCAGCAGCAGCAGCGTGTGAATGTGGTTTAAATTAATAATGCGATGCAAAGCGCTTTGAGTGCCTAGAGAAGCGCTAAATAAATCCAATCCATTATTATTAATATTACAGTCCCGACCGCAGTGGCCGGAGAGACACTTCCTGGTTCTGAGATGTTCCAAAGTCTCCTTCTTCTAATTTGCTGGCAAGGCCCGTTTGTGTGTGTGTGTGTGTGTGCGCGCACTGCAATCATTTTTCTGCTCTGCAAACAAACATTCCTGCTACAACAGCTGCATTTTTCCTTCTTTCCTCCTCTTCCTCTTCCTCTTTACTCCAGACGCCTCTGATCTAACACCCCCCTCTCTGCGCTAAAGTCAAAGTGTGACCTAACGACGGACATCTGCGGCTGTGTTTTCCCAGGCCGCCGGGCAAATTGTAGGTGTGCGCGCCGCGGGCGAGCGGTGGGTGTAAAGGGGCTCGACTCGACTCGACTTGGCTCCAGTCTGGGCCGACGAGGAGCAAATTACAAGGCGGCGGCGTTCTGAGAGCCGCGTAGGTCTTCGTCTCATCTCATCCCCCCTCCTCCATCTTCTGGCGAGACGAGGTGGAGGTGATCGATGATGATGATGATGATGATGATGATGATGATGATGATGATGATGATGATGATGTAAAATAAAACTGGAAGTTTTGGCCAAATGTGGCATGAGGCTGAGCAGTTTCTCACCCTGCTGGAAGTGAGCGAAAGGAAAAGTTCCTGATTTGTTTTCTTTTCCGGGGGTGTGAGGAGGAGGAGGAGGAGGAGGAGGAGAAGTGGCGGGGGTGGATACAGCTGACCTTGCACCCCCCTCCACCCTCCCACATTAAGAGGGTCTCCCCCGTGCGGACGCCTGTCTAAATAAAAGGCCTCTTTAAAAACCCTTTTGTGGCTCCCAGAGGACCCCCGTCTGAAAAATGTGGAGGGAAGCAGCGAAGACGTCTTTGTCAGAACCGACAGACAGAGGGAGAACGGAGCCAGCGGGGAGCTCCAGTCCGTTTCCAGTCCACTTCCAGGACATGTGGGCTGAATTTGTCTCTGAGAACTGGGCTCAGGGCGGAACCAGAAACCCTGAGAGGGTCCAAGTGGAATCGGCTGACTGGAACAGCCCTGACTGTAAGATTCATGGGAAACAGCCACGTTCATTTTTATAGTTTTATAGTCCTCTGGTCTGCATGATACATGCTGATCGTTTTACAAGTTTATGCAATTTCTACCAACAACTTTTCACACTGTTTACATTTTTCTCGGCCCGTACGTCCCACTCGTTCTGATTGTTCTTTTTCTTTTCTCCAAGTTTCCTGCGGCGACTCTGAAACGTCGCAGCCGAGGCCAACAGTTCACGTCCCAGCAGGGCAGCTGACCGGAGTGACACTGCGGCCTGTATCTCAATTACCTCCCGGCGGGGGTCGCATCACAATCGGCCTTCTGCTGATTTGCAGCGTTGGTGCCTGGCGCATACCTTTGAACAGCAACTCGAGGATGGTTGGCTGGAACCGTCCTCGGTGCTTCGCAGGTCTCCAGTTTCCAACCAGATTTGCTCTCAGCTCCCTGACCGACACGTTTTTTGGGGGGGAGTTTCGCTTTTATCTGTTTTCCCCCCCCCCCCCCACCAATTATGTGGAGAATTACACGCTGAACAAAAAAGGTTTTGTTCTTTTTTGTTGTTAGGTGTTGGATGTTGGCCCAGCTTTTTGGATGGCGCCTGCTTGGCTGCTGCCACCTGGCTACAAGTCTTTACACTAAGCTAAGTTTGGCTCCAGCAGCCTAATTAGCTCCCACAGCTCCGGCCTGATGTCTATCACTTCAGGTAGATGTTAAAATAAGCTTTTTGGGTTTTTTATTCGCTGACCCGCTGCGTATTGAGTCTCAGCAGCTGGACTGAAAAAAAAACCCTCTCGTCACAAGCGTTTTTGCTAGCTAGCGTCGTAGAGTTAGCGAGCTAATGCATCATCGCCTATGAGAGCCAGTGGCAATCCCAGCTCTCTTCCAGCAGTTCACCTCCGGCGCGTTGAGCCGAGCCGGAGACAAGACGCAGAGCCGACTGAGGGGTCAACAGGGTCGTCGCACGGGGCTTTTACACCGCTGCCGGCTGTTTGTATGGAGAACGTCAAGATGTCAAACACACACGCACAAACACCACCTCTCCAGAGGGGTGCGTGCGTGGCTCTGCGGCCCTTTGTAAAGGTCAGAGAAGTCGTGGCTGTTCTCGGTGTCCAGACCTCTGATAGCGCCCATGTGCAGCTTTTATTTTATGGTTGTTTTTTGTTTTTCCCCACCTCTGCTTTGAATAAAGTCTCCTGGCTCGTCTACAAAGCAAACTTTGGATCGGGCTCAAGCAGAGACCCGCAACCCCCACCCCTACCCCCACCAACCTCCTCCTCACCCTCTAGAGTTGCACATAGGGAGGGCTGGGAGTCAAGCAGAGTCTCAGTAAAGCTGCCAGGTCGAGTGCGAGGCTCAGCGGACGTCTGCCAGGTAGGAAGGCACCCGAGGCTGCAGCCACGGAGACTTCCTGCGTTAATCCACTGGGTTTCAGCTCCAGTGCCTCTCAGCAATCTTATTTCATGCCTTTTATTGTGCGCGACTGTGTGTTATGACTGTTACCTCCACAAACTTTGGTGCAGCCGTCAATAAGTATTCAACTCCCCTGAAAACATTATGTTTCACCCTGTGTTTTCAGCATCCTGCGACACACAAAAGCAAGGTGTTCTAAGAGGGAGGGGCCAACCTGCAGGGGGTGTGGCCTCTGTGACAATAGAATTCAATGGAGACGGCTTATTAACTTCATTCTCATTCACAAAAAAAAAAAAAGCCTCAGTACAAATTGATCAGAATGTGCTGTTCATAAGAAGGACACAGCTGCAACGAGAAGTTTCAGGAAGTGCTGACGGACACAACTGATGGTCATGTGACCATTTGTGGGCTAAAAACCTGTGATGAAATATTGGTGCAACTTGATCAGGCCGTCCTGGTCGTCCTGCAGACGTAGCAGAGGAACATTTCAAACAAAAGCACTGCAAGAGTTTGAGGTGAAACGGTAACAAGCAACACACTGACCCCAACACACACACACACACACACACACATGTGTTGTGTGTAAGGTGAGAGCCGAGCGTCTCCTCCTGTGTAACCTGAGGTTGAAGTGGGGTTGGGTTGTTTGGTTGTTTGCTGGAGGTTCTGCTCAGTGTTTGCTGAATGAAAGTCGCAGTGTCGGGTTGTACCAGAGCCTCATTGTTTCACAGCAGCTGTTAGCGTCATAGCATCAGCTAACAGGCCGTTAGTGGTGCCACGGTATCACTGCGGTTTGAATGGGAAAGTTTGAAGGGGAAATTCGAAGCTCATTTAACTGCAAGCTCCAAAACAGTATGCGCACTTCTATGTGTTTAAGGTTTTTTTGTTTTGTTTTGTTTTTTTACCATTGAGTTAGTGTCAGTTTTTCACTTTTAGCAGAAATATTTCACATCAGATGTATCTGTGTATTTTTTATTATTATTTTTTTATTTCCCTACATTCTTCCTTGATGTTTTCCGTTCATTCACAGTCATGTTGCCTTGTAGAGCTAAAGTAAAAAAAAAAAAATGTTACATCAGTTTTGGGTTCTGTGTGTGTCGCCGATGAGCTGGATCGGCACATCCTCATTTTCCATGATGGTCTTGGCACGCTGGCGCGGGCGGGCGGGCAGGCAGGCATCTCGCTCTCGGTTGCAGCGGCGCGCTGAACCTCATTTGTCAAGTTGGCTAAATTAAAGAGTTTCTACTCTGTCACAGCCCGGGGCAATTACACCGATCCTGAGGTGGAAAGCACAGCGTGGGGAGGTGGGGGAAAAAAGTTTCCACACG
Source organism: Thamnaconus septentrionalis (assembly GCA_009823395.1). NCBI lineage: Eukaryota > Metazoa > Chordata > Actinopteri > Tetraodontiformes > Monacanthidae > Thamnaconus > Thamnaconus septentrionalis. The sequence goes on along the minus strand of CM020508.1, from coordinate 4,057,149 downwards.
TATGACACACACACACACACACACACACACACACACACACACACACACACACAAAGACATACATTCAGGATGAAACTGTGTAAGACAAACCAAAGTTGCGGCGCTGCAATGTGAAGGAGCCTTTTGTTGGGTTTCATGGTGTCTACTGGTGATCTAATGTGTGTTTCTCTCTTTCTCTCTCTCTCTCTCTCTCTCTCTCTCTCTCTCTCTCTCTCCCCCGACAGCCGAGTCCAACCTGGACGTGGAGAGTAAGCTGACGGTTCACTACCAGGCCCCCTGGCACCAGCAGAGGAACGTCTTCCTCCTGTCCACGAGGCCAGCATGTGTGGAGGAGCTCCACAGGGGAGCCAACCACAGCCTGTGGGACGTGCACCTGGGTGAGCAAGCCCCTCCCCCTTCACAGATAATATTTAATAATATTAATAACCAATCTATAGTTGATGTGAGCGAGTGTGTGGTCCATAACCTGCGAAGTGAACTCTGGGGTCGACAGAGCCTCGTCTGACAGCCTGGGCTCGTACTGCCATCTAGTGGACAAACTGCGTACTTGCAAATATCCAGCCCACAATTGAGGCGGCAAAGCCTCCCCACGGCACTTTTTTTTTTTATCGTAGTATTTATTTTAATTACTAATAATGGACCGAGCTATTTCCAACAAAAAAAAGTTCTTAATAGCTCCTTATTGAAGACAAAAAATCAGATGTTTTGATCAGATTGAGTGTGTGAGTGTATGTGTGTTGTGCGTGCCCGCTGTCAGCTCCTCTCGTCTTCCCAACTGGCAGATCATTCACAGAGACGGTCGCTCATTCGCGAGAGGAGAGTCACCATCTCGGCGCTGCCCCCATGCCCCTGTACCCCCCCTCCCCCAGCGGCAGCAGCCTGTGGCAGGAGAAGAGAGGCTCCACTCTGACCACGGTGAGACCACCACTGTGGCTGATAACGTCAAACTGTGCTTTTTGTTTCTCTTTCTACTCCATATTTGACGAGGAAATGAGGAAGATGTGGAGGTGACACGTCACTGTGCATTGGACCAGAAATGTTCCCGCACAGGAAACTTGTTTTTCATACGCTGTTAAGGCCATGAAGTCCTGTTTTAGTTCCATCACTTGGTTTTGTGATGTTTCCATCCAGAATGTACCTGTATGTTCCTCCTTAGTTCTTCTTGTTGTGCAGATATTGTTGTTTTTGTTGATTCACTGTGTTCACATCTGTCATCTTGTTTGTTTTTTGTTCTCCTTTTTTTTATTATGATTATTTTTTAAATGTAACCCAGTTCGACTCCACTCGCTCCTCCTCCCCCACCGAATGTTGCCGCCTGTCCCCCTGGAGCCGAAAGGTAGTGGTCCCTCCTTCCCTCCTTCCCCTTCACCCGCCTCCCTCCACTTCCTGCTGCCTCTTTCCTCTCCAACCTGCATCTTCTCCTCACCCGCTCCCGTCTGGAATGAGCATAACAAAAAACTCTTTGTGAAATGCATACCAACCTAACGCTGCAGCAGCAGTAGCTCCTCATTCTCTGTCCTCCTCTCATGTTAGTTTTCCACCATCCATCCATCCATCCATCCATCCATCCAGCCATCTGTCCGTCCCTACGTCCCTCCATCCATCCATTCATACAGCTCCGTCTGACGGTCGCTACTCAGTGCGTCAGGAATGTGTGAGGGTCTCAGCAGCCAGGGTTCCTCTAATGACAGGGTCTGAGTCTGGGGAGCCGATTACCCATGATGCCTCCGCGCTGTGGTTTCCTCGCTAGCATAGCAGCCTCTCTCATCAAAATATATCAGAGGTGATGGGGAACGAGCTCCCAGACGGCCGCAAGTGTCTGGATTTCCCCTCCGTCCTGTTCCTCCGTCCAGCAGATCAGCTGTAAACACTCCCCTCTTTGAGTTTTTTTTTTCCCCCCCTTTTTTCCCTCTACGAGTTGGGTGAAGTTTCCAAGGAAACTGGGTTCTTTTGTGACTCAGGGGGTGTTTTTTGTCGGGGTCTCGCTGGGCCGCTGGGAACAGACAGCACAAAAGGCCGGGATGGGGTTGGTGGAGGGGGAGGAGTAGAGGGGGAAGGGGACTGGGGTGTTTTAAAATGGGTGAGGGGCGGGAGGTTGAGGCTGAGGTGGGGAACCAGTTGAGCCTGAGAAATCACTCCCAGTTTCACATGTGCCTGCCGGGAGGAGGCTGGAGGTAAGAACTCTGTGGTGGTTTCACAGCGTTTCAGCTCGGAGGGAAAGAAAGGAGAGACTGAAGAACAGAGTGGCGTTCGAGGGTCCGGTGGGGGGGGCGGCGTTGTGGTGTCAGTGCAGAGGTCAGGTCGGTGACTAGTGCCGAAGCCGTGAGAAGAATTTCCTCTGAAACGCTGCCGAGTCTGAGGCAGATGCAGGAGAGTGGCGGTAGGTGACGGCGGCTCGTTGGAAGGTGAGCTCACAGCTTCCAAAACACGGTGTTGTGACAGGAAATTACCGTTTACTTTGTCACGTTGTCGCCTTTAATGGTCGGTTGAGGCAGCGGAAGGCATCTTGTTTTGTTTGCTGCAGTTTTAGTGTCAGGTGGCGGAAAATATGTGTCTGAAAACAACTGGTATTGTCCTGTTTTGCATGATTTTCCATCTTTTCTTGTGATTTTCATCACTTGTCGCTAAAGCAGACTTGTTTATTTCTTTTTTTCTGTCTTTTATTCTGCTCTCGAACATGAAGTCACGGGGCCTGCTGCCTGGGTTTTCTATTGACTAACCTTTTCCTCTGTCTTCAAGCTTGCTTACTAAGACCCGTCCGGCTCAATGAAATGGCCTAAATCACTCCAACCAAGCAACCTCTGGTGCAGCGCTGCTGCCACCTAACCATGCAAATATCCATCTGTTGCAGGCTGCGCCCGCTGACCCCGACACTGACGGGGTGGCCCTAGGTCACCGCTCTAAGTTTCCCATCCCTAACATCCCCTCCACCCTGGACAAGCAGACTAACTGGTCTAGAGCTCTGCCGCTGCCCACCCCAGAGGAGCGAATGAAAAGCAGTTCCCAAGTCATCAACTCATGCGTCATCCCCATTAACGTCACTGGTAAACTGGATTTTTGTTTTGTTTCTTTCTTTCTTTTATTACTATATATTATTTTCAACATTCAGATCTGTCGGCCCAGTTTGTTGTTTGCATGCCCAAAACCTATTTTTTTTTATCATTTTGCTTTTGAGCATTTTCTTTTTTTAAGCAAGTTTGACATTCTGCTCATTTTGCTCTTTCATGGTTTACTGTAAAGACACTCGGGAGAAGGGCCAGCTTTCTGAATGTCAGACTCTAGCCAAGTGAGGCTTTCACTAGTAGAGTTTAGCTTGGCCAAGGCTAGGCAACGACTACTGTTAATCTATCAAAGGTGATGAAAAGGATCATAGACCACCACAGTCTTTATTTCACTACTACAAAAAGCATTTTAAAATGAAGGTTGTTAACGTGGCCGGAAATCAAATCAAAACGTACATATTATCCAAAAAGTCAAGCTTTTTTGCTGGCTCTTCAATGTTGAAGCTAACTGCATTAGCATGAAAACTGCACCATCCATGCAGACAAGAGCACTCCTACAGCTGCATTACGTTTAAGCTCCAAACGCAACTTTGCTACGAATCATCACTGCTCCGTGCATGCGATGCGCTGCCATGTAGCCAGGACCCCTGCGACATGAATGCTAATTGGGCGCCGTCCAGGAAGTCCTGAAAAGGCCTTCCTCGTGTTATTTACTCCGGCTCGTTGTGAGTCAAAAGAGACGTTGTGCACCAGGCGCTGGCTGACTCAGGGACAGTTTGAGGGGAGGGGAAGAAGAGGGGGAGAGAGAAAAAAATGCACATTGTAAGCAGAGTCCAGCGATTGCTATGGTGCTGAAAGGCCTGACCGGCTCTCACATGATAGTCATCAACTAGCGTGCAGGGGAAAAAAGGAAACAAGGAGGAAATGCAACAAACCAGCAGACCAGCGCCAGTCCAGAGTCGATCTGCTCTTTTTCTGAATGTTTCATGTCAAAATATCGGCTTCTTTAATCGGTTTTGATCATTTCACACCTCAGAATCTCAGATATGTTCGCCTCGGGCTTTCAGCTGCTTCTCTTCACGACTTCCTGATGGCTATTTTTAATGTAGAACATCTAATCTAAGGCAGGCAAACGGGACAGCAGCCGTTAAAGAAGCCGCTGCTGCTGCCGCTGCTGCTGCTGCCGCTGCTGCTGCTGCCACCAGACAAAGATTCCTCAGATGTCCCATTTCGGTTGCAGGGGTCGGCTTTGACAGAGATGCCAGTGTGCGCTGCTCGCTGGTCCACTCGCAGTCTTTGCTTCAGAGGAGGAGGAAGCTGAGGAGACGGAGGACGGTGGCCGGCATTCCCAGACAGGTGCAGCACGATCTAGGTATGTCGACTCTGCATCACACACACACACACGTACACGTATATACACCTGCTTTAACATCAGCGTTTTCACTAGATCTCATGTGTGTTTCGTCAAACATTTTGCCTTTATGTGTAATCTGCAGTTCTTGATACCAACTTCGTAACAAAGGAATATGAAAGCAAACAGCTCCATTTCTGAAAATAATTTTGGGCCGTTCCATTTCTTTTATTAGCCAGCCGACAGCAGAGAGGTGGCAGCAGAGCAGGTTCGGGGCCACTGGGGGACGAGTCCTTCCGGCATTTAAACCTGCAGTGTGGAAAGACATGAGCAGCACTTTGAACCGCTCATTACTGAAACCGACGCTTAGACGGGAGAACAGAAGGTTGAAGGCGGGGATGTTGACGCGCAATCAGTGTTTACTAGACAACAGCTGAAGTTATAACAGCGGCAACCAGCGCCGTCGGTGTGCGTCGGTTCCAGCCTGCCGGCGTCTGTCTGTGGTTTTTTTGTCCGTCCACCACTTTTTCTCTTCAAAATTGCTGCTTCAAAACTGCGCAGCTTCACAGCCCAGTGGTGTCGGCTGCTGATTGCCGATTGTCCTGGATGTGCAGGTGAACTGTGCTTCCAGCTGACCTGCTTTTTCAAAGCCTCATGCATTTTGTCACCACTCTGTTGTCAGTTTGAGACCGTTGCGTCTTTATTTTAGCAGCAAAACAGACTCTTAGATTTGGGGCAACTGTTTCTCAGGATGTAGAGCAGGTTGTCCAATGACCGAAAGGTTGTCCTTGGCCAAGATGATTAACCCTAAATTGCTCCCAATGGGGCTAGGCAGTGCCTTACATGGCAGCAGCCACCCACTGGTGTGTGAATGGGTGAATGAGAGGCCTTTGTAAAGCTCTTTGGGGCACTGTGAAGGTGCTGGAAAGCGCTGTATAAGTGCAGTCCATTTACCATTTACCATTTGGCAAATTCTGCAAAATTCACAAGCGTCCGTACTTACATTTGATGCTCACCGTCCCCCCCTGCGCTCTGTCTCCCCTCAGACTCGGACGACTCTCCAGGCTCCAGGGAGTGCACGGTGATCGTCCACGCCCGCTCGGACGTCACGCCCTCCAGCGAGGAGCTCTCCGCTCACCTCAACAACACCCGGGACTCGGGCTGCCAGACGGAGGACTTCCTGATCACTGCTGGAGCGCCGTCTCGGAGGAGGATCCGGTCCCAGCGGGGGCAGGGAGCCGCCCTCTCGCTGTCCCGCTCGGCGGGGAACATCACCTGCCTGGCCGACGGCGCCGACGTCATGTTCGCCGGCGCCATGGAGGCGCACCTGCGCTCGCGGAGCCTCCCGAGGGACGGCAGCCGCATGGCCATGACGGACAACGGCCGCGATGACACAGACGAGGACGAGGACGACGCCGAGGTCGTGTCCTCCTTCGACGCCGCCGACTTCCTGTCCGGACCTGGCTGCCACAGCGGTGGCGGCGGCGAGGAGAGCGCGGATGAGCCCGAACACCCGCTGGCGCTGACGTACCAGCAGCTGTCGGAGAGCCGGCAGCACCGCGGCTGGACGGAGAGGCCGCTGCCGTGCAAGGCCGAGCTGGGCAGCTGCGAGATCTCGTCCAGCTCGGACACCTTCGGCAGCCCCGTGCACTCGGTGTCGGCGGTGGCCGGCGCGCTGGACCACAAGGACGACCACCAGTCGTCCAGCGGCAACTGGAGCGGCAGCAGCTCCACCTGCCCGTCGCAGACCTCAGAGACCCTCGCGCCCGCCGCCTCGCCGCCCCTCACCGGCTCCTCGCACTGCGACTCGGAGCTCTCGCTCAACGCGGCCGCCCACGCCGGTGATGAGCAGGCGGTCGGGGTCGGCGGTTTCTTGCTGGACCAGTACCAGGGCCTGCGGAGCCAGCGGGCCGGCTCCTTCTCCTCCACCGCCATGGACATCCTGGAGGAGGCCGGTCTGGGCTCCGCCCCCGCTGAGGGAGACTGCTGGAGCTACTCGCCCCACACGGACCCGGACCCCCCCGGCCCCGGGCCGGACTTTGGTTCCGAACCGGGCCGGGAGGCGGAGAGCAGCTTGGGCTGCCCGAGCTACACCAGCATGGCCACCTGCGAGAGCAGCTACTCGGACAAGCCGCCGTCGGAGAAGGCCGACACAGTGTCACACTACTCGGTGGACACCGAGGGGTACTACACCTCCATGCACTTTGACTGCGGCCTCAAGGGCAGCAGGAGCTTCACCTACAGCTACGGCGATGGCGAGCTGGGCAGCGGCCACCTGACCCTGGGCCGACGCTGCCTCTCCCTGAGGAAGCCCAAAGCCAAGCCGTCGCCGCCCAAGAGAAGCTCGTCACTGAGGAAGATCTGCAGCGAGGAGAACGACCTCGACAGGAAGGAACCAAAGATCAGCTGCGGGCAGCAGCCGCCGCCACAGCTGCTGCTGCTGTCCTCCAAGGAGAGGAAGCTGCACATGTCGGCTCTGTTGGGTTCCTCGGGCCACCTGGACAGCTCCAGAGAGCCCCTCGTGGCCTGGGGGGTGGAGAGCGCGGCCGACCTGCCCGACCTGGGCGTGTTGGGCTCCACCGACGGCCACTCCTTCAAGGACGAGGGGGCGGTGCAGTCGGACTATGCCGACCTGTGGCTCCTCAACGACCTCAAGGCCAGCGACCCCTACAGGTCGCTGTCCAACTCCAGCACGGCCACCGGCACCACCGTGGTGGAGTGCGTCCGGTCGCAGGAGAGCTCCGAGTCGCAGACGTCAGGCTCGCGGGCCACCACGCCCTCGCTGCCGTCGGTTGAGGGCGACTTCAAGCTGTCGTCGCCGGAGAAGCTGGCGGGCCTGGCCAGCCCGTCCAGCGGCTACTCCAGCCAGTCGGAGACGCCCACCTCCTCCTTCCCCTCCGCCTTCTTCCCGGGACCCGCCTCACCGGCCAGCGGCAAGAGGAAGCCCAAAGTCCCCGAGAGGAAGTCGTCGCTCTCATCGCTCTCATTGTCGCAGTCGCAGTCGCCCTCCGGTGGGGACGGAGGCTCCGACTCCAGGAGGGACCTGGAGCTGCCCATCGTCCCGCCCTCACACCTGGACCTCAGCTCCCTGCAGGGCGCCAGCAGCAAGGCCTCAGCCTACAGGAACCAGATCCAGATGTGGCAGAACAAGCAGCGGGTGGCAGCCGCACTGACCTCCTCCTCTTCCTCCACCTCCTCCTCCTCCTCCTGCAACCCCGAGGCCTTCGGCGCCCGCTGCCTGTCCATCACACCCACGGCGCTGCATTCGGTGCAGCTGCGGTCCGTCGGCAGGGACCGTGAAGGAGGTCTGGAGGACAAGCCCACCCCTGGACCCCAGTGCCGCTCTGAAAACCCGACCAGCACGTTGTACTCCAGCAACTCGCCGTTTCAGCTGCGCAGTCCGCCGCCGCCCAACTCCCATCGCAGCTCCTCGAAGGGCTCCTGCGAGTCCATGTTCACCTCCAGCGAGGAGCTGGCGGACGAGGAAGAAGCAGCAGGAAGCCGGAGGCGCCTGGACGGAGAAACTCAGCCACTGATGCAGTCGGAGGACGAAGCAGAGAGGAGCTCTGACTCGAGAGAAGATCCATCCCAAAAGGAGGAGGAGCAGGAGGAGGAGGAGGAGGCAGAGCACCTCAGTGACTCACCTCAGAGACCCAACCGGGACGACGACATGCCTGCAGCGGACGGCCGGCCGGAGAGTCTGATCCTTGAAGGCAGCACAGCAGCAATGGAGGAGGAGGAGGAGTGTGAGTCGTCTGGTGCGTCGAGCCAAAGTCCTTCTCAGGACGGCAGAGAGGACGAGACAGAGGAGAGCTCCAGCAAAGGTGAGCTCTCACTCCAATCACTCTCCTCACTCCCATCACTTTTCTACAGCTTCACACATCCTCCTGTTTCCTCCTGCCCTGATGTCTTGCTGTGAACGGCTGCTGTTACTTTTTGGTTGCTAGATTTGACCGACAGCACAACCTCACGTCTTCCCTGTTTCCTAATCCTGGTTGTTGCAAAAAACTTTGCCTCACACATTTTTAGAGAAAACGACATGTTTTGAATCAACAAAGAACTAATCCTGTTGTCCTGTTTCCATCCTGTATTCTGCTGTTCAGTCACCAGTCGGAGTGTTGAGCTGATCCTATTTTTAGTTTGTCAAAGACGGTAAAAGACCTCCCTGAAAATGTTGCTAAAGATTTGTGTGTTGGCTGTGTCCAGACTCCACCCCCAATGATGTCGCCATGTCCCCTCTGAGTGACGGCTCCCGGCCGGAGGACGAGGTCTTCCTGTCTCCCACCAGATCTCGCACCACTGAGGACCTGTTCGCTGTGATCCACAGGTGGGTGGCGGCGGTGGTTGGTGGGTGGTGGTCAGTGGGTGGTGGTCAGTAGGTAAGGTGGAGGGTGGTGGTCAGTGGGTGGTAAGGGTGGGTGAGGGTGGTGTTGCATGGTCGGTAGGTGAGGATTGATGGGTGGTGGTCGGAGGGTGGTGGTTGGTGGGTGGTGGTTGGTGGGTGGGGATCAGTGGTTGGTGATCAGTAGGTGAGGGTTGGTGGGTGGTGGTCAGTGCGTGAGGGTCAGTGGGTGGTGCTTGGAGGGTGAGGGTTGGTGGGTGGTGGTCAGTGGGTGAAGGTCGGTAGCCAGTGTGCAGTGGCGTCTGCTCTCTCTCACTCCTCAGCTGATACTAAGAGCGTTTTGTTTCCCGTTCAAAGATCCAAGAGGAAGGTTCTGGGCAGAAAGGACTCAGGAGAGTTGGGTGCCAGGACCCGCCTGGCCGCCGCCTCGGGACACACCCCTCCCGGCAGCGCCCTGAGCTCGCCGGTGCAGCTGGCGTCCCCGCCCGTCGCCGTGACCCCGCCAGGTCCGCACAGGGTCACGGGGCCCATCTACAGGAACGCCAAGAAATCCACCACCTCCAGCGAGGAGTTCAAGCTGCTGCTGCTGAAGAAGGGCAGCCGCTCCGACTCCAGCTACCGCATGTCGGCCACCGAGATCCTCAGGAGCCCCGTGTCCCCCAAACCCGCCGCGGATCCGCCGCCCGAGTCGCCCAGGCTGCCGGAGGACCCCGCCTCCCCTCTGCTGCAGCCGGATCAGCTCTCCAGCCCCTACGCCAGGGCCAGCGCCACCGAGGGCCTCTCGCCCAAATCCTTCCCCACGTCCGCCGCCTCCAGGCAGGGCCGCTCTCGGATCCCCCCGCCGGCCAACAGCAGCCGCTACGGCATGCGCAGCCGGCTGTACTCGGCCCCCATGCAGGCCATCTCCGAGGGGGAGACGGAGAACTCAGACGGGAGCCCCCACGACGACCGCTCCTCGTAGAGGAAGGGAGAGAGAGAGAGAGAGTGAGAGTCAGAACTGTGCAGAAAAAAAGGTTTGGAACTGTGCCGGGAGTTTACAATAAGAAAAAAACATTTTAAAAGAGAGAGCGAGAGAAAGCAGAGCAGGAAAGAGTTACACAGGGGCGAAACACTCTGAATTACACTGTCAGTCGCACTGTGGCTGCTTTTGTTTGGTTGTTTTGTGCAGATGCCATGAAATATTTCACCTTTCTAGAGGTTAAAAAGAAAAAAACCCTGACAGACCCTGTTTAGGAAGACCCGTAATAGAGAGTAATCAGTCCACTGGGAACAACATGTTTACACACCTTCAGAATATGTGGTTTTGATATTTATGGTAATCAATCCAAAGCCATGCATGACACCAAGCTGTTGACCTCCTGCAGACACACAGAGTAATAAATATTTAACAGTTGTTGTTTTTTTTTGTTTTTTTTTTTTTTTTTTTAAGCGGACAACATTTATCAGTATATTTTTCAGAAAATAATGTAAAAAAAAATATTGAGAGAAACGTGCAGGAACCAACCCTATGTATTCTGTGAATACCTATGCAACATTTCCTGAAGCCAGTTTACCTTGACGGTTGGTCTCAGCAGGAGGGCTGAAATGCTGCACTGTGCAACGCTAGTTTAGAGAGGAAACCAAAAGCCTCCAAACACCGACTCTGTGTACATACTGAACAGCCATGTGAAAAGCATATATTTAGACAATTTTTTTAAAGACAGAGATTGCAAGCAAACAACACTTTTAAATCAAAGACTCAGAACCAAGAAGCACTAACTTGACAATCCAAGGAGACAGAGGCAAGGCGGCGGCGGCAGGAGAAGGAAACAAAGAAGTGTAAAAAAAAAAAAAAAATGTATAAAAAAGTTGGAGGTCAGGTTCAGGAATGAGGAGGTTATGTGTACGTGATTTTTTTTTTTTTCTGGTTTGCTGACATGGTGTGTTTATGAATTGTTGAAGGCAAGGTGACTGGAAAGTGTTTTTTGTTTTTTTTTTTTTCCAGGGATCTGGTATGCCTTAATTTACAGAGTCACTGACAGCAGCAGCAAGTAGAGCGTGGGGATGTCGGAGGTTTTGATGGAGAGATTCTAGCTTTGGAGCCGATTGAATCATTGCCGAGCAAATAGATTTCAGGACGTTGCTCCTTTTCAAGCCCCCTCCCCAACTAAAACACAGATTGCCACAGCTTCTTGACTATTTGTGTTGCAACACTGGTTTATTTTTGCTATAACTGAGGCTAAAATCTCTGAGACCCTCTGAGCAGGAGGTTGCATTGAATTTCCAACACGTCGCAGGTTAAATATTTTCTACCCACCTCTAAGAGACTCTTCGTATAAGCATGTTCTCACTCAAACGCCTGCAATTGCCACCTGCAAGCATTTTCACATGTGCGACTTACAGACACTGCAATGAAAACATGCTGTTTGTCTAGTTTTAGCGGCTGGTTGCAGGTACGAGTGAAAGAATCCTGGAATTTTCTAAAAGTTGACCATGACCCTTTTTAATAAGCTAGAAATACAAGCTGCCACTCTGAGTTCCCGCACGTTCACCTTAACGTCACTGCTGTGAGGGTGCAGCAATGCTACTCAGCTGTTATGCAACGAGAACCAAGTAGCCATACGGTCCTTACAGACGGCCGCTCCCCCCATAGGCGCCCTGTAAATAGCCCCTTCCTTCTGGCCTTAACAACACTCGGGTTACACTGCAGGTGACGTCTGTGCACCTTCATTCCCAACCTCCATTTTTTTTTTTTATCTCCTCCCCACTTCGTGGTATCTTTGTTTCTTTGCACTGAAGAAAAAGTGTCGTTTGTGAAGTTTCACAGCTCTCACACTGTACCTGGAGTTCATTTCAGACCCTGAGAGACGCAGCCATCTGACCTCCCTCCCTCAATATTCATCACTCAGAGTCAGTGCTTCCGCCAAAGGCTGCGACAGGCCGAGCGAAGGACATGCTCCTCAACGTGATGCTAAAGAGTTGTAGCTCACTGACTTATCGGTACCTGATGCATTTTCTTTCTTTTTTTTCCTAGATCAACCTCCAAAAAAATTAAACATACAAATATACTGTAGGTTCAAGCTTTGTGGGTTGTTGTTTGTACAAACGTGTAAATAGAAACAATAACCTGTCTCCGAGGTTGTTGTTTGTTGCTTCTTATGTAAAAAGAAAAACACACACATACACATAAACAAAGACAAATCTTTTTAAAGTTTACATTAATTTCAGAACCTTTGTATATTTTTGAGCTGTGGAACACTCTGTGTTGTATTTATTTTTTAGTATGCATTGATGGAAAATCCCATAGTAAATCCTATCAGAGCAAAGAGCTAGCACAGCAGACTGTTTAGAAAATGTGTATAAAAAATAAATAAATGTGACTGATTTGAAAAAATGACTTTCGGCATCAGTGGTGTTTTCTTTCTTTCTTTTTTCCTTGTTTTTTCTCTTGTATTTATTTCTTAAGATCCATTATTATTAGTAGTATTAGTATTTTTTTTAACAACATCATAAGATTTTAAAGGCGGCAAACTTGCCAATTACGTTGGTCAACCACTAGAGGGCGTGCTTTAGTTGAATATTAGAGTGAGCGCCGTTGTTTGCGAGCCAACGTGCAGTCAATTAAAAACATTCCTCACCTTTGTGTCCTGCCTCTGACAAACACAGCGTTTGACGTATGAAAAAAGCCACGTCTGCGCGGCTTCCTGACTCCAGTATCAGGGCCGGAACTCAGCTGTGGCCACTGTCACGTCACCTTTGTGCGGGTTGTTTGAGTTTCCACGTTTGCACTGGGGCTCCGGAGTCTGTGTGGGTTCTGTTCGTGGTTCTGGCTAATGTCAGACGGACCTGTGTCAGACAAAAACTCCCTGTTCTCTCCCGTTTGACGGCCGAAGGGGCGGGGGGGAACAAAGCCGAGGCTGTTACCCCCTCTTGCCCGCTCCCCTTTCCGTGCCCATCAGCGGGCACCCGTCAGTGGGCACAACACACTGGCTGTGACCTCTGGCCCTGACTGCAGACACATCAGCTCATGTCATCACTGGTGGGAGAGATCAAGCTTTTCTTTTTTTTTCCACGGCCAACCGGAGGAACAAAATAGCCTTTAAATCGAACTGTGCCGCCGCCAGAACCTCTAGTTTCAGCGGCATTCGTCCCTCTTTGTCCTGCCTGACTGACTGACTGACTGTGCGGGCAGCTTTGTGTTAGTATTTGCCCTCCAGCTCTGAGATTCTACAGTAGATATTGTATTGTAAGCCTTAAAAGCAAACGGCAGCCGGGCAAGACTTATTATTGTGGTCTGGTTAAGAGCGCGCTAGACAATGGAGAGGGAAAGCCCTCCGGTGACTCAGGGCCGGACAAGGCAGCCACTTTTGATTTAGCGAGACGGAGAGTTTTTGTTATTTTAATCGGCTGAGCTTCACAGACGGCTGTTACTTCTACCTGTCTGCACAGTGTCACAGGTTTTTGGTTCCCTTCAGATATATGCTGGTGTGTTCTGTCATGGTGTCCTACAAGAAGTAACAAGCGTGTGCTGTGTTGCAGGACACCTTTGTATTTTATTCACGTATTTCTTATCTGATCCATACTCCCATCCCCTCATTCCTCATTAAACAAGGAAGTAGCTGTGTCAGCAGCAGTGGAACTAAACAAGCACTCTTGTATTGACAGTGTGGCCTTGCAGGATCTATTGGTGTGACATTGTACTGTTTGTTTGTTTTAAAGGTCATAGAATTTTATTTATTTATTTATTGTTTGTTTGTTTGTACTTGAATCTTTTTCCAGCTCGTTGAGTCAGTCTCTCCTCATGCAAGGAGTGAACAAGGCCAGATTAGAGGACTCATTTATATGCAAGTATTGATCCCTTCATTTAGTCTGCATGTAGGAGAGCAGTAGGAAACACTGGGGATGATTCAGCCTCAGTGTGTATTCTATAACCAAACTGTGGCCTCTCTGCGGCCAGGTTCACTGATGACGCAGGACTGTCAAGTTTGTGTTGCAAAGTTGATTGAAACGGCAATAAATGTGTAGTCGAAGGCTCTGAATTGCTAATTGCATTTGCATGGTGGATGTCCAGTTTTATGACGCTGAAAACTACTATTTTCATTACGGTGTAAATGTAAAAGCCCTTAAATAGCCTTTGCAGGATCCAGCGCCTGCATTGAATTATCTGTATTAGAACCATGTTGAGTAACATTGTCCCAATCAAGCAAAGTCACAAGGATGACTGTATCTTGGATGCAATTTTATTACTTTCAGATTATTAACATAATCATCAATTCTCTGATTTTGAAATCACGACTGCTGACAAAGTCAGAGCAGTTGTGAGAGACGTGTAGGATATAACAAAAAAAATACAAATACATTGTGGAACCACATGACTGACATACTGGGTGCTGCTGTACTTCCTGCCATGTGAGTAACGCTGAGTGACAGGGTGGGGGGAGGGACCACCGCCGCAGAGTCACCACCACCACCAGGCCACCGTGGAGCACCGGGAGACTCATTATAGTGCATTAAACACAGTCCCAGTGGAACAATGAGAGGCCCTGAGCTGGAGGCAGGGCCTGAGGCTGCCTGGGTCTGATACGGAGACCCAGGGGGATCCGGCTCAGGCAACCCCCGGCCTGTCACGAGCAGACTTTCATCCTCAGCTGCCAAACGCCATTCCCCTCCGCCTCTGCCATCAGCCAATTACCAGACAGAGACTGGCGATGGTGCTATTTATAATGAAAGAATTAAGTCCGCCCTAAAAGCTTTTCCAGCATCGCGGGCTAAAATGCTATTCATGCGTTGCCCCGCAATGAGGCTTATCACATTTGCAAAGGGTTTTCATCGTTGTGTATTTGACACAATCTCATTTTCCAAACAGAAATTGTTTATGTTCAATCTTTTCCAGGTCCCTCCGTCATTTAGAGGGTTTGTTCTGGACAGCATTTGGACTGTGGTCTTCATCTAAGGCTTTCAGTTGTATTTACATCTGGATTTACACACGCTAAATTATAGCTCCAAGATTTAGACCACACCTCACAAAACAGCACTGTAATTTAGTAGTTTAAGTAATGCCAAGTTTAGACACCCAAAAGGCCCCGACACAATGAATCAAATATTTGTGCACGAAAACTTCAATCAGCACATGTTTAAGCTGGTGCTGATGAGGAGGAATTTTTGTTGTTTATTCCACGTTCTCTCTAATGTTAAAGTCAACCCTTGAAAGAGCTTAAAAACAACCCATGGCCTGAATAGTGTCGGAATAACCAAAAGAAAAACAATCTGGATTTTATTTTTTTTGAAAAGAAAAAAAAAGTAATGAAATGCTTTATCCTTTTTTTCTTTTCTTTTTTTAACATCATTAAGATGACACATAATAAACCATGCTATTGTCATACATGGATTTAGCTTCAAATACACTGTCTGTATATTTAAATGTATATTCAAATCGTATCGCATCACATCTTTTGTCTTTTCATTGAAAAAAAGATTGTCGACGCAAATTTCATTATTATGGGGGGTGGCGCGTGTGTGTAGGTGGGGGGTGGGGAGGTGGGGGGGTCCCTAATGCTTGTGCCAGCAGCAGATGAGGGGGGTGGGAGCATGGGAGGAGGAGGAGGAGGGACCCGGTGACGATGCTGCGTGCGCAGCTCCGGTCTCGCGTCGCAACGACGGAACAGCAATAAAGAGATAAATAGACGCCTCATCGCTGCGTTTCCAAGTGTCGCGGCGTCCGCCGAGGGGCTGCTTTTAACACGGCCAGCGGCTTTTCGCGAGCGCCGCCGACGTCTCCCCACACACACCCCCACCCCGCGAGCTACCGTAGGTGAGTGGACCCCGTCGCAATATCGGAATTTTAATAGAAGAATTAGCGAGGATTGGAGGAAAAGCCGATGACGGCAGGCTTGAGCAGGCTGTGTGTGTGTGTGTGTGTGTGTGTGTGTGTGTGTGTGTGTGTGTGTGTGTGTGTGTGTGTGTGTGTCGCGACTCGCGCATTTTTCACAAACGCACGCGCCTGAAACGTCCGTCATCCTCAACATTAGCACGTGGACTTAGCGAACGACTGCCACCAAAGCTAACGGTGCAGTTTGGTGTGTTTAAGGGCGAAAAACACGCCAGCGAAGCCTGTAGGTCTGTTTAATTTCCTATATTTCGGGGGGAGGGCGGCGCATTCGCGCAGCCTGCCTGACTGGCTGCTGGCTGGTTGGCTGGCTGACTGCGCCGTGAAGCTGTCAGCCTCAGCTCGGCTCTGTTTTGTCTTTTCTTTTTTCTTTTTTTCTACAAGGGTCACGTCAGTTGAACTTCAAAAAAAAAAAAAGAAAAAAGATGACGATAACAAAGGGTCAGCGAACGCAGAGGTGTCCTCGTGCGCCTTTATTTTTCGGCGTCAGGCGCCCGCGAGCGGCTTCTCGGTGTGTAGACGTACACGCAACCTCGCGAGCCTTCTTTTTTCCCCCTTTTTTTTCCCTCCCCCCTCTCTCCCCTTCCCTCCACCGTTGCGTCGCCGCGGAAACTGAGGAGGTCTGCTCGGCCTCAGTGCGCAGCCTCGCCGGCAGGACACGCTAAATGTCAGCCGGGAGGGATGATATGAGACCAGGGGAGGCTAGCCGGGCGATGAACCGGTGGTGGTGGTGGTGGTGGTGAGCTGTCACGCTCTCTGATCCCACCCACCCTCCTCCTTCCCTGCCGCTCGCGCATTAGCTAGGCTGCGTGTCCTGGCAGCGAAGGTCCCCCTCGTTGTGTAGCCTGCCCGCTTTTTCAAATCTTCATATCTCAGTCCAGACCTCGGCGCAGCAGGCTCGGATCATTAATTAGCCGCAATAACCCCCACAGGTCTCCAGAAGGCGGTCTGTTTAGAAGCCTCTGTTGACAGCGTCTGTGAATAACGCTCAGTGCCTAGTGTCCTCCTGAAAGCCTTGGCACAATATGTATTCGCATTTAGGGAAAAAAAATATCTATTAAAAAATATATATATATAGATACGTACAGAGACTCCCAAAAGCCAAGATGAAGGTTCTTCAGTTTGGTGTGGAAATGTGTCCTAATCATTTTTTATTCTCTTGCAATACATTCAGCATCACTTTTCAGCTAGCCATTCTTAACATTTAGTGCTACAATATGGATATGCCTAGACACCTGTATTCCTTGCAAGACATTAAATATGCAGTTGAGTGTCTGTGCTAAATGAAAATCATGGCTACAGAATTAGCAAGACAAAACAAAAAAACTGAGATTTTTCTCCTTTTTTTTTTGTTGCATTTGAATGCAAAATTTATTGTGAAATTTACTGTGTAAGGAATGAGGTCAAAAATAATTTTCCACTTCCAACATACAGTAAGTCCTATTTCATACTGCAAACTGTTTCAGGCACTCATTTATCGGATCAATGTGAATCTGTCTCAATTGAAGTCACTCTGGTTCTGACGAGTGACCTTTTCCACCAAGCAACAACAACAACAACAACAACAACAACAACTATACAGCAGATAAACTCGGTGTTTGCCGCTCAGCACCAAACACAGTTTGACAAACAGGATGCAAATGACGTTGTTCTGTTGCACTGTACAAGTGTAGTTGCTGCTTTGTCTTCTCACAAACTGTCCCTCCAACATCCTGAAAAACGTTCTAAATCTTATATTTCGCACTGTTTGTAAACCAAAATGCTCATCCGCTGTCCTGCCATGTTGCAAATCTTGTGTCATGGCCGCAGCTTTCATGCAAACATTTTAGTATTTTTGGTGTTGTGTACTCGGTACATAAATACATTTAAGATCATCTCAATGAGCAGAACCAGCGCCTGGATGAGGGCGTCGCCGTGTCATAAAACTGCGCTAGTTATCAATGATGTAAAAAAAGAAAATCAATTCATTTTGAGAATTTTTTTAGAAGTATTGAAATAAAGACTGAGGATTCATTAGGTGGCTCATGTTTGCAAAGTGATGACTATGCATGAACCTCTTGTCTTGATTAGTGGTGTTAAATAATTCATGACATTTGGATTTAGGAGATCAGCTGGAACCGGCTGAACAGGGGGTATCCACACTGATGTTTCGAGCCGCTCGGTCGTGAAGCTCGGAAACGAAGCTCCGTGTGTCTCCTTAATGAGATGTAATTGGCTACTGGAGCGGAGGGGTGTTAAAGGGCAGTGACCTTTAGATCGTCGGCCTTCCTCCACCCGTCCCTGCAGCACCGTCGCTGCACCGTTCCCTCTGAAACTTTAATACTACCCATGAAGAGATTGTATTAGAACCTCAAAGAGAGTTGCCTTTGCCATTTCTTTGACACAGTAGCAGTCAAAGTGCGGTTGCCCCCAACCTCACAAAACCATACATTCCATCAATGAGTCAAGAAAAGAAGAGAGGAAATGTGGAAATCATTACAGTAACGGGGACGTCCGCCTCTCTTCTTGCCTCTTTTGCTCAATTAGCTTTTACCGGCCACTGAACACAAACCTCTTACAGATGCAGCAGACATGTTGTGGTTTTTATCAGTCTTGCAAATTAAAAAAAAGAAAGAAAACCGGAGGGGAGACACTGCATCCATTCAGCAACAAGATGCCATGTTTGTTGGCGTGTTTGCAACGTTAGCTCACGGTGAATGGGAGCAGCACTGGCGCCGCCGAGCTATTTTTACCACGTTGCTAATCTGTAAACTGCGTTATCTACAAAGTGAATTCAGGGAGAATCAGTGAGTTTAACCCAAAGCTATTGGGAGAAATAAGAGCACAGCTGTGTTCCGCAGCACACATACACTGCACTGAGGCTTATGTGCTGTGTTGTGTGGCGCACTGATCCAGACTCGAAATGGGAAGTGTTGTTCTAAAATCACGGCAGCTCTGTCTTTGTCTTCTCTCTACTTCCTCTTCTTAGTGCCCTATTACATTGTATTGCTTTGGCTAGGAGTTAGCTGCATTAGTTAGCCACCTTTGCTAGCTCACTGAAACCAGAGTGGCTTTGTTGTGAGTGTCCATCAATCCACACTCATTATTTTTTCATCCATCCATCCGTCTATTCATCTATCCATCCATTTTCAGTACCCGCTTCTTCCTGAGCTCAGGGTCACGGGGGTCAGCTGTAGCCTCTCCCAGCTGTCATAGGACCAAGGCAGGGTGACACCCTGGAATTTCAGATTGTTACACTGCAGTTTTACATCCTGCTCAGTGTGAACTGACTGAGACCTTTGCACTAAGGATTCCAAATATTGAAGTCGTTAGTCATTAGTGTGTTTGTGGAGTTTTCTACTCGTCTAAGACGGCCGCAGCGATCGATACAGCCGGCTGTCACATCAAAGAGAGGAATCAAAGAGTTGTCTATTGATCACGTGACCTCTTCCTGGGACCTTTACCTCGCCGTGATAGCGCAAAGACAAAGCAGAGTCGCACTGTGCGATAATGTCAGGAGCGCGTAGCCGCTGCACTTTGGCACAGTCTGGACCTCGCAGCCGTGCTGAACTTCCCTCATCTGCTGCTCATCTGCCTGCTGGCTTCGCCGCTCGCACATGATGCAGTGGCGAGCGGCAGGAAGGAGCACAGGCGCGTTACTCCACAGTTGACAGCGGAATCTAAACACTCAGTATAGTGCTGTCTGACTCTGTTCCTAAAAAAAAAAAAAAAAAAAAAAAAAAGCAGCATATCAGATTGATTTATCCGGCCTTTAAACTCTTTGTTTCGGGCTCGTCGGGCCTTGAACCGACTCTCTAACAGTCAGGAAGTCCTCAGCAAGAAAGACTTCTTTATCATGTCACAGACCCCATCGCTGACTTATCAAACGGAAGAGTCGCTGCACAGACTTCCTGGAATGCAAGTCGAACTGTGGCATCATCGCTGCAGTATATCAGAAAATGGAATAAAAAGCCATTTTTATTCCATTTGTTTTTCTGCCTGGCATGAATTCAAGTTAACACTTAAAGATGTACAGTATATTTTTTGTCTTTGCATTTTTGGCGACTTCACACGCAAGTCACTGAGTAAAGGCAGCACTAATTATTTCAAGTACTGAAAAAATACTCATATTTGCGATAATGCCTTATATCTTGATTTATTTTAAACATCTGTGCAACTATTAAATGTTGACGCAAGATGTATTATATTTGTATAATATGTGTAACCATTCATTGCGTCTGAATGCTTTGAATCAGATGTCAACATGATGACTTGGAATCTCATTATTTTCCAAACTTGCCTTCTATGTACAAAATGGGAAGTGTCGCTCCTGGCCCTTTGTGACATCACAAATAACCTTGTCTCAGCGGCAACCAGCCAGGTGGTTTGCGCCGCCCTCTCAGATCGCCTTTGTGCTTTGGTCCCCTTTCGAACATGTGGACGTATCAACAAAGCATCAGTTTTGACAGAAGGCTACATCTGCCTTTTTGATAATGGCCATCTATATTTTTTTATATGATATATATATATAAATATAACAATATGAATATTATTAAATATATGTGCTGTATATGTGTCTGTTTGAGCCATAGATTAAAGAATAAATAAAAACAAAATGTATAGACTAGAGGACCTGATAGACCTGCCAGTCAACCAATGAGCCGTCTGGCTTGCAATGTTCCTTTGATGTCTCGTCTCACGGACGAGCGGCGTACGTCTGTGAAGTTCACTCCATGTACAGTCGTGTCCTGCTCCGCCAGAACCGGGGGGCCCGGCATCCCGCTGAAGCCCAGGGCTACGAGCTCAAAACGCCTTTTGTTGCGCTTTTATAGCGTTTAAAAGAGCGTGTTTTGGTATTCCCAGGGTGCAGACACACTTCCCAGGCCGCTCCCGGGTGTAAAACGGCGACAAGGTTATCAGCCGACCGTCTGGCTGCTGAACCCCCGCCCCCACCTCACCCCTCCCCACCCACACCCGTGTAATCCATCAGAGGCGCGTTACAATGTCTCATCTATGCTGCCCAGCAATATTAAAGCAGGCCGGGGGTGGGGGTGGAGGTGGGGGTGGAGGTGCGGAGGGCGGGGAGGGGGAGGAGGCAACCCAACACCACATGAAGGCAGGGGAGGAAAGGAAAAAAAAAAGTCACGCTTTTGGAAAATTGGAACTGCATGTGTGAGTTTAATTGCGCTCTTTTATTGATGGATGTACTTATTTATTTATTTCTGTAATGGCTGCTTCGCTGCCACGTCATCGTTCTTATTGCCAAACTAGGGTTTTTGTTTTTTGGTTTTGTTGTTTGTTTTTTTTTTAATGTCAGCCCTCCCAGAGCCCCCGACGCCTGTAACATCCCCACCAGTATGAATAATTGACCGCGCTGACATTGCACGCATTGTGTCTCCGAGGCACCCGAGGGATATTTTATCACTACATGATGGGGGGTGACAGCCAGCGCGGGCGAGACATGTGTTGTGTGGAAGTGTCACGCAGGGGAAGGTTAAACCCAACACACGGCGCCTGTTGGAGAAGAAGCGAGGCCGTCAGGCCGCCCTAAACTCTAATGTATTCCTGTGTGGCAACTTTTTTTTTATTCTTTTTTTTTTTTTTTTTTTTTTTCTAAGTGGATAATGTTGCTTCGGGGGTGGGGTGTGTGTGTGTGTGTGTGTGTATGTGTGTGTGTGTGTGTGTGTGTTTGGAGAGGGGGGCAGGGGCTGCTCTACTGTTTTGCATATGAAGCATTTGTCGTCCCTGCCGCATGTGGCTCATTACCCCCGGGCTGAACCGCATCCACTGGAGGCCTCAACCCAGAGAGACGGCTGGATGAGGTGGAGGAGGAGGAGGAGGAGGAGGAGGAGGAGGAGGGGGGAGGCGGAGCTGAGCGGAAAGATGAGCCAATAGCTGCATTTCCATTGCCCCTAGCATTGCGCTAAATCTAAATATCGCAATAAAGAACTGGCAATGGAAACACCAGAATTTCGAAAAACCTCTCAAATATGGCGAAAAGGTTTTGACACTCATAATCAATCAATCAAATTTTATTTCTATAGCACCTTCCAACAGCCAAGTGGTGCACAAGGTGCTTTCCTGAGTAAAACAAATAAAAGCAATTACTAATAAAACATACTTAAAACACAGCAAAACTGTGAATAAAAATAAGAATTGGAAACAAAAATAAAATGCAAAATTGGTTAAACATTGTTAAAACACAAGGTCATCATAAGGCCATCATGAGGTGGTTTTTCAGACGTATCATTACAGAGGTATATCGTAAAAGTGTCATGGAAACACTTTTTTCGCATTCACGCGTCACCGGACGTGACGTACGTGGTCATGTGACCAGTTGACGTCAAGTGAAAATGGCGCGCTGTGTTTGGACAAAGGAGGAAACAGAATGTTGTTGTTTTTTTACAAGTAATCAAAAAGAAAAATATACCAACCATTCTTGACGGCTGACAAAAGTAGACAAACAAACCCAAACGTAATTCTCGGAAATCTCATGGGACGAGATTTTCTGAGAATTACGGCTTATTCGCCTCACACCATTCAATGGAAACAGCTGCAAATCCCAATTGATCCCACCAAATTTTAGAAAGATCGTTTTTATTTTGAGGAAAACTGTAATGGAAACACAGCTAATGATAAACTGTGAAGCGGCTAACAGTGTTTGATTAGTTTTGGGGGGGTTTTTTGGGTTTGTTTTTCTGCACCATCACAGGAGTAGTTTGATTTGGAGCCACAGCTGATCGTCATTACGGTCAATGTGTCCATCACTTATTCTGTCATCAGATGATCGGTGATTTTGTTTTCGATTTGTCTTGGTTTGTTTTTGTGAAACTTTGGTAACGTTTGTTTTTTATTAAAAGAAAAAAAATACATTAGAATTTATTTATTTATTTTAAATTTATTTAAGGGTGTCTCTTATTTCTCCCACGCTGTCAGAACTAGCGGCTGACCGGCATGAGAGCCGCTCGGCTGATGGCCGATACGTAATGCGATAACACGCGTGGTTGTTGATTGATGTCGTCATGGTTAAAATGTAGCAGGGCGGCAGCAACATGCGGCATATACACACTTGGTTTTCGCAGGGCTGTTTGTTTTCGGGTCGTGTTTAATATACCAATGCAAATGACGTCCAGATGCCATTAATCGCCCTCATGAATCAAAAGTAGCTCCAGTCACAGCAGGACTAAAAAAAAAAGGCCTTTTGTAAGCCCAGTTTTTTTTTTTTTTTTTGGAAAAGGCAAGTCAGACTTGCTTATGCATCAGAACCAAATGTTTTTAATGTCCACGGTGGATCCGTCTTTGTTTACCTTCATCTTCGTTTTTGTTTTTTTTTTGTTTTTTTGTTTGCTGTAACAGCTGGAGTTAATTTGCCTGCGGCACAAACAGCACACAGCCTCAGACAATTTCCTGTATTCTATTACAGCGGCTCTGCTCCGGCCTCGTAATTGGTGGTTATGCAAAAAATTCTGAAAGAGGCTCAACTTTCACTCTACTGCTATGTAACCAGCGCAGTGGGAGAAATTTTCAGCGCAGTTTAACGTCTTACAGGAGGAGGAATCAATAAAGGTTGTATTTCCTGTTTCAGGACCACCTGGAGGAAGGATGGAGACGACCTCTCAGTGAAATCAAAACCCCCCCTGCCCCCCCCACCCGATGACTCTTGTACTGGCTCTTCAAGCGGAACTATGGAGGGCAGCCACGACGCGTCTGTAGCGATGAGCGACTCCCAGGTGGAGGGAGGCGAGACCCCCAGCAAGGTGGAGGAGGGGCCGGTCGAGGAGCCCTGCGACGGCAGCAAAGCCGGCCTCTCCAACCTGCCAGAAGCTCCAGCCGCGCCTGCGCCGGGGGCCGCGGCGGTGGCGACTCCCGCCACTGAAGCCGCGGCGGGCGTCACCCTCAAAGTGGCCACCACGGTGCTGCACCCGGTGTGTCTGGGCGAAAGCCCCCTCATGCTGCCCATCCACCTGCAGATGGCCAGGGCGGCCGGGCCGCAGCTCGGCCAGATGGGGGCGGCGCCGTACCTGATCGCCAGCCAGAACCCGGTGCCCCTCCCCCTGATGCTGGACCAGCAGGTCCTCCAGCACGTGGGGCCGCCCGTCCTCCCTCAGAGCGCCGGCTGCGCCCAGCTGCCGCTCCAGAGTGGCGTCCTGTGCCAGAACCCCTTCGGCCTGCCGCCGCCGTCCGACCAGAAGTCGGCGGAGCCGCCGCAGGACGCCAACCTGCTGTCGCTGCTGCAGAACCCGGCGTTCGCCGCCATCGTGCAGGACCTGTTCCCCTCGCAGGCGGCAGCTGCCGCGTCCTCTTCCTGCCAGTCGCCGGGCTCCGCCTTCTTCCCCATGCCGCCGCCGTTCACGGCTCCCTACGCCTCCCCGCTGGCTCCGCTAGTGCCCCCCGCCACCCTGCTGGTCCCCTACCCCGTCATCATCCCCCTGCCGGTGCCGCTGCCCGTCCCCCTGCCCATCCCTGTGCCCGTCCCCCTGGCCGAGGACTCCAAGGGCAACCTGCCCAAACCGGTTTGCACTGTGAGCAGAAGCACTCAGACGTCTCTGAAGGACACTACCTCTCCAGCCGCGTCGGCACGGAGCTGCAAGCCGCCGCCGACGCCGCCTTCCTTGTTCCATCCTCCAGCCGCCTCCCCTCTGTCGCCCCCTGCAGGCGACGGAGAGGCGCTGGACCTCTCCGTGCGAGGTTGTCCGGTGCAGCTGAAGCAGGAGTACCCCAGCCCGCAGCCGGACAGCGTGCTGGACTTGTCGGTTCGCGCTTTCAGGAATAAGCCCCTCCCACCAAACACCAGCGCGCCTGCCACCGCCACCACCGCTCACCTGCCTCCGGGGGCGCAGCGTTCCCAGAGTTTGGATTCCAAACTCCTGGGCAGCCTGGCCTCGCTGGAGTTCAGCCGACAGCACAAGTGGGTGGTGGACAGCACCGGCGCCGGCGGGTCGGCCTGCTCGGCCTCCCGGAACCAGGAGGCGTCCCTGGGCGGCGGCGGGAACCTGGAGATTGTCAGCGCGTCGCAGACGGCCAAGGTCATCGTGTCGGTGAAGGACGGCATCCCCGCCATCCTCTGCGGGAAGATCAAGGGCCTGTCGGGCGTCTCAACCAAGAACTTCTCCATCAAGCGCGACGGGACGGCGGGGGCGTCGCTGCAGCAGCTGTACGGCGTGCCGTCCGGGTCGCAGGGCGAGCCGGGCGACCCCAACAACGCCCTGAAAAAGGTCCCAAAGAGCCGAGCCATCAAGCTGAAGAAAGTCAGCTCGCAGGAGATCCACTTCCTGCCCGTCAAGAAGCAGAGACTGGCGGCGCTGCTGCCCAGGAAGTAGACCTAGGGGGGTTCGTCTCTCTGTGGTGGTGATTACAAGAAACACATGGGACGTTCTGCAGTGGGACTCGGAGCTAAAAGACATCGGATGGAACGAGGCTTGTGAATGTGTGTCAATGCGACGCCGGAGCTCCAGGGACGTTTTTCCCCCCTGGATTGTTTGATTGTCGTGTCAGTGGTTTACCGTGTCGCGGCGAACCAGAAAGTGTTTGTGTCTTACGGCAGCTGGACGGACTCTCCGCGTGACCTCGGAGGTCGTCCTCACCAATGACAGTCAATGCTAACACTTTAGCATTCAGAGCATCAGTCCCATGTTTCCAGTTTAGATCTAGGTTTGTTAGAACACAATCTTTTATTCTCTTTTTTTTTTTCTTTCTTTTTTTGAAAAGATGTGCACTAAGTGAAACAGAAACAGTCGAGGTTCCGGCTGTTAGCAGCAGAGTGTGCAGTTAGGATGTGAGTGAAACTGTTAAAACACGTCCCTCATAGTTGGAAATTCCCATCATCATGAGTTTAGCGGAGCGATTTATTCCCTTCTGATGGATTGATTGGTTTGGAGTGACAGGCAGGCAGGATTATTGCTTGGAAAGACCAAAGAGGGCTTCATTATAAAGTCAATCTGGATTCATAACAACATTCCTGGGAAGGGGTGTTTTAATTTTGGTCTTTGAATTTGAACAGAAATCTCCGTAGGCCTGTCCAAACACATTAGAAAAGACATGGTGGTGACAGCGTGTGTTTGTTTTAGAGGCCTTTTCAAAACAAGAAGCTGAGAAAATATTTCAACTTGTATGAAAAACCAGATCTGGCCGCTGATTCCATTAACAGACTAATGAACTGAACATCGGTGAAGGTTGTGTTGTTGCGCTTGCCTGATAAACGGTGAATATCGAGGGAGGGAGGGGTGAAAAGAATAGAAAACAAGAGGATTCTTAATATTCTTTGGGCTTCAGTGAAAGAAAAATGTGCATTTGTTAAGTGTGTTAGTCTGTTATTAGAACTAGTGTTAGTGGAACGCTATAATTATCAGAGTTTACGTGTAAAACATTAGTTTGAAGTGAGTTGGTGATATCTGGGAAGTCTAAAGTCGAATTTTAAAGTGTTTTTTTTTTCCACCCAAATTGAGGAAAGAAGCGTTTAGCTTTTTCATCTTGGACCCGGTCAGCGCTACTCGTAGCTCTGCTTTCTATTTGTGGGTAAAAGTTTTTTTTTTCTTCTACTTCTTTGAAAATCTCTTGTTTCATAATTATGGACATTGTGAGTGTGAGTTTAGTTGGTGTGTGTGCGTGCGTGTGTTTATTTATCCCTCTGAGTGCACTGTCACAGTTGAGTTGGAAACCTTGCCGGGCGTCAGCGGGACGTCCGTCCGACCCCAAACCGTTGCGATGCTCGCAGCTCTGAAATCTGTGAATCTCAGGCCAGAACCTGCCACAGACTGCCCCGACGAACAAAGAGTGCTTGTACAGGGTTTCACCCTTATTTATTGTTTGTACATGTGTTATTTATACACTCGGTACATAAGCTGGGTGGTGTGGAAGGAGATGTGAAGACAGCCTCGGCTGTGACGACCAGAGGCATGTTTAGCTTCTTTTTTTTTTTTTTATTTCCACGAGGATGTCAGTCAAATAACAGTGGTTGAAATCTGCTGGCACTCACATGATTGCTTACTGTACAGTTTGTGCGCTTTTTTTCTATGGAAGTAAACTGAAATGTCTGCAGTCTGATTTTGTGTGTTTGCATTTGCCAAGTGAATATACAGTATTTCTTCAGTGCCTGGGCCAAACAAAACTTCTGATGAAAAGATGATATTTTAACTAGATAACTGTCCAATTAAAGTTAATTTGAATTTATTGCCGTCTTAAGCAACATTAGGTATTTCCATTGGCAGTGCACCCGCCACATCTGGAATGGGACAATTTGATCCAGCCAGCTGGGGGCGCTGTGCCATCCTCCCCAGTACTAGTCAGCAAATTGTTGAAAAAATGACTTTTGACACCATTTGTTTTGAGGTATAAATCTCCATAGTTCAACTGTAAGTTTATCAAAGATTTTTTTTTTCAAAACTTTTCACCCATCAGCCTGAATATTATGATGTAATCGCCAACAACTCATACACGTTTATGTTTCAGGTAGCTTTATAAAAAAAAAGGAGTTACACAACAATCATAAACACATCGTTTATCTGGTGTGACATAGAGAACAAGTGACTTTTTTTTCTTAAACAAACATTGTTTTCAAGTACTTAAAAAGAAGCAAGAGGGGGAAGGCGACAGTACTCGGATCCTGTGTTTGAATATCATATGGCACAGAGTTCTTAAATCTGGGGGGGGGGCAAAGAGGAAAAAGTCTGTTAAGTATATTATAAACAGTATGCTACAAAAAGCTTGTACTAACAAAGACCACATAAACCTGAGAACTGTCATAGGTAGAGCAAGGCAGAGTCTATCACTGGAGTATTTCAACTAAAAGCGCAGAGTAGAGTATTTAAAAAAAAAGTAGAATGGAATCCACCGTGAAATATTCACCACGTCCCCTATAGCCTCACGTCGCTAACGCATGGATACGATTTCCTTAAAATATTAGGTTTCTACAAAATGTACATTCTGTGTCTGAAATTCATGGTTAAACCCATAAAACTGTACACATCTGTTTTTCGTCGCTAACAGTGACTGGAACGGTACAAAAAAGTGACAACACTGAGGTCGCGGGCAGGCGAGCAAGCAGACTTTCGCGGAAGCCGACGCGTCAAAAGCTCCCCGAAATGTCGAAGAGTCGCACTTCCTTCGCCGGCCCGCCGTTGAAATTTGTCAACCGAGACTGTTTTTGGGGGTTCATTCGGAGTTTTGGAACACACGTGGAAGATAAGGAGAAGTAATACAGCTGCCCGCGGCGGCTCTTCCTGGCACGCTGCGGAGGGGTAAATCAAGCAAAACATCCCGCAGGCGTGAACGAAATGGAATGCAGCGACGGTCGCACTGTCCAGGGCAGGCAGGCAGGCAGGACAGGCAGGCAGGTGCGGCGGCCACACTGGAGGCAAACATGTGAAGCGTGGAAACTCAGAGGGAGGATGAAAGAGAGGGGAGAGAGAGAGAGAGAGAGAGCATCCAAATTCTTCTCGAGAACATTTGGGGGAGAAAGCGAGACTGCAGGGAAAAATAAATAACATTCCCTCAGCGTGTGAACCCTTCCTAAATAACTGGAAATTCAACAGATAGTAAAAACGTCGTACAAGAAGAAACATTCTCCGTCTTTGGGGATCCACAACCAGGATCAAAAGGTTTCGTCTCCATACTTGAGAAGGAAAGACAGACAAAACAAATGTGTCCACGTTTGCACATGTGCTGTTTGCAATGTAAACACTACAGGAATTCATTCTCCTTTGGGATTTCAGTTTGACTTGAACAGCTTATTGTTGTTTTTTTTTTATTGTTACTCTTGTTGTTCACTGATGGTGAGGGATGAGGTAATGCGTCGGCTATGCGCTGCACTCGTTCTCCACTTTGGAAGTCGGCGTGAAGTTTCTGTAACGTCAGTCAGTCTGTCCGTCAGTCAGTCAGTCAGTCAGTCAGTCAGTCAGTCTCTGGAGTAGCATGCAGCCCAGCGTGGCCCCGCCCCCTCAGCGTCCCCTCAGCGTCCGGGCCCCCCTCTGGGCTTATTGCTCGTGGGTGTGGCGGCCTGCCGGGGCTCCTCTCACGGCTTGCCTTGTTTCAGCCTCTCGATGTGATGGCACAGCTTGAGCGCAGGGCCCAGCTTCAGACCCATGTACTTCATGATCATGTCGCTCCGCAGCAGCATCAGAGCTTTCCCGTCGATCTCCTGCAGGGGGAGACACGGTGGTGTTAACGGAACCTTCGGAGGTGAAACAGAAACGCCTGGTGTAGGTACACAATCTGTCCGGGCTATGAGATCTGTCCGGGGTCGTACGGCAACTCTATTAGGACCAAGTACATATATGAAGAATATGATTATATCTATCTATATATATAATCATATTATCATATTATATCTATATATCTACCTGTTCGACCATGATGTAGTTTATGTAGTGGATGTAACAGATACATATAATATTCTTATATCTGTCAATTATGTCTATCTATATATAATCATATTATCAAATCTATCTATCTATCTATCTATTAGGGGTGGGAGTGGCTAGGTACCTGACGATTCAATTCAATTCCGATTCAGAGGGCTGCGATGCAATTAATCGCGATTAATCGAGAATCGCAATATATCACGAGACATGCAACATACCGCGGAACTACAAAGTCCCAATGGACTTTGTAATTGGCCTCGCCGTTTGCGACTGCATTGGCAGCTTTGTTCTGGTGTTGGGGATGGTTGTCTGGTTTGGAGTAACTGGAGGATTTTTCGGTCTTTTCTTCTTATAAACAGTGTGACTGTTGTCAAGTTTCTTTTCCCCCTCAACCTCGTAAAACCCAAAATGCTGCCACATGCTGGCTTTGAATCCCAAAGGAACTGGTCGAACTCATTGTTTTCCATCATCTTTAACGCCGTGTGTGTCGGTGTCTCGTCTCATGAGTTGGTTTGGATCTGCGTTGCTCGTGTGTCTAGTGTGCGTCACCTTAAACGGCCTGGTACGACGCTACAGTGCAGTCGCACGTGAGTTCCAGTCTCATTAAAAAATATCTATTTTTTTTAAATTTGTGAATCGATTCATAATTGTCAATGTCATAATCGCGATTAATCTAAGAATCAGTTTTTCCCCCACCCCCAGTTTCCCCCCCCACCCCAACTACAATCTATCCATCTATCCATCTATCATTCGTTCGTTTGTTCACCGCAATGTAGTTTGTCCTAACAGACTTGCCGTATGCGACGTCGTCAGCAGTCACCGGACTCCCTTGCTGTGTCTCAATTCAGGGTCTGCGTCCTTGAAGTGCGCATTTTGAAAGGAAGTTGCGTCATCGCGCTGCGCGAAGGCTTGTCCCAATTCCCGAGGGTGCTTAGGACGCTCAAAATGCGTACTCGGAAATACGCCTTGTTTTAGCCGATTCCAAGGATGCACCGCTACTGTCCTTCGCGTACTTATGTATCCCATGATGCTTTGCGTGCTGCTGCAAAGCATCGTGAGATCTTGGAAGTCAGCTGAAATTAGCGGCATGTTCTGGTAAAGACACTTCATATAAATTTTAGTATTGAAATTTGCAGTTTTAACATCGGGTTTTTATTTATTTGAATATCGAACGACATCGTTAGATGGCGCACCAATGGTTAGCTTGATGCTATAAAAAGGTCACTTCCGGGGTTGGCCAGCAGGAGGGAACGGCGGTAACGCAACGAGGAAATACGCCGAAGGCTAGACCGTCCCGGGTGGTTACCGGGGAGGCGGGGTTTGGTCCGCCCTTCTAGGATGGGAACTCGAAGAACGCTTCCTTCAGACGGAGGACACTCGGTCTGAAGGGTGCAGACCCTGAATTGAGACACAGCCCCAGACAGATCTTGTAGCCTTACAGACACCACTCAGCCAATGACAGCTTGCCACGTCATTGAAATGGCCGGACCCGGACAGACATCGTAGCCCGGACACATTTTGTGCCCACACCAGCCAACTGGCCAACAAACGACGGGAAACCTACGTGTTTTCTGAAGAGCTCGGCGTGCGGAGCCAGCGCCGTGGGGTCGGCGTCCCTCACAAACTGCATCACCTCCTCGATGGACCAGGAGGAGGGGCTCTTGCTGGGCAGCTGCATGGCGTCCCGGTCAGATGCAGACTCTGGACCTGTGGTGGAGCTGGCCGCTGAGGGCAGCCGACAGCAAACTATTAGTTCTGACAGAGTATCCCAGTCCAGGTTTATGTATCACTCTGCCTCACAATCGGCTGTTCCTGCTCAGTTTTCGAACTGTCATTCTAGTTCATATATCAAGTGTGGCATTGTTATGGGGAGTTGAGGGACATAAATCGTTAATAAATAAATCACAATCTTCTTTTTCCTCCTGTCACTAAACAGAAGCAACTTTTCTAAAACAACAACAACAACAAAAAATTGCACTCGAAATCATGACGCTAAAGTGAATATAACTGATATTGCTTAAATGCAAACACATTTTTAAGATATGGGGGCAGAAGCCAAGAATGCAAGCAGGGCGACTGCTGCCGTACCTTCCACACGCCTGAGCGGCTGCGGCGAGCTGAGCTCGCTGGGGTTGGAGGACAGGCGCCGCATCAGCGAGCCACTGCCGGCGTGGTACAGGCCGCCCGCCTGGGCGTGGTACTCCGAGGACGAGCGTACTGTCTGGGGCCGCGGGGTCATGGAGTTGGACGCCGAGTCCATGTAGCGCTGCTCCTTGATCAGGCCGTTCTCCTCGTGGGGCAGGGTCTCTGCTGGAGGGGCAACGACAAAACTCCCGTTCAAGCAGCCTCTTTCTGCCGCCACGGCTACGATTTTAAAAGCAGCTGATGCCGAGGGACACTGTGTCCGAACCCCCAGTTATGAACGCATCGGCTAAATGTTGATACTACGAGATGTTTCTGCAAACCAAATGGTTTGAGGTATAAATCTAAGCGGCATTGAATAAACGCTCCCAGATGTGATGACGCTGGAAGCCTGCAGCTGTGTCGTCTACCTTCTGAAGGATGAGCCTCGGCGCGCAGATGTTTGGGCGACAGGGGAGCAGCGTAGGACGGCGAGACCCCGGACAGACTCCGCTTGCTGCCGCGAGCCAGTGACGGAGCATCCAGCGCCTCTTGCTTGACTGAGGGCCAGAAACGAGAAGCACTTTGGACTCACAGAGGAACGCACAGCTGACTTGTGAAACGAGAAATGCTGAGCTTATTATGAGCTGAATGCAGCAGCTAAACACGGTCGTTACCTGACTTGGTTCTGTCATAAGCAGCGTAGTGGCTGAACGGCTGGCTGCTGAAGAGGTTGTCACACTGGAGATGGCGACACATGGTCTCCAAAAAGCGCAGGACGAAAGACGCGCTGGAGGCTGACGGGAGCTTGACCATGCAAACGCCGCCGTCTGTTCTCACTGGGGGCGAGGACAGTATTTTTATTTTTTTTATTTATAAGTTTATTTAGACGGGACAGTGCATATCGATAAACACTGAGTACAAGAGTAGTTACTGTAAAGTCCCCAATAATACAACAATTAACATAAACAGAATAACTGACATTAAAGATACAACAATATTCTTTTTCTTTTTTTCTTTTTCGTCTTTTTTTCTCTTTTTTCTTTGTTTATTTGTTTTGTTTGTTCCTTTGTCTGTGTTCTTTTACATGTGATTTGTAAGTTTGCACATACCACGACGAATACCAATATCCATTCTATGCGTCTGCAAGATTGTGCAACAATGTATATTTGTTATACCGAAAAATGTTCAAGAAAAAAAAAGACAACAATATAATACAACATTTGATATAAAAACTATTGAAATAAAAAGTCCATTCCTGCATATTAACTATGATAGTGTTAGCGTAGAATGACTCAGTGCTCCCCGTTAGCCCCCTTCCACTGTTTTTACAATTAAAAGAACTCCAGCAGGGAAAGTGAGAATAGATCCTACCTCTGACAATCTCTCCTCCTCCTGAGTGAGTCTGCAGAGCGCCGAGCAGGACTTTGGGCTGGTAGGCGCAGTCTATACAGGACTGGACCACCTGCTGCAGCACCGAGTTGACGGGACCCGGTCCAAAGTGGTCTGGCAGATGCTGCATCTGCTTCCTGTCCAGGTGAGGGCCGCAGTTCCCGTGTTTGTTCACGTACACACATACTGAAAGAGCACGAGAACACGAGACACACACACACACACACACACACACACACACACACACACACACAGTGGGTTAGATCCTCTGGTGATGGTGACGACATGAAAGAAATACTTGTGCTCTGTTGGCACAGTTAATTACCGGTTGAGACGACAGAGCTGAGACTGGGGGGCCCCTCCTGAGGGACCTGGATGCTGGGCAGCTGGGTGGCGCCGTGGAGAATCTTGGGCTTTCGCTGAAAAAGCCCATTTCAACGTAAACACACTTCAAACACGGCGAATGCGGCGGTAAATCTGACGTAAACATGCCAGGGTTGGGGTTGGGCTCCGCTCACCTTGCTGCCCGGCTTGGGGCCCCTCTTTTTGTGGGGCCGAGGGACCAGCTGCGTGTTTTCAGGCAAGGTTCCATTTTGGGCGGCGGCCGCCTCCGCCACGGCTTTAAGCAGAGCGATGGTCTCGCTCTTGGGCCGGCGACCTCTGACCCCTTTCCTGACGGGCAGAGGAGGCAGAGGGTTGGGGAGCCGGTAGGGCGACTGCATGGAGCGCCGGCTCGGCTTGGAGGGCGACACCGGGAGAATCTGCAGGTTCTTTGGAAGAGTCACTGCAAGGACAGACAGACAGACAGACAGACAGACAGACGTAATTTTAAGAGACACACTGCCTGACTGGACTGACTTTACGGCAGGGGTGTCAAACTCAAATACACAGTGGGGCCAAAATAATATAAAACTTGGGCAAAGTCGCAGGCCAACATTTATATTTATTGAACAGAATTTTCCCCCAGATGTCATAGTGACTCAGTTTATATGGACCCAAACAGGTTTCGCTTCAACAAAGAATATGGAGCAGGCAAAGCTTAATACTATACAATATATCACTTCATTTTTGCACACATGCAAAACTGAATTTCAGATTTAAAAAAAGTTTAAAATAAAATTTGTATGCCTCTTTTTTTGCATCCTTCTGATTTAAATTTCAACAGTAACCTTTTTCCACAGGCTAATAATACATTTATAAATAACAATAAACCAAAGAAGTCATAATAATATCCTTCAATATGCGTCCTGTCCTCATTGACGTGCCAAAATACCAGCAGAGCATTCTGGGATTTGTAGTGTTAGCGGTACATGTGCTGTTTAACACTGACGACCCAGCTCTAGTAGTGATTGAGTATAAATATAATGACACTGCGGGCCAACTTTAGCCCGCGGGCCAGAGTTTGACACCTGTGCTTTATGGGCGTGAACGGTGGGATTTCAAGAGTTTCCCTCTCAGTTTAGTCTCTGTCAAGTGAAGCTTGAGACACAAGCTGTAAGTTTGGAACACACTGGAGTCAGGCATCGCAAAACAGGAAATAGCTGCGACAATGTGTGTTATGTCACTTAAGTATTCTGAATATGACTGACTGAATTTAATTAAGTGAAAGGTCAGGATTTGTAGCAGCCAGAGAGGCTGAAAATTGTTGGCTGAAGCCAGAGCTCTCAGCAGGGTTTCCTGCTGTCAAACAAAAACCATCTCCCTGAAGCCTCACCGAGAATATGCTGCCACCTAGAGGCGCGAACGTACCACTGTTGCCTGGTGGCTGGAGGCTGTGCTTGGTGAGGGAACACCAGCCGACGGGGAAGATGTCGCGCGAGTCGAACTTGCACCAGTAATCGAAGGCGCCGCGCCAGCCGTCGAACATGATGAAGACCTCGTCGCCCTTCACCTCTCCGATGGTGGCCGGGCAGATGAGGTACGGGTTCTTCTTGTCCACGGCTTCCAGCTTCATGCCTGGCTTGAAGTTGTTCTGACTGGGCCTCGGAGGTTCCTGTAACAGGCGCATTAATCTCAGTGCCTTGACTTCGAAGAAAACCGAACAGATGGGTTTTGAGGATTTTTCTGTGGGACTTGAATTACTTTTTTAAAGGCTGTGCCGGGTGCCATCTCAGCTCCATTCAAGGTTCTCAACAGGAACATCGGCCACGAGGAGGCATTCATCCGAAATCCTGGAAAAGATAATTTCAGACAAGTTAAACAGAAACAAGGTCAAGGCAAATACACAAAGACAAAATATTCTGTAATTAAATGAAGATAAATGATGCTGTACAAAATCACACAGATAAAAAACAATTCTCATTTTGAATAATAATAATATGTTGTGATGAAAATTGGCTAATTCTTTGTCACGAAGAACTACAAGAAGTGAGTGGAGACTAAAAGTAAACTAGAGCTTCCTCCACCTCCTCCTCTGTCTCTCTCACCCAGCGGAGGCTGCAGCATGTCCCCGTTCTTCTCACACGTGCCGATGGGCTGGATGTCCGACGAGTCCACCAGCCTCCAGAAATCGTTGCTGTTGTCGCTCCCATCCAGACGGAGGCGCAGTCGGACCCCAGTCAGGCCCATCACCGTGGCGATGCAGACTGAGGTGGAGTTGCGTGGGTCGTGGGCTTCGAGCTTCATTCCCACCTTGAAGTCGTTGGAGGGTGGAGCTTTCGCCTACAGCGATAAGATAAGGCATAATTCCAAAGTCAGAAGGAAAATAATGTTCAGTCTCTTTCACTCCCTTTTGCAAGGTCTTGGGAGGTTTTTCCCACTGGCTGCAACATTCACGAGTTCCTCTCACGAACTGGAAGGACATACCTGACGAAAACAGCTTGATGGAGCTGGAACTGACGAGGTTTCTTTGAGATAATCCTCCCAGCTGAAAGCATCTAAGGGACAGTTAAAGAGTTAACACATGGTAGATAAAGTGAGATTCAAATTCACTTTTGTGCTGCAGGGTTTGTACCTGTTATTGGCACCGTCCTTCCCGGTTTCTCCTTCTTGCCATCTTTCTGATCTGAAATATGATTAGAGAGCAAAAACTTGAAACAAGCATTTTAAAAATACCAACATATGAAAATTAACTGAAACATCAAACATGTTTTTTTATGGCTCATCTGAACAATGCTGCCTGGCACAATACCAGATAAAACACAGATATACAGTTTTACTGTTAGAATTCTAATGCAAGACTTATTTTCCATTTCCATACTTTTCCAATGAATAATGCTGGACTCACATAGCATCAGACAGATGGGAGACAGCAACCCTTACCCACTGGACAGAACGATCCTATATTTTGCTAAGGCAATGTTGTTCAGAACAAAAACATACTGACGCAATTTTTTGGGCACTTTTTAATTCCCTTGAATGAGGCTTTATAGAATGCGCCTCCCTTAAATATTCTGTTGCAAACGGAATCTACATCACATTAGAGATGTAAATCTATCGCGGCAGACACTAAAAGGTTAAATACATCAGCTTTAGATGGTCGTCATCCTCCACTGCTGCCGTTGTTCCCTGCCAGCCTCTTCCTAAGTTTACCATCTGTCTCCTCCACTAAAATGACACTTGGTTCGCTGTCAACAGCCTGCCTAATGCCTTTTGCGCTCCAAGCAGCATTCCATTCATGAAGCAAATCATAAATGGGGCGGGCAGAGTTTGAGAATACACACGTAATGACTTAAAAAGATCAAACGTTGAGTGATTATGATGATGATGATGACATCTGTCACTGCAAAATAGCAATGGGATCTGACCTTTTACCGGGGTTTTTCCCATGGTGGCTGATGATCAGCGGCGACACAACAGCAACCAGGAACGCTTGACTGCCAGAGTGGTTGTGCTCTGGGCTAATAACTGCAGGGGAAAAAACTGGTCACCAAACAATTACAAACATTTCTGAAAAGCATTTTAATGTTTAAACATCTGCTTCGATCGAGGGGCTTCAGTGATGTGTAAGTGAAGCGTAAAAGCGTGTTCTTTCCATGCTATCGCAGGCTGATGATAAATCCTTACAGAGCCAATATAGTTATGCTCTTAAGAATTCAAAGGATTATGCGTGTAAAAGAACAGATCTAAGAAGCTGCTTTGTTGACAAGGGTTTACCAATATGACATTTTTAACTAAAGTTTACTTACAAAAAATAGCTGTTATCAATAGAAAGTCAGTGTTTTAATTTAAATTTGCAGATAAGAAAATGTGCGGAGCTCAGTAATGTGATTTTCCAGTAAAAGCCCACTCCCACAGAGAGAAAGTCAGTTCTACTGAGGGTTTTTCTCATGACGCTCAGAACAATGTTGAACTGGGAAAGCCCACGTTACTCTTTAAGCCGATGGCGTTCATTCCGCATTCCCTCTGTATAATAAAGCCAACTTCTTTGACGGGACACGAGCGAATCGCTTTACCGACTTAAGTTGAAAGAAAACAACTGAATAAAAACAGCGGTCCTTAAAAAAAAAAAAAAAAAAAAAAATACTAATGCGTCATCATCGTCAAGTGACCGTTTACAATAACAGCATGAGCCAACTCATTAACATTAACGGGAAAACTGAGCTATTTTTATGACAGTTAGCTTTAATTAACCAGTCACTACCATCCTGTTAGAGACTCGAACCTGACGTATGTCGTTATTAACGGCTTACAATATCATTTTTTTTATTTTATTTTATTTTTCTTACATATTGATTAATATTTCATCATAAATTGCCGATAATTTATAAACTACCTATGTTCTTAACTTACACTGGCTAACATCACGTTACCTAACGTTATTAACGCATACTGTTAGCCTGGTTTTATCAGCACACATCGCCGATTAGGTTACATCGACCACATGAATAAAAATCTAACTAAATTCCGACAAATGTATCGTTGTGAAACCAATTTTGTGTACCGACGCTAATTGTTTTTGACGTGCCGTGGAGTGGCGTTGGGACGCCGCGACTCATAGGTAATGTAATAGGGTTCCAGGTAATAGTCGGGACCCAATGTTGACAACTGGGACTGCTTGATTTGCTAGCCACCGCTGCTGGCTAATAACTAGGTTGGCTAACCTTAGCGCTTGCGTTAACCCTCTACGAGCAGTTTCTTCCATTCCACTAAGGATAAATTACACGGGACCAAGGTCGCGTAGCTTCGACTGACATTTTCGCGAGGGTCTACATCGTTTAGTGAGAAGAGAAAAACTTACAAGTGTCGTGTTATTTCGAGCGAAGATCCACACACTTTTCTCTAATCGTCAGCTGCCATTTTTTTCACGAATGTAGTGTATGCTACTTACACGCATGTAATTTATGCCAAAGATGGTATCGGAGGAAAAACACACACTAGCAACAGGGGAGGTAGGTTGGGTTGAACTCTGCGAACAGTTAGCCAATTGTGTCTCTTGATGCTATTACTCACACCCAATCAGGGCGAGACTTACTTTTCTTATCCAATCAGCATCCAGACTCAGGGAGCTATACGCTTCAGATACCAAATTCTACGACAAGCAACTCCTCTTCTTGTTTTTGACCATCTTTGCATATTTTCCCCCTCATACATTCACGTCTAGAATTGGTTTTAGAAATTCCGTGTACATTAAAGAAAAGAATGAAATATTACTCACAATTTATTAAGAACACACGTCTGGGGAAAAAAAAGACAGTTGATTACAGGTCAACAGATATAAAAGGACAACGGCATTAATGACAAGAAAAAGTAAACGAAAAAAACACAACCCAAATTGTTTATTCCCCACACTAACGCCCCCTCCTCCCCAGAAATCACATTTTAGAGTAAACGATTTAAAACGTTTAGAACGAAAACGAAAATTTGAAATAATAGTGAATTAAAGTTAAAGGCTAATAAAATAATATAATTTCAATATAAAGTCATTTTAATAACCAACAAGATATTGGATGTCATTTTCAGCAGAAATGTTGACATTTCTATGCACAATAATAGTCACTTGGACACGTTCGCCCTGTAAGCCTGAACGTGAGTCACAATACCACGTCAGTGTTCTACTCTTGTGTTTCCCCACCGCCCACTGCGTGCTTTTCCAAATTGAGGAAAGTCAAACATGCTTCAGTCTTTGTTTCTGTGCCAGAGGTGGCCATGACAATAGAACACCAATTGAAAGCAAATGATAAGATGTAGATGACTAGATGTAGGTCATTTCCCCTGTACCCCCAAGCAACGGCATGTCGCAGGAACTATTGCTCAGGATGAAATTAGAAATTTGAATTCTGTCATATCTAAAATGACAAATGATTATTACTGTCTTTACGAGTTCTTAAACCCATGCGAGCACTTTGAATAACAAATTATCCTTTTATTCCACTGCTACAAATTAGAACTAGTGATGATTTATTTATTATTATTATTATTATTAATAATAATAATAATAATAATAATAATAATAATAATAATAATAATAATAATAATGACATTTTTGACAGATTTAAAAATGCACACAGAGATGGATTAATATTAATAACATATAATTTAGATTTGTATTAAGTTGTCTTTATTATCAGAGCTTTCTTTTTAATTAGTTTATTTGATTATATTACCCAGAAATTTCACTGACTCATCCTTCAAAGTAATGAATGGAGTCGGCGAAGTACCGATTTAAATGCTGCCTTCATTCAACTACTCAAACAGATAATAAAGCGTGATAGAGGGAGCTTTATTAATTTGAGATCGAATTGCTACCGCGTTATTTGGTTCTCTGGACACATCATATCCAGCCTTTTAATAATACGTGTGCTTTTGCCATTGCTACTAAAGAGCATCCCCTCAATAAACCCTCCGCATTATATCCCCGTGTATACCTGTGAAGAATTTCTACATTGCCATAATATTACACTGTATTTTGTAACTATTTCTGCCCACGTTCATCCTGTGGGTGGCAGTATTGTGATGGAGCAACAACATGGGGGCGGGTGAGGGAGGGTATAGATTTTAGTAAGCGCTTTGACAGTCAACATGGTGTGATTGAGGTTCCATTTGAATCTATGGGCGTTCTTGGTGATTTTTTTTTTTTTTTTTTAAATTTATTTTACCAGAAACAGTTCAAGAAAGC
This sequence comes from Thamnaconus septentrionalis, assembly GCA_009823395.1. Classification (NCBI taxonomy): domain Eukaryota; kingdom Metazoa; phylum Chordata; class Actinopteri; order Tetraodontiformes; family Monacanthidae; genus Thamnaconus; species Thamnaconus septentrionalis. The sequence continues at coordinate 4,017,682 of CM020508.1, read as the reverse complement.
TGTACATGTTATATTATTATCGGTCCATCTTGAGTATGTGACAAAGAAGCTGCCCAATATTAACCAGTTACTGGCTTTTTAGTCATTTTACACTACCAGTTCACTTACTAGTTAATGCCATGTCACACTTTCCACGGAAGTTTATTAATATTTCATAGTGTTACACGTGTTATAATGTAGAGAATGCAAAGGCACCTGCCGCTTTAATGTTTTAGAAGATGATACCTTAAGTGTGTGTGCGTGTGTGTGTGTGTGTGTGCGCGCGCGCGCGTGTGTGTGAGTGTGTGTGTGTAAGAGGGGGGTGGGGGAGAGCTATCGGAAAATAAAACTGTTTAAATGTGGGTATGTTTTGATATGATAATAGCCTACTAAACAGACGTGTTTCGTTTCTCACAAGCAAGGGAAACAGTTTTTTTCACTGCCTGTCATGAAAATCTGCAAACAAGTTTACTTTGACATTCCGGTGGAGAAATTATGCTATCTGCCTGAAAAGCGGGGTGTGAGTTTGTGAATTATGTAATTGAGAAATTGGAACAATATACCCGACCTCATACCGAACACCCTCAGACCGCAGCGCACAGGTTCCGCCCACTGAGAGCCGTTCCGCCCTCTGATTGGCCCACAAAAGGGGGGCCGTTGCGCCATGCGGGCGTTTGGGAAGCGTTGATTGGTCGACGCTCCAGCCACTCGGAACTGTTGCCTGGCGATCCGCTACCCCAGCTTGTCAAACGCACGATCCAGTCGCTGGAGGTGCCTGCTGCAATGAAAATACCTCCATCGGTGGGTGGATATATCAACTCGTTTGCCTCTATTCCCCCTCGAACACTGACCAAGTGAGTAGTTTTGTCGCACTGTTAAAGATGCAATTTGCCACAGCGCGTGAAGGTGGCGGTCGTTTGAAAGAGGCCTAGCCAATCTTGATGTTTGTTTTTAGCTAATTTGCGGTCTTGTTTTGTGAATCTCCGGGCTGAAGAAAAAGCACTGGCGTTGCGCATCTAACTTTAACTAACCCGCAGAGCCCCGTTCAGGTGAGGTGTTGACTGAACCCCGCGGGGCAGTTTGGGACTAGTTAGGCCGAGTGTCACCTGCTTGTTGTTGGACTTGTTGGATTTAACGCCGAAAAATGCGCCCGATCGAGCCGAGTTCATTTCTGTGGGATGTGGTGGGCAGCACGCGCGCGCGCACGTGTGATTTCCAGCGTCCCCCTTCCCCGCAGACACACTCGCACTTTATTTTGGACGAGCTCGCGCCACCGCAAAAAAATTCAATTAAATAAATAAACATGTAAAATGTGACAACCACGTACGCGCGCCTAATTATGTGCTGTGCATGATGTGTCACCGTGGTTATGAGACGAATGATGCGTCACATGTACAAAGAGGAGATAGAAAGCCCATGTTGTCAACAGCAAATCATTTTGCATGAAATGAATAATGTTTAACGGTATTTGTAGCAGCTCTGTTTTTGTGAAATGTCGTTGTGAAATGACGTGACAAGCAGAATCCGTGTTTTTGGTGTTTTGTTTTGGGGTTTTTTCTAAAATGAAATCACTGTGACTATTTTTGAGGATGCAAACGCACAATTTCACTGTAGGAACATAGGAACTCATCATAGCAAGAGCTGGAAAGGGAATGTGCTTTTCAATTTCATGCACTCCAGTCCAGGAACATGCAGCATGAGTCATTCTGTTGATCAGAGCAGAAAAAAAAAAAGAAAAAAAAATTCATGATCCACATCAAGGCTGGATCATATCCTCCCCTCAGGTCCAGACCTGGAGTGACATGGTCTCAAATGTACCCTGGAAAACCAACAGACTCACCTGCAGCATGCAAAAAGAAGGGAGGTTGTTTTTCCTCCCTTCACCCCTCCAAGTGTTGGGTCTCAAGTTTCCCCCCCACGGTTGCTTGTCAGTGTTTTAGCTGTGTGGATGTCGTCGGGGCTGACTAAGACGAGGGAGTAACTAACAGACCAGCACAGCAGTGTAGGGAGCCTTCTGGGAGACAGAGTTTATTTTGGTGCCCAGGTTTTTGCATACTGATGAGTAGCTCCTGTGCCCACAGCACCGTAGGAGACTGGGAGTGTGAGTAGGCTATGTGAGTCCTTGGTATCAGGAGTCTTATCTGATTCAACACGAGTAAAGAGTGTGTGGAAACCAGAGGAGGCCCCCTAATCCAGCGAGGAGATTGTGTAGTATTGTCGGAATACCTTTGTAATAATGAAAGGAACTCAGAAACTCTTGCCAATCCTGTCATATTATACTGTTATTATACTGTTTGATAAAAAATTCATCCCTAGTTTTTCTTGAAAAAGTGATTTATGGATAGTCGCTGTCTAAAAAAGCCATGCAAGCAATCAGGGTTCACTGAAGACCTTTAGAAAAGAATCAAGTATTTTTTAAATTATTATTATTTTTACATTTTTAACCTCTTTTGCGCTTTTTTAGACCCTAACCTGACCAACTTTCTCTGTGGTTGTGTGCAGGTAAAGCCCATCTGCCAAAGGCATGTGTCGGATATTATGGCCTCCAAGTGGAACGCGGCCCTTCAGGGCGACCAGCTGGCCGCCACTCGCTGTTCTGTAGCTGGACCCCCTCCGCCTGAGCCTGGAGCACCTCACACGACGCACCTTTTGACTTCATGAAACTCCCTGACATCGGTGATGTGATGAATAAATTTGAAGTCCTTGGGATTGTGGGAGAAGGTGAGCACACAGTGACACACCTTGTCCTTGTCTTTCACGAGCCTCTTGCGTGTAATCGTTGAGTTTCTGTTGAGTTTTCTGGTGAGTTTATAGACAGAAAGAATGTGCTGATGTATTATTGGTTGGGTATTGAGCTTTGACATTTGCAGTTATTGATGTTTAGCCAACTGTGTTATATAGGCCAGTCACGCAGTAGTATGCATTGCTCTTGTTGTTGAACGTCAGACATCAGACTTGGTCTTTTTTTTTCTTCTCTGCACTAAAGGGGAAAACACACATTAAAAAAAAACACGACGGTTGGATGCTGGCCAAGTTGTTATTTCAAATATTGATAGTAACACTGGATTATTATCAATAATTCATAATTAGCTTTGTTAGTTTGAGTTGGATTATATATTTATTTAGTCACTGAGGCCTGGCAGTGTTTTTCTTACCTCCTCGTGGCCCAGGATGTGAACGTGCTCGTGCGCGCGGTCCTGTTTTCCTCACTGTTAAAGGAGGAGTTTGGTGTTTAGGCGGCGGCATTCCTCTTCGCCGTGCGCTGCTTCTTTATTTTTCCTAAAACCCTCCGCTTGATGCAAAGTGGCAGAGGCCCCGAGGTGAGGCTACCCACTTGTCCTAGTTTTCACACTCCCACATCGTAGAAGTTTTATAATGTGCGTGTAATGTGTCTCTGGAAGACACAGACCCACACACACACACACACACACACACACTCAGAGCTGGAAGTCGAAAGCTGAGATCCGAAGACGAGACTGCCGTCTAGAAGGAAATCAACACCTTACAGCTAACATAGTTTTATCTTGGTGTTTTTTTGGTTGTTGGTTTTCCAGTCCAGCTCTGCTCACTGCTGGCACGTGGCGCGCTCCGCCTGATCCAGCCTGATGGATTTTTCCTCCCCGATCTTGACGTCAGTCAGTTTGGCTGATCGTTCGGCCTCAGCATCACTGTTAAAAACACACAGATTCTTATGTAACTGGGTTGGTGTTTTTTCTTCTTCTTCTTTTTTTTTTGGTAGTTGTCGCCTCCAAACTGATTAAGTTCAATTTTAAAAAGTGAAGTTTTTTGGCACGTGTTGCCACATTTAACGTCGCAGGCAACGAATAATGGTTTGTCCTCCGTTTGGGCAATTATTCGTCGCAAAGAACAGAACATTTGATTCATTGAGAGCCTGCTCGGCTTTCTGCTAATTATAGTCGAACCCTTCTCCCGAACGAGGATATTTGTTGCACTCCTCTTAATTATAGGCTCTCACGTCGAGGCCGGATGACTCCTTGCGGCGCTGATGTGCCTGTGAAGGAGCTGGGAGCGTTTTGTCATATGCCCCGCTCGATCCAAGAATCCCTCTTGAACCCTGAGGGGGATGTGTGCGTGTCTGACTGCCAGGGCCGATAAGATCAGAAGTACAGTAGCCGGCCAACACTCGTGTCCTACTTGCTGAGCCACCTGTCCCTTTGTATTTGCAGCGGGGGCGTAGGAGGGATGTTTCTTAAATCATGTGAATGTACGAGAAGGGTTTTGGTTTTTTTGTTGTTGTTTTTTTTTTCCAAAGACAGCCAGGTTTTGGTTGTCTGGAGAAATTGTCCTCCAGCTAGAGCTGATAGACTGGATCACCGTGGAAGCCCTCAAACCAAACCAACACTTGTGTTCTTCAATTCATGCAGTGTTGATGCCGTATTTCTTGATGTTAAGAGGAAATGTTGTCTTCAGTGCTCGGATACCGACATTTTGCTGCACAATCTAATGTAACACCCTCTTTCATAGGTGCGTATGGTGTTGTTTTAAAGTGCCGACATAAGGTAAGACCCAGTGACTTCCCTTTCAGCATTTCAGCTATTGATTTTCACATGTTATCAATCATCTCACTGAAATTTATGACCTGCAATCTGCCATGAGGTCATTCAGGGTCAAGAACTCTGAAAATATCTTGTTTCTTTGGTCATAAACTCCCAAAAAAGACAACAATTAACTAAACCTGACCGAGTTAATCAGGATTTAAGTTAAGACGACTCTCTAAGGTCAACTTTGATCATGTCAAAATTTCGTTTAGCTCATGCATGTCACATTATCAAGTATGGAGCTGGTGTTACTGTGGTTTCATTCCATCCGTTTGTCATTGTAAGGCAAAAACAAAGAACACCATATATAGTGTTATAAAATACTTCTATAGGCTGAAAAAGTATTACTATTACACCGATGTGGCGACTGGTAGCTGAAACGTTTCGACACTCTAGTTCATAGCTGTCAAACTCTGGCCGGCAGGCCAAATTTTGCCTGCAGAATAATAATATTTGGCCCACGAGGTAATATTAAATGACTGCTAGAGCTGACCCACCGGTATTAAACTGCGCATGAACCACTAATACTACAAATCCCAGAATGCTCTGCTCTATTCTGGTAGACTATTTACTGTAACAAACTATAAGTAATGTTTTCTTTATGCACTTTTTCTTGCTACTCCAAGGCTTAAATGGACGTTCATTGAAGGATATTATTACTAGTTCAAGTTCGATTTTGCATGTGTGCAATATGAAGTTATTTATTACGTGGTATTAAGCATCGCTTGCTCCATATTCAGTGTTGACGGAAATGTGTTTGGGTCCATATTACTGTTATATCTAGAGTCCTATTTTTTCATGTTGGCCTGCCACTTCATCCAAGTTTGACATTTTTGCTCCACTGTGTGTTTGAGCTTGACACCCCTGCTCTAGTGGATGCCAGGATCATTAGAAACAAGTCCACGTCTTCCCCCCTTTTCCTGTCATCGGAAAATTTGTCGTGTTCAATTTGTCCACTGCGCTTGAGATTGGAGCTCATTTAAAAAAAAAAAAAGTCGTTCACACACCCGACAGTGACGGCTTGGTCATCTCCCAGCATTACTGCGAGTCAATCCAGCACGAGCTGGAGCTGAGCTGAGCCGCAGTAACATACCCCCCAGCCCCCCCGGTTCTTGCCTCCGACTCCTCGCTTCCACCCACCTCTGCTGCCGAGTTTAATGTAGCACATCACCTCGCTCCGTGCATCCGTCTGCGCCGTGTTCCTATTGTGGGACGCATTGGCTTTGTTGCTAAGTGTCAGAACGGCAAAAGACAGCAGCGGAGATGCTGGGCAGAGTGAGAGAAAAGAAGAAGAAGGAGAAGAAGAAGAAGAAGAAGAAGAAGAAGAGCGCCTGCCAGCGGAATCGCAGGCTGTAATTACTGCGCTTCATTATTCTCGCTGATTGATCCCGGCGGTAAACGCAGCTGCCGATGCCAAAGTCTCCACCGTCAACAGGCCCCAAGTCGAGTCCGAACGACAGGATGAGGCTTCAGCGCTCGTCCTCGCTGTGTTTGTGTGTTTGTGTGAGAAGCAGCAGCAGTGGCAGAGGGGAATACACACTATCCTTTGATTCCCTTTTGCTCTCAGTCCGGGTGCTTTGTCAGAGCAGCTTGCATAAGGGAAAGCTAAGTTTATGAGGGGTTCGGCCTCTAATTATCCCGGTTTGATTTCGGATTTAACACGTTTGTGTGTCACGTCGACTTCCGCTGCTGATTCACTAGACTAAAAAAAGCCCAGTCTATTTATGTAATGGCTTTGTTTGTTGAGCAGTCACCTTGATTCCTCTCTCACGTCTTGCGTGGGCGTTGAGAATAATGCACCTTTGAGGCCGACGTGATCGATAAATTAGCCGGGATTGCTTGAAGTGACCACCGGTGATGTAAGCCGTGTGTTATTTTTAACGCCGTCAGTCCCTCAGCCTATTTGTTTGACTTATTTCCAGATTGTCTGCCAATCTCTGTCCTGCCGCAAACAAATTTAGCCACTTGTTGTTGCCAGCGTGCGCGGCATGAAGCAGCAAAGTGATTCAAATCATTCTAACCATACCCCCCCCCCTCGACACACTCCCCTCGTCTGTCAGCTCATTGTTTAAACTCCCTCAACACAACAGAAAGGATTGTGTTTTTTTAATGTCACAAGTTGTCAGCTCGTACACTGGGGTTTGGATGCAGCTCCTCTCCGGATCTGCATGGCTTGGCTGCGCGTCGCAGCGAGCAAATGGCTCAGCCAGGACGAATTTAACTGCCCTTTTAATTATCTCATTACAGGTTTCATTATTCCTCCTGCACCTAACAAAGGTCTGACGTTTCTGCTGCTCTTTCCTCTGCTTCCACATCGGCTCTAATAGAATATCTGCCCGGCGACTTTACATCATTCAACGTGCGAAAGCAAAGCACAGGAGGGGTATGATTCTCTGGCTGCCGATCAATGTGGAGCTGCGCCATCTGCGGGGAAAAAAAAAAAAAATGCATTGTTGCCGTGAATGGACCGACAATCTTTTTTTTTTTTTTTTTTTTCAGGACTTGCACGCACGCACGCACACATGCTGCGTAATTACCGTGCGCGCGCAGACGTGGGCGCACAGTCAGACGCATTAACGCGTGTGCGCGGATTTCACTGGTGGAAGGGAGAGAGGAGCGGCACGCCGGCGGAGAGTCTAATGGGGCTGCGGCTGTGGGCAGGGAAGTGCGGTTTGTTGTTTTTTTTGTCGCCGCTGCTGCCGATGGTGATGATGATGATGATGCACGGCTGCAGCTGCTCCTCCTGTTTACCCGAGCGGTCTCATTGCACGGGCGACACGCCCCTCGAATTTGGCCGGTGCCGGCCGCAATTTAACGGGGTTAATTAGATGGAGAGGAGGAGAAGAGAGAGAGCGGGTGAGCGATATAGAAGAAAAAAACACAACAACAAGTGCGCAGTCGCATCCGCTTCCGCGGCTGAGGCCGCCGGAGCGGCGTGGTGCGGATTGTGAAGAGTCAGCTGGCTGGGTGGGTGGCGCATTGAGCAGAGACATAAAGGACGAAATCTAGTTAAAGTCTTGACGTATTCTCAGGTGTCTGTTCACTTGGGCTGCAAATGTGCATTGATACAAGTGCAGCTATTTTAATGTTGCACAAATTGGATGAGGGTTTTGCATCTTTGTTATTAAAATTGTCAAATTGGACGTCATCATCATCATCTGCTGGGAAAAAACGTTATTAAAAAGAAGGAACATGGGCCTGTCATGATGGATGGTTGACTGATCATTTTCATAAATGAATATGAAAATGATTCAATTGGGATGTTTCAAATTTCACACACCGTGTAAGAAGCTGTCTGTCTTTGTGTAAAATGGAAGGTATTGTTGTGGCGCAGCTGCACCTTAAGAGCCACAGGGAGGCTGCAGGTGTCTTCTGTGGTTGTTTGATAAGACGTCCGTTTGTCCATGATTGTCTCATGGTCGTGGCTCTCAGAGATAATTTACTTCAAAAAAAACAAAAAAACAAGCAGCATTGTTCAATGACTGATTCTTTTTGACACTTGATTTGACATGGAAACATCATTATAGTTGTGTGAAGAATTCTTTATTCATGGTTCCCAGTCATTCTTGCCCAGTGGCATTCCTTTCAGAGCCACCCTTGGGTTAACTTTGGTCATTTTGAGTGAAAAGCCGTTAAAATATTTGCATTTAAGCTTCCTCCCTCACTGTATTTGCTCAGTCCAGTCTGTGACTCTACATCTAGTACAACAACAGCAGCAGCACTTGAAGGCGGCGACCTGCAAAGCTGGAATGTGTCTTCCATGTCCACCTCGGACATTTTGTTTCACTTTCAGTAAGAAATTAAATTTGTGTTAAAAAATGTTTGCTCCAGTTTGACCATCAGGTCATTCGCCCTTGTTTGTTTTGCAAGTCAGATTTCACGGAGCGTTACTCTTTGTGTGGCTGTATAGTGACCCAACGGCATGTTTGCGGCGTAATACTGGAACCTCTTTGCACAAAAATCCTCAGATGTTGAACCAGAAGATGAACCTTGTGACACAAAGAATACCAGATATTTTATTGCATCATTTTTTGAATCTGAAAGTCTTTTCAAAACGACTCGGTTCGATGCATTTTCCACTTTGTCTGACAAATCTTCATTGCCCCGCTGACACAATGTAGAATTCATTAAAAAAAAAAAAAAAAAAAAAAAGGACCATTGAAAGATTTTTTATTTTTGTCGATTTCATTTTTGTCCAATGCTCGGCAGACTGCGCTTTGCAGTGATTGGCACCTCTGGCAGGCCTCCCACCCAACTGGGAAACCTGTTGACTCAGAACTGAAACTGCAGTCTTCTCGGCTGAAACTAGTCAAACAGAGAGGCTTATCTCCAGAGGCTAATCTAAAATCCAGGATCAGGCTCTCACACGCTTCAAAAAATGCACGGAAAACGTAGAGGAGTGGGGGATCAGCGCGCCTCGACAACCAGTATTGATTTAAGCGTGGAGCCACTCTGAGGAATGCACAGGCCCCCACAGCGTTCCTATCGTCCCGTGAAATGTTGCCCCTAACCCTCCCCCCGAGTCTCTGTGCAACTACAGCGAGGTAAAACATTGACAGCCTCCTCCTCCTCCTCACTTGTGCTCCTGAATGATTCAGCGTTGAGTATTTAAAGCGCCTGTCAAACAGTTTCATTAATGGTGAAAGATTTATAAGATTGAGGTTGTTTTTTTTTTTTTGTTCTCATTTCTATTATTTTTTTAAGGCCTCCCCCCTAACCCCTCCCCCTCGCTGTTAGATCCCAGTCGGAGGCAGCCGACATCTGAAACGCAGCTCTGAGAAAGTAGCTCGTCCACTCAGGAGGAAGAAGTCAGAGTGCAAATTTGTCATAAAACTCCAGGGCGGCATGAAAATGAAAGCTTCTTCAATATCTCCCAGAAGAAGTTGTGCGTCTCGTATGTGTGTGTGTGTGTGTGTGTGTCTCAAAAAGGAGCGCAGCGGGGCAGGTGTGTGTGTGTGCGTTTGTGTGTGTGTGTTTAATGAGTCACCCTCCACTTCCCATAAACATCCCACCAAACGCTTTCCAGCACGTCAAAGGGGAGACACGAAGACAAGGCCGCTCGCTAACGCCGCCCTGCAAAACGCCACGTCTGCCGTCTTTAACCGTCGTTTTGGTTGACGGCGCGCGGCAGGCTCGTTGCCCCCACCCGCCCCTCTCCTAATTGGCCGCTCCGCATGGTGCATATTGGCGGGGGGGAGCAGTGATGCGGCAGGTGTAAATGGCGGCCTCTCGGCAGGTTCCTGCTGCTGCAAGATGACATCACGCCGAGTTGCATCACCGCTTGCATTCACTTCTGCACAATTTCTCACCGCGAGTTTCGTGGATGCAACACGCTGTTTTGAAGGGGGAAAAAAGAACACAACAAAAAAAAAAATGTATATACCAAGACGACCTCTGATGCTGCCAGGAGTGAGTCGGCTTGTAGCACCAGCGTGGATCAAACGTTGTATCGTTGTATCATGTCTTTAATGGGGACAAGACATAGAGCAGTCAGTTTCTATCAGTGAACATTAGTGCCTGAAAAGTGTATTTTGTGTTTAAACCTTCAAACATCAGATCAGGAAACTATGGGACACACATACACAGACACACACACACACACACACACACACACACATCAATGATTTTAAAGGCAGCTGTTTGTCTTTAAAATCACTAGTCCTCCACTAGTTGCACAAGCGTAAAACACAGAAAACAAACATGCGCAAAGTAAATGGAAATAAAAGTTACATGCAACGTGGAGTCATGTCACTATTAAATAGCAATTTTGGTTGTTTGTTTGTTTGGTTGGTGTTTATGGCCAAACGAAGTTCAGCACAAAAACTAAAAAAAAAAACCCTGTGTTGTAAATTAAAGGTAAACAGGTAAGGATAAATGCGAGGGGAAGGCTGCCGCTCGTGGAGACGGGTCGGGTTAAAACATGTTGACGCGGAACTCGAGAGGAACGACACAAACTCCAGTTGACTGTACGTATAAATAACTACTGGACACGGACGCGTCGGTCAGTTGGCACGCGCAAATCGGGACAGGCAGTGAAGTCCATGAGAAATCCCGTGCGACTGTCGTCTCAGCTCATGTCATCGTCAGTCTCTTTGTAAAACTCAAAGTGGAGAAGAGCGTCGAGAATCACCGGGCCGTATCGTCCCTGAGCAGCGGTAAACACGATGTCGTCACGCCACCTATTATTAGCGCGTGAGCGAGAACATATGTGGCACATGTCGGCACGAGCCCGCGGGCACCGTGCTTGGCTCCTCCAGCGTGGCACCCGGTCGTATTTTTCCTGGCACGGTTCGCGTTCGCAGAACCCCTGAGCGCCAGTGACACATGCCAACAAGGAGCCGTCCTCCGGTTCAACAAGGGTCTAAAAAAAACCCCTTCCTGGTGAAAGGTGTTCGGTGGCGCCAAGGGACTGTGTGTTGAGCTTCTAAATGGGGCAAAAATGCACATTTTTGTGTGTGTTTAGCTTTTGTGTGTTGCTTCTTTTCTCCGTCCTGCTGTTGGTTCCATTTTTTGAACATTTTCCATTCCGAACCTTCTGAAGAGTTAAAACGGAGAAAAGTCTGTGTTTCTCAGAGCTTATAACACACGTTCGTATGGAAGCCAGTGAGAAAATAAAAGCCCTATGCTAAATCATAATTATGAGATAAAAAGGCGAATTTATGAGATAAGAAAGTCGAAATTATGAGATACTTTATGATTATAAGATACCCTAAGACTTTTTAGCTCATAATTTCGACTTTTTATCTCATTACTTCAACTTTCTTATCTCATGATTTCAGCTTTATATCTCATAATTTTGACTTTTTATCTCATAATTTCGATTTATTATCTCAGAATTTCGCCTTTTTTTAATCTCATAATTTCAACTTTATATCTCAGAATTTTGACTTTTTATCTCATGATTATGACATACCATAGGGCTTTTTTCACTGGCGGAAATGTGCTTCCATACGTTCGCAATATGCACAGTCTTGACGGACACCCAGCACAAATATCATCCTTCACATTTTTATTTGTGGCATTTGCATTGCTCAAGTTGTCCACCTTGTGTTTTACCTGTAGCCAGAACACAGGTGTTTTCGCCAAGCTTAGCAATGCTAGCTGCAACCAGTGTGGATTTATGCAAATGCTTAAACAAAAAAAGAGTGTCAGAATTTTTGTTTTTGAGCGTATGGTGACAAAGACTCTCCTCTATTTTGAATAAGTTGATGTCGTTGTGCTTGGCAAAGCAGGCTGAATGCTATTAGGAACACTTTGGTTTGTTCCTCTGCATGATATTCTAAATGATAAGCTTTTCGGTTTACTCAGTGGTTGTTGCAGCACATGAGCTCCGTAAATGCCGGCATGTAAATTCTTTGATTTTTCTCTGTGTTTTTTTGTGTGTTTGTTTTTTATGTGAAACTTGAAGTGCAGCTGCTTAAACGCGGTCATGCTGTGTCATTTTCCTCCTCTAACACAAGTTTAGATATCTGCCATAAACAGGCTGCACGATGTTTTGAATTGCATTTGCCTCAGACTCGGAGCCATTTAAATGCACATATCTCAGAGATCTAAATTGAAAGTAATGAGTGTTTTGTGTGGATTTATTGGCGATTTAGCAGCAACCATGTAGCTCAAAGTGAGTCACTGCCGCTCTGCAGACATCTGCTGTTGGTCCTATCTACATCAGTTAACACAGCTTTTTTTCAAAGGGTTTTTTTTTGTTGTTTTTTTTCTTTATTGGCGTCACAAGATAATTGAACTTGAGCATAATTTTTGAACTTCTCCTAAATAAGCAGAGTGGCTGTCAGTAACGTCTGGTTATTAAGAGCGGGATAAAGAAAGTCTCTCCAGCCTTTTTTTTTTCGAAGGGAACAGTTATTTTTGCACCCGGTCCGGCGAAACTAGGACGGGTGTGGAAAAAAAAAAGGACTTTCACATTTAACATTAAGTAGGTCACCTTGAGTGGAGCACTCGTGGTCCGTCGTCCAATCAGGAGCCGGAAGGAAAGACGAGAGGGCGGAGACACGTTTCCCGTCTGAACTCTGAAGTCGTCATTGTCCCCTGATGGATGGAGGCTATTTCGAGTCCCAAACGCAGACTAACAGGCCCCGCCCACCTGTTGATCCGTCCTCTCTGGCTGGGTGTTTGTCTTCTTCTTTTCTTTTCTTTTCTTTTTTTGGCAGACGTTGTCATTCACTGCCAAAGACATTTTGATCCAAACAATGATGAACAGCTGTCCAATGATAGAGCCGCTTTCAGACTTTAGTTGGAAAAAAAACTTAATAGACAAATCTCCAGACAACTGTGTCTTTAGCCCTGTGTTTACAGCCTCCTGATGCCTTTTTTTTGGAACTTCTGCATGTTTGGAAGGGGACAAAAAACAATGCAGCCTCATTGGGGATGTTTTAAATTCTTACCATGTGACCTCAGCGAGCCGGCAGAGCGCGCCATTGGCTGATTCTTTACCTTTCTTTACCTCAGTTGAGCGTCGCCGGGTGACACGCAACTCGTCCTTCTGGCAGAATCAGCTTGTGTTTTCTTTGGGATTTCTCTTGACTCACTCCCCTCCGCTCCGTCCCCATATTAAACTTTCTTCGTCCCAGCCTCCGGTGGCTTGCGGGGGCTTTTTACCTTCTTTTTTTATTGGTATCACGTTGAACACCACCTGCGGTCCTCTGCACAACTGTTAAGTGCCGCTTCAGCAGCGACGAGAGAGAGAGAGAGAGAGAGAGAGAGAGAGAGAGAGAGAGAGAGAGAGAGAGAGATCACAAGGAGCGCTGCGTGCACATCTCCAGAAAAACTTGTTTTGCAGAGGAGTTTGACTTGAAAAATGGATGAATTTCCAGTGCCTCTCCGTGTTATTTCTTTGAGGTAGTTTCCCTGCCGCCAACTAAAGTTTCTTCTTTTTCATTTGGTTGGCTTTCAGCTCCGAGAATTCGTCATCCAGAGATTCACCAGGCTGTTATTAACAAATGTCACAGCCAAGCTGTTCATGTTGGAGCTCCTTATTTGGGTTGCGTAAATAATGATATAACGTCGGTTCTTGGCAATTCGGTCATGTGCAGAAGAAAGCCTTTGACACGCACTTGATGCGCTAACTGCCGGGTTCACTTCTTGCGGTTTGACACTGTGCACTTTCAGCTGCGTGTGGGGTGGGGTGGGGTGGGGGGGTGACTGTATGATGCATTTGGGGGAAGTTCCTCACACGGCTGCGTCCACCACGGACTGATGTCTGTGTCCCTGGACTACCAACAGCGGATCAAATTCATCAGTTCATTATGTGCCACTGTAAATATATAAAGACATCCTCTATAATATCAGCCATGAATTGGTTAGTTTGCTGACTGCTGACTGATTTATTCACCACTATATCAGTCAGCAGATGATCTGAAGGTGAAAATTGAATTTGAGGTTAACCAGTGCTGTGCCTCCATCAGCTCCCTCAGCTGATTTGAAATCACTTTTGTCCGGATTTCTCATGTGTTTTGTCTTGTTTTTTTAATACTCACTTGGGAATTTTTAAAACAGCTCAGAATTTCATGTTGTATGAAACCCTGCAGTGGGCAAATGGTGAACTGCACTGCAATAAACATTGTTTTTGGTTTTATGGTATTTCGATTCAGAATGTATGTCGCCATGTTTGGTCACTGGGTTCAATTTAAAGGTTAAAAAAAAGTGCTGCTTTGAAATGAAGACACGTCTGTGAGAAATCCCAAGTTGCTCGAGACAAGCTCCACCTCACCTCAGAGACTGGCATTGGCTGGAATGTGGAAAGGAGGCGTTTAAAGGGGGAGAAGTGAGATTTTCTGATTGGCCGAGGTTGACTGAAGTCTTGCAAAAGCCAGTTAGGACTGGTGAAGTCAGACTTGGTCTACCACCGAGGAAGGCCACCGCTGCTGCTCTCCAAACATCACGTTAAAATGTGGGTTCGTGACACAGGTTTTATTGCAGCATCTGGCTCGTGACTTTAGCTGGAGCTGCTCGTCGTCGCTTCTCCGTCTTCTTCTTCCAAATTTCCCCGCTGTGGGATCAATCAAGGTCTTCTATTCTTCTATTCTATTCTGTGGTTTCCAGGGTCAGCTCAGTGCTGCCCCCCTCGCTGCTTCAATCACGGCTGAATAGGCGCTGATTGGTCCCTTGGTGCTTCGACTGAAATAATAGTGGACTGGAGCTTTTCAACATCAGAAGTCTACCTGCATCTATCTGCATCTATCTACATCTATCAGCAAGTCTATCTTATCTGTGTGGCTTGGCTTTTATTACGTGTTGCATTTCTGTTTTTATTTTACTGCAAAGCACTTTGAGATGCATTGATAGTGCCTGAAAAGCGCTATATAAATAAAGTTTTGATTGATTTTGATTGATTTATCTACATCACAAGGTCGCCAGGTGTGACCCCGCCTCCAAAACACCAGGGTAATACTTGATTGATGGCTTGTTTGCGCCCCGCCAGTTTAATCTAGATGTGGAAATGATTTTGTATTTTTTTTAATGTGAGCCTGCAGAGTTTCTGGGTTCACACTGAGAGAAACGCACAAGACAATCGCAGGACGTTCATCAGCCTCCATTAGTGAAGAACATCAAGATGTTTAGCAGGTGGATTCAATTTAGTTCCGGCGACCGCATCATCTCCGGCACTCAGTTCTCGTGGCTGCGTGGCCACGCCGACCCTGCTGTGAGTCATCTCGTGTTCCTCCGTGCTTGGAGACAAGCTCGCCGTTCCCTGCGATCCATGCCGGAGCCCCGGGATGGGGGGGGTGACGTGGTGGGGAGGAGGGGGAGGAGTGGGAAGTGGAGCAGAGCTCTGAGCCACAGGCAGAAATACCAGGCCCTTAACTGGGACACGCAGAGAGAAACGGGGCTAGCGTTGGGGCGTCTCTGGCAGGAAACTCGGAGGAGCCTCTCTTGTTTGTGCTCTTCGCGTTGGTTGGACGGTTTAGTCCGTTCGTCGCAACCTGTGTCCCTCCTGGTGGCCATCTGTAAATCAGTTACTTTGGACGAGGGGGCCGCATCCCATTATGCCCGTGACCCCGTTAAGAGGATGAAAAGTTTGCCTCTGTGTGTTTCTAATGATTAGTCCAGTGGGAGTTCATGTCCATCACTCCAGGGCTGCAGCCACAGTAATGCGTTTCCCCTGGTATCTTTCCCATCATGTCCAGAAAACATCCCAAGAAACCCCACAATTTGATGTCTTTTCCCCAAAAAACTCAAAAGTAACTGTGTTTTTGCATTCTCAACACTGGCTTGCTCCCAGTGCAGAGGCAGACAAACAAATTCAGCAATATTTTTCCCCTGTTTTATTTTTTTGGCAGGAAACCAATGAAATTGTGGCCATTAAAAAATTCAAGGACAGCGAAGGTAGGACGATGAATCCAGTTTTTTTTTTTTTTTTTTTTATTGTCAGTCAGTTCTGCATCTTTATCTCTCTTGGTTCGGTTCCCAACCGCAGTGCGAACCTCTCTTTACCCCCGCATCCTTTTTCTCTCTCCACGCAGAAAATGAAGAGGTTAAAGAAACGACGCTGCGGGAGCTCAAGATGCTCCGCACGCTCAAGCAGGAGAACATCGTGGAGTTGAAGGAGGCCTTCCGCAGGAGAGGGAAGCTCTACCTGGTCTTTGAGTATGTGGAGAAGGTAAACTGAAAACCGGCTGGGTTTTTTTTTTTTTTTTAGTGTGCAAAACTCAGATTGTTCACGTGTGTCTGCTTCTCCTCAGAACATGCTGGAGCTGCTGGAGGAGCTGCCCAATGGCGTGCCAAGCGAGAAGGTGCGCAGCTACATCTACCAGCTGATCCGAGCCATCCACTGGTGCCACAAGCACGACATAGTTCATCGAGGTGAAATGTCCCCTTTAATTTTCACTTCTCCTCTACGTCACCATTGCCTCGGTGTCTTTTTGGGAAACGTATCAGCAACAGTTTAAATGCAGAAAAATGCAATTCTGCTCTAAAGGTCCGTACACGCCGGGAAATAGGCAAAGCGATGCGAATAAGTGACGATAAAATGCTAATTTTTCGCCGGCGAATTTGTTCTGTACACACCAAGCGCAATGCGAATATGTGGATAAAACTTGCTAAGTTAATTTTACTCAGCCAAATTTCGCTTTAGAATGTCCGTCCGACAATTTGAAGGACTGCTCCGTCAACTGGCTCCACGATGGCAAAAGGAGAGAACAAATTACCGAAGTTTTGATGTGACGTCATCGACATGCCAAATCATTTTGATTGGTCGGTGGTCCAGCCTGTCGGCCTTTTCGCCTCCGCAAAATTCAACACCAGAGCGAAAAAATAAAGCCACTTTTTCGCCTGCGAAAATTCGCTGCCAGTGTGTGTAAGGTTCCATTGACTTCAATAGCCTTTTTCTCTTCTTAGCATGACCAGACTTAATAGCATATGTCCTGCTCAGTCTCCCGAGCGGCAGAACGGTGAAATCTTCCCTTCTCCGCTGCTGAACTTGAAGTTGTTTGCAGGTTCTCTTGTGCAATCAGGTTCTTTTTTTTTTAATCTCGCTAGCCATCTCATTGGTACTGTTGAGTCTGCATAAAACCGTCTAAAATGCAGCAACTATGGAGCCTAATGGTCGATACTTTGGCTCCATCAGACTTTTACATTTCAAACGTGTGTGATTAAAGGCAGTTGAACCGACCGTTCTCCTCCCGGTCCATCGGTGGCTGCGGAGAAAAAGGAACCAGATGGTTCCGTGCGAGCTTCTGGCTCAGGGACTCCAGCGAAGGCATCCAAATGGCCTGGAGGCACATCCAGGCTCACATATGACGGGGTTATCGGAGGTTATCAGGGGTTTGGTGTATTAAGGCCAAGAGTTATCGCAGGCTGGAGTGTGCATTGTCATGTCCCTCTTGATTGAAAGCATCCAGATCTTCCTTCCCTTTTTTTTTCCAACGAGATGGATGGAGAAGCAGCAGCAGCAGCAGCAGCGACTGCGGCGGTGATGTAACAACGAAGCTTCTCGCCAACCTTTTTCTCTTTGTGTGTGTGTGTGTGTGTGCGTGTGTGTGTGTTACTCCTCCTCAGACATAAAGCCGGAGAACCTCCTCATCAGCTCCGATGACGTCCTCAAGTTATGTGACTTTGGTGAGCACATCCACAACACACACACACACACACAGTCACGCACGCACACGCACACACAGCGTGAGCGCTGGAGGGAAGGTGGCGAAAACAGCCGGGAACTGGGCTGCCGGCCGAGTATTTTCAACGCGGGGCCGTTCTATATTTGGCCGGAGCTTCAGCTTTGGCAGCTCGGCAGGCTTCATCCGTTATCTAAAGCCTCCTCTCTCCAGGTGCTGCTGCGAATCCTTCCTCCTCTCGCTTTCAATTCATTAAACATATTGGATGACAAGGCAGCTAATAAGGCTTCGGCTCAGTCCGATCGCACGACATCAGGGCGACAACACACTCCACTCTGATTGGTCCGCATCGTGCCACTGCGTTGTTTTCGATCAAAGACGCACAAGACGGAGAAGCGTTGGATTCAAACAAAGATCTTTTGCTCACCCAGGGTACCACTTTTTTCTGGAACGTCAGGGTTTTTTTTTCTCCTTCTAAATCTAAATGCTTCGCCCCTTTTTAAACTGTGCTCAGACTCATGTGACAGGTTCCAGCCCTGCTGGTTTTTTTGTGTTTCCAGCTTTCTTTTCAGTGATTTAAATGAGAGGGAGCCGTGTGAGGGAGGGCAGCATTGTTAGTTTGGCTCTTTCTTAAAAAAAAAATCAAGAAAGAGAGAGTGAGAGAGAGAGAGGGAGAGAGAGAGAAGCCTGCCAGCACATCTCCGGCTCTAAAAAAAAAATGACGTTAATTCTTTACGCTACGCTAAGCTAACTGTTCTTGGCCTCGAGCGCCGGCTTTAGATTTCAGATCTTTTGGCTCATTCGCTACGAATGTTTGAGAGAAGATAAAGGAATGATCTTATGGATGGATGGGTAGACAGACAGATAGATACGTAGATAGACAGATTACAGAGGGTGAAATAAGTGCTTTGTTTGGGACGGCCCCCCTGTGAGTCTTCCAGCATCCTTCACACAGCCAGTGGAAGTCTAGCTTATGTAGTGGCAGCGGTTACAGAATATCTACCCCGGCTTTTATCACTCTAATGCCTCAGCGGGAGGGTTGTGGGGGGGCGCTCATCGTCTCTCCTCTGCGAGCGCAGCTTCCCTCTAATTCATCTCCTTTATGCCTTTGCACCTCTGAATCACAATGACGAACGTCGGGAGGCGTCCCAGACTCGATTCATTTCTAGTTTTATTATTTTAATTCCGGCGTCTCAGCACGCAGGGCCTGTGAAGCGGCTCCCCGTCACGCTGTGTTGTTTGCCTCCTCTGCCTCTCCCTCGCCAGGCTTTGCCCGCAACCTCTCCGAGGGAACCGACGCCAACTACACCGAGTACGTGGCCACGAGATGGTACCGCTCGCCGGAGCTCCTGCTCGGGTAGGTCGGCGATCGCAAGCCACGCACTTTTTTTCTTCCCCTTCTCCCGCCGCCGACTCCCCTCACGGGCCCTTTGAACCCCGGCGGCACCGCAGGGCCCCCTACGGGAAGGCGGTGGACATGTGGTCGGTGGGCTGCATCCTGGGAGAGCTGAGCGACGGGCAGCCGCTGTTCCCGGGAGAGAGCGAGATCGACCAGCTCTTCACCATCCAGAAGGTGCTGGGACCCCTGCCGCCGGAGCAGATGAAGCTCTTCTATAACAATCCCCGCTTCCACGGCCTGCGGGTAACACACACACACACACGCACACACACACACACACACACACATTTTAAGTACTTTATTTATGTTGACATATATTCAAAGTGCAATAAGGACATAAATACTATCAGTGCAAATAAATCACTGGGAGTCAATCAGGTACATCTGTGCTTGTATAACGGTTAATGTACACCAGGGGTGCACACACTTTTTCAACATGCGCGCTACTTATAAAATGATCCACCTACTATAAAATTGGAAAACATATTAATTCATAAACATATTTGTAGTCCAGTGACAAATAAATAAATAAACAAACAAACAAATAAACAAATAAATAGGATTAAATGGGTCAAACGCGTAGTTTTACGTGTATTTAAAGAAAACAACAGCGAAACTCTTTTGCCTGTCCCAACAGTGTCTCAAGTGTTGCTGTGTGTTAACAAAAAAAAAAATAAGAAAAAAACAAAAACGAACTGTCTGGTCTCATACAAAATGCAGGAATCTAAAGTATACATCCACTCTATGGCTACAAAAAGCAGGGCCTTCTCCATACTGAGCGGCTACCTTGTTAGCTGTTTAGCCTTTCTCTTAGAGACACCTGCCATCTTGAAGACCTCTGACCACTAGCTTGTGACCTGGGCTACCAATTATAAAACTTAGCTGAAACTAGACACATTGCGCAGAGGAAGCTCCACAACAACATATCGCACTTGACTACATTTACGACAGCAGTTACGACGGGTGTGTGGGTAGATCTTTAGAATGGTTGCACTCCTTACTTCACCTGCTTCACACACACACACCACTGGCCCCTCCCCTCCCCTCTCTGTGTGCTGATCTAATCTGCCAGCACTCCACCTCCCTCCTCCCCCACTCCCGTCGTTTTATTTATTTTCTCCTCCCGCTACGTTTCTTTCCGCACTTCTTTCTTTCTTCTCCCTGCCGAGGCTGAGCGTGCTGCACTGTGACTGATTGGATTACAATGAGTCACGGTTTTATCATGTATCCCGCTCACTCTGGAGAAAGGGAAGGCTGTAAGAAGCCTCTGTTCGCAGGCGGGTTGCTACAACGGAGAAGCCGTCCTGTCCCGCTTCCTTCGCCCCTGACTGCCACAAACACCCCTCGTTGAAAATAGCGGCTGATAACAAGCTAACAAACGGCTGCGTTTCCAGGATTTCTCGCCCCCCCCACCTCCCCACGCAGCTATTTGTCATCCTGCCAGCGGAACAATCTGAGGGACGTTCGCCACGTCGAAGGTCGTCTCTCTGTGATGTTTAACCAAATCAAAGCAGAGACAGCCACAGGCGCACAAGCTGGTGTCTGAGGGAGCTTCACAACCCTCAGGCCCCCCACCCCCCCCCCCCCTTTTTTTTCCATCACACCAATGAGAAGGCAACACAACACTTGTGAGCAAACGCAGGATATTTTATCACGTTGAACACCTACGGCACGCTTTCTGCAACACTTGGAAATGTGTGATTGGAAAAGAGAACAGCTACTGGAGAGGAAGGAGTGTGTGTGTGTGTGTGTGTGTGGTGTGACAGGCGGCAGATTCACAAATATCAAAAGAAATATTCCAGAAAAAAATTGACATTGGACGACCGAAGCGTGGAAGGAAGCACGTGCGGCGCTGCTTTCATAAGTCAGCGGTGGCAGAAAAATTAGAGGGAAGACTCGTGTAGCATTTGAAGAAAGTCAAATATTTAAAAAAAATAAAATAAAAAAGACAGGGTGCTCACCGACTCGGGTTATTGCATTTGTTAACAGTCATTGTGAAAGAGAAAAAGAAATTTCGGGACGTGTTTCATTTCCTCCGAGCTGCACCACTGCTGTGAATAAAGGGAAACGGGCATCTGCTCGGAGGTTCTTGGTTCCCTGGCTAGTGGCTCCTGATCCTGCAGGAGATTCTGCCCTGCAGCCAAGACAGGAAATCAGGTTTTGTCAGATGAAGAATAAATGGGCGAGCAAGCTAAGGTTCTCTTTAAAGATGCGGAGGGAACGGGGTAGGAAATGGGTTTTGGAGGAAACTGACACTTAAAGAAAATTTGCAACAAAAAATAAATAACTATATATATATATATATATATATATATATATATATATATATATATATATATATATATATATATATATATATATATATATATATATATATATATATATATATATATATATATATATTTATGTATACACACACACACACACATAATGTCAGTGTGAACGTCAAATGAACTTTGTGGGCATGCTAACAATATTTTTTTTCGTTTCTTGCGAAAGCAAGATGGTTTTGTCCCTGCTATTTATAAAGTGGGTGTGGCTGTTGTTCCCATAGGCGGGCGGAGGAGGTGGAGATTTCACATTGCACTCACATGTAAATCAACAGACGGGGAACGTGTGACGTGACTCACTAGCCCAGATGTAATAACAAAACTGCGGCGTTTTATTTCCCTGTATTTGACGATGATGTATTTCGCTTACTGCCAGCTGACCTCGGCCTGAATGTAAATGAAGTGTTTGTCCCCTCCCACGAACAGGTCATATTTTTAGCCTTCCAATATTGGTGACAGTGATTTTTCACCACTTGATCGCTGCTCGCTCAGTTGTGTTGTGGCTGCGTGTTGTGTTTTCAGTTCCCCGCTGTGAACCACCCCCAGACCTTGGAGCGGAGATACCTGGGCATCATCGGTGGAGGCCTGCTGGACCTGCTGAAGGTAGAGATGCTGCTGTGCCTCGCTAGAGTTTCATCTTATCTCCTCCTGCACGCCGAGAAGACACTCCTCAAGGATTTAAAAAAATTAATTAAAAAATAAATAAATCAAAACTGCAATGTCCTGCAGCCGTCGTTTGCTAATTGCGTCGTTAGCGCGGCGTCGACGTCGTGACTGCGGGAAGCCTCCTCGCCGCCTCTCCTGGCTGGCGTCCTCGCTCCGCCGCCGCGTCTGCATCGTAAACAGGAGCGCCGTGTCAAGAATGTGGGCTGCGCTCGTGCACTTGCGCTTTTTCCCAGCAGGAAAAATGACTCACCGCAAACATAATGTCATCTCGGGCCTGACTTCAGCGAGGCCGCTCCGCCGTGGCCGTCAGCGGCGCGGCACCGGCGCTAATAAATCTTCGCTAATGTAAAGCTTCCTGACTTGTGAGCGGCGAGCGTCAGAATCGCTCCTTTGTTTCCTGCTGACAGAGTGTGAAGGGCTGTCGCTGTCATCTGGCGTTACGTAAACTTGATTCTTCAGTCTGTGGATGAAAATATCATCTTTGATGGAGCCAAAAAAAAAAAGAAGAAGAAGAAGTCGAAGAAGAAGAAGTCTCACATTGTTGTTTGTCATGTTTTGGTGACTGTAAGACACAAAAGAAGTGCGGCGGCAGCAGTCTGACTTTTATGATAATGGGGTGAGTCACTTGCTGCAAGAGGGGCGAGGGCCGGGACGTGCGAGGTCTCACCATCCCTCTCTCTCTCTCTCTCTCTCTCTCTCTCTCTCTCCTCTCTGCAGAACCTGCTGCTGCTCAACCCGACGGAGCGCTTCCTGACGGAGCAGAGCCTCAACCACCACACCTTCCAGACCCTGCGGCTGGTGGAGCGGCCCGGACCCACCACACCCACACCTGTCCGCTCCTCCAAGAGGAAGCCTCACCATGGAGACAACACCACCCCCAGCAGGTCGGCTGGCCGTACGTGCACGCGTGCGTGTGTTCGAAATGCGACGGCTTGTTTTCGAGTCATTATCTTCTGCAGCCATAAGTGTGTTGTGACATTTCGTCTTGGCCTCTGAGAGACGACCTGCACGCAGACGTTTCAAAGACCGACACACTCGCGTTACACACAAAAAAACAAACACTGCAGGACTGTTCCCTTCTGTTTCCTTCACCCAGTGCTGTCCGTTCACCAGTTCTAAAATGTATTATTAACTGATAAACAGTATCTTTATTTTCCAGTTATTTAGATCATGATTTAATCTTAGCAGTCTTTTATTTCAGCAAATATCTTTCTTGTCTTTTCTGATTGTGCATTTTACAGTTTCAACTGGGTCCCTGGCCATATATTACATTTTTACTAATAGATTCATATTGGTCCTAGGCTTTACATTACATAATCTCTAATGTAGCATCATTTTTTCTTCCGTATTTTCTGCAACTAAAAATGTTTGACTGTTTCCTGGTTAAAGGATATTTTCTTGAACGTCGTGCCCACACGACTGCAACAGCTTTAGATTTAATTACAAGCGTGTCGGACGTCTTTTCATATTAAAGACGGATTGAACCTCTTGTAAAAGCCACTTCATCTCCAGGATGTGCACACGGTTTTTATTTTTAGAGAGCATTAGATGGAGTCCCGGGAGGCTGCCGCACTCAATTCATTGAATCTCCAGCGATTCACTTATTGCACGTCGACGGGAACCAAGCCTTTTAAATAGATAACACTGTTTTTTTCTCCTCCGCTCTCAGGAGCCACGGGGGGAAGAGCTCGGGCGGCCACCGCTCCAGCAGCAGGGAGTGCTCCAGCCTGCCGCGGCACGAGGACCTCCACCCGGCCAACGACGGCTTCCTCAACGGCAACCTGCCGGCCGCCATCAACCTCAGCCCCACGCTGCACCCCAAGAGCTACCAGCCGCAGATCTACAACCACTCCACCGCCTGCAGCATGGACCTGGCCGTCGGCAGCAACCTGCCCCACCTGCTCAGCCCCGGCGAGGCCAAGGCCAAGGGCGACTTCGACCTGGCCCTGGGCTCCAAGGTGGCCGACGGCCCCGGCGCCAAGTACCTCAAGTCCAACTTCCGCTCGCAGCAGAACCGCCACTCCTTCGTGGAGGGCAAGACCAACACGCTGCAGTCGGGCGACAAGCACGCCCGCCACGGCTACGTGGACGCACACGGCGGCTCCGCCCCCTCCGCCTCCAAGTTCGCCTACCTGAACCTGTCCAAGAGCTACGGCACGCTGAGCGACGCCAAGTCGGTGGGCAACCTCAACGACGTGCACCTGTACGCCGACGAGCCCGCCGCCCGCTACTTCCCCTCCAGCTGCCTGGACCTGACGGCGCCCAGCAGCCCGCCGCCCGCCCGCGCCCGACCGGCTGGGGCCCGGCGCTCGCGGCGCCACGCGCCCCGGCGGAGAGCAACACGCTGGACTCGTCCTACCGCCGCAACTCCACCCGCCACAAGTCCTCGGAGGACGGCAAGTCGCCCGACGCCCTGGAGCCGGGCGAGGCGGCGAGGGGCGGGCCACTCCCACTCGCTGTCGTCGCCGCGCGGGGCGCTGCTGCCGCACGTCTGACCAGGGCTACACCAGCCCCTTCTCCTCGCAGCAGCGGCCGCACCGCCACTCCATGTACGTGCGGCGGGACCACCAGCGGACACACGGGGCGGCGGCGGTGGAGGAGGGGCTGGCGGTGGGCCAGGGCGTGCCCACCCGGGCCAGCAGCCTGCAGCTGCTGTCGCCGCAGCTGCAGCACCGCACGCTGCCACGCCACTCGGGCGCCTCGTCCAGGGAGGAAGACATGAGCAGGGTCAGTCGTGGTCGCCTCACCTCCAGCGGCTTTGCGTTGAAGGACGCGTCGGTTCTCATGTTGCACAGCAGGGGTCAGTCTCAGCAGGGCCGCCCGCAGCAGGTCTGAGCAGACTGGGAAGCCAATATGGTGCTGTTTTTATTTTTGTTGTTGTTTTATGTCTTTTTTTTTTTTTTTTTCAAATATAAAAAAGGGGTATTGCCCACCTCTACCTGGCCAAACCCAAGATGCACCAGAATATAGGAAATCACGTCTACCAAATTCAGAATTTGGCCCCATTTACACGCACTTTGCCACAAATTAGTCGAGGGGGAACAATAGTTCACAATCTAAATTGTATTAGTGTCATTATTATTATTATGATTATTTTTATTATTATTGATTGATTTTTGATTGATTTATTATATTACAGACTCAAGGTCCAGTTCACAAGATTAAATAATAATTGTTAATTATTATTGATCATAATCATAATAATCATAATAATACACAGGTGGCTTCGTGCTGGCGGGCGGGTGGGGGAGGGTTGGGGGGGGGTCCACAAAGGTTTGGGTCAGCCTTGGTTCTGACTGTGCCTGAAAGTAACCATCCTGAGAATAATAACAGTTATTTTTTTCTAAATTGTCAGTGACGGTCGCCCGCTGCAGGAACGCTCTGTCTCTGCTTGGGGATTTGAAGACGTGTCACCGCTATGTCTATGTCTATATCAGGGCTGTACGCTTGCTTTTTAAGTTGTAGCACCAGTGCTAGCAAGTTCAAAATTTTAGTGGCACAAAGAAAAATTTAGTAGCACACCCGGCTGTTAGTTAACATGTTTTATTGTGAAATTAATTTGAACCAGTAAATGTAGTTCTTAAATAGTTTGATTGAGATGGATAGTATACACGTAGAACTACAACTCACATGCAGCAGTTTTACCAACAACAGACGGTTACTTGTATCGGTTGTATGACGAAAACTGTCGCATTGTGCAGCCCTGTATATAAACCCCTGCGCATGTATGTGCATATAGTGCGTGTTGTGTGTGAGTGTTGTGCGCGCGTGGCCGCTGCTGCAGCGCTGAGCTCACTCCACGCTTGGCCATGTCTCTGTGAACAGAGCGAGCAGGCTCCCGGCGAGGTCGCCCACAGCAGACCCCCAGTGCGGGACTCCACCCGGGACAACTCCGCTTCCTTTCACGCACCGCGGCAGAAGAGCGAGGTCCGACATTCTGCCTGCCTGCCTGCCTGCCTGCCTGCCTGCCTGCACCCACCCACCCAGCGCTCCCCACCCACATCCGCACTCTCACTAGAGACGGGATGTGGGTGGATTCTGCTGTCATGAAGCGCTCTCTCTCTCTCTCTCTCTCTCTCTCTCTCCCCTGCATCAGACGCTATTTCATTTTATCTGTGCGCTTCTGCTTTGCTTGCTAGCGCAGCTGCTTAGCAGGTCGCAGACGAGTCCGAGCGCGATTTCAGTTTTAATCGGCAGCCTCCTATCAATGTTTGGGTTTTTTTTTTGTAAATGAGTGCACTTGACTCCCATTTGAATCTCTCAGGTAAATAGACACAAGCACCGGCTTAGCGAGGCAAAGCTCTTGTGTGACTCACCCCTGTCTTGTGACTCAGGTTGGGTTGTATCATGAACAGCAGGTGGAAGATGGAGGTTCCTCAAAGGAGAACCGCAACATCTACAGCGAGTCCATGCCGAGGAGGGTGGGCAGCTTCTACAGAGGTCGGTTTACTCACACCAGCGTCTATTCTTTTCTTTTTCCCTTTTTTTTTTTTTTTTTTTTTTGCTGCTATGTGGAGTTCCCACACGTAAACTCACCTAACGTTAACAGAAAAATGAAGAAAAAAATCACCGTGTGTTGTGCGGAATAATTCACTTTTGGGACGTTTCCTAACAATATTCTGCGTCACTACTTTGTCGTTGAGCTTCCCAGAAATGAGAAAAGTTCCCTCTAAGTAGTTTATCGTGCAGATGTTCAGTCCAGGAGCCTTAATAAAGATCTGAACGTTCTTGTAATATTGCATCTCTTCAGTTTGTTGCTGGGGTCCGTACAGCTCTTTAGAAACGCTGCATTTTCAGGCTCTTTCCAGATTTCACACCAAGTATTGGTTACATTTTCTAACACAACAAACACAGCTTGAGGCTCAGCTCCAGGGAAGACAATAAAAACAACTAGGAATCAAAGCTGTTTCTTTTCTGCTTCTTCTTCTTTTCTTTGTTTTTGATGAAACAATGGCTGTTTGTTGTACTTGTCCCACAGTCCCGTCTCCTCGGCCGGACAACTCCTTTCATGACAGCAGGGGTCAGAGCCGGAGCTCGGGTCTCTCCTCGGACGGCACCGGCCTGGCCAACCACTCCAAACGGCAGCCGGGATTCGACCCCTGGTAGCTCCCCACCCGACTGACCCCTGCACAATCCACATCTCAATCCTGTTTGTCGTTGCTTTGTATTTTATTTTGTATTTTATTCTAACCTGACGCTGACGCTCAGAACTTTGCTGTCAATCTGCAGGACGGGTCCCGACACGGTGGTGTTGAATCCCTCAGAGCCATCCAAAGAAAAGGAGAAGCAGGGCTTCTTCCGAGCAATAAAGAAGAAAAAGAAGAAATCCCAAATGGTAACTTGCATGTGGTTTTTTTTTCCCCTCCTGTTTTGTTTTTCTAACTCTGTCAACTTTATTTACGTGTTGCCATATTGAACACATTTGTAAAGAAGTATGACGTCATCGCCCTTGTGTTGGTCCAGTGCTGTGGGTTTCCCTGTGCCACCAGTCACCCTCCTCTTCATTCCAGGTGCAGGTGCCTGAAGGACGGCCCCCCGCCATCAAGAAAAGTCTTTTCCCTCTGTTTAGCCCAAAGAATAGCATAAAGCATAGCTCCTCAGTGAGAGTGCTCCCTGTAGTGTCCTCTCCCATGGTACCCGTCGCTTTACGCTCTCCTCCTCCTCCTCCTCCTCCTCCTCCTCCTCCTCCTCCTCCTGACGCCATCCCACTTGTCTGTCTGTCTGTCTGTCTG
Organism: Thamnaconus septentrionalis; assembly: GCA_009823395.1. Taxonomy (NCBI): domain Eukaryota; kingdom Metazoa; phylum Chordata; class Actinopteri; order Tetraodontiformes; family Monacanthidae; genus Thamnaconus; species Thamnaconus septentrionalis. Next base: position 3,989,950 of record CM020508.1, on the reverse strand, counting down.
CATGCATTAACCACAGCAGTGATCTGGACCGGCTCTTTGTTGCACATGACGCTTCCTCTTTTTTTTTTTTTTTTTTTTTTTTTGTTCATATCACATTTTTCCTGAGAATGGCAAAGTCAATGCACACGCGAGATGAGACAAACCTGAAGAAGTGGAGCCAGTCAGATCCATCCCCACTGCTTCCTGCCTGCAGTAAACACTCCAAAAATTACAATGTTCAAAAGTCGCTCCAGGCGAATTTGCAGTTGAATGGATCTGGTTGGTCGGTTGGTTTGGTTTGAATTCCAATCAGTGGACGGAGAGCTGAGCCGCAGCCCTGACAGCATGTCTCTGGTTTTTAACTGGGGAGGAGGAACGAGCAAGATGTGATGGAGACGGTATTAATCTAATCAGTCTGAATCCTCAGGCATCATTAACGAGAAAAGTGCTAAAATGTAAATGAGGAAATATCTGTATTATTTATTTATTTACTTTAGAAAAAAAATAAGCTGCCGTGTTCTCAGCTGTCTGTACAAGTCGATGACTTTTCAACGTTTTAATGAGACAAAGGTGTCCGAGACTTTTTTTTTTTCTTTTTCCCTCATTCCCTCCTCTCGGCTCTATTTATACCTGACGCTGTGTTCAGATGCTGAGGGGAGGCTACGGCTGATGGCAGCGCAAATAAACACAATCTGGCCGAGAGGAATCAGCACAAGAGAGACTCCGCTAAGTTGCTGTTTGCTGCATAAACACTCGTTAAATTGAAGATAGCGAGGCAGCAGATTTAAGCCACGGACGGTGTTGTTCCTAGTCTCTCCTCCTCCTCCTCCTCCTACTCCTCCACCTCCTCTAGCCAGTCAATGCTGTGGGTCCGCAGCTCCAGATGCATGTTTCCTTTTCTTTTTTTTTTGACTGATTGACTTGCGCAATTATCACAGAAACCATACCGATGTTCATCAGTGATAATGGTCCCATATTGTACCCATTTTATATCCCCCCTGGACTCCTGTGGAGCACTATTAATAATCAAAACATCCCGACAGAGCTCCAAAAAAATACCCTAGCAGATTTAGCCCTCTGTTTACTGTCTCAGGCTGTAGTTTCCCGCTAAGAACTGATGCTCTGTTGGACCTGCTGGGGACAAACACAGGCTACTGTCAACGAACAGTGTTCTTGGGGTTGTTTTCTCCAGCATGATGGGGCTATGAGAAAGGTATCAGTTCCCTTTGTGAAATCACAATGGGTTGATTTACAGATTTTTTTTTGGCACACAATACTTAAAATTGGAGCAAGCAACATGAGTCAAAGATGTCAAAGTATTTTCTCATTTCTGGAGGGCAGCTGAGCCCAAGTTCACATGAATTTTGCATAATATGGGACCTTTAACGCATATAATAAATGTTGAGGATCTCTATTGTCTGTGAACGTCTCAAAATCTCATTACAAGGGGTGAAATCCCATTTTGTTCACGTCTGTAACATTCCATCGTTTTCATCACCCTCAATGTCCTGAACAGAATTGTCGACCTAACCCAATTTTTTCCCAACCTCTCTCCCACCAAACGACTGCCAAGGTCGCGGGTGAGGGCGTGGACACCGTCATGCAGAAGTCTTCCCGGTCGTCCGGCCACCAGAGCAGCCGCCACCGGAGCCGCGACAAGAGCCGAGAGCGCGACCAGGAGCGCGAGCGGGACAAGGACTGGCCGCCGGAGAAGCTGTCTGACTCCCACTCCCCCGTGAGTGTCGCACGCAGTCAGGCAGTATCTGGATATGCATCTGGTTTTGAACCCGCAACCTCCTCTCTATCCCCCTCCGTCAGAGCCAGCCGCTCAAGTCCCTGCGCAAGCTGCTGCACCTCTCGTCCTCGTCGTCCAACCAGACGGCTCCGTCCGACATGCGCTACCAGCCGCTGCCCAACCCGGCCGCCTCGCAGGGCGGCTTCTCAGAGAGCCGGGGTCACTCGGGGGTCAGCACCCCGCAGCTGAAGAGCCGGCAGGCCGCCTACCCGCAGCCGCTGGAGTCCGGCTGGCACTCGACCGCCCTGGGCCGCCCGGAGGGCAACCCCTACCCCGAGCAGATGGGCATCAAGGGCGGCCAGAACGGCCACGGCTTCGGCCGGCCCTCCAGGTCCCGGCTGCCCAACCTCAACGACCTGAAAGAAACGGCCCTGTGATGTCACCGCCGTCCCAGACTCCTCTGTTTCCCCTTTTTCGTCCCGTTGCGAAACCGCACACCTGCCCAACACGCACGCGCACACACACACACACACACACACACACACACACACACACATGCAAACACATACAAATAACACACAAATACCAAACCCTCTGTTTTAAACTCTGCTTGCAAACAGGCCTGAGGCCTTTTTATGTCTTATTTTTTTTAAATCCTCCACGTTTGATAGACTTTGTATTATTACTTCTGTAATTCCAATTATTATTCATATAATTTGTATTGTATAGTAAATATATTTAATTACATATATATATGTATATGGATAGATAAAGTGTAGAATTTAAGTGTAAGTATTTTTTTTTGTTTTGTTTTTATTCAATATAGAAGTATAGTAGTATTTTACTGCATAGTATTTACTTGGGCCTAAGGCGTTCTGAACAAGTACAGTTTGATCAGTTGTTCCAATAGAAATCGTTCCTGTCAGTTGCTTGCTGTTGTGTTCATCTCACCCAGGACCGTAACTCTTTGTCTCAGCTGTCTCGCCTTCGGCCGTCGCGCTGATTACACACGATCAAATGTGCCACCGCGCGCCAAAGCCGCCCTGCTCCTAAAAATACTGCTGCGGTGCATTTAAAAAAATAATAATAACAGAAAACTATATTATTGCAAGGTGGCGCTCAGAATCTGTGAAGCTTAAAAGTAGTATTTTGTTCTTTTTTTAAAAAAAGGAGAGGTTTGGGGTTTTTATGTATTTTTGTAACAGGGCCATTTTAGCAGCCATCGGTGCCATAAACAAACAGAAATCCTTATTTACACCGCCCTCTGTAGGAGATAAAGCGGCACTGCATCTGTTGTTTTCCAAATAAGGTCACAGCGTCAGGCACTGACGAGCATTTAGGCACTTTTCATGAACAATATGTCTTTTTCATGATAGTTAGATGTAGAAGTAATGGTTTAAACTACTAGTGCTAGACATGGACCACGTCAGAAAAAACACAATGACTTTTTGCCTTTCTCATTAATGTAATCTATCTAAATGATCTACTAAAATGCTTATTTAAAGGTTATACATGATGGATGAGTAACGCAGTAATAAGCTCACTGCAGCAGCGCACTTCAAGGATCCAGGTAATGGACGAGGAAGCTGAAAATACATGTAATAAATGTGGACTGCAGGAATTCAGTTGTTTTCAGTTCCTGAAGGCTTTTTATCACGTTCCATCAGTGAAGTACATGACCAGCTACACCCAAATATTACATAAAATTTAGCTGCTGTAAAAATTTAATTTATATATGATGTGTATTTTTGTGTATTTTATTTCCTTGTACAAATGACTGATGTTAATAGTAATTCTTACAGCAGCTAAAGGAACTGAAAAGCCATTCTGGGTGTACAAGTGCAGTGATTCCCAACCTCAAAGGAGGAAAGAAAGGCAAATAAATATTGCAGTGTGCTGAATGTGTTGTGAACACAATAATGATCCCAGAAAAATTACTTCAAAGTTGTAAAATCCTATGAAAGTAGTCTTTATTTTTTTATTACTAATAAACACGTGCTATTAGCAGTTACTTTGCACAAAATTAGCTGTTAAATCTGTAGTTTTTCATGGCCCAGTTGGTAAAATGTGAAGGAACCTTTTGGTGTAAAATGGAGTACGTTTTTAGTTGTAGGAATTCACCAAAAAGAAATATCTGGAATACCTGTTATAATACTCTTTTTCATTGGCAAATCATTTGTGATTGCATAAGGTTCTGGCTCCACCTCTAAAGAGGCCATTTGGTGCCTCTGTGTCTGAAAAGTCGCCCAGAATCTGAATCTGCTTGAGGTCATGTAAGAAAGATAGACATAAAGTGGGACGTTAGGACACAGTGACGATGCACTTTGCTGGCGAGCGATTAGAAAGTTGTGGCTACCTATAAGAATCCAGCCAAACTAGAGTCAATGCAGTTTTTGATTTGATTATCTAGCATAGCATGAGCGCAGCACCGTACTCGGTCAATATTCCAGCTGTTTACAGTACCTTTTCCTACCACTAGTTGCTGCTACATTTTACACCAGTGGGCCTTTAAATTTCTCTTCACTTCTTTTACGGTCTGGCCTCCTTTACCGTCTAACCACTTGCTTTTGGCAGTTGTGAATCAGTGCACTGGGTTATTTTTCAACTGATCCCTGATGCGGTAGTCACATGGGACCGCTCGGTGTGAGGGAGGCTCGTGCCACGACCGTAGCTCGGCAAAAAAAAATCAACAAACAAACTGTAAGCTTTTTCATTGTTGCACTTTGGAGTGTGCGCGCGTGTGTGTGTGTGTGTGTGTGTGTGTGTGTGTGTGTGTGTGTGTGTGTGTGTGTGTGTGTGTGTGTGCTCAGCAATATTTCTCTGACTCTGTAAATTCTTCCTCAGCTCAATGTCCATCACGTGCACGGTGCGTGAAGACAAAAAAACCACGGCCGTATCTTCTGGTGTGCTGTGCATCTGTGAAAGACTCTCTCTCTCTCTCTCTCTCTCTCTCTCTCTCTCTCTCTCTCTCTCTCTCTCTCTCTCTCTCTCTCGCTCGCTCTTTTTGCGTTCCTGTCTGGACGACTTGTAAGAGCGCCGGGTATTATATTAATGCCCGTGATGTGACTGCCGATCCGCTAGGATTCACAGCCGAGGACGTGAACCAGCTGTTGACATGAAAGTGTGTGAAACTGTTTGTGCTTTTTGTTACAGACACAAATTGGTAGCATATAGTCAAGTGTTGATCTGCTTCTTTTTTTTTTTTTTTTTTCAACAGAGCATTTAGAAATCGGGGCAGATGCAGAGGAATGCTCTTATAGGAATATCCATGTTTTACATATGTAATAGTAAATCTCAAATAAAACAAACCCATTTTATTGGACTCTGACAGATCTGTTTTTTTATTGTTATCATTATTAGCAGTAGTATTACAATGTTTAACGTTAATGTTTTAATAATAACACACGTTGCTTTAGTCTGCGTGCACTGAGGAAGGTGCATGATTCTCTATTTAACCATTACAATGATGGGGTAGAAGGGTTGAGTTGGGACAACTGGACTTGTTTTGTCCAGTTGCCCTAACTCAACCCTTCTACCTCAAGATGACCTGGATGACTGAGAAACCTCACAGCCATTACAATGATGAATTTGTACAAATACATAGTGCATCACACACCTTTACCTGCCTGCATACTTGCGAAAAGTGACATGAGAAGTGTGACAAGTTAACAGTGTGCCCATCTGTCGCTGCTGGACCCTTTTGCCCTCTCCTCTCCTCTCCTCTTTTTGGCAAGCAGAAGGTTGGCATGGCAACAGATGGACAGCGAGTAGAGGGGTGTGGGGGACGGGGTCGAGAACGCAGGTCGGGCTGCGTTCAGCTGCACTTGTTCATGCACATCAGCAGCTCCATCCTGACGGCGATGCGGGTGTGCCAGCCCAGCGGCAGCAGCCGGACGTAGCGGGCCACGATGGGCGGACGCAGCAGGTTCTGCACGGTGGACGAACGGTCCGAGTTCCCATAGAAGACCTGAGGACGAGGAAAGGTCAGAGTTCATCGTGGGTTACGGTCAGTGTGGTAAAAATACAGTGGCGGACGTCTGTTGATGTTGATCAAATACGCAATTCTTGAAACTGTGGTAACACCAGCGACCCCTAGCTCAGAATAGAATAGAATAGATGTACTTCATTGATCCCAAATTTGGAAACTACACTGTTCCAGCACTGAAAGCAATAAAAAAAAATAACTACACAGTAATTACAAGAAACACTGAAGCGAAAAAAGACTATCAATTGTGCAGAGGCAGTGATCAGCAAGATTTTAAAAACCATTAGTGCATTATTTGCTTTGAGTCCAGAATATTATCAGTCACACAGTGGGGAAGAGTTATACAGGCAGGGTAAAGCTTTTCCTTACTTCCCATATTCTGCAACAACAAGGAGGGGAGCGTGCTCAGTACCCACTTAGAGCCTGAGCATCAACCAGCTGAAAACTGCACAAGACCTCAGAGTCAAGAACACAGAGGAGTCGTATTGAAAATGTCCTCTGTGATAAATTTGATTCTTGTTGCTGCGACTGAAGACTTTCCTCACCCCCGACCTTTATGTAATATTTCCCTTTTGACACAGCACTTTGAAAAAGCCAACTAAGAGCTCAGCTTTGTGTTTGTGTGTGTTCCTGCGCGGTGACACTTCATTGCATGGCGAATGTGTGTATGTGTGTGCAGCGACGTTGCAGGGAGAGTGAGTCAGTGACCCTGAACACAGGTTTTGTGCAGGGTCGGTAGCGAGGAGTGTGGAGTGGAGGTGGGCAGGTGAACAACAGCAAGTGGCTCGAAAGGGAATTGAAATGCTGGAGTTTGAAAAATGTACAGGGCACAAGCAACTTCTTCTAATAGATCAGAGTCGCCTGCATTTAACCCATGTTTATAGGAACTGCTGAAGTTTGATTGAAGGCCAGTGGGTCCCATGCTGACTGATGCTGCGTTTGTTTTGTTTGTTTACCCTGTTGTTTCCCGTCTGGTCCTTGTAGTAGATCCAGTTGAGGGTTTCCACCGAGCGATACTGGATGCTGTATTTGGTGATCCACTCGTCCGAGTCGCAGCGGCCCTGAGTCAGGATGCCCGACACCACCTGCACCTCCTGCAGGTCGATCTGGAGCCACTGGTGCTGGTCGTTGAACTTGGAGAGCCACGCGCAGCTGACAAAACAAAGCGCGTTGGTAAAACACCAAAACATGTTGTGCTGTTTAAAGGGCCACCGGATCACACCAGACTTGATTGTTCGTGGATTTTTTATATCAAAGTTGTGTCCGTTTGATTGAGTGGTGAATATTTATGAGTCCCTCCGCACAAAGGGGGGAAATAAATCACTGCAAGATGTTCCTTGACTGGAATTTAGCATCTGCACCAGGCATCATTGTACAAGCGTTGCGTGTCTGGGCCTACCCGAAGCCCTGGTTGTTGAGTCGAGCCCTGTGGGGCATCCAGGAGGAGTACCAGCCGGTGTACTGCTCCTGATTAGAGCAGCTGATCTGCTCCCCCGTCACAGATCCCGACTCGAAGCCCAGCGCCTTGTGGTAAGGGCATTCTGCGGACAAGGACAGATGCAGCAGTGTTTCAATGTGTCATCAAAGCTTCTTAGGCCGCTAAGATCCATGACTGTGACTTCTGCGCTCTGCCGGGTTTTTGCCCACCGTCCGTCAGACCCGGAATCAGCCGCCTCACTTCAGCTGAGCAGGTAGGCTCACGGTCTGGAATTTGACTCTTCAAAGAAATTGCTTGTGGGATGAGCATAAAGGAGGCGATGTGCGCTGCTCCGCCCAGTATCCCAGTTTAAGGACAGGCCCTATTTTGGGTTCTCTAATCTGATCTTCACATCTCTGCAGAAGGTAAAGAGATTATCAAACAGTGTGGGGCCTTCACAGTTGTTCAGTTTCTCGGAACTCTTTGGATTTTTCATGACAGGTCTGGGCCCATTATACTGAAAGAGTCCATATTCTGCAGAATCTACTGATAAAAAATAATGATTATTATTTGTCTCTAACCTGACGATGAACAGATTCGGAACGTGTATGCTGCAGTTCTGGAAAGCAGCTACAGTAGCATTTGTGATGTCACAAAGGGCGCAGGTACTTCTCACAGTTTACTGACACATCCACCCCCCTCCGCCACTACAAAACACATGAAAGCTCCAATAACGCATCATTAGCCGTTAACTAAAACCCACCATTTTTGCTTTGGAGAGTTATATATCATATATATAGTCATATAATTATGCAATCCTGCTGCACCGTAGTTACAAAAAAAAAAAAAAAAAAAAAAAAGATTTTAAAATAGTATTTCATCAGAGCTTATGATTGAGACCGTGATTGGCTGATTGTGCTCTGCTGCAGAGACGGACGGAGCCAAGACGATGCTGAGTGCACACAAGAACAGGCCAGCACACACACCAAGCATCTTATCAAACCATCCCGGAACAAGTGTCCTCACCTGGCATGCAGTTCAGCAGCTGATCCCCTGGTGGCGCCAGCGCCGGTGGCATGGAGGTCAGGAGAACAGGTTGGAAAGCAGCAGGGGTGCGTGTCGGCGGTAAGTCAGCAGATTCGCAGTCGCAGGTGCAGGCTTTGACGTTCCCGGTCCAGGTCTCGATCAGCTCCTGGTCCTCCTCCTGCAGCTCCTCCTCTTGGACCACTTCCCGTTCCTGCACCGCCTCCTCCTCCTCCACCACCTCCTCCTCCTGAGGGACACACGGCCACCACCCCGTCGTGAGTTTGTGGCAAATATCCAAATTCAAGCTGGTTTCGGGTGTTGGTTCAAAAAGTTCTTACCTCCTGAGAGTGAACCGTGATCAGTGCTGAACCACAGTGAAAGACGCATGAAATGTGAAGGTTGAAGGTGAAATTCAAAAGCACACCAAAATACATGCTGTGACACAACAATTTGACTGCAGGTACTTTTGGAAGAACACAATACAGGACAGCAAATAACTTTCAGACAGACTATTTCAGACTCAAAGCATAAATCCCACAGGCAAACATCCAGAAACTAAAAATTAAAACGAAACTACATTTTTTTTTTTGCCATTGTCTTGGGTTTGATGTCAAGATGTTACACATTCACTTTCACCAGTCTGTCCTGATTAACTGGCCAATTACCAAAAAAAATGACCAAGTCCCAAAAATAAAAAAGTGCAAGTAAAAAAAAAAGAACCTAAAGATTTAACTTGAGTTGTGTTGGCCACAATCTGCACCACTATCATCACTACCCCTGACTTACAAAGAGGCATTCATGTTTCATGCCACAATGACTTTTCACCTGTAATATATTTCGAATTGAGCGTCCAGTGATTTTAATGATGTCCCTCACCAGTGCAGGTGCGCTGGACTTACCCTGAGTCAAAAGCAGGAGGAGCAGCACAGCAGCGCAGCGAGTGGTGGCCTCCATCTTTCCCCCTTCAGCCGTGCTGGAATGTCAGGTGTGTGATAGCCGACCTTAATGGAGAGGATTACTGTAAGCCACTCCCCTGTGATGGCTTTATCTAATACTCTTTATTGGTCTCCTTCCTGAGGCCTGCGCTGTGTCCCTGAACCCAAGAGCATCGTTCAGGTTATCGGTGTTATGTTACAGGGTGACCATGCAGAAATCCATAATAAAGGCCAGTGTATGGCATATTGAGCAGATGGTTTATCTAACAGGAGCCAAACTGGATTTAATTTATTATGCCAGTGCCATGTAGCCAGACTAATTTCCCTTCAACATTGAATTAAACATCAGGGAAAATTTTTCACCATACAATGGCATGATTCACATTTCCACACTGGTGATTTTTACATCTATGCAGCAGTAGCTCATGCTAGTGGGCATGAAAAACACCACGTATCCACACGACTGACTCATTGGATAAAGGTTTTGTTTTGTCTGGTGGTGTTGTTTTGTAAGGTTGTGAGGTATAAAATAAAATAAAATTTGTCAACTGAAAATCAAAAGCTCTGAGGTCAATATTGAGATGAGCAAAATTCTGTGTATTTTAACGTCTATGGCACATGTAACATTAACTTCCCAATTTCAAACAAGTCCACACATCAACTTTATTCAATTGTTTGTTTGTTTTTTTTGGTTGTTTTTTTTTTTTTTTAATGAATCAAGAACCGTATTGGAATAATCAGCAGACACTCACTTCTTCTTTCTTATGTAAAACAGTGGAATTCATGGGAAGAATTTGACCTGAATTCCAATATGACGCCGCTATGAAGAGGCGAGTCCGCTTGACTGACGTGTATGAAAAGCCAATCGCATCCCACCGGCGTGGCGCTTAAATGATTAAGTGGGCGGGAACGAGCCTAGAGCGTAGGTCCGTGACCAATCTTGGGATCGCCCCCCCATGACCAATCAGAAGTCTGCTACCGAGCGGTGTTGCGCAAAATAAAGTGGCCGTCTGTTAGAAATGGGACTGCTGTCCGCCGTGAGCGCGTTCACAGAACTGGACGATAACTGGACGATGCCTTTTTAACAGTGTTTAGAAGTTATTACAAGTGGATAAACTGATTTTTGCCACCGCGATTACAGTAATGGGTGGAATATGTGACAGGTTAAAGTTCGCCAATTTTCTACTGACGAGGAAAGCAGTGAGATGTCAGTCTGGAGCGAAGTTTGGATGGTTTATTCAAGTCAGAATGTGATGCCAGGATTCAAGTGTAAATGACAAGATTATTTAGCGACTGTCAAAGCTACTGGTTGAGTACGTTTTCTATATTAATGAAGAGAAATGATGCAACCAGGTCACTGAACTAGCTTCCGCCACAATAGAAAATGCACCCAGTGAACAAAACTGACGGTGGTGGAGGAGCGAGTGCGCGTTCACGCGTAGGGCAGCGGGCTCCAGCAGTGGGTGGGGGTGTGGCATGTCGGCGCAGTCACTGGATGGTAGCGGGTTACTATTTCAGCAAGACACCTGCCGTGAACGTCTCGGGGAGGTGTTGGCTGGTTCATTTATTCTGAGGAGAGCCCGGCGCAGACCACCAAGGTAAGTCCACCTGAGGGTCTCCGTCATTTAGCCGCTTCACGCGACCCTGGTGCGTGGGGGGGAAAAAAGCTCGCGGGTTTTTTCTTTTCTTTTCTTTTCTTTTGCTAATGCTATCGTCAAAATAACACCGTTAGCAGCACTTCCGCTGGCCGGCGTCAGGAGCGCTAAGGAAACAGTAAAACCGCTACTCGTCAGTTGAGATATTGAGAGCTCACTGCTGGTAAAGGTGTGAAACTGTTTTCTGGACGAAAACTTGCGGGAAACGTCTCTGTTGAACGTGTGAAAGTAAAAAATAACGTCGCACACGGCCACACATCTTTGATGCACTATTGTACCGACTCATATTGAAATTAAAAAATAAAATCTAAATATGATTAATAAAATAATAGTATGATTACCTTTGTCTTGTAGGCTTTTGAAAATAAAATCTATCTGTTTTTTTGTTTGTTTTTACAAATTTTGTAAAATTTTTTATTGATTTACTTTTTCCACTTTAGATCTTTATTTATTTCCTCTTTTTTTTATACTGATTTTATAATCGCTAACCAGCAGAAATATTACGTTCAGTTGCGAGAGGTTTTTCATCTCTTCCCGAGCTCGTCTCGAAACAAGCCCGCTTCCGTCTCATCCCGTCTCACAGCTTCCTCCCTTGTCTCGCCTCTCCTCTCCTCTCTTCGTTGCAGATGCAGTTCATGCTCCTCTTCAGCCGACAAGGCAAGCTCAGGCTCCAGAAGTGGTACGTGCCTTTGTCTGACAAGGAGAAAAAGAAGATCACCAGAGAGCTGGTGCAGACGGTTCTGGCCCGCAAGCCCAAGATGTGCAGCTTCCTGGAGTGGAGAGACCTCAAGATTGTCTACAAGAGGTGGGCTGGGGGGGTTCGGGGGTGGTGGATTAAAGTGAGAGCACTTTGTGGTTGAACACTGGGACTATTTCACTCTCGCATGGGCAATTCAGCGACCTGTCATTCACCGGCACAAAGCACAGTCAGAGAAAGTGTTATCACAGAGAGACAATGGGAGAACGGGTGATCATTTTTGCCTCATTACGACCTCGTTACTGTGCCGGCGAGGAAAAAACCTGGCAGACTGTTGGTGAACCCATGTGACCCAGCAGAGACTTTGCCCCCTTATTGCGCAGTTACAAACAAAACAAATGGATCCCTTCCACACTTAATGAGTTCAGTGTGCCAGTTTTCCCCTAGTTTGTTATTTTTTTTATTGCCCCCAAGGGTTTAATTGATCCTATTACACTCCTATTACACTTTGCTATTATCACTTTGTGATATAAAGTATGAAAGGATGTAGTTCTGGGTACACACCAAAAAAAATAGTCTTGTGACGTCTGTCTCCGCTCTTTATCTCCCCTGAACAGTGATGTTTGAGTTGTTTGAGTCTCTGCCAGAACTGAACAATACCCTTCTCTGTCCCTAAGAACAATGTTTCTTCAGGGATTTGATTTTAAGGAGACATGACGTCCTTCAGACTTTTGTGTGTTGTATTGTTTCCTATGGCCCGTGGAAAAATTTGGTACAGCAAACACAAAGACGCTGGAGCTTTTTGACCGTGGACTAAAAACTCTTTGTTGACAATTCACTGTTTTTTTCTTTTTTATATGCAAAGCCTGAAATTTAATTTTGAATTTAGCTTCTAATTAGCTGTTATCTTGTAATTACTTGAAAACATAACATTTTAAAGTGGAGAGAAAAACAAATGTGGAAATACATTTCAGTCTGTTGGACCTTTACCATAAAACAATCTAACTTTTCCCAATATAAACTGCTTATTTTAACTATTACACTGGCTGCTTCTGGTCAGGCTCCAGGCTCTTTGTCATGCATCACATGTGCAGTGCAGATCTGTTTTTTTGGATACAGCACCCGGCTGCTTCCTGACACACAGCGCCCGGCGAGCGAGCGAGCGCGCTTTGCTAAAAAATTTGGCTCCTTAACTTCCTCCTGCCACATGAGTCAGCCACAGCGAAAGTGCTGTATCACTTCTCTGAACAGCTGAACGGAGCCTTCTGTGTGTCCTCGGCTCGCCTGTGCCTTGCATTGGCTCGCACGGACAATGGGTGCAAATCGCAATGCAATTTACAAACCCCGGAGGGAAAAAAAATCGAATAAAAAGCTGATGTTTGCTTTCGCGTTCCTGTCCTGTGGAGTTTGTTGCTTTTTTTTCCTTTCTTTTCTTTTCTTTTCCTTTTTTTAATTTTTTATTTGCTCCGCAGTCCTTTGCTGCTAGCTGTGGGATCAACCTGCCAGCTTCTTTATTAGCCAATCATCACATGCTTAAAGAGCGCCTCGGGGATTATCAGGGATAAAGCACCGTGGCAGAATGAGGCTTAACTGGTACAGAGCTCTGCGCTCAGCTCCCGGCTTGTTAAACAGGCGGCCTACCTACCGCTCAGTAAACAAATGGCAACTTTTTTAATAACAGGGAAGCGCCCGCTCAGCGCGTTTAGCGAGGAGACCCGCCAGGACCAGGAGGCCCTGACCAAGTGATAAAAGTGCATTAAACAGTCAGAGGAAAAGCTTCAAACTTTGACTCCTGCTCTGTTCTGTTTGCAGATACGCCAGCCTGTACTTCTGCTGCGCCATCGAGGAGCAGGACAACGAGCTCATCACCCTCGAGATCATCCACAGATACGTGGAGCTGCTGGACAAATACTTTGGAAGTGTGGGTTTCAACCGTGCGGCGCCTCCTAATGACACCTGGTGCATTTTGAGACGCCGCCCGTCACTAATGACTGTTTTCCCCCCCCCTTACAACGACAGGTCTGCGAGCTGGACATTATTTTTAACTTTGAGAAGGCCTACTTCATCCTGGACGAGTTCCTGCTGGGCGGCGAGGCTCAGGAGACGTCCAAGAAGAACGTGCTGAAGGCCATCGAGCAGGCCGACCTGCTGCAGGAGGTAAGTCACCTATCGAGGTCGCCCAGGTAACAATTGCCTGGCAGTACGGAGCCTCCCCGCCCCCCGCCGCTGTGAAATATTCATCCTGCCGTCTGCCAGAACGGTGCCAACATCTGTGTTCAATACACCAAGAGTCCTGAGAGACGGACTGAACCAGAACAAGAGTCACTTCAGACTTCTCACCTAGTTCTTTGACTCCCAGCAGTCGCTGGTAGAGGTGAGGAAGGAAGTCGAGTTATGCTGCAGATTTTTCGTGGGGGATGTTGCGTCGGTAAGTAGTAGTCGCATACATCCGTGAAAGGTGTTGCAAGTGCAAACTCAAAATTTGCTTGCATAGTGTAAAACAATGAAGAAGAAGCTCCGGCACACTGTTCAGCTCTCTGAGTCTTTATTAATAGTGGACAATTCGGTCAACAGACCGTTGCACTATTAATAAAGAGTAAGAGAGCTGAACAGCGTGCGGGAGCTTCTTCTTCGTTGTGTTTGACTCCTGGGTGGCGCCCTCCTCCTACGCACCTGTTCCTCTGGGAGAGCTGAGATTTCTTCATGATTTTTGGAAGTGCAAAGTGTGATAAAATTTAACAGATTTTTAGGTCTCTGATGTGGTTGGCTAGCGCAGCAAAGATACAACTCTCGCCAGGTTCAGCCAACAAAAATAGGTATTGTTGTATTATCAATGCAACATTATCATAGTATTATCAACATTGTTATGGTATAGAAAAGTAAGATAGTGTCACATTTATCAAAGTCAGCGAATTATAATCGTAATTATAATTGTAATATGATATAATTATATGTATATAGTTGTAATAACACTGTAATAGCTGTTTTAGTATGATTCTTTATTTCCATTAATAGTATTTATAAAGAAATAAGATAATAGAAGAACAAATGAGATAAATAAGAACAGACAATACATGGTCATGTTTCAGTTTACAGATAACTAACGGAATGTTTGACCTGATAGAATAAGTGATGGACCCAAAGTGTATTTTTTAAAGTGACCTTTCTGATCTCAGTAGTTGTAGTACTCAGGTTGACTGTTTGCAATTCAGCCAGAGGAAAAGAAAACACATAGGTTTAATGCAGGAGTTGCTGTGTTCATCTACTGGCTGCGTCAGTCCTCAGAGGTGATGTGAGGTCACAGACCAACACGGGGCTTTAGGTTTTGATCTTTCGTGCACATTTTCTCACACTGTTCACTCCTCCAATCCTGATCCGCATGCATGACTTCACTCTGGCATTTGGGTGAATGTCTGTCACCTTTCTCAGCCAATTGTTGACTCTTTTTTTTCTCTCCATCTTGTGATTGTGCTCTCCTACTGCCTCACAACACTCCCACTGTCTTCTGCTCAGTTTTTCTGATTCATCTAACATTTTGTTTTTCTTTTCTCCCGTTTTCTTAAACATTGTGATTTTCAGAACATTGACTTTCAGACGCGCCTCTTTGCAGGTACAGTGTGTAGAGAGCCAGCTGGCCCTGTGCTGTAGCGTTAGAGCAGTAGGCTTAGATTCACTCTAGACCAAAGTAGAGCCTGCGAGCAACATACAGTAATGTCCCCAACTAATGGCATGAACAATAATGGAACAAGATGTATTTTTTTCTGTCTGACTAATGGTAATCCCTCTCCTATACATCTTCACTGACATCTCCTTTTCGTAATAAGTTATGTTATGGAATCGTATAAATTCTACCAACTCAAAAACCTTTCATTTTGTACCTTTTAGTTTATAAAAGCCCCCATTTTATACCAATTTTCTGACCAAATAAATATATAAATACAAAAAAACACAACGATAAATAGGAAAAACCCAGTGTCAATCTCCACAAATGGCATATTTAGCCCTCTGTTCACAGCTTCCTTTTTCTGAAACTGATGTTTCCGTGTGTATGACTTCATGAGCTACAAAAAATAAAAATGCACATTGAAAATTGGCTCCGTGGCCAGACTTGTTGGAATGTCGACACGACAGGAAGTGGTAGCGAGGCCACCGTTGCGCGTGCACATGTGGCAAGGCGAGTGTCTCACATGCAGCACAGTGTCGGCGCTGGTGGTAGTCACAGCATCTCTTGTCCACTTTCAGGCGGGAAGTGTCCGTCTTTCACTTCCGTTTCATGATGTTGTGCTGCGTTCAAACTGACAGCGTTTCTCTCACGCAACCAGAGAAGCCAGCCAATCGGCGTATTTGATTTGTTTGCCAGAAGGCTCTTGCTTAATGAGTTCTGGGACGCAGAATCAGGCCGCTGGCAGTGAAACGCGAAAACAACCAGGAGATGTGTGACTTTCTTTTTACTGTTCAGAACAAATACATCAGTTGCTAACACAACCTGAAACCATTGACAACTGAATCAAACGGACACAAAGTAAACGGCCCATGTCCCAGTTTGGTGATGAGCACCGTGGTGCATGCATTCTATAACAATAACCAACAAATGAAATCATTGATTAACAAAGATGTAGCGTGCAAAGGAATAAATAGGAAGGTGTAGTGCATGAAGGAGCAGGCAAGTCGCAGCTCTTGCAGTTGGTAGCGAGTCCACCGGGCCGTGTGCAGCCGTGTGCAGCTGCTGTGTCATTGATTAAATTAAATTAAGTTAATGTTTCCTGCTGGAAAACTACCAAGCCGCTGTCCTGCAGAGGAGGATCAGCACCTTTTTACGTCCTGCTGCATTCGTTTCCGTCTTCTGCTTCCTGAAGTTTTGCGGAAAAAAAGGCTTTGACCGGAATGACTGATTTTCGCAACTCCACGACTGGGTGAAGGAGAGAGAGACACGTCTCCTGATTGGGCCTTGATTGTGCATTTTGTAGCACCTGGGCGAGGACTGGGAGAGTTTGGCCAACCAGGAGCTCTTGTGACAGCGTTCCCATTTCCAGGTGCTCGGAGAAGGTCTGGAGCGCTGCGGTCAGTCAGTCTGCCTGCTGCTGATGCTCCCTGCACGTCGGCACGACACTAATCCCCATTCACTAACAGACAGTAGAATCCAGACTTGAGTTTTATTCTTATTATTTCATTTTTTCTTAAAGGGGACGTTGGGCACCTGAAGTTTCAAAGAGTGTTTTATCACCTGAAAGGAAGAACCGCTGATTTCTTTTTAAAAAGCAAGCTGTGAGTCTTTTATAACAGCAGGGGGAGCCAACACTGGTGTGTCATCATGAAATTTATAAAATGATCCAATGCCACCGCCAAAAATCCTACAGTGGGACTCTGGAGTTTTCCCTGGTGTTGTGGCAAACTTTGCTGTCTACGTAAAGATGAGACGGCTGCTCTGCTAACAGCAGCGTATAGAAAACGCTTTGGTTAAATCTGCTGCCTGTGAGCTTTTTATTGACGCCGTTAGACGCAAGGTGTCATGTGACCTGAACGCGTTGCAGTGCACACTGCGGCAAAGGTCAAAAACAGCAAAGTCAAAGTGACAGAGACACCGAACAACATTTTGTTTTCTTAAACAATTTGTCACGTCGCATTTTTGGAAGCATCCGCTAGCAGGGCGGCCGAAACAATAGAGCAGATTTTCCACTGGTAAATGCCGTTGAGCGGGGCCATGTGAAACGGGTGGGGGGTTCTGGGTGGCGTTTGGGGCAGCAGGTTCTAGACTGGACTGGCCTGAAGGAATTAGTGGGAGCAGAGTGCAGTGATTACACAGAGGAGGCTCATGCCGCAGGAGATTTGGCCGCAGTTATTTTAAGCCTTTAATGAAAATTTTCTGCGGAGCTGGTCATTACTGCGGTGCCAGCCGGCAGATCCTCTCGGAGAATAATGATGCCTCTGAAGACCTCCTCCTCTTCCTCCTCTTCCTCCTCCTCCTCCTCCTCCTCCCCTTCCTCTCCTCCCTGATAAACCCTCAGCTCAGTCATCCTCCTGAAGGAGCTCACAGTTATTGTGTTTTCTCCACACACTCGGCCTCCCGCCTCGTAGACCTTTGACCTCTGTAGAGACTCCACCTCCGTCCCTCTGATGCTCTTAAAGAGACAAACTGCTCTACCTCGCAGGTGTGATGGTGCCGAACATGGTCTCTGAGTCGTCCGGTCTTTTCCAGAGTTAGGCCAGCTGAGGTGATTACTCTCTCTCTCTCTCTCTCTCTCTCTCTCTCTCTCTCTCTCTCTCTCTATCTATCTATCTATCTATCTATCTATCTATCTATCTATCTCTCTGTAGAAGAGTCAGTCGCCCCCAGTTAGCTCCAGTCCCTCAGTAGCTCCGCAGCCTGATAGTCCAGACAGGTTGTCCATAGTTAGTCCCTCAGCAGCCCTCAGTTCACCCCTCTGTCCTTGTTTTGTCTTCATGTTTAAACCTTTCACCTGTAGATTTTCCTCCCAGGTGACTGTGTGTTTATGCTCTGAATGTTGTTGAAGTTATTTATGCTTTGTTTTGTTTTGTTTTGTTGCATTTTGGATGGGTTTTGTTTAATTTCTGTGTCGCTGTTTCAGTGGAAGCCACGTCCACCTTTAAAATAAAATAAAAATTTTGGTTCTTAACCTACACTTTGTGGAATGTTTTTCTCAAAAACCAAAGTAATGATGAAAATCATCCTCGAGATTATTTTTTTTAAAGACATTTGTGAGTTTGTCTGTCTGGTTATTGTAATAATTTGCTTTCTTGCTGATAGAGACTGCAGGGGTTAGACAGCTCTCAAGGATTAAATAGCTTAGTAGAGATTCTTCTTGAAAATACACACAGAGATAATTGTTATCCAGCAGGTTTTGAGGTAAAACTGTTCACCGCTCAGGAATTGTTTGTGACGTTCCACAGCAGAACTTTTGAAGAGTTCATTTACAGATTTTTATAGGGTCATATTTCCAAGCTAAATAAAATAAAAATAAAAAACAACATCAGAAGTCTTGTGGAGCTCCAGCAACATTCACTGCATGTAGATCAGGTTTATTCAACACAGGTGTTTTGATTACCGTAAGAATTCATGTTTTGGTCAAATATTTCGTTTTTTGTACGATTAAAACTAAAAATCTATCCTCTGTCTGAAACTGTCTGCAAGAAAAGCAAATCAGACTGTTGTCCCTGCTGCACCGTCGCCTGCATGTGTGTGCATGAACGTTGCCTGCTCCCCCTCCTAAGCCGTGTGCCTCTCTCTCCCCTCAGCCCCGACATGAGTACTTTAGTGTACCTGTGTACTGATTGGCTGACGTCAATCAACGCTGCTGCTGCCGCTGCTGCCACTGCTGCTGCCGCTGCTGCTGCTCCGCCCTGCATGCTGAGCCCCTCAGTGCCTCTGGCTCCGCCCTCTTTAGCACCTGTCACTGCTGGCACTGTTTTTTTTTTTTTTTTGGTTTGGTTTGGTTTTTTTTTGGCCAGGGGTGGGGGATGGGTTTAAGGGCAAGGGTGTTGCACGTGACAGCCATGATTGAATTATTAAAAATGTTTTTAAAACTTCAAATGAAACCGAAAATAAATGACGGCTTGGATGTGAGATTTCAGAACGTCGTCCAGCTGCACTAAAGTTTGTCAGCAGTTTTTATCTGTGGAACATGTTCAACCGGTGATACATGCCATGTCTGTCAGGCCATTGTTCAGTTCTGAAGTTCCACTGCTGCTGGTTGAGCGCCTGCTGTTTCTTCTGTAAGAAGCCGAGGTTGCACCAGGTGCCACCATGATTCAGAGTTGTTTGGCAGAAATGAGCTAAGATGTCAAGTCTGACATTTTGTGCATCCATTATCTTGCAAAAACTGACAATTTAAAGTGTTTTTTTTAATTATTATTTTTATGACATGAACACTTTGACTTTCTCTTAATTGTAACACAGTCAGGAGGAAGCAAAGCTGTCCATAGAAGAATAACATGGAGGAAGCGAGTGTATGTTCAGCTGCTGCTGATAATAGTGGGCATTTCCAACTTGACATGAGAACAGAAACGGCTCTTTTCCAAGACTTTTTTTTTTCTTTTTTGCTTGACTGCTGAGTGTTCTGAGTGAGAGTTGAGCCGTGGCTCAGCAGTGTGTTCGAGTCTTGCTCCTCGTACCAACAGGCAGCCTTCGAGCTGTTGCTCAGTCAAAACTGATTCTGCTTCCAACGGGATTAACAGAACCTTCGATCAATTATCTTTTGAAGGCGCCGCCTCTTCATTCCAAACCCCTTCAGTGGCCGATAAAATAAATCCACTGTGTTTGGAAAGCCGTTCAAAGTGCCGTCAGGTGAGATTGGAACAATGCGAGACTTGGTTACTATTGGATCGCGGTGGCACCTGGTGGAAACAACCAGCTTCCAATAAGTCCCACTTATTAATATTGTGTGTGGAGCTTCTTCTGTCATGACTTCACAACTTGGTTTCAAAGATTTTCAGTCATTTCATCATGTGTGGGAAGTGGTTGTGTGTTTTATTTTGTCCTCTGTCGGTTTCTGACTGTTGTTTTTTAAATGATCTTGTTAAGGCGCAGTATATTTAGATAACAATAGAATCTGATATTTTTTTCTCCTTCAAATGACAAAAAAACATATATTCATTTCAGTGATTTTTGTGTAATTGAAGCTACCTTAAATCTTTGTTTTGGCCTGATTAATGTGGGTTTTGGTATTTTACTGACATGACATTTTTAGCAGCCTTTACATGATACTTATTATTAGGACAAACTCCTCATGTATTACAAGTGCGCACCATGCACTTAAACACTTAAATCTTTTGCCTGTATACTACTGGGAACTAGAGTCTGTGATCACCTGATGATATTTTTTTTAATATAAAAATGATCGTAGTAAATAAAATAAACTATTACTGAATCCTTTGCATTTGAGTCCACAATCATCTTTGTCATAGTTAGATTCTCGTTTGCCAAATTTCCACACAGTGTATGATGATATTTACAGTCTCCTTCATCTTGAATGTTTCGCATTTTGCTCAAAAGTGCTGCACTTGTTTCATGTCTTTGTTGTAAATTGTTACTTGTTTCGTGTTTTATTTTGTGTCATGTGAAACATTTCTCAAGGCACTTCAGGCCTCAACCTGAAACAATGTTGACCTTTTCTACTTTTTTTTTTTTTTTGCTTCACTGATCAAATTGCTGTCTTTACTTTGTGCTGAACCTTGCTGCAGGATGCCAAAGTAAGTCAGTCTCCTTTTCTGCTAAATGCTTTCTTGTTTTGACACCTTGGCCTTCACCCTTTTAAAGTCACTCTTACATTGACCAACACTATTACAACATAAAGGTGTAAACTGGCCCTCTGACGGTGATATGAAAAGAAGTTTCAATGTAGTTTCAAGTGCAACATCAGATCTCATCTTATTTTCACATAAAATGTGTCTATAAGATGTAGGTTGCCTTTGAGCTGCATTTAAATTAACATATTCATTCATTCATTCATTCATTCATTTTCTATACCCGCTTCTTCCTGAGCTCAGGGTCACGGGGGTCTGCTGGAGCCTATCCCAGCTGTCTTAGGGCAAAGGCAGCGTGACACCCTGGACAAGTCGCCAGTTCATCACAGGGCCAAATTAACATATATGACATCAAATTAAATATTAACTTTATTGTCTTTTTTTAAAGTTTCCATCACTGTTCACTTGACAGTGAACGTTGACATTGCACCAATATGACTTTGTTGCACCGTGTGTGTGTGCGTGCGTGTGTGTGTGTGTGTGTGGCCATTAATTGCGGCTGTGCTTTGTGCCCTCAGGATGCAGAGCCTTCCCGCAGCGTTCTGGAGGAAATTGGACTCACATAAGCTCGTTGTCCTCCGCCCCCCCTCATCACACCTCCCCTGCCTGCCTGCTGCCTGCCTGCCACTCTGCTGCACGCAGCTGGTAACGGCTGCATCTCTCCTCCCAGCAAGACACTCTCTCTCTCACACACACACACAAGAAAAGCACTGCCTTTGTTTTCCTATTTATTCCCCCGCAAACAATGTAGCACTGTTTGGGAATTTCCGACTGAGTATTTTTATTTGTTCACTTTAACGGTGTCAACTGTTACGAAAGATAAGGGAGGAGCAGAGGATGGAAGGCTTGATCGGGTATCTGTTTGTTATTATTTATTAACCCCACCTACCCACCCCAGAACCTCATCACAATGCTGCACCTTGTGACCTGTTTGAAACCTTATCCTCCTGACCAAAGCTGCAAAACCTGTCGAGTATTTTTTAATCTGCTCAGTTTTTATTAAATGTTTCAGGCAAATAGAAAATACAAGGGAAGTCAAAAGTTTTACATGGATACAGACAAAAAAAATAATACCAAAGAGTTTGTTTTGTCAAGCTGTTTTCTTTGGTATTGCACTATAATAATTGTCATGAGGAAGCGGCGGCTGCAGGCCCAGAGCTGCTGTGACAGTAGGAGGTGTTTAACGAGGCTGGTAGTTGTCGTGTTTGTGTCTGAGGGAAAGATGTCTGCGACGCGCTGCAGTAGCGCATCACTGTTTAAAAATGTGCCGACGTCATTCTGGTGCTGTCCGCCAGGTTGGATCTCACCACCATCTCACTGCTCTGCTCTGTCTGCGACAGGACGCCATCAGAGAAATAAGAAAAAAGTCATTTAACATATTAGAGGTTCTATTTGTGATTTAGCTATTTTTCAAACGTCTCAGAGATAAAGTATATCTATATGCATGGGAGCTTTTACAAAGTGACAAACTGTGAGGTCATTTCGAGTGTTTCCAGGTTAGTGATGTTCTGTTTCCTCAATGGCTTTGAAATCCAACTGTGTGCGACTGCATCAATTCATTTCACTGATGTCATCGGCGTTCAAAATCCTGGCACTTCCAGGGCATTTTCCTTTTTACTGTGTCACACTTGATAACCAGCCAAACACCCTTTCACTGTCCTGCCCCAACTTGGTGGGCATTTCAAATTTCAAAAGAAAGATAAATAAAATATATCTATATAAAACAAATACATGTCTCTTTGAATATCGTGGTCTATTGCATATGAAATTACTAACCCTGGAAAGTAAAGTAACATTGGAATGGCAACGTTTTTTAAGGTTGTTTTTCTTGTCTTGAGCCAAAACTAAAATGTTTTCCCAGCACTTTTAAAAAAGAGAGAGAGGAAAAAAACTTCCTACACAACACACTGTAGCTGCCTTGAACACAGACTGTGCAAATATTAGATTTTCTTTTGTATTTGATGTTTTTGGTTGCTGTTAAATTGTTTTGTGTGTTTCCTGACTGCTTCCTTGTATTTTATACCTCTCCTTGTGTCTTTTCTGATGCTTTATTTTTAGGTCGTCTTCCTGTGTGCTGCATTCGGTAGGGTTGTGCTTTTGTTTCAGAGTTGTTTGATTGTGTTGGTGGCTACAGCTGTCACAGCGTCGTGTGTTCTCTGAGGCTAGTGTGTGGTGTTTGCCCAGTTATAGGTAAGAAACAAGCAATAAAGAGCCCTCTAGTGGCTGAGAGACTAACTGCACCTTGTATCCTGTCGGATTACTCACGAAGCACTATGAATTATTATTATCATCTTCATTAGAATTCCGTAAAACACTGCGTAAAATACACACATTTTAGAGACCGTTTAATACGTTTAAAAATAAGTTTTGCATATACACAAGACCGTCTGGGTTGGTTTATCTCACATGTTACAATTCAAAGTACCTGCTTACATGTGGAGACATTGCATCATTGCAAAAAAGTCATGAATTTCGTCATCAGAAAAAAAAAGACATCTGTCCATACATGTCCCCAACCACCAGAGCAACTGAAACGTTGGGACTGTAATCATTTGAGTTTTTTTCAGGCAGCATTTCCTCATGTTAGAAAATAATTTTAAAGTATGCAAAAATTACATTGCAAACATTTTTTGCATTTTCATGTATAAGGCACCAAACAATAGTCATTTAAGATTTAAAACAAAAACAAAAAACAAAAAAACTTTTAATATATTTATTTGGTCTATGTAATATATGTTGCCAACACAAATGTTCCCTTTCTTTTATGGGGGAAAAAGAGAAAACTACAAAAGAAGAAAAGTCAACTATCTTCACAGTCCACTGGGTGGTGCAAAGTTCTCACAGTCTGGCGAAGTAAGGCAGCAAATCATTTGGCTCCCACCAAGATGAGCAGCCACTTTCACATCTTAGTTTCCCTATTCTGGTAGCATTGTTCAAATTTGAGGAGGGTAGATGTAAAAAGTCTTAGCAGTGTTTAAAGACTGTTGAACTGGGCTGCTGTCAGGTCACTATATGGTTTGGTTCCATGAAAGACAGCAAAGAGAACTAGAGAAGAAAATAAATTGAAGACATTTGATATTTTAAGAGACGGCAGCTGCTTTGAAACAGAGAAGGTAAGTGACTTCCTCCAAAAAACATCATAGAACCAACTCATTCGCTAAAGACATCATCATCATCATCATCATCGTCATCGTCATCGTCATCATCATCATCATCATCATCATCATCATCACTGCAGCAGAGCAAAAGTGTGATTGATGGAATTCGGCTGGTGATAAAATGAAGTATCTATCCAAACAGTAAAAATGCTGTAAATCTGTATCATTGCTTAAACATCAAGCTGATATTGTTGCGTCTTAATTCCCACCCAGTCCAACTGCAGCGCTCGCCTGAACTGATGCACTGTAACTTCCAGGAGGCAGCTGAAGGATTTTTCTCAGAGACTGATCTGACGTCGATCTGCAGCATCACACGGTAAACCTGAACTGCAAGAGGCTGGACCTGAACAGAGTCAGAGTGACTTGGGCTGCAGACAGAGTGCAGAGCGCCACTGAAGAGTGTGGTCGTTCCAGCTGAACTTCCAATCAACAGGATCGGCTCCCAGCGTCTCCTAACTGTCGGCCTTCAGCATCTCCTCGATCTCCTTGTCCCAGTTTGCGTCGCGGCTCTCAGCGTCGTCCTCCACCACGTCGTACTCCTGCAGTTCCTCCTGCAGCTCTCTCTCCCAGTCGGGCGTCTCCTCTGCAAAGTGAAAAGGAGTCCATCACTGAGCTTAAGACGAGCACTTATTTCTTTTCGGGACAATCACTCGCAGACTCCAACGCACCCTGGTCCGTGCTTCTCCGCTCCTTCCTCTCCAGGACCAGCTGCTCCATTTCTTTGCGCACGTCGTCCTCGTTTATGCCGCACGAATCAAACGCATCGCTCGCAAACTCAGACGGGCTGGTGGAGACTTCTTCTTCTTCATCCTCCTCCTCCTCCTCCTTCTCAGAGACAGAAGAAAAGGCAGTCAGACAACTATGCGTAATTATATTGACCAAATCACCACCTCAGGGCAAACACGCCGTAAAGTTTACCTTGTTGCTATTTGGTTTGGTGCTGTGAAGGGAAGACGGACTCTTCTGTGGCACTGCATCCCCTTAAAAAAATAAAATGATTGCAGCAAAACTGCTAGTTAGTCTCTTATTATACATAGAAGTCTATATATTAATATCTGACAGCTATATCGCTTCAGATAATATTGCATTGCATTTGCTCTCCACAATTGCAGAACTACCAAGTGTAGCTCTGCAGAAGGAAGTTCCACAGAGGGGGCAGTGTAAGTTGAATTCCATGTTCTTTTCCCACTAAAAACAGCATTTTGGCTAACAGTGATGGACAGCGCAGCTGCACCTTGTGGATGATGGACCTGAGGACCGCCTGCAGCTCCCTTCTCCTCGCTGCATTCAGCCGCCTGCTGCGCCGCCAGAGCCGTCAGCTGGGCCGACTGATTGATTAGAGAGACGCGGTAAAAGTAGTTCTTCCAGAAGGCTTCTTCCTTCACGCTGGAATGTTACGACGTAAGAAAAAAAAAATTAAACACATATAGGTCGTTTTATTGTAATGTCAGCAAATCACATTGTAGCAGATGAGAAGCACTCACTGTTTTGGGACCAGATGGAAGCGCATCTTCTGGAGGAGCTCGTCCTCCTCCAGCATTACCATGGCAACGGGATACATTTGTTCCCAATCAAAGTGAAAGTGCACACCAGCAGGAGGATCACGTAAAAAATTTCTTTTGTCCTACGGGAGAAAGAACACAGACAAGTTCACCTGGAACTGCTTGAAATGTTTTATTCTAAAACTTTTTTTTGGCTGAAGAAGAGCAAAGCGAGCAGCACTCACAGCTGAGAGAGCTAAAATCTGTTGCTGTACAGTATCCTCGTCATTATAACCAACCCATGGTGGCACAGCAGGGCCTGAGAAAAACAGAGATAGCCTTAGGACACCTTAGTATAATCTCATGTGCTTCAAATTTAAGAAATATACGCACTATTCATCAATTACCAGATTGTTTAGCTTTTTTCTCCTCCACAAACCTCTGCTGCTCCTTCTGGAAATCCCCCAATATGGTCTGAGGGAGGACAAATAATATCTCATTCAGTCTGTTTAAATTAAAAAGAAGGGAAAACAAATTCCAAAGACAGAACCATGCAGTGTAAACCTTATCAATGATGCCATTGATCTTCCCTTCCTCCACACTTTTCTTCAGGTTTTGTGCTGTTTCTGCCACAGACTCTGACAGTTTCTTTGAGGCAGTGCTGGCAAAATTATAAATGTAACCTGGAAAACAGTTGACAGGTGGTTGTGACCTCACACGTATGCACAATCCATTATTGTAATGATGTAACAGCATTAAATTTGAACCGCCATAAAGATAGGAGCTTTAATGAAACAATCTGTGAAATCCAGAAAGACATGTGTCACGTGTGTTCAGTGTAAATTTCCGTGTACAGGCTAGTATTTTTTGTTACGTAAAATACAAACACATCAGCAGTCAAAATAAGGGTCTACTGTAGACCAAATACAGGGGCATTAATGCAACTTGAAAAATGATCTAAACACGATTCATGGGCGAGCGTCTGATTGAGTCACTCGAATTGTAAAACAACTGGATACGAATTCTTGGAATGCTTAACAGTTAAGCAACTTCAACTCCTTATAACAATCCACGCGATGTAAGTTTGTCACGAAGAGTTCCATTAAACACTAAAGGTTCGAAACAGACTCACCGCTGAGGCCTTTCGCTTGTTGGAGAAGCTGATCTTCCTGAACAGAGGTGATCTGCTCGCCTCCAGCACCAGCGCTCGGTTTGTTTATGTCTCCATTCCCACCTTTTTCCTTCGCAGCAGACTCCTCTCCCTCCTTGGCTTGGCCATTTTCGAGTTCTATTCCGAGCCAGGCCCCCCAGTTCTTGAACATACTTCAAAACACCGTCAAATGTGTGATAAATTATGCGAGGGTGAATTTCGCCGTCAGTAAGGGTCAGGTTCTCCGAATTGCAACAAGTCGGGGTGTCGAATCACCATGTCGTGGCTTCCGCGATATTTCTGCAGTTTGTCCCTCTGCGGACCTCGTCCAACCCCGAGGGGTTGCCATGGATACGCACGGCACGCGCTCCCCATCGGATAAAGTTTGCAGGACGTCAACTTCGTCACTCGACAAAGGACAGTCTTGTTTGCCGTGGTGCTGTGGTAAACCGTTCGTTATAAGATTCAAATGGTATGTTTTTTTTTTTTTTTTTTTGAAGGTTCTGACTCACATTTGTGACCAAATATCCTAGCTTTTTTTTTTTTTATCCCGAGGAAAGGTTCTTGCCGCCGAAGCAGTAAGCTCACAATAGATGGCGCGCTCGCGCCGCCTTCTCCCTACACTTGCTCTGTCGCCGCAGGATGGGGAGCTAGGCTAGCCGCACTAGCTTAGCTCATATAAACTCATGAGTGTGTCAGTGTGTCGTCCTCGCTGTGTATCCCGGACTAGGATACGGACTGAAGTGTTGCGTCTGAGTCCGGGGTGGGAGGAAAACACTTGGAATCTCCTTTGTTTTAATTTTAGTTTTCCCCTTTCTTTTCATTTCCCGGAGGCTGGCAAACTTTTCCGACATGACACTTTTCCAGGTAAACCGGTAACAAAGGATAAAGTGTCCCATGTGCAACGTAAACCCGGGATCTAGCTGCGTGCCACCCCGACGAAGCCTCTTTGCCCCGGTTCGTCCGACAGTTTCATTTCCAGGTAAGGTTGAGAATTTATTTTTTTTTTTTTTTTTTTAGTAACAGACTTCCGTGGACCTCGCGGTGCCCCCGAGTCCCGTCAAAGTCCCGGTACAGTGTTGTTTATTGAAACTCGGGTTTCGGTCACCTGTTGTGGAGAGCAGCGAGCCTCCCGGTGTCGGCACTGCCGATGGCGACGGTGTCCATTGTTCGCTGCTCGACATTACTCACGTCTGTTTAATTCTCTCGCTCTTAAGAGCATTAATTTTGCGTCCGTGCGAAGGACAACAGCAGGTGTTTCCTTCAGCCGCTAGAGTCCGAAATGCATTTTCCCCCACTCGACCACACAAGACAGACATGACGAGCAGAGCCGAGGGACTGTTGACTGAGTCACTTTATTGGTTCCCCAAAAATGTATCTCTTGGTAAATGTCAAGTCTTTGCAACCGCGTTAGGCGTGATAAGCCTTTAGGTTTGATGTAAAACGATGTTGTTCGAATGACGCAAAGTTCTCAAGGTGACTCTTGCATTCCAATAAATAGGTGTCACCGAGAGTTACAGTGACTGCTAATATACTTAATGTGACTAGCACACCCTTGCTGCAGCAGCAGCGTGCTCTTCCTAACACAAAAAAAGTGGTATTGCTCCTGTATCACTTGACTCTCCTCTGGACTTCAACCCCGTCCTAGGGAAGCATTACCATATACAAAATGCGACAATAAACAGAGCAAACAAAACAGTATGTTTACCTTTATGATTTTGTCAAACATTAATTTATAATTTCGGGGAAAAACTAGTATTTTATAGTAACTTAACAGTCATTCACAATGATCTGTAAAAAACAATTAACATCAAATATCCGTGACCCTGAGCTCAGGAAGAAGCCAATCTTGGAAATGGACTGATCATAAAATATATTTGATAATCAAATATATTTTATATCAGGAATCATTCAGACCAGAGGCTGTTTTTTTTTTTTTGTCCGGACACTGAGTCTCTTCAGTGTTGGGGTTAGGGTGCATTTCCTTACTTCTCTTCTTTTCTTTTCTTTTTCTTGGGTCTAGATTTTGTGAGCAGCATGTAGTCTTTCCAGGTCCAGGACAGCTTAAAAGATCAGCTGTAAAACATGTGGCCCCAAACAATGCTGCAAGTGAAGTCTTGCTCATATTTCCAGCTTGCTGTCATTTCCATAGATAAAGAGTTTATACATAGTTGTCGTCAGTGCGTTGCTGGAACAAAGCATCAGTGTTTGGCAACATTGGCATATTTTTGGATACACAGATGCACGCACTAACATCTTGAGTCTGAACATTTGTTTGGACACGTGTCTTCTTTGTGTCTTTATTTTCAAACAGTACCATGGATACTGATGGATATAGAAATGATCCACGCTACATGGAGACAGAGGCCTATTGGCAGAAATCCGACGATCTGGATCCAAGGGACAGAGATGGAGACGGCTGGAAGCTGGTGGAAGTATTTCTCTCCGGAGGGGCTCCGTGGGGTTTTACTCTCAGAGGGGGGCTGGAGCATCGGGAACCGCTGCTCATAACCAAGGTAAATATTCCTTCAACTCTATCAATCTCCCACTCATAATGGTCATAATGTCAAGTAGTCAAAAGACAGCGATTGCCAGTCTGAATACTGCTGTAGCATAAATAATGCTGCTACTAGGCAAAATCAACCCCCACAAAGACACATTCAACAATCAGGCAACAAGCAGGGAGGTATCATCAGGAAGGAGGCCTCCTTCTCTCAGCATTTGTCACAATAGAAATGAAAAAGAAAGATCGTGAACACTCACTTTCTGCGTGCATAAATGCCCCAAGTGTTGATTAATTACTAAAATACATGTCTGCTGACATGCATGACAAGGGGCTCCGTTGAAACACTAAGTCTGTAAGAGCAACCTGTTGCCTGTGTTTTTCTTT
Source organism: Thamnaconus septentrionalis (assembly GCA_009823395.1). NCBI lineage: Eukaryota > Metazoa > Chordata > Actinopteri > Tetraodontiformes > Monacanthidae > Thamnaconus > Thamnaconus septentrionalis. Next base: position 3,960,581 of record CM020508.1, on the reverse strand, counting down.
ACCGTGACTTTCTCGCAGGAACAGTCAAGTTTGCAGTTTGTTAGCACTCAGCACGAGCAAATTTTTTTGCCTCTCAGCATAATTCCTGGGAGCCTAAGCACAGTTTTAGAGAAGTGAGAGCACGGCTGCAGGCCTCGTCATGGTGCAGCTCGGTGTGCAATTCTTATGCGTTCTTGTTTGGTGAAGTGGGAGACATGAGACACGCTCTGCCTCTAGTGTTCATGAGAGCTTCTGAACGCGGCACAGCCCAGTTAGCGCTGATGTCACACCATCTACAACATTTCTCTGTTGGCTAGCTAATGATTTACCTCATGAGACCTTGTTAGTTTGTGTGAGCTGGTGAAATACTTGCATCTTTTTTTTTTTTTTTTTCGTGAACCTGTGTGCGTGTTTGAGTTTTGTTTGCTATCCCCGTGGGTCTGAAGTTCATTTCCTAATGGAGGTCGGGGATGTGGGGGCCAGTGGTGGTCTTCACTCTGCCCGGTGTAGGTCTCTCAGCAAAGATCATTCCATCATCTCTGGCAACTTGGAGTTTTCACACTCTGTGGAAATAAATGACAGAGTCACGTCGCTGAGCCACGTGGGGTGAATCGTTGCCCTGTTGGACTACCTGCCATTCTCTGGTTTAATACTGACTGAAGCAGTTTGTTAATATTTTGCCACCAGCATCGAGGATCAAGGAAACGTTGCACCTGAATCTGATGGTGAGACGCATCACTGCGATCGAATCGAGACTAAAACCCCACTCGTCACCCAGGCTCTGTTGCGTTTTTAACTCTACCCCTCCCCCCTCAAGTCATTTGCTGTCTTTATATTTTTGAACTGGCTTGAACTCCATATTTCAGGGTGTCCTGCGGTACCAGGAGCAGAGCAGGAATGTTGAAGCTTTGTTTGATTCTCCAAATGTAGTGAATTATCTGTGACAGCTTGAAGCCCGTTGGAATGGCGCTGTGGGATAAGAAGTGTAGTCAGGATTAGTGATTTGTTCTCTTTTTGCACTGGCAGTCAGATTATGGTTGTTGTTTCACAAAGGTATGCGGCTAAATTATACGTGGCGGCCAGATAAAGATGCGAGGCAGCTTGAAATTAGTTGAACACGAGCCACAGTCCTGCGCAAAAATGTTCGAGGCCTCCTCATCCAAGCATTTGTCTTTTATCATGACATAAATATGTGGACGTACTGCAGGGCAGACGGAGTGCACGCTGGTCTATATGTACTACCTGATGCACTTTGTTCTACATCCGTCACATATTTGTGTTTGATCACTCCTCCTGAACTTGGCAGTTGGCGCTCCCTCGTGTGCCCCATGTCCCAACTTCGTTTTATTTTGTTAGCATTGTGTTAAAATAACACATTCTGCCCGTGTCTGAACACGCAGGACTTGGCTGGAGTCAAAACTTTAATAGTTGCAGGGCTTGCCCACATCTAAAAGTACATCACTAACCTCTGTTTAAGAAAAGAAATCTGCTGGGGAAAGAATTGAAGTCGAGCAAAGTCAAGCAGATGAGTGCAGAGCTGGACAGAGACAAGGGTTGATTCTTCTTGTCCCTTTACTCTTGTGTGTGTGCACTCTCTGCAGCTGCCGAGATGATGGGGAAGAGCAGCCCTGCCATCTAATGAGAAGTCTTGAGTATTTGTTTAAAAAAAAAAATCCTGGAACTAATTAACATTCCCATCATTCCACTCATAGCTCAGGTTATGCTGAAGGTCTCGGTGGACCTAAAGCCCTTAGTCTCAATAATCTTACATAATCCTGTTTTACACAACACAGCTGGGCTTGCACCTCATGGATACCTTTCCTCCGCCGGGATCGAAATTTTGTAAGAGCGAAAATATTGTTTCCTTTGAAGGAGCTCGTGAGGCCCCGGCGTTACTGCACGCTGTGAAAATTGACCTGCAGGTAAACAGCTCTTAGTGATTATGCAGTCGTCTGTGTGACAAAACCAAGCGACTCTTTTTAGAGATTGCTCACCCTCTGGAGCAGAGATGACTCACAGGGAGATGGATTAGTGCTGCTCCTTGCCTCTCAGATCTCTGTGCAAAGGCTAAACTAATAGAGCAAATGGAGATCTTACACAATTTCCAGACAATCTGTAAAAACAAGATATTTGAACTGCTTTTCATCTTTCAGTAAACATTTTTTAGACCTCTATTTTCCATTCCAGAATCTAGTTGAACATCCTAATGTGATTAATTATCCAGAAAATCCAGAAAGCAACATATTTGAACTCTCTGTTTGCAGCCGCCTGCTAAAACGCTGGGTTTAGCTTCCTGGCAATTATTTGTGCGGAAGCGGGGAAAAAAGGAGGTGGAGTCAACACCCAGCAGGTGGGTGTAATGACTAATGGGAGAGGAGGTATCAATGCCCTGTTGTGATGTCACAAAGGGCTGAATTGTTTTTTGTTTTTTTTTAGAATTGTGGGTTTTGGTGGACGCAGTCTGAGAAGTTCAACAAGTCAAAGTTCTATAGAATATTTTTCTCTCACCTGGGTTTTTGTTGGAGACACACAGTCTCAAGTGGTAAAGTGAATTTTGCACAATATTGGACCTTAAAGAGCTCTGACTTTGTGAGTTGGCTTCTATTGCAGTGTGGACTTGTATGGCTACTTGTTTAGAACATAAGGAAGCAAGACAAATGTGCAAATGCCTTAAACATGTGTCAGGGATAGATTAAAATGACGGTGCTGAGGCCACAGAGGGGAAAAGTTTGCGGTTTTTCCTGCGCTCGCCGTCTTCTTGTCAAACAACAATGAAGGCCGCCGGTGATGTAAGCTCGCCGTCCCGGCCAGTACGCTGAGCCCAGCGGGCCTGTCGGCAACGCAGCGGAGGACGTCTGTCAGCAGAAAACACACGTCCGTCCCTCGCCCTCATCGGCCGCCACCACATCCTTCCCCTCACGTCCCTCACGGGAGCCGCGGGGCTATTTTTGAGGACCACTGTGCGTCCAGGACGGCTGCACTGTGACTGATAGTGTGGCCTCCAGGAGGATGGTAGACAAAGGACACCGTGTGGCTGGTGCACATCGAGCAGACGTATGGCAGAAAAAAAAATGTTATGCTATTTTTAAGCTACCGTGTAGTTTTAAATCACCGTTAATTTTGCTGGTGATGAGATAAAAAAACATCTGGAAAGTCAACTTTAATATAATACTTTTAATTCCGCTCACCATTCTGCTCTGTGTATTCTACATCAGCGCTTCCTCAGCCCTTTAATTATCAAGACCCCACTAGCGACACCGCAGATTGACACTCGGTCTCGATGCTCCACACCATGAATTAGGTTAAATCCATGACCCAGATAACTGTCATTGTAAATAAAACCAAGTGATCTTTATCTGCGTTCAGGGCCCCTTTAGCGCCGCTCAAGGACCCCTTGGCGTTCCTTGGACCCCACGTTGAGCACCGCCGGCCTGAACCTCCATCCCGCTCTCTCGCTCTACATCATTTCCTGGCGTCTGTGCAAAGCCCACTAAAATTGCTATGATTATTTCACCGCCGCGCCGGGTGTTTGTGTTCTTTAATCCGTTGGAGGCGTGCGGCGTTGCTGCGAGAATGACCCGCCGTTCCATTTTTAAAACACTGTAACTTCCAGTAAATCCGCGGGTGATGCACTTTCTCCTCGGCAATACATGACCATATGAGGCGCCGCGCAGGATTCCAGCCAGTCCTCGTAAAAAAAAAAAATCCTCGGCAACCTTGCCTTGAGATCGGTTTAATTTAAAAAAAAAAAAAAGAAAGAAAGAAAGAAAGCAAGCGCTCCTTGATTGGAGCTCTCTGGCCTCAGAGAGGTCGTTTAACACGTAATGGTCTGTAAATGTACACATTCCTCTGCGGTGGAGTCATGTCAGCCCCTCTCAACGGTTGGAGTAGGGGACTGATAATCGACCGCAGAGCTCAGCCTCTCGCGTGTCAACGTGCCACCAGTCGTCCAACCTTCAGACAGTTTCTGACCCGGCGTGCCGACGCTGCACCTCTTCAAGTCGCCTCGGAGGTTCTGTACGTTTGTTTTCCTTCTCTGCAGCAGCAGCAGCAGCAGCAGCAGCAGCAGCAGCAGCAGCTCGTCGACTGTACTCCACTTCCCTCCTGCAGACGTGTTATTGCAGGTGTCTGGCCTCAAATAAACACAACACCGTCTGTTTATGCAAGCGGCCTTTGATTCTGTTCCGCACCGCTGTGAAGTTTGGCGAACATGGGAGTATTTTTATTTATCATATCGCATACTTTCACATTGTCAACATAGGGACCCCCCCTGGCTTTCTGGTGCATTCCTCACAGGGTCCGAGTATTATCCCCATCTTCTGATCTTTATTTTTATATTCTGTTCTGTTCTCTTCTAATGAAGCGGGCTTACATAAACCTAAAAACCTCCTCAAGATCTCCTGAAAACACCATGTTTAACCCTCTGTTTACAGCAGCAAGAGGCTGCATTTCAGCCTCATCCTGAAAGTGATGCTTTGCTGGGCCTTCCCCACATCAAAAGGGGGATAAAGGGAGACTGCCGGGAGAACTGTGTTTGTAGCGCAGACTGTCTAAAAGGGAGCAAGTGGAATAAGTAAAGGATGGACTTCTAGAGACACAGTTAATAGGTAGCACAATGTTCTTTATAGGACACCTATGTTTATCTTAAAAGCCTTGTTTCAACTGCAGTTATGCTGCAAAATCCAAAATCTAACAGTGGAATTCTATGGTTTTAAAATTTTTCTAAATAAATAGGTTTTCCTTTTTATAAAAATACTAAAAAAAAATGAGTGAGCTAAAATTCAGCAGGGTGTCATTTTATTTTACCTAAGATCACGCCAGGGGTGGGTAGGTGCTGTTAAGACAACAACAAAGTAATGTAGCTGTACAGTGACGAGCAGCATTAGCCGGCGCTACCAACTTTCCATCCAGAGGAAGAAGGAGAAACATTTCCTCCAAGTGTTGGCTGCTCCATAAAGCAAGTGTCTAACCCCCAGTCGTCTGTCTGCTGTGTTTGTGTTGCAGGTCGAAGAGGGCAGCAAGGCGGCAGCTGTGAATCTCCAGGTGGGAGACGAGCTTGTCAACATCAATGAGATTCCCCTGAGTGGCTACAGGCAGGAGGCCATTTGCCTTGTGAAGGGCTCCCACAAGACCCTGAGCCTGGCAGTGAAGAGGTGGGTAACGGATCCCCGTGCAACACCGGTGTAGCACGCTCAGCTCGCCATGGCAACCGGCCGCTGCTCTCCAGGACACGAGAGCTGCTGCTGCTGCTGCTGAGTGCTCGCTAGCTGAGTGCGCGCTAGCACGTTAGCTGGCTAGCTGGATTGTCCTGTTCAACCAGGCTTGTCGCTTGGATGCAGCCCAAAGGAGTTCGCGGCGTGTGACATCATCCTTCAATCTCGGGTTCCAAAGGCGGAAAGGATGTTTTCGGTGACATCATTTCCTTTAGTGACTCACGCTCTGGCAGGTGTGGTGAGATTTTGAAAAAAAAAAAGTTCCGGTTCGTTGGCGACGCGCCCTAATTGAAAAGACATTTATACTTGGCATTGTTGAGTGTTAGCGAACAATTACAGCAAACTCACAGTCCCATGATCACTTCCAAGTCGTTGGCCAATCAGCGGTGCTGTTCAGCGATCATGTCCTCTTTTGCTGATCAATCGTGCGTCCTCCAGGCCCCTCCCCTCCTTCCACTACCGGCCATGCACTGCGGAACACTGGTCTCATTGTCTCGCTCCACGTTTCTGTCTGCGTTGTGTCAAATCATAACATAATCCCTGAACAAATCCAGCCGTAGGAGGAAGTCCGCACGCTGTTTATTCCTCCACAAAGACGCAGCTGAGTCACGCTCATTCATCGACTCCACCGGCTCCGAAGTTAATGGGCACAGAGTAAGAGGTCCAGGGTAGGTTTTGTAAACAGAAGGCACACAGCGTTTGGTGGGACAGCTGAAAGGCTGCGGATAAGTAAAGTTTCCAGCACTACCACTGTTTCCCTCAGTTGTGATCTTGACAGGCGGGAGCTGGATTTACTGCCCGTGTCACTGCTTTTCTCACTGGTTTAAAAATAGACAGAGCTGGCAGCTACATTACTGCCAGTGTCACTTTTTGAAATTGAAGTTTATTGTTGACCAACTGCAGACTCCTCTATATGATGAATATACAACAAATGTGGCAGGAATGAAGTATAGAGTAAAATGAAGAAAAATATATAATATAATATAATACAAAGTATGTCCTAACCATGTTAGAGAAATACTCATAGGTGTGATGGTGCGATGTTTGGTGATGAAGTTTCTTGTGTCACGGCTAATGACCGTTTACCCGCTGACTGAATCTACAACCCGCTGCAGCACAAAAATATATAGACACCAACTGCTAATGCCTACAATTACACATCTCGGCTCGCAGCCATGTCAGCAAAGTGTTTTTTTGGTAGGCTGAAACTCTTCTTTTTTTTTTTGTTTGTTTGCTCAGTAATTCCTTGTGCCCGGCCAGAGACTCCGCTCTCTTCAAAATGAAGTCACGGAGGGCCGAGAGGAGGAAGTGGGTCGTGAACGGCAACACAGCAGGATGCATAGCTCAAGGGTCTCGTTATTTATCGTTGCAACGTGTTTGCGATTGTTCCAGGAGGAAGACGTTTCCTCGCAAGGACGAGTCCCATTGTTCTTCTTGTCCTCCGCAGGCAGACTTCTGCTCCCGCGGGGCTCCTCCGTCCTTCTGCTCGCATGTGCTGAACAATTTCTTTTATTCATCTTCGCTCGGAGTCACCGCCGCAGCTCTGCCGCTGATTCAGGCCCTGTCAGCACCAGTTTCTGCATGTTTTTCGTTTGTTTTTTTTTTTTTACAAGTACAAGTCCAGCACTTTCTTTGCGGTTTGGCTGCGACCCTTTAAACGCAACCAGATTCGTACGTTTCTTCGTGCACTTCTCTCTCACGCCCAGCAAAAAAAAAAAAAAAAAAAGATGGCTGTGCCTCAGCGTCGCACGTTGCTAGCGCCGTGCCTTTTTGTTTGACTGGAGCTCAATCCGTGCCTGAGCACGTCTGGTGTCAGTGGCGGAACGCAGTCCCTTTTATCTCCGGGATTACGTTGGATGGTTGAACAAGGACCAGGAAGCTGTCAGAACCTGCTCCCCGCTGCAGGTGTGGTCCCGGCAGAGGGGCGGAGCTAACGCGCCTGTGTGTGTGTGTGTGTGTGTGTGTGTGTGTGTGTGTGTGTGTGTGTGTGTGTGTGTGTGTGTGTGTGTGTGTGTCACATGGGAGTGAGGGAGAGAGGAGGGCGAAAGGCTCGTGATGCAGCACGAGAGGGACGGATGGGTGTGGCCACCTGTGGGAACGCGTTTGTCCTCGTCGCTCGTGCCTCAACCACGGAAAAAAAAAAAAAATGCAGCACATGGACGCTGGCTGCTGCTGCTGCTCCCTTGTTTGCATGGGTGTTCTCAGAGCAGCAGCAGCAGCACTCGTGCAGAGTTTTCACAGCATAAATGGGCATTTAGCAAACACAAGAGCTGTCGGTGTGAAGTCGGTGCCAGTGTGGAATTTGCACGTTTTTATCACCGTTTTTATCGTTGCTGCCAACGTTGCACAATTCTGGGCAATAAATCTCTGATATTGGCACGCGAGGTTCTTCTGCATTTTACCTTCTAAGGCCTGGAGCGTAATATCCCCAAAGAGACGCTAACTTGGCTAAATGTCTTTAGTTAAAAATGTAGTTACGGACAAGCCTGATTATTAAAAAGAGATGTTCAGGACTCGAGCGATTCAGCCTGGCATATTTGTGAACCGCGGTAATTTGACTTTTACCAAGGCAAGCATGATTCAAAACATCAGCATCTCTCCTGGTTCCCATTAGAGGGTCATATATGGCAAACCTGCACCTTCAGTCTCTGACATTTCCACTTCGGTGTGTTTATGCGACGATGGTTTGCTTGTGCACGTGTGAGATTTTTATTCACCAGCGGGGCTCCTGCAGCCCCTCAATGGCCTGAAGTCATTGCAGCGTGCACCGCAAACAACACAGTGAATCATTAAATTTTACAACATGAAACTTCAAACACGTTGCAGCTTTTAGGTTTCCCCCTTCTGGCTTTTTTTACACAAGCGCCACAGCTGCTGAAAGGCTGCGTTATTTTGCACATGAGAGAGGAGCTGCGGTTTGCTGTTTGCAGCATTTTAAAGGCTGTTAAAGGCTGTTGAAAGTATGACTGATGTCCATGTGTGCTTTTTTTTTTTTTTTGTTCCCCTCACAATCCAATTATATCTGCATAAGCTTAATGCCCTCTCTGTACAGTACAGCCATTCAGCAGGGGAGGCAGTGCAGTGGCCTTTTTTTTTTTCTTTCCCTCCGCTCTAAATAAGACCACTAAGTATGCTTGGAACGCTCGGCGCAGCATTCTTGTCATAAGTGGATTTCTTAAAACTGTTTTGGCCGCGAGCTGAGGTGTTCATTATCGGGAGAGATTTCATCACATCCCACCGTCTCACCTGCTCCCCTCCATCTGGTTTTGGTTTGCTGCCCCGTGATGACGAGGCGATGAGAGACTCCCAAACGCTCAAAATGTGACGCGAAAAGCTTCAGAGCGATAAATCAAATAAACGATGCTCGATCCGCACGGCGACCGCGAGCGCCCGTCCCTCCGACCCTCGGCCTCCAGCTGAAGGTCTCCAGGTGTTGTTGTTGTTTTTGGGGGTTTTTTTGTTTTTTTTTTTTGGGTTGGGGGGGTGCGGGGGGGGCGTGGGTCATGGCAGACAGCCGCTGACCTGACAGCTGGAATGCCTCTCCGTCCAGGAATGTGGCCGTCATTACACGTTGCTCACGGTTCACCCCACTCACCCCCCCCCCCCCAGCATGACTGGTTTGATTGTGGGGACTCCTGAAGAGGGCCTTTGTCAGACCCTTAGAGGGGTCGGGGGTCGGGGGAGGGGGGGGGCAACTGGAATCCAGCGGTTCACCTGCAGACTGCAGCCAGCGTGGCTCCACCCTCAGCACGTGTCCGCTCGGCCTTGCTTGCACTTGATGTTGCATTTTCATCCCTGCGCACGGAGTTGAGGTGCATCCACTGAACTGCACAGTGTGGTGGCGCCTTTTTTCTCCTTTTACGCGACAATAATCTCGCACCTCGGCCAAATCAAACTTTATTAGACCTGGTAAACATTCCAACCTCCCCACCCACCACCACCACCACCACCACCGCCACCACCCTGCGAGCCATTTGTTAAAGCAGCAAATAATGCAAACACTTGCAACTCGCGCGAACAATGGAAACCTTGTTTGGACTGTACGCTCGACTGCTCCCCTCACAATAGATGACTGTGAATTTTATTGCCTTCCTGTCAGCTTAAGAGTTGCAACCTTTCTTTGCTAATCTCTCTGCCTTGTCACCAGACCGCTGGCTAGTGTGCCAGAGCACATTCATTAATAACAAATAGAACAAACACAGCAGTACTAGGACGTCAGGCCCCCACCCTTCACTTTTAGAATAGTATTTAAAGGCAACTGTGATCAGAAAAATAGAATAAGTTGATCTGTGTGCCAGATTGACGTCATTTAGCACGAGACACCCGGCCTCAGTCAATATTACTGCGGTCGTTATCGGACTTGCTACAGGAAATTAGCCAGGACCACCTGGAAGGACAACTACTGCAAACTGTGTCTCCTCCAGGTGAACCTGTGTGTGTGTGAGAGCGCTCAGTCTGGGCCGTCCTGACGTTCTTCGGCCCCAAAGCTTTCAGGAAACACGGAGCCCCCACCAAACCAACCCACCCACCCAGCTAGCCGGCTGGCCAGCCAGCCACTGAGCCACCATAAAGAGCAGGCCGTTGCCATAGCAATGGCAGAAATGCGTGTTTGCCGCACAAGAGGGGAGATGGGAAGAGAAGAGTCCGGCATTTGGTCCCGTCATTAGCATATTAGCCCCTGGGAGCCAATGAGACGAGGCAAGGTGCAGGGCTGCTGCAGAGCGACTGGCTGTGACAATAGACCTCCTCCTCCTCCGCTGCACTTCCAACCCCCTCTCCGGGCTAAAAAACCCAGTAATCCCAGGGGAAATCTGCCCTCTGATCAAACTAATTCTGCCCTGAGAACTTTTTAGACATTTAGCCCCTCTGTGCTGATCGGCCTTATTTTCACTTTGCCGACTTGCTGTGTGGATGTTGTGGGCTCTTGCACCGGGGTTGTGCGATGATCCTCGGCCCTCTGTGGATCAGGGGGTGTCTTTTTTTATTTTTAAGTTTGGCTGCCCCTTGATGTGTTGGAGGTGATGTGGTGCCGCCCAGCGAACCAGCAACAGGTCTGATCGCACATTTCTCTTGGACACACATGTTGCGTGCGGGTCCATCATGAGTCGTTCCCTCCTGATGTCCGGTGAGTTGACTTTTTAGTGTCCGCCAACCTGCTGCCTCTTGTGCTGTCGTGTCTAAAGGATATATTGGGGCCCTCTGTGCTTTTTTTTTTTTTTGTAATGACCCTAATACTTTGTTATTGTTGTGATTGTTCTTATCTTTGTATGAGGTCAGCCGTCATGTAGGTTAAGCCACGATCAGCTAAAACCAACAGTGTTTTAATCTTTAATGACAGGGCTGTAGGTGAAATCAAAGGTCCGTCTGAAAAAAAATCATTTTTCTAATTGGTTGGAATCAAATCCTGTTTTGGTTTTATTTGTTTTTTTGTTTTTTTTAATCTTAGATGCACTTGAGAGTTGTTTATTTTTGAATGTGGACCCCAGTCAGGAGGGTTTCCAAACTGCCCCCCCCCCAACCCCAGCAACCCCTCCCCCCTCCTCTCTCCTCTCTCCCCATTCCAGGCAACTGATTCACTTTCCTAGCATATCTGTGCCGGCCCAGCTGTAGCCCTGACGATAGGCCTAATAAAACCAGGCTCATTTGCATCCCAATGGCTGGCGCCATGTGTGGCGAGCTCCTTGTGCCCCAGAAACGCACACTGAGCGAGCGGAGCAGGAAGACTCGGCTCCACGTCGGCTCCTCTTTGTCCTCTCAAAAGGCCTTTGCTTTTAATCCACAATTAATTTTGTGGAATTGTCCTACTTTATGCAGCTTAACCAAATCTGTCACAATCTGGAAAGTCCCAATCCATAGAATTAGTGTAGGTTGTAAGCATAATGGCTCAGGGGTTTTGTTTTTTCTTCCTTTTTTTTTCCTCTCCCCATTTCACCGAGTTAGAAGTGTTGAGCTTTTCATCTGTAGGAAACCGTTGTTTGGGACTCTTGTCGTCAGATCATTGAAGGCTTTTCGACAAGTTGACAGAGAGGGCGCGACCTTTTGACCTTGTGGCAGTGCGAAGTGAGAACACAAGCAACCGCAGCTTTTGTCAAAAGTTTTTTTTGTTGTGTTTTAAGTTCTCTCCCAGTAAAGCGAGCAGCCAGGAGTCTGAGACGCAGCGCTACACTTAAAGGTGCAATGCGTAACATTCTCGAGGCCTCTGTTGGCATTGAATGGAGTAAAAATTCAGATGTATAGTTTTAATAAAATGCACATTTTTTATTTGCTAATAATAATAAACATTTATTATGTTTACATAAAGAGCAGCCCATTTTTAAGGAGGTGTCAATGTAACGTACCCCAGAGATCATAGCTGGTATAAAACAGATGTGAGATCAGGTGGTGCGTCTTAAAACCCACTGAGGTTGGTTGGTCAATGCAGTGACGCCACCACATCTTCCTGAGCCCGCAGGTTTGAAAGTGCCTTCCCCCTTTAGATCCAGTGTGTCTTTTCGCTTGGCGTCAGAAGTAAAGAGGAAAAAGACTGCGTGACTACAACCAGCAGCAGTCGGTCCTCCGAGATATTGAGTTTGTTTCCCTAGCTTCACTTGAGTGGCAGCGCCGCTGGGCGACTACATGGACTCTCATGCTACTCGACGCTAGTTGTCAGTAGCGCCGAGAGCTGAGTGGCTGTCTGGGAGGCAGACGACAGCTTGACTGGAGGCTGATGTTGCTGATCTGATTGTGTAAGAGATTCCCTATTGTATGCTAAGCCCCGGCACCCCCCCCCCCCCCCCCCTACCTCACGCTGGGCTCCCACCCCCCGCCGCCATATGGCAAAGACTTAACACAAGCACTTCACCTCAGCGACATACTGTTACATTAATGGACCCAATATCAGATGAGGAAAAGCATTTGACTCCTGCACTGTCTCCAATCTCTCTGGGCCGGCAGTTTTTTTTTTTTTTTTTTTATGCTTTGTGTAACTTCACTGACAGCAGTGGTTTGCATTCAGAGTACATACATTTGGCCAATAGGGGGGGCTACAACACCGTATAACTGCAGACTGCTCCACCACTGTATATTACTGACCCGCTCAAATACTGTACTCATTTTTTAGTGTTGTTCTCGCAGTGTGAGGCCGTCATGCAGTCATACACATGTATACGCTGGTAAAATAAATAATAAAAACTCTGCAGTGCCGTAGTGAGCCCCGGCCTGGAGGTGCAGCCGTCTGTTTCCTGTCTTCTGCTGTAAGTGAACACAGTTGTTGGTGAGCACTGAGTGTATGTGTGTGTGTGCTATATTCCCCCTGCTGCCCAGGAATGTGAAAATGGATATTGTAAGTCACAAAATGCCCTCAGAGAATGACGTGCATGTGGCAAGAAGCTTTCTTACGAAGATTTTGCGAAGTTCCATGAGGTACGGACCCTATATGTGGCTTCATCTGTAGTGGAGTAGTAGTCTGCCGCCGCCCCCCCGCTCCCCCCTGCCCACAATCGCCTCAATCATTCTACCAGTCCGTGGTGTCATTTCCATTCTTCCCATCGCCACTCTGCCATGGTTACCTGCCCTCTCTGACATGTTCTTTCCGGGATCATCTCGTGGGCCATTACATAAACTGTGTTCATCCCACTTTTATTGCATGCAATAAACTAGTCGTGCGCACTCTTGTTGCCGTAGTTATAAGAGTAAATGAGATTGTGTTGCATTACAACATGTGTCAGCTTTATCCTAATAAGTTCTGTTTACTTTCGTCCGTCACGCATTCAGAAAGAATTGCTTCAAAGGGTATGTTTCATGCACATGAATGATGACTTTAAAATATATTTAATGGAACAGGAAGGTGCTGTAAAAAAAAAAAAAAAAAAAAAATGCAGAGAGACAAAGTGCTTAAACTCATGCATTGGTTGTTTGCACTGACTATGGCAGTTTGTTTGAAAGTGTTTGGTTTCTGATCCACTTTCTGTTTTTTTTTTTGCCTTTTTCTATTTTGCTCTCCTTCTCTCTCTCTGCAGGAGAAATGAACCCATAAGCAGGCCTCACTCCTGGCACTCCACCAAGTTCAATGAAAGCCAGTCAGAAGCTGCTAAGACGCACTCTCCGCCCATAACGGTGTGGCACACCAGATATGATGCAAGGTAACCTTTGGATCTACCAAGTTTCTCAGGTTTTCTATTTGTCTTGGGATTTCATGCACTTTGATGCACTTTGATATGTTGCAACATTCAACGCAGCAATAAACTTAAACCTATGAAGAAGAAGGTTGGTTTCTGTACTGCAGGTATTTTTTAAAATATGAGTTGTTGTGTTTCCAATCAAACACGATGCCTCTAGCATGTGTTGCTTTCCTAAATGCTCCGCTGAAAAGCACAGTCGTGAAGCAGACTTCTGATATTTCACTGATTTGTGGGAAAATGCTGACGACTGCACGTTCACACATGTTTCCCTTTTTCACCCGCAGCTCATCCTCCACTGATCTCTCCTCTGGCTGGGAGCCCACAAACCTGCGCAGGGTATCGGACCAGTTCAGCTCCCACGGCAGCATGGACAGCCTAGAGCATGTCTCGCACCCGTATCCAGCCGGTCAGCTGTCGCCCGCCAAGTCCAACAACAGCATGGAGCACCTGGGAGGGGGGGGAGGAGGGGGAGGAGGAGGAGGAGGGAAACGGGACTCGGCCTACAGCTCCTTCTCCACCAGCTCGGGCACCCCGGACTACACCCTGTCGAAGAGCAACGCGGCGTCCACGGAGAACATGTTCCATAAATTCAATCAGTGGGATTCCGGAGGCAAGCAGAGCATCAGCGGCAGAAACAACCAGAATGTGACGGAGGGAGTCAAGCAGGACGACAGGCTGGTTTACTCCCAGATGTCTGGAGGCATCTCGGGCTGGGAGGGCCAGCAGGCTGAAGAGACGGCCGGCCACCGCCACTCCACTTCCAGCAGGACCAGCCTGGGACCCGTTTGGCACGTCCCCGAAAAAAAGAAACCCACCCCCTCCTCCTCCTCCTCTTCCTCTCCACCGCCGCCGCCGCCTCCACCCCCACCAGCACGCAGCGACAGCTTCGCCGCCACCAAGGTGCACGAGAGGGGGCTGCTCATCACTCAGCCCGAGGCGCCCGAGTCGCAAGTCTGCGGCGAGAGCCGCCGCAGCAGCTACAACCCGTCCGCCAAGAACGACGCCAACAACTTCCACAACTCGTCCGACAAATCAAACCCGAAGCAGTTCAACTCCAACAAACACTTCTCCCTGTCCAGCGGTGACGTCCGCCAGGCCCCGCCCCCTCAGCAGAGGCACCACAGTGACAAAAGCACTTTTTACTCCCAGCCCTGGGCCGCTGCTACGTCGGCGCCGAAGCCGCAGAACGTCGGCGGCTACTACTGCAGCCTGCAGGAGCTGCCGACCAACGGCTCTGCGCCGCACGCCGCTCACAACCAGAGGAGGAATTTAAACACGACCCCGCCGGCTGCCGACAGCAGCGGCGGGCAGAGCCGGTACTACTGCGTTACCACCTGTCAGCTGACTCAGCCCAGCCCGCACTCAGGTAAAACCTGCGAGGAGCAGGCGCAGTCTGGGTCAGAGCAGAGCGGCCTGAGCCCGCAGACGCAGGTCACCAAGGTCAAATATCACCTGCAGCCGCAGCAGCAGCAGCAGCAGCAGCAGCAACACTCCTCGCAAGGCAAGGACAGCAACGGATACACAAAGCACCACGTTACCACAACGCTGGAGACCTTTGTCCCCAAATTCAGTGGCGATGATAAGGGACGCCCGGGCGTGCAGAGCGCTGCAGAGTCTCAGGTCATTTCTTACACGTCCTGCAGAGTGTCTGAGCAGCAGCGACGCTCGCTGCCGGCGCAGCAGCAGGCGCAGCAGAGGGAGTTGCCCCCAGAAATCAGGCACCATCACAGCCAGGTGAGCAACAGGATCTCCCCCCAGGAGACCCCCATGCTTCACTCCCTCTCCCTGGACGCCACGGGCCAAGACGCCAGGCTGGGCCAGACCATGGACGAGTCCCCGGAGGGCAAACCGGTGAGACGCAGCGACCGCTTCGCCACCACACTGAGGAACGAGATCCAGATGAGGAAGGCCCGGCTGCAGAAGAGCCCGAGCTCGGCCGACGGCGACGAGGATCAGGACGCCTGGAAGCCCTCGGAGAACTCCACGCCAACGTCCGCCGATGGCTCCTTCACCAACACCTACAAGGTGAACCTGAAGGAGGCTCAAACCAGGGTTCTCATGGCTACGTCGTTCCGGAGAAAAGACCTGGAGCCCGTCCTCCTGGAGCACCCGTCGGCCGAGGCCTTGGCCAGTTTCCCCTCCAAAGACGGCTCAGAGTCTGTCGTGGGGAAAATGGGTCCCGCAGGCGGCCTCGTACCTCGGATTGGCGGTCGGAAGCGTTTCCAAGCCGAAAAGAAGGTCAGGTCCTTCTCTGAACCGGACAAAATCAATGAAGTCGGGGTGAAGGGGGATCTTCCCGAGAACCACAGCTCCTCGCTGGACCAGGAGAGGCAGGCAGAGAGTGCCAAACCTCCTTCGTCGAGTCACATTTCGCCCCGTGGCTACGCCAAGAACCCGGCGGAGGCAAAGACAACCAGTCCTGGTGCAGACAGCCAACTGCAGGGATCAAACAAAGGTGTCAGAGGAGGCAAAGAGTCCGCGGAGCAGGCGGAGCAGCTCCAGGCAGGCGCCTCCCGGCCGTCCGCCCAAGACCTGCAGAGGCTGGGCACCTTCGCCGAGTACGAGGCCACGTGGAACACGCAAGAAAAAAAGTCGGAAACCAGAGGGCGCTACAGATCAGCCGACGACATCCTGGATCCCGGACCGGAGGAGAGAAGCAAAGCCACGTGTTTCCATGAGAGGTCCCGCTCGTCTCCCTCGGCCGACTTCTACGGACAGGTGCGTTCTCTCCAACATAATGTCGTCATTTTTTCACTTGTTTTTCTATATAATCGCAGCAGAAGCGACGGCATGGACGCTGTTTTGCAGCCACTAGGTGAAGGTGAAGGTGCTGTTCCCTCTATTTAGGTTGAGCAGAGTGACTGGAGTGTCATCAAGAGAGGGAGCCAAGTCAAATATTAATCTGCGTTTGCTGATGCGACACACCCTCAAACCGCCAAAGAAATTGCGCCATTTAAAAAAAAAAAAAAAAACTTTGCTGGTTTCTTTTCCGTCTGGTTGAAATAATTTTCCAACCAACCAAACCTTTTGTCTTGGAAGGTTTAAAGTTTCCTTTTTTTCTCTCTTTTGTTTTGTTTGGTTTTGTTTCTTGCGGTCGCTCTTTTTCCCTTCCTCCCTTCTGCCGACAGTCATCGTGTGCATCGTGTCAACTTTTATTTACAGAAGATTCAGGTTCCTGCGAGAAGGTCTGAGCCGGAATACTTCCAGACAGAGAGCAAACCTGCCGAACGACTCACCACCGCCACCAGGTCAGTTTGTTTTCGTGTGATGACCCCCCTGCACCCACTCTCCCACCCACCCCACTCCTGCTCCTGCTTCTGGTCATTTGCTTCAGTTTGGTATTTCGGCTGGTTTAGGAGATTTTGTGCCAACAATAATCCTCATGATCAACATTGTTCTTGACTTTGAAACTCCATGTTTCTGCCTCTTGCCGCTCTGGCCGAAGGGGGTCAGTGGGCTTGGGGAGGGACAGTGCGCTCTTTGTAATCCGCATACCAGCGCCACTGCCGCAACTGTGACGCCACAAGTCTCCTCTCTCGACTCTGCTTTGGAGGCGAGGCGTGTGGGTGTGTGTGTGACAGTGAGGAAGTGTTTAAGGAGCCACTTGAAAGGCATGAATTTCTGTTTAATAAGATGCTGTGTGTTTTCTTTGCGTCGCTGGAGTTCTCGGCCACGCCGGCTGTTTATTTCTGTGGCGGTCTTCAAGGCTTCCGATCGGAGCGGTGACCTGAGCGCTCATAAATAAATAGCCGTACGAGTCAGGCGTGTGTCATGGCGGTTAAAGGCCTCGTGTTGTGCAAAAAAAATCACCGGATCAGTATTTTTCCAACAATAGTCTGTCAGTCCCAAGTCTGGCTTGGCCATTTGTGATGTCACAAGGGGTACCGATACCTTCCCTAGGTCGGAGGCCCCATCAACATTCGGTGGGGTCGGGGACTAAAACCATTAGCAGCTAAGCTAAAGCTAAAAGAAGCTAAAACCCAGCGTTATTGTTATTTTATTCTTTTAAGTGCTGTTCTGCTGCATCTTGCATGGTTTTTACATTATTAATGTGTGTTAATGTGTGAGTTTTCTCATGTTAAAAAACTGAAAACCAAAACTGATCTCTTAATCTCTCAAAACGAGTTGACCTCAGTTTGCCCAGCGTCACTCGGCATGTGTAGCCGGGTTGTGCGTCACCCAGTGTTGCTCACTCAGGGTTTGCCTGAGTGAGCAGAGCCTCACCGGGCCGCACGTTCCCAGTCCTCCTCCTCCCCCTCCGCCCCTCCTCCCCCTCCTCCTTCATCCTTGCTGGAAAACGTCATGATGGAAAAATTCTTTTGGTTCTTTTTAAGCGAAATGACAAACTAGGCTACTGGGGGAAAAAACAACACGTGGGTCTGAATAAGTGGGTGCAGGCTCACTGAAAACGTCAGCTCGTGCCAACGTGATGTAGAAGTTTTCTCTTATCAGAGGTTTACGATGGAGTGAGATGGAGGTTTGTGTTGTGTTTTTTTTTTTTTTTATTGCTTACATTGGATGAAGTTCTCACAGGCTGTTTGTTTAATAAAGTGTGTTGACTGGCAACTTTGGATTTCATGGGATCAAGACTGACTCTGCATTAACCCCTGCGCCCATCACTGTTAAAGACTGAATGCCATAAAACCTCACGACGCAACAACCGTTACGTGACTTCAGGGCCAGTTTGCGGTGACGTAGCAAAGGTGACTTCATCCACTATCTAACCAGTTATTCAGGAGTCTTTCCGCATTATCTAAACTTCTACCCCCCCCCGCCCCCCCAGTGAATGAAACCCATTCACAGGTGTCGAGTATCGCGTCTTGAGCAATCGCCAATCGTCGGCGCCCCGGCGAGCGCACGTTTGCATCGCAACAGAGCGCCGGGCAGTGAAACCGTCGCTGCCCCAAAGCCATGGAGATGAGCTTCAGGGAGCAGCAGCTCCACCCAGTTTTAGTCATTGACAAAGTGTAACGAGACACCGACAGGTGGTGGCCGCTGTCACACACCACGCACACCAGCCAACACACACACACACACACACACACAGAGACACCCCTAACCAGACTGCCATGGAGATTTTAGCAGTCAAACGTCACACCAGGTGAGTTTGTGCGTTCATTGCAATCTCTGAAATACACTGAAATTAATGCTGGACACCAAAATTCCGTGAGCTGCTAACATGTGACTTTTGGATAGGCTTGCACTGTGTACACACCGTCAAACAAAAACAGTTTTTCCCAATAGATAATCTTTTGTTTGACATCATGTATTGAACATTTTTGAAGAATGCTTGAATTTATAGCGATATAAAGAGTTTAGGTGTGCAGCTGTCCGTTAGAAATGTCTTTTTACACAGACTTGTATCATCAATGAATCATCTGAAACTGGATTTGTAATGTTAAAACTACTGTTTGTCTACACTGATGGATTGAATTTGGACAGACGAGTCAGTGTCGTCTTGAAGTGACCCTCTGTCTCAAGAGCTAAACGCTGAAAGCTGTTCTGATGGGTGCTCGATTCCACAGAAGAAGAACTGGCTCCTGACGCTCCAGCAGCAGTTATTAGATCATCCGTCACTGGCGTCCTGCCTGTGTCGTGCTGTGTGTGCGAGAGCTTCAAAGCTCACTCTGATTGGGTGGCATCTCGTGACCTGTGTGTGGTGTGTCCTTAATCAAAGCTGTATGATTTCTGTCTTGATGTTCTCGGAGTGCTTTTAATTGAGTTTGTGCGTGAGCGGAGCATGAAAACCACAACAGGCCTGAATGTTTTTTCGGCCAGAGTCTCGTGACGACGTTCGTCTCTATTATATGTTGTCGACTTTATGATCCTTTCTTCTTGCTCTCTGTCAGGGCTCTAATTAGGCCTGTGTGTGTGTGTGTGTGTGTTTGTGCGTGTGTCGTCTTGCAAAGAGTTAACAGTGCAAAAGAGACTCAGGCAGGAAAAGCTGATCCAGTTTTCCTTCTCCTCCGGTCTGGAGGATTATTTATTCCTCTTTCGCTGACTTGTGGGAACTGGAATATTCCTCCTCGGGCTGCCAGCCGAGCCGGCAGCAGCAGGGCGGAGGCTTGCGGTGGGGAGGAGGACGTGTGTCTTGTCATGCTGGCATAATCACAGTGGCTGACGGAGGGACCGGAGAGGCCCTGCCGCCACGGGTCGCGCACCCAGCCGCAGCGTGTTATTTGACGGAGCTGCAGCTGGTAGTTCGGGCCGGCCGCTCGTCTCCGGCGCGCTTTGTAATTAAAAGCTTCCCATTGTTGCTCCTCAGGTTCTCGGACAGGGTGAGAGAGAAGCCCAACGTGGACTCGTCGGAGCGCTACCCGGCGGCTCCGCCCTCCACCGGAGCCAATCCCGAGAGCGGGCAGCGAGCGGCCCCGGCCGTCGCCGACCACAGGGCCCCGTCTGCTTCTCACGAGGAGGCCGGCGGCTCCCAGTCCCAGCCCGGGCCCAGGGGCAGGACGTCTGCGGCGGAGAAGCCTCCCCCGCCGCCCCGATGCCCAGAGGTCGACTCCCATGAGTCTCCCCCCGGCCCCCGGAGTGAGGCCTTCTTCGCCAGCCCCGGCTCCGCCTTTGCCTCCGCCCACCCTGGGCAGGGAGAGTCGGAGCAGGTCAGCAGAGCCGTGGTGCGTGGAGACGGAGGACAAGGGGCAGTGCAGCATCCCTCAGCGTCCAATCGCCAGCCGGCCTCCCCTCCTCCCCCCCACTACCACCGCCGCCACCGCCGCCGTCCTCCCACACAGCCATGGAGGGGCAGCGCTCTCCATCTCCGCACTTCTCCCCTCAGAGACTCAGCGACAAGCCTCCCGTTGCCACCAGCCATGAGGAGTCAAACAGGTAAACGCTGCTTTGCTCTGTTTTTCCTTTTGAAAAATGGTATCTTTGCATTTACTCAAGTAGTATTTCCTTTTTAGTCAGAAGCTTCATCATCAGAATTCATCACGTCTCCATCATTTGTACAATGGAGTCTATTTAATGTCCACTGACATGTGAGCGCTGTCAGTAAAATAGAGTCATTCTCTGCATTTTCTCCGGTTCTCTCCGCAGGCCTAATGTAGCTCAGTCCTGTCTAAAAGGGCTCATTCGGAAAATTTTCATCCTCTTGATTCAGAACTAATTGATGTCATCTGTAGCGATCCCAAGGCTGAGTGTGTATGTTATCAAAGCGAGTAATAACAAACTAAAGTGTCGAACTGAAACCAGATGTTTCTTCACGTTCCAGGAAAATGACTGTGGAAGGGGAAAAAAACGAGCGTTTGTCCCTTTTTTTTCCCCTTAAAATATCACTGAAATAAACACAGATTAAGGAATGTCTCATCTTAGAACCTCGCTCTTTTGTTCTTCGCTTCAGGATGGATCATGTGACAGGAAGCCAGGCCGCCGCAGCCGCAGCAAAGAAAGTGCCGGTCAGGATTATCCACTCGGAGGAAGCCACAGAGAAGGACAAGTGTCCCTTCCTGCAGCGCAGCGACGTTGCCGCTGCTGCTCCGGAGCCTCAGGGCCTCGCCACCACTCGGCTCGGCACCCCCGGCGCCGCAGGGCGGGACTCGCCCTTCTGCGCCTTCACTCGCCAGGGCAGGGAGGAGGACGGTCCGCCGGCCCCTCGCGCCGACCCCTGGACCCAGAGAGACGTGTACATGAGCACCGGGAGAGACCACATCAATGGCAGCAGTCAGCTGCCGCCGCCGCTGCTGCCGCCGCCGCCGCCGCTGCCGCCGCAGCCCACAGACCAGCCTGCTGCCGGCAGCTGCAGGATGACGACGGCGGCAGGAACCACAGGAGTCGCAGAGGAGCAGAAGAGGGAGGAGCTGGCCCGGGACATCATGGGAAAGGACCGCTCTCTGGCCGACATCCTGGATCAGAGCAAGATGAAGACCACCATGGACCTGATGGAGGGCATCTTCCCCCAGGGCGAGCAGCTGCTGGAAGGAGCTCAGCAGCGCAGGAAGCTGCCGGCAAAGCAGGCAGTCGCCCGTCCCGCCGAGGAGAGGTCAGTAGAGGCTCTCAGTCATGGAGGTTAAAGGCAGGATGGAAAGGAAAAAGAGAGTCTAGATTTTCAGTCAGGCTTCCGGAAGTGATAAGTTGAGCTTCCTGCTCAAAAGCAAAGTCAAAAGAAAGAAAACCATTTGTGAAATATAAATACGTACGTATTTGAATTGGGTTTGTATCCTTATTTTGTATGAATTTGTTTTCTAATCTTCTGGCTCCAACAATTGGCAATAAATGATTTGTCCACACGAGGGCGCTGAAGATGGAAAAATAAGGAATTTCAGATCAAGAGCAATGACTCAGTCAAAGCAGCTCAAATTCTAAAAAAAAAGAATTGCTCAGCTGCAAGAGATGATTATGAGAGAGGTGATCCAATGATGACCCTGCACTCACCCTATGATAACAATGATGTGCCGCTCGTGTTCCAGGGAGAAGGAGGACAGCATGGCTGCAGCTGTCGGCATGGCGGCCAGCTCTGCATATTACAGCACGTCTGCTCCCAAAGCTGAGCTGCTCATCAAGATGAAGGACATGCAGGAGCAGGAGGTCGAGGAGGAGGATTCAGAGGAGGAGCTGGACATCGACCTGGCCAACAAGAAGGTACCCTGCTCATCAAAGTCTGAACAGACCCACGCAGAGGCCTGTCTCTCACCGGGTTTTTTCCTCTTTCCCTTCATCTTTGCAGCAAGAGCTGATCGACAGCCTCAGCAAGAAGCTCCAGGTGCTGCGCGAGGCCCGCGAGAGCCTCCAGGAGGACATCCTGGACAACAACGCCCTGGGGGATGAGGTGGAGGCCCAGGTCCAGCAGGTGTGCAAACCCAACGAGCTGGACAAGTTCCGGATGTTTGTGGGAGACCTGGACAAGGTGGTGAGCCTGCTGCTGTCCCTGTCCGGCCGGCTGGCCCGGGTGGAGAACGCCCTCAACACCCTGGAGGAGGACGCCACCGCCGAGGAGAGGGTGGGTGGAACCTTCAGCGGGTTATCTGAGTCTAATCTAAGTCCGCTAGTCCGACCTCGTGTGTTGATTTGGCGTCCTTTTTATTTCAGCGCACGTTGATCGAGAAGAGGAAGCTGCTGATCCGACAGCACGAGGACGCCAAGGAGCTGAAGGAGAACCTGGACCGCCGCGAGCGCGTCGTCTACGACATCCTGAGCAGCTACCTGCCCGAGGACACGCTGACGGACTACGAGCACTTTGTCAAGATGAAGTCGGCGCTCATCATCGAGCAGCGCAAGCTGGAGGACAAAATCAAGCTGGGCGACGAGCAGCTCAAGTGCCTGATGGACAGTCTGCCGGTGGAGCAGAGGCTGGTCCTCTGAGGACGCTCGTCCACCCGGGGGTTGTTGCGTTTGTTTGTTGTTGTTTTTTGTTTTTTTTGCTAAGTCACAGTTGAGGCTTGTGTCCACAAGGGGGAGACAGAGACAAGGAAATTTCAGGACCGGACTCCCAACTTCTTTTAGCCACTATTTTATGAATGCTGCGTTTGCAGGCATCAACCAAGCGACCAACCAACCCTCCAACCACTGTTTCTGAAGAACTTTCACCACATTTTTTATGACTATTGTTATTTTGGGGTTGTTTTTTCTTTTCTTTTTTTTTTTTAGTAATTTATTGTAGCCTTTTGAAATCTGCGCGGGAGGGGTGGTCAGTGTTTTATCTCCAAATTGTCCAAGCAGTGTGCGGAGAGGATAGGTATTAATCACGCTTTTCTGTTTTACCCTTCACACCTTCTCTCACATCACCCTCACAATCTGGGCCCGATATTTCAATAAACATTCAGCCTGTTTTTGTTAACTTTTTTTTTTTTTTTTTTTTTTTTTCGTATTTGAGCTGATGGCCTTTCGTTTAGACTCTGGCGCCTCGTCCCGCCACGGCGTGAACGGCAGCGGACGAAGACGGCAGGCGGCCTGCGGTCACCGGTCGTTTCTAAAGAGCACTTGTTGAAGTTCACCAGTCAGGAAGAACGGCAGCACTTCACGACGAGGCCCGTCGGTGGAGCCCGCGTCTGAAGTGCATCAGGAGCCGGCGTTCAGACATCCCCTCCACTCCTGCACCCCCAGTCGACGCTGCTTTCACAGTCACTGCCGGCCGAAAGAGACAAACACTTGTTTTCATCACGACAATGTCGCCACTGGGTGTTGCTGTGTTTCGTTTTGTGTTTTTTTGTCTTATTACTCCACTGTGTTCAGGTTTGCACGGTGCAGATATTAAAATGCATACTCACCACCATTGTTACTTGACCTAAAGTGAACTTTAACCACTTAAGAAAAAAAAAAAAAGTTGTTGAGCACTTTGCAGCAACGTGAAATGACATTTTTTCGAGCAGCTGAGACGTCGGTCTGTCCAATGTGACATTTCAGACAGTAACCATTAAACATCGGTCCTGCCTCGGTCCTCGTGGAGCGAGACTTGACTTGTTCTCCGGCACATTGTGAGAAGATCGGCCTCGACACACTCCGTGTTCCGACGCAGCTCAGCTCTTTATCAGCTGTGCAAGCTTACATCAAATAAAGAGTCTGCTGGGAAAAAAAAAATACGCAGGTCTATTGTGATTGATTTTATGTTCCGCGATTTCTCTGTCACTGATTAACTCGGCTGCGCCTCCTCCGTGCTGATAAGTCTTAAAGACTTTGATATGATGAGAATTACAACTCGTAGTCAGAGGTGCCGGCGGCGAGGAACGAGCTTCTTCTCACCGGCCAGCCAGGAGAAATCCTGATCGGAAATAGAATTCTTTTTTTTTTCGGAATATCTTCAGAAGGCTTGAAAGCAGGAAATCAGGACTTTGACTCAGGGTGAGTAGAAACAACACGTTACCGGTGGTTGTTTGGTGTTTATTGCTCAACATGTGATAATTTCAACAGACTATCAACCTTGACAGTAAAGATTTAAACATACATATGTTCTGAAAAACTTGAAGAAGAAGAAGAACTTGATGTAAAAGCTGCATTAAAGTATCTATTTTATGTCATTACAAATAAAAATAATAATAATTAACTTTATTTATAAAACACTTTTCATAATAAAATCTCAAAGTGCGACGCAGGATTACACAGGAGATACTTTGATTAGCTGTAATCATAATCTGATTGAAGTCATGTACACTACTGTTGTTGATGACTGTATAATGATTGAGTTTAGACACATTTCAGCACTAGAATTCAATATTTCATCTTGAGCAGCTTGTGTTTGTGGCCTTCAGGTTAATCATATTTCACTTTTCACCTGTCAAGTAAGAACCTTCTTTCCCCCTTTTCGTTTAAAGAACTTTTAAGTGAGTCATGTCGGCACAAAGAGAACGTAGATGGTTATTATGTAAGTTATTTGAGGGCGCTGGCCCTTTAACAATCCTCGCTAGGATCGTCACGTTGTACTTTTGGCACAAACCACCACAACAAGCCATAAACAATTTCCAATTTCCGTCATATAAACGTGTTGTAACTCAGGTGTGGACGTTTTTTTCTTTCTTCCCAGCAGCAGGTGAGATGGACGCCGACTTCGCCCTCTGACCTCCTCGACGTGAACCATGTTCAGGTCGGCAGCCGTCAGTAGCCTCAGACAGCAGCAGCAGTAGCAATAGCAGTAGCAGGACGCACCCCCCAGCCCCCAGGCCCAAGCTCCCAGCCCCAGCCCCAGCCCCAGCCCCAGCCCCAGTCCTCACCATGTACCTGGCCAGCACCGCCAACCTGCAGTTTCTGGCCCTGGTCTTCAGCTTCCTGGCATGGATCTTCGTCATGATCTCGGCCGGCCTGAACGAGTGGCGCCTGTGGCATGTGGACGGCGCTCCGGACGTCACCTCGGGCGTGGCGTGGGTGGGCATCTGGAGGGCGTGCTTCTACAGCCACGCCTTCGATGACACGGAGAACTGCCGCGGCTTCAGCGTCGGCGACGCCTTCCTGCCGCCCGAGATCGCCGCCGCCCAGGTGCTGATGATGCTGGCGGCGGTGGCGGGCCTGTTCGCCAACGTGTGCGGCGCCTACGCCGTCCGCCTGGCGCTGTTCACCTTGGAGGACCGCCGCAACATCCGACCGGCCTTCCTGCTGGCCGGCACCCTCTACCTGCTCACCTCCGTGCTCAGCATGGTGCCGCTGGCGTGGAACATCAACTCCATCCTCCAGAACAGGCCCATAAACTTCCCCCCGGAGTTCCACCTGCCCGCCGCCCCCTACGCCCAGTACATTGGCTCGGCCATCGCCGTGGGCCTGCTGGCCTCCATCGTGCACCTGCTGAGCGCCTTCGCCTTCTTCGGCTACCGCTACGTCCGCAAGTCTCTGAGGTTGGAGGCGCTCAGGCACGCCGGGGACCCGCTGCACGGCCCCTGGACTGAAACCACCCTGGCCAACGGGAACGGCCGTGGCCTCGACAATCCGACGTTCCAGCAAGACGATGCTTTGTGAGAGCTGCACCTTCGTGGTTTGTGTCCACCTGAGGAGGAAAATGAACGAGTGGCACATCAGGACTGTAATGTTTAAGATGAAGTGTAAGTATCCTGATCAGCAGAAGCCTTGATCATAACACCACAAATCATCTTCGCACAGCTTGTTCTGTGCTATTAACAATTGGGACAAAGTGATGGCATAAGTGAAGCTCCTTTAATATTTATTTTTTTTAATGAAAAATGAGGCTTCTGCTTAGTTTTGGACAGTTTTTATGCTCTCAAGGGCCATGATAAAATTTTGATTTGATCCAAGTTTTATCAATGAGAAGTGAGAACAAGATCAACAACAAAACATAATCTTCCTCTAGAGATGTTCTGAAATCCAAACAGTCTTTTGGATTTCCAATAGGCCACTTGAGGAAAAAACTTCTGTAGAATGTTCAACTTTGTATATAAATCTAAATGTAAAAAAGAAGAAGAGGTTAAAAATTAAAGAGCATTTCTGGACTGATTGACTTGCTGAGGTTGTTGGATGTTGTGGAAGTAATTGAAACATCAACACAACAAACATCAGGCTGATGCATGTTTAACACTTGGCTGCAGATTTCTGTCGAAACACTGATTGTCTGCGTCACTGCGTCGTGTTGAGGTTGGGTGAGGGGGGCAGGTCATCTGACCTAGGTGGGAGGCTGACGAGAGCAAGCATGTGAGTATGACAGGGGGCTGTGGGCAGTATTGTAGCCAGTAAAGACACACAGAGAGACGCACACACGATGGCCCAATGGCCTGCAGCTACACCTCAGCAGAGGCGGCCGATCAGGAAACAAAAGGCCTCGTTCAGCCGAGCACGGTGCACCGTCCAGAACAGCAACAGGGCCGAACTGGAGGAAAGGTGGACCTGCTCTCACTTTGGTCACAGCAGGAAAAAAAAAAACACAGAGCGGTGCAATGTTCAAACTCAAATAGGGGAAATTCTGAAAACGGAGATATTTTTTGTTGTTTTTTTTTGTTTTTTTTTCGGCTCTCCCGTCTACTCGCCTCTGCTGGCCTCCGTCTCGCTGCACATTCCGCGGTGCTGATAAGGCCAACATAACATCCCGCGCTGGTTCTGTTTTTATCTAATCTGTCATGGCAGATCTTGGAAACTCTCAGAGGTAACGTATAAAGGAGGGACGCTGATAAGAGTTGAGCTGAGCGGAGAGAGAGAGCGTGAGCAGAGGTTATCGGCTTCTTCTGTCAGAGGAGTAGAGGTGGTCGCTGGAGCAGAGGGATGGTTTAGTGTCGGACGTTTAGGAATCCATCTTTATAGGAACTTCGTGTTTTGTTTTTGTGCTAAATTAAAATTTTCGCTAAAGTTTTCTGACAACAGTCTGTGCCTTTGCTCATCAACTCCCCAGGAAGGAAACCAGGTTTTTTACATTCATTACCAGCCCACTTTTCTCAAAGGGTGTGTTCACAATCAGCCCTGTGTGATGTCACAAAGGGTGGTACAAGCTCACCCAAGTTGGTGACATAACCTCTATTCCGGTGTTGGCTCAGTCCTCTGAGACTACCTTGGTTTGTTTTGTTTTGTTTTTTCCCTCCACGTCCAAACATGCAAAGGTCCAACAAAGCAACACAGGAATCCAAAAGAGGGAGGCTGTAAACAGGGGGCTAAAGAGTTTCCCTGGATATTTGATGGTTCAGTGATGCTCCTCTCGAGTCTGGCGTTAAAAAAATAAAGATCTGAAAATGGGCATCAAATTATTGGACCTCTAGGCCAACGCATTCTATGCTGCGTTTAGTTCTTTCAGCAAAGGAACAGTTGACAACACTGTCATAGAAATAAAGTTACTCTCCAGACAGAGATCCAGAAAGATCTACGTGGCAAAACAACAGAGATCCAACACACAGTTTTAGCCTCTTCAAAGTTGTGTTCTTGCTTAGTCTACATGACAAGGTCCTGAAAGACCCCTGATACAGATCTCAGGTTTTCACTATCACACCTGCATATCAGCTAATGCAGACATAGAGTGGAAATAAAAAGTCCTTATCAGCCGTGCTGATAAAGACTATTTTTTTGAGGCGAAGCTCTTTACTGCAATAACATCTCATGTTGCGCTGCATGATTGTATCTGATAGAGGCATGAACTTTGACCCCTGTCCCTCCTCCCCCATCATCTCCAAGCTAGCTGCCTCTGAAAAGTTACAGCCAGATGAAGGCCAGTGATTGGACGATGTGTTGTTTAATTTCCTTTCACTGCGGCACTGCAGACGAACGTCCCTGCAGCTGTTTTCACCATCTATCCTGCCTGCCTGCCTGCGTGCGTGCGTGCAAGCGTGTCATCGGAGGGTCGCTGCGAGCTGCTAAATCCCCTCCGGGGGGCGCTGACAGAACCACTTTTCACATCCTCAAAGCCGCCACCGGACCCTCCGCCCGCCTTGTCCGCTCCCAGACAGCATCATTACCTCTTATTAGCTTCATCTCGTAAGCGGTTCCTCTCGGCAGCAGCAGCGGCGGGTTCAATGTCACCGCGGCCGCCGCGTCCACGCAAACGTTACGGACGGTTGGAGGAGCGTCTAGAGAGAGGCGGCGGCAGCGGCGGTGGCGCTGACCTCCGGCCCCGGGCAAATTTGTGTAATTATGTCAAAGCGCGAGCCGCAAGGGCCAACCTGTTCTGCATTCTTCCCGGTACATGCCGCCCATTAGGCCGTTCATTAAACACAGCTTAGCTCAGTGAGCGACCAGGAAATCTGATGGAATTAGTCTCACGCTGTGTTTCCACCAGCGCACAGACACCCGGAGCAGCAAGACGGCTGTTTCCAGTCCCCAGCGGCTCCCCGGCGCAGCTTGTCGTCCGGTTACGTGGCGACCGGCGACCGCGTCCGAACCGAAATAGGCTGCGGGGGTTTATGCAAGGGGCACACGTGCAGGGGAGGGGTGAAGCAGAGGTGAGAGGGGTCGGGGAGGAGGTCAAAAAACAGGAAAAAACAGCCGCCTTTTCACCACTGACATGATGATTGGAGATTAAAAATGCTGAGAAGAAGAAGGGAGGATTTGTCAAGATGATTTCAGTTTAAATCTTTATGGGAATCATCGGCGCTTGGCAACATACAGCACATGTGTAAAAGCAAAATGGAATTCTGCAAGTTGTGAGTCATTAAACTACAAATCACAGCATTTCAGAAGGTGTCCTGGAAACTAGACTGACAACTGCCCCCCCCCACACACAATCAATCTGAAACATCATTCAGAATTTTGCATTTCTTAAAAAAAACAAAAACAAATCCGTGTCGTGCAGCCGGCAGCCTACAGGTGCGTCAGGTTAGATGGTGAGTCGCTACAGAAAGCTTCGCTGAGGATCCCGCTGCTGTTTCCTAACCGCCACCGTTCCGTCCGCAGCGTCCTCCTAAAATACACAAACTCGTCTACATTCTCATTCCAGAAGCAGTTTGAATTGAAGTGCGGCTCTATAGATGATTGTCTTGTGCTTTTTCGCGTCTCTCTCCTCGCCCGTCCATCCGTCCGTCCGCTCAGACGTACTCCGAGCGCTTCCTGTAGGACGCGTCCGCGTGCCTCATCACCTGGTACCTGCGCTGCAGCGCCGGCTGAGGCTCCGCCTGCGAGCACATGCAGGGCGAGAGCAGCAGGAGGCCGGCGGCCACCAGCAGGAACCCGGCGGCCCAGCCGCAGAAGAGGGCGTCGCCGAACTCCCAGCGGGGCACCACGTCGGGCACCTTGTCGTCGAAGAAGTGGACCACGGCCAGGTGGGCCGTGTAGGAGATGGGCACCAGGCACAGCAGCCCCGAAACCACCGCCAGGGCGCCACCCGTGGCCGTCAGCGTCCTCTTGGTGGCGCCGTGCTCCCCGCAGCTGTTGACCAGCGACAGCCCCGGCACGGCCAGCAGCAGCCCCAGCAGGCCCACGGCCAGCGAGGCGCACATGAGGATGCGGGCCAGCTTGAGGTCGGCCGAGAGGCCCAGCAGGCTGTCGTAGGCCCGGCACTCCATGCCGCCCACGTCCTGCACCACGCAGGTCTCCCACAGGCCCAGCTCGTAGCTCTCCACCGGCAGCAGCGCCGTGGACATGGTCAGCCACTGCGGCAGCATGGTGGTGGCCAGGGCGCACAGCCACGCCGCCACGTACAGCAGCATTCCCAGCAGCTCCAGGGCGCAGGCGCACGAGTCCATCTCCGTCCGTCCAACTGCCTCTCTCCGCGACTCTTTAGCGCTGTTTTTTTTTTTTTCTTTCCAGCAGCCCTCGGTCTCCTCTCCTCCACCTGGCCTCCACGCTCGACGAGAGCTTGGAGAGGTTCTTCAAGCCGGCGCTGCACTCGAGGCGGAGACTCGTCCAGTCGGCCTGCCGGCGACACCTGCTAATCAGAGCCGAGCACTCTGAGCTCCTTCACCAGTCGGAGGAGCGCACATCCTCTGATGCAGGCAGGAGAGGAGAGGAAGAGAGGAGGAGAGGAGAGCAGGGGCCCCGTTTTGGCCCTCCCCCTTCCGTGGCCCTCCTGCTCCAGCTGCTGTGCCAATGGGCAGCGAGGGGCAGAGGCACAGACGGGCGGCCGAGTCACAGAGTGGACACGGACGTGTTGCACGTTTTAATGTGGGAGAAGCGACTTCCTGAGGACCTGATGTTCTTCTCAGGAACGTGCGTAAATAAGCAAAGCAGCAATGTTCCCCAAGTTACAATGTTACTATACTAAATATACAAAGGAGTAAACAGAGATAAGCTCTTTGTAAACTGAGCTCCCTCCTGAGATTCTAGTAATTTTGCCTTAAAAAAAAAAAAATTAAAAAAAAGAAGGTCTACTAGTGAGTCAATGGCAGGGGAGAAACCAGCCGGAACCGACGGAGGATGGAAATTGGAATTTTACAACAGTGGAAATATATTTTTTTGCATCGTGGACAGAGTTGGTGAAAATGCATCACACTTCAGAGAATTCATCATATTCACGCGCACGTGTGTGTGTGTGTGTGTGTGTGCGCGCGGTAGCTGCTGCAACTGCTGCAACTGCTGCTGCTATTTGCTACATGTGACTGAAAACAGAAGCAACAGGGCAACTCATTGTGCCGCCTGACAGGAACCCAGTGTGGGGAAATCATCGTAGGAGGCAACAGATCAAAGCCGCCATGTAAGAAAACAGACTCACACTCACACATATATGCACACACACATACACACTCGCGCGCAGGGCACGACCACAACAGGCAAAGATGCAAAGAAAAATGCAGTGATAAGATCTCCACGGCTGCTCGACTCCTCCCCCCCTGCCGAAAACAAAACCCTCAGCTGACTGCTGGGGCATCTTCACAAAGAGTCCAAGTTTGTTCCACTCACACACACTTGGAAAACAAAAAAACCAAACAGACTGTTAGTCAGAAAAACAGTTCTATGACTCCTTGTTACCACTGTAAGCCACTTCACTGCACCGGAGACTCACTGCACAAAACAGAAGTTTTCTACTTTGTTGGCTTGATTTAAAAAAGGTTGGAGTTGTGTTGACTGACAAAGAAAGGCCTTCACACCGTGGCTAATACGTTTATCTCTGACTTTAAAGTCTTTTATGGTGTCATTCTTTTCCCAATCTTTCATTTTAAAAATCACAAATTTTCTTACATTTTTTCATGTTGATCTGCTGTAGATGTACACCAGAAACCAAAAGAATAATACAATTTGGTGATTATTTGTTTGCTCATACACAGCCAAAAACAGGTTTTTGTTTTGCTTGTTTGGTTGCTGCTGATGTTTTTGTTTGTTTTGTGTCTTTTTGGGGTGTGGGGTTGAGGACAGTCGGGCAATGTTGTTGTAATACCCGCGTTTACCAGTAGAGGGCACAAACCCACTCAATGACACATATGTATACATAAATATGTATACACCACATAAAATAGAGAACTTTTTAACGTGAGTATACTGTTTTCAAATTATACATTAGCACATGTTTTTCTGTTGATATATATTGTTCATACACCCAGAGCAGCCAGACGGCAGAGTGTATAATGTCATATAAAGTCCTCTGCAGTCCCTTTAAGTTTTCTGGGTCCTTGGAGTAAGCGAGCAGTCTGATGTACTACTGGTGATTCTTTTAAATAGTATTTTTCTGATGTACAACGATTATTCGTCACGCTGACACAATATGTGTGAAGCACGTATTGCACGCACTGCTAATACCTATTAGAAGCATCAGGTGGCGCTGCAGTATCACCGAAGTCCCCGTCCGTTCAAAAACAAATCAGCCGCGCGGCAACTTGTTGGGAGTTATTGAATGTGACCAGCCTTAAGTTGAAGTTAAACTCCTGCGAACACATTAGAAATATGTTCATGACCCCAATTTTACTCCGACGGTAAAATGACGAACCACAAAAGTCACAATAAAGACACGAAGTGTCAACAACGTGATAAATCGATGGTCGTTCCGAAGCTGGTTGTTTGCTCGTTTTTACCTCACTACTGCTTTTATTCGCAGCCGTTAAACACGGACCGAGCTCTCCGGCCGGCCAGAAAGTCCAAACATCCAAACACCGAACACCGTTTTCACACTTTTTTTTTTTTATGAAAGTTTTCAGCTGAGTGGAACCGAGTCCTCCCATTGGCCCGGGCGGCTCGTCGAGTCGTACGTCCGACCGATTATGCAAATCGGCTCCAGCCCCAATATGGACACGGAGGAATGAAATATGGTGGAGGAGGCGAACATGGAGGACCGAGGACCGTGAGAGCGCCCTGGTCGTGTTCGTCAGGGGGGGAACTCGGAGCGACAGGAGCCGTGGATGAGCCTCCGGTGGGCCGCTTATTGTTTTTCTGTCTCGGGGAGGACGGACGGAGCTCGGCGGAAACTTTTTTTTTTTTTTTTTTCTCCCCTTGCATTCGAGATTCGAGAGACTCGCGGTGGAGGCTCGTTGTAATGCTGCAGTGAGGAGCCACTTTGCTTTTTTTTTCCTCTGGTCGGGGGGGATACGAGGCAGGGCAGAGAGGGCTCCAGCCCGCTCACCATCCCCGACGCGATGCCGTGGCTCAGCGGCGGGAAGCGGCGCGAGAACTCGGAGCTGCCGCTGCCCGCGGGCTGGGAGGAAGCCCGGGACTACGACGGCAGAGTGTTCTTCATCGACCACAACACCCGGCAAACTTCATGGATTGACCCCAGAGATAGGTAATGGCAACAGGCCCTGCTGGTCTGGGAGTAGCGGGATCACTCGCTTCAACACGCACACACTCACATGAAGTTTAATTCAACGAGTCCCAACGTCAGAAGGCAACGGCAGGGCAGGGTATACCAGGCAGGGAGTAGAGGGCTGTGTGTAGGTGGGGTGAACCCAGAAAGCAGTGGAGCCACTTTTGTTTTTGCAGGGACTCGACAGTCAACCGCTGTCTTCTTCTCCCAGTCACCCTTTAATGTGACAGGAGGAGTTTATTGGGGGGGGGGGATTTTTGTAGCTGATGAATCAGACGAGGTCTGGCAGCGGGCACTGCCCCCCCTGCCTCTGGACGAGGTTCCCATGCAAGCAGGGGATGGAACGCCCCTGGTCACCTACTGGTGCTCCTGCTTCCAGTGGCTCTGACAGCTCGGTGGTGGCGGCGGCGGCCGCCTGGCATCTTGCAGCTGCCTGGTCCGGGTTTGTTGTGTTTGTACTTGTCATCGTGCGACAGCCGTGCACGGTGTTACCTGTTTGGTTTCCTCGGAAGCCTCGTCTCTCTCCCTCGACCTCATTCAGCGGCCGTCCTACCTCACCGGGGTTCACTTGATTTATGACTGCCAGTGACCCGAAACATTCCTGGTTCACGCACATAAAACAGTGAGCTATTGTTACCCGGCTCCCCTTTCCTTTTTTCACCCAGGGGTGCCTCAGAGCCGCGGCCGTGTGCGTTTGTCGGGGGCACCCAGAGTGTTTGAACGCAATCCCCCCCACCACCACCACCACCCCTCACCCTCTCACCCCAAGAAAAAGTGTATGTGCTTGACTTCTGGGATTGTGTGTGAGCAGTAGCACAGTGCAGCGAGAGTTCTGAACTCCAACTCCCAGAAATCTCTGTGAAAGTATGTGAGGAATGCTAGCCGGGCCGCTGGGTAAGCTGCAAGGATGTGCTTCTCTTTTGCAGTGTGCTTGGATCTCAGCGGGCCAGCGGTGGGCTCACTCACTCACTCACTCACTCACTCACTCTCAGGCATTCACAGCAGAGATCGCGTGGGATTACTGGGAATTAACGCCAGTATTTTAATGTCCCTGCTGCATTTTTGACAGGACGGCAGAAATTCCCAGGTCACTCAAAACTGGGATTTAAATCCCGAGTCTCTGAGATGCGGCCTCATTAGCTGTCACTGTGTGAGCTGCGGCATTTCGGGCTTATCGGTGTCTGAAAGGTCGGCTCAGGTTTGCAGGATGTGTTCCGAGACTGACTGATTGTTTTCTGTCACGGGCCAATAAATCACGTCGTTGCGCAGCCGTGAACTTGAACTTGAGTCAATGAAAAAGCATCAGGTCTCTGTGTTCTGTTTGTTTTTTTTTCATGCATAAAAAAAAAAAAAAATCGCTGTTCTGGTTCAGATGAAGGGGTTTGTTTTCATGCGGCCGACAGCATGACGAGTCCCTCGCGCTTCCCCCCGGCGTCTGACAGCTGCACGGTTGGACTGCAGCTGAAATCCAAGGCTCCTAATTGGAGGATTGTTGTTGTTGTCGGTTGTGATCGGTCGCAGGCCATCATCATCGTCCTTGTCGTTACAGCGGTTGCTTCCGAGTGCGACGTGCATGGCACGCGGCTGCGCAAGCCAGACGCCGCAGAAACACAGTGATTATCATCGGATTCTTGAGATGCTTCTGTCGGAATTGAAAGAATGAATCGTGTAGATGGCGGCCGTCGTGGACACCTGCGGGAAAGACCTCCGAGGAAGGAATGGAAACCGAGACGCTCCTCTGATGGTACCAGAATCATGTTGTCAAGTACAGGTGGCGACTAATCACCACCCACGATAAATGTGTTAAATTTGACTGTTGTATGACCCTACGCTTGGCCAATTATTAACTCGCTGATGATATTTTTTCATTTACTCATAGGTTAGTCTCGACCTTCTTAAACCTTGCAACGGTTTTTGGAAGCTAGTGAAGGTGCTTCACGAGTGTTTTCCCACCACCAGATAAGTAGCTAAAAAAATAATTCAACTTCAAGTTAGTCAATCAGAAGACTCTCAAAACCTCCAGATTTTAACACAGAAGAAACCGTCGTCTAAACGGGCTGGTTAGGATGATAGGATTAGTTCGAATGGATATTTAAAAAGGATGTTTTGTTCCTAGTTAATGGAAGGATGTTCTGTTAACTGCAGAAGGAGGTTCTGCTGGTGGTTTTCTGGACACCCTGGACCCATGACGCCGCAGTACATGACCAGCCATCATATGACCAGCAGGGATTAACTTAACTAATGTTTTTGCACCAAGCTTTCTTACCACCGGGTGCTGCTAAATTTGACACACAGGTGCTTCCAAAACCTGAGTTGAACTTTTGCAGAGGGACACATGCAGGTGACTATTTGATCATTTAATCACAGACTGAACGTTTCTGAGTATTTTCCGAGGACGGAGGGCAACTCCCGCAAAAAGTCAACATAAAAAAAAATCACAATAATAACAATAATGATAAAATGCCGGAGAGGTCTGCGGGGCTATTTTGTGGCTGTGGAATGAAGGTTATGTCAGGCATGCCTACACTAATGCCCAGGGGCCCTCGCTGGCTGGCCGGCGGCCCCAGACAAAGCAGCAGAACAGAGGCCGTTCCCACGTGTCGGCCTCCTCCTCTCCATCCTTGCAGGCCTCCTTTATTAGCTGTGTTATGCAACAGCCGCGGCCGGCCTGCCGCTCGGCAGAGGGAGGCCTTTATGCCTGGTCACAAAGCACACCAAATTCAATTATGCTGGAAGGGGTGAGCTGCGTTTCCAGCGCCCAGAGGTTATTCACATGCGCTGAACCTCGCTGTTATTTTGCTTCCCCCAGTGTTTTCATTATGATGGCTCTTTTTTGTCTTTTCGGGCCGGTGGGAGGTGGAGGGGGACGAACATGCCATCGCTTGATCCGCCTGTCATTTTCTACAACCCCTGAAAGCACCCGCCCACCGGCACCCCTCCCCACCCCACTGTGTGTTTCCTGTGTTTCCATGTTTGTCTTTGGGGTTTTTTGATTTCTCCTCGCTGCCAGTTCTGGAAGTAGCAAACCTCGTTCTTCAGCCGCCGCCGCCGCCACCGTTGCTCAACTTCTCGCACTTCAATTCCGTCAACTTGACTTTGGGAGCGAGTTCGTCTGAGGGTAGCCTGGGATACAGCTGCTGCTGTAGGTTGCTGGAGCGTTTTTTTTATTCTAAAGAATGCTGCCTAAACAGGACGTGCCAAACTCTGCGCAGCAACCTTCAGCTCCGGGACACCATTGTGTTTTTTTTCCCTCCCCTTTCCACGTCTCTGCACAATTCTCATTCAAGAAAAAGGAGAATGGCCCCGACCAAACTGGCACCGCACGTTTGCTGTGTGTGTGTCTCTGCGCTTTACAGCTGTTTTTTCTTTATAATATCCATAAAATTACCGAATAAGAGATTCAGCTCCAAAAGTCATCCAGAGACAGGAAATGAAAGTGAGAGATGATACTTTTCTCCCACGAGAGCCAAAAGAACAAGAGGGAAACCGAGAGACTTCCTCTCAAAATGATTTTCTGTGAGAATGTGTCCACCTTTTTTATCTGCCATTGTTTCCATTTCAAAACGATAACCTGACCTGAGAGTGTTGCAGCAGTAGGTCAAACCCTTCACACGGGTGATAAAGTCTGGTCGCCAGAAGAGATTTCAGTCATGGGTAACCCCAGCACAACGTCACCGACCCCAAAGTCGGGATCGACCATGGGGAACCAAGAGAGCGACTCGCAGCGTCTCCTGCTGTCATGTTCAGTAAATGTACTAATAAACATGACGGGTTGCTTTTATCCAGCTCTCGTCACCGTTTTCTACCGAGTCCTTGTGGAATTTCATCCATCAGAGTTTCATCTCCAGCCTGCAGCCGATCGGCAACTGTGAAAGTACGAGAACTCGTGTGCGTCCTGGCTGGAATCACTTTCTGCTGCTGCTGCTGCTGCTGCTGCTATTATTCAATTCTTGATACAGAACTCAAGGTTTTGTTTCACGTCTACAGCGGTTGTGCTATCAGTTCAACTGCTCTTTTCTTTTGCTCTGTCTTTTTTATATACTGATGAGCATAATTCTCCAGCAGTTCCTGATCCTGCAGCGCTCTCGGTCTTTAGTATCGCTGATGATACCCGAACCAGTTATCCTGCCCTGCCCTGCACTGCACTGCACTGACCCAGTGTGTGTGTGTGTGCGCCGTCTTCTAAATATGCCCAGAGATGTCTCTCCACATATAGCAGACCTATTCCGATAAGATTCGACACATAACGCGAGGAGCGGGCGACTGTCAGCTGCTTCCTGCCCTGCAGCCCTGCAGCCCGGCTGGACATAAGTCACATTCCTCCCAAAGTTGTTTTTACATTTTCTTTTTTAACACCAGCAGGAATTTGTGGAGCAACAACACTTGTGGCCCTTTTTTTTGCGCCCCAGACAGTGTCTGCCACCCTCCCGCCCTCACCCACCCAGAGGGGAGCTAACAATACGAGGATGAACGCAGCTGGTGTCTGTATCGGAGTTAAAATTACAAAGAATTTAGTTTCGGAGCTTCAGGCTCGTCTGTCCGTGGTCGCAATCGACCTGTGTCCAGAGCTCCATCCTGCCTGGAACAGCCTCACGTGATTTCGTACATTTGGTAGATGTTTAGCCCTCTGTTTGCTGCATCCCATAAAAAACACTTTTTAGCTTCCTGGTGGAACTGGTGTTGTGTTGTACCTTCCACGTGTTTGGAAGGTGACAAAAACCGACACCTGACCTGGATTGCTTTAAAGAGTCTCTACCCTTTGTGACATCACAGGGGGTAGACTTGCATCAGTTTCTGAAAGAAAAATGAGGCAAGCAGAAGAAGCAAAGGATGGATTTTTTACATGGCTGGTTCATTGGTAGCTCAGAGGTGATGACCGTTGTTGCAAAAACATGCAACTGTATGATGAATTTTTGCATCAACCTTTCACCTTTCAACATTAAAACCCAGCCACCACATAGGCATAGTGGACGGACTGATGAATGGGTGAATGGATGGATGGATGTGGCATACTTGTTGAAGTCTTTGTCACAACTCTTTATCCGTTACTGGGCTGTTTTTATTTGACTTGAGATGCAGCAGCAGCAGCAGCAGGCGTTGTCCCTCTGGTGGACAGATGTCTTCAAGTGTTTGGGGGACGCCGGCTTCCTGAGGTGACATCATCAGTCGCAGCGAACCGCCGCTGGTTTGAGTCTCGCTGGGCTGGTCTATCCGGAGCTCCGCAGTTCAAATTAGCGACGCTTTGTGCTGCTGACTGTTAGCAGGCTCGCTAGCAGTCACACACGCTGCGGTTTGACTCCAGAGAGTGGCGTCGCGTGGAGCGTTTGCCTAATTTGATGTCGCAAACCAACGCGCAGTCAACCGTCGGTGTCGAGAAAAAATGTCCCACGCTTTCAGGCCGAGGGGAATTCTTCAGTTGAGGTCAACCGGCCGACTGGATGAGCGCACATGGCAGAGCTTTGAACAACAAGTTTTCTAGCGACAAACTGAGCGGCCACCGGATGACCTTTGACCTCTGTCGAGTTCCTGAGAAGGTGGCTGTCCTCAACGAGCTGGTTTTCAGTAGAAAACATCTAACGAGGTCTATTATGCTTAGCGTCATATGTAGCTTAGTTGCTGCCCGCTGCTGCTGCCTCTTATTTTCTTCGCATTGTTTCACATTGCGAGAAAGTCATTGAAGGAGCTGGTGCCGACAGTGATGAACCAGAATCCAGTTTCACATGCGCTCTGCCAGGCAGCCAGCGGCCCCGTCGCCGGGCAGAGGCGGCTTCCTGCGGATAGAAATATCCCCTGGACGGCCCGGATTATTCTAGAATTAGCAAACGTCTTTGACAACTAAATCTATTTTGTGCGGGGAAGTCGGCGGCGAGTCTGCCCTCCACAGCTGAACATGCCTGTCATTCTGTCAGTCCGTCTCGGACATCTGTCCCCTTTTTCCCTCTTTGATGGAAACTGGATCTTTGTGTGAAAATTTTTTAGAAGAGGTCCTGAGTGCTTACTGATAATTTCGTCCACTTGATGCACGTTCATAT
The DNA here is from genome assembly GCA_009823395.1 of Thamnaconus septentrionalis. NCBI lineage: Eukaryota > Metazoa > Chordata > Actinopteri > Tetraodontiformes > Monacanthidae > Thamnaconus > Thamnaconus septentrionalis. The sequence continues at coordinate 3,921,682 of CM020508.1, read as the reverse complement.
TTATGCGCTTCTGTATAAATATATGTCACATTCCGACGTTGGCGGCAAGAGCTTCCAGTTGTCTCTATTCATAAAGTGACAGTTGTGTTGGGTTAAAGTTAGCGAGGAAAGGCAGTTTCATCTCGTGATAACCGCTCATTGTTTCAGGATGAATCATGCAGTCTCGGAATTTAAAAGCGAAACGGGAATTTCGTCGTGAAGTGCTTGGCTGCTCGTGGCGGAATTAGCTCAACAGAATACAGAGTATAGAAATAAATGGCGGTGATTTCACGCGACCGAAGCATAGATATGAATGGAGCTCCGGTGTAATGTTGCTTTCTGATTAAGATGGAATATAATTATTGCAAAGCCTCAATCTGATTCTTGTAGAAATGGTGTTTGCATGGTAGATACATTTTTTAATTTATTTGAGCTGCCATTCCATGTTGACACAATCCGGCAGGATCATTTTTGCGACTGTGTGTGTGTGTGTGTGTGTGTGTGTGTGTGTGTGTGTGTGTGTGTGTGTGTGTGTGTGTGTGTGTGTGTGTGTGTGTGTGTGTGTGTGTGTGTGTGTGTGTGTGTGTCGGGGTCAGTGTGTCAGTCGTCCTTTTGTGTCGCTGCTGTGAGTCTCCCGACACTGAAACGTGACTCAGAGAAATGCAGCGTGCGCCGGAGTCACAAGACGGCTGAGCAGCACAGCAGGCACGCAGATCTTCGGCAAGATTGTCATCAGTGCGAGGACATGTTGCTCCCCCTCCCCTCTCCCCACCTCGCCCCCGTCTCTGGGGAGGTCAGGGGGCAGCTGAGGGCTGCTCTGACGTCACGTGGCTTCCCATCCGTCCAGTTTTTCCGAAGGCGTTCCGGACGACCATCTACAGATTAAATATAGAACTTTTTTTAAAAGGCTGCAGAAGGCACGTTGTGCTTGCTGATAGAAGTGAAATAATTGCATTAGACAACAAACAACAAGTCCAAAAAAAATCTGGTAACTGAGACACTGGCGAGGCTGGTGAGCCAGTAGCAGAGCTGCTTCGATGTCACATGTTATTTGCGTGTCAGCTCAGGAATTTCATCCAGCACTTCTCTTTGTTGCAGTTTACAATCTCCGGAACTTTGTCTCTTCCAATTGAACTGAATGATAGTGACACCTGCTGGCTGGGAGGTTTTATACGTCACAGTTATGATAAAGAAGATGGGATGAAAGCAGTTGTCATTCAGCTGCTGTGTTAAAATGTGTATCACATACTGATAATCCACAATCCTGTGATTGACTTTTGGCTGCATCAAAATTTAGAAAGACTTGGAAAAATTAAACAAATTTTAAACTATTGGATCATTCAGTTGAGATCAATGTCAAGCCGCGTTCAGACTGCCAGCCAAAATCCAATTTTCAGTCCATCCAGATTGAAACCGGATGTCTCTTTTTTTAGTCTGAACAGTCACAAATCACATGAAATTTTTTTTTGCAAAACGGATTGAAACCACCTTCGGGAGGTCGTTTCAAATCGTATTTGGACAGATGAGTCTCAGTGTGAACAGCTCCAAACACACCGATGAGTTTCGACTGTCTGTGACGTCACTCTACGTGACCTAAGACCCAATGCGCCAGACCAGAGAGCGCCGTTCCAGGTGCGGAGCTGTAACGTAATGGATCAGACGGAAGAAGTAGAAAACAGCAGTCCCTGGACAGAGGAGGAAACTCATTGGCTCATCAGTGTGTGGGGAGATACTGTAGCTCCATTCAAGCCAAGCTCCAGGCCATGTATTGCAACAAGTGCCGCTGTCGCAATGATATGACGTCACACACTACACGCTACGCTGGACAACGCCTCCGGTGCGACGTCATTACTACAGCAACCTGTCAGATGGGTCAATGATGTGGCCCAGTGTGAACAGACCTAGATCCCATTTGGACCCTTGCTGAAAACAGTGTGGACAGTCAGCCCTAATCGGATTCGCCTGCAGTCTGAACGCAGCCTAAGCTCACTGCAGGTGTTACGTCTCTATTATTGCCTGTGTAACAAAACCATTTGCTTTTCCGTGGTTGTTGCTGACAGTGTGTTTAATGTCGACACTAAATGATGAGATTGAAGTTTTGGATTCAGTTTCCTTCATGTCGCGCTGATCTCACTCTGACGACCACTTTCAGGATCACCAAGCCGCTGACCTTCGCCGACTGCGTCGGAGATGAGCTTCCTCTGGGGTGGGAGGAAGTTTACGACCAGCAAGTGGGAGTTTACTACATCGACCACATCAACAGTGAGCAATTCTGCCCCCTCAAATCTTCATCAGAGCCGGTCTGCAGGTCACTCCTTGATCTGTCCCTCCTCCCTCCTCCTGCAGAAACCACCCAGATCGAGAACCCGCGCACTCAGTGGCGGCAGGAGCAGGAGCGCATGCTGAAGGAGTACCTGGTGGTTGCCCAGGAGGCCCTGGAGGCCAAGAAGGAGATGTACCTGGTCAAGCAGCAGCGACTGGAGCTGGCTCAGCAGGAGATGTTGCTCCTCCACGAGCTCTCCGAGGACAACCGCTCCATCGCCAGCAGTGAGTGGCCGCCACCGGCGCCGCCGCCGCCTCTCTGAATGGGCCCTTCAGATCAGTGAAAGACAGAATAATGAAAAAAAAAACCTTCTCAGCCGCCCCGCCCTCCCTTTCATCCCGTAACGCTGCCGCGCCCAGCGTGTCCAGAGGGCGACACCAGATCTGAACCGTTTGATGAATATTTGCTCTAAAAGCCCTCTGCCGCCTGCTGACCCCCCGCCTTTTGTCTTGTGCTTTCTGTGTGTGTTTCTTTCAAATTTTTTTTTTTTTTTTTTTTGCCGTGTCTTTACAGCCCTCTCCGGCTCCTCGTCTTCAAATGCGAAATACGACCCCGACCAAATCAAAGTGGAAATAGCCTGTCGACGAGAGCGGGTAAGTCATTATGGCGGGAGAACAATGGCTCGGAGCTGAGGGGCCCTCGGGGAGGGAGATGGGGTGAGGGGTGGGGGGTGGAGGGTGTGGCCCCCGCAGGATACCGCCGCTCGCTCCGAGAGGATGACGATGAGATCATCAACAGGGGGTCAGGCAGAGGGCTGCAGTCTCATGGGCTGAGCCTCAGAGAGAGATGACCCAAGCTGGAATAAATCTGATTAATTCAATTAAAAAGTTAAAAAAAAAAAAAAAAACAATGACGCCGATGCAGACAACTCCTTTACTGATTGACACGTCAACTTTCAGGCCTCTCCGCTCAAGGTTGACCCCTGCCGTGTCAGAGTCAAGGACACGTTCAAGGACTTTGAGCCCTGATTCTGATAAAAGTCTGAGGGTTGTTTTTTTTTAGTTCTGTGTAGCTCAGCGTCTGGTTGTGAACTGGAAGATCCAGGATGTGATCTGAGAACTTTGATCCTCTGACTGTCTGACGTGATCACTGGTTGATTTTCTCTGATGGAATTGCTTTGCAGCTAATGGCATTTTTCAATAAGCCACACCACCACCACCACCACTACTGGCTGAGCTCCAGCCTCATTTTGACTTTGAACAGTGGCTTGAAAAGTGGAGGCGGGAGTGACTGACGGCTGCGGCTGGTCAGGCAGGTTGATTGAGTCTGGCAAGCGCAGAGCTGCGACTGCTCACTAATGAAAAATTCACCGCAGAAAAGCCAATCTGGACTTTTTCCAAGACGTGGTCAAACTCCTGCTTTCACTGACTCGGTCTCAGGCCTGTGTGTGTGCGTGTGTGTCTGTGTATGTGTGTCACCCACACTCTGCCGTGTCGTCCGCAGCTCTCCCGGCTGAAGCAGGAGCTGGCCCAGGTGAAGCAGGAGCTGCAGTACAAGGAAATGGGAGTGGAGACCCTGCAAGAGTGAGTGTTCTTCTGCCTCCCTGTGTGTGTGTGAGAGTGTGTGTGTGTGTATGTGTCCCCGGCCCACCCTTCCTCCCGCGGCCTCACCGCCCCTCTCCTTCCTAAAGCACTCAGCGCCACGGCTCCCCACCCTGCTGCCTTTTCCCTTCTCACTCCGCTGAGGGCGGCAGGGCTCTCTGTCATAAACCTTTGCTATATATATGAATTTTTTTTTTTTTTTAAAAACAAGGTTTGATTTCCAATTCATTGGCCATTCATATTTTTTGGTTGTTGTTTTTTTTTTTTTTTGAAGAAAAAAAATCCTACAAAAACTGTGGCCTTCCTTTGTGCTGGAAACATTTCTCAGCGGTTCCAGAATTTCGTGTCAGAATTAGAAGCTCCACCTATTGGAGAGAGGGAGAGGGGGGAGAAAAAGGGAAAGAGCGAGAGAGAGAGAGAGCGCGTTTGTGTGTTTTGAGCAAAACGAGAGAGGGGGAGAGAAAAAAAGAAGGGCAACTGCAGGGAGTTTTTGGTGGAAAAGGGGACTCCACCTCAGGAAGAGGATGCACCAGTGGAGAGCGGGGAGCCAAGGCTCGGCCTGCAGAGGAAGTGGCTCGCTCGGTGGGGAGGGGGAGGGGGGGGGGGGGCGGAGGGGGGGCTGGGATGTGGGCTCCAAGTTTGAAAAACACAGAGATATCTCACAGCAAATTCCTCTGCACTTCCTGAGTCCCTTATCTCTTAGATAATACACAAGTCGAGTGATTCCCAGAATAGACAGCGAGAATACACAGCTTGCAAAAAAAAACAAAAACCCACGACCTGTCCTCGCCTTAGGGTTTTTTTTGTTGTTGTTGTTGTTGCCTGCGTGTTTTGTGCCTTTGTGCCTGCGTGACTGTGTGTGCACGCGCGTACGTGCACGGCCTATTGTCTCCCTGCCGCTGCCCTGCGAGGCCAAGCGGAGCCCTCGGCTGTTGTTTTTCCGGCCTCGGCTGTTGTCAGCACGCCGGCTAATTGGCCGCAGCGCGTCGCCACCGAGATAAAGCCGACAAACTGCCCGACCGTCAGCGTTTCAGCCACACAGAGTCGTCCCTTCGCTCTCTCTGTGCCTCGACAGGTTCCTCAGTTTATGGTCACCTGGTGGATTTTTTCTTCTCTTTCTTTTTTTGTTTTTCTAAACGCCTCAGTTTTTGAATCTCGCATGTCTCCACCCGGTCAAAAACCCCAAAGCCTTTAGAGACTCTCTAACGGCGATTGGGCGAACCATCCGTCTGTCACACGCGCAAAGCTGGGCCAATCAGATTCGGCTACTGCCAGGGCCTCTGGTGCAGTGTTAGCTTGCTGTTAGCCGCGCACCACCACGACTAGCTAAGTCGCAGCAAGTCAAAAAACATGTTTCCCGCCTGGAAAAACTCTTTCACCATCAGCCGACATCCACTTTGCCGTGTACCTTTCCTGTATTTTTCTCCTTTCAGGTCTAGTGTGTAGAATTTGGACTGAGTTACAATTTTTATATTGGTAAAAGCTTGATATACTGCTCATAAATACATTAATAAAATTAATATTTCTAAGGAAGCCCAGTGTGGACAATCCAGCTGCCTGACAGCGCGTTTCATATTTAGGGTGAACACTGGCATCCTCAAATAAGCCAACAAAGATGAAGGTGGATGAGGTATTCAGGTTTGTGTGTGCAAGCCACTGTAGTTCACTGGCAAGCTCGGGAGAGGGAGGCAGAGTGAAAGACCCTAAAATCTAAAACTACTTGATGTCGTTGTTTCCTCTCAAAATCTCCAAATATTATACACTTAACCTTTAATGTTAAAAAAAGAAAGTCCAATCCTGCTAAAAAGCCTCTTCAAGCTGCAACATCCCGTTCAATTTCTTCGTCTTCCCTTCCATCTTCTTCACTGGTCATCGTCAGGTAGCAGTCAGTCACTTCCTGGTTTCGTCCCAGATGGCAGACGGAGGGAGCTGGTTAGGTTGTGAATGCCGAAGTAATTAAAACCAATAAAAAAAAAAATCACCGTCAATCAGTTGGATTCTGGCCCTAATCGATGAATAAGCTATTTTTCAGCATTAAAATCAAAGCTGTTGCTCCAGCGGTTCGTTAGCAGACGTGTGTTTTCACGCAGGGTGGGGCGGCAGCGGCGGCGGCGGTGGCGGCGGTGGCGGCGGTGGGCTCAATTCAGGCAGGCATTTAGTTGGGTACTGCCCTTTTTTTTTTTTTTAAAGCTAAGCACGTAAACTCTCCGCCCCTGCCACTGGGTGGTGGAGGTGGTGTTGGTGTTGGGGGGCGGGGGGGACAAAGCCCGGCCTGTTAGGGGAGGAAGAGGCCGGTCGGCTGGATGAACAGTACCTGCTGTTGTCGGGCCGCCGCGGTGAGAGCGGCCACGTGCTGCCAGCAGGCCCCGGCGATGGAGCGGGCATCTCCCTCCTGCACCCGGAGAGAGAGAGAGAGAGAGAGAGGGAGAGAGAGAGAGAGAGACCCTCCTCATCACAGCCGCACCGCAGGACGCCCGAGTGTACAGAGAGAGAGAGAGAGAGAGAGAGAGAGAGAGAGCATTCCACTTTGTTTGTAGCCATTCCTGTTTTCATGGGTTGTTATTTTTCCCCTTCAGAGTTCAAAGCGTTTCCCTGCGAGGGGGCGGGGCTTGAGCGCTCCCTCGCCACGAGGAAACAGAGATTAGCTTTTACCCCAGTTTATCACATGGAGCCGCCGCATTTCATAACTGACCGCAGTCTTTTTTTAAAGCCGCCCGCCGCCGATTCCGACCTCCCACACGCAAAGAATTCACAAGTCTCATCTGATGATTCTTTTATGACTTACTTCCTGTTGACCTTGTTTCTAGTCAGGAGAGGATGAGGGGGGGGGACTCTTTGATCCCAATTATGCAAACTCTTTAAAAAGCTGATCATTCAGACGGCGTAATAAAACACACAACAGGCTCACAGCAGTTTTCAGAAATGACAAACTTGAGAGCACAACATATGATTTGCTCTGTCTAAAATGTTGCAATTTTTTTGTCTTTAATTGTGTGTCAGGATCGACAGGAAGATGTCGTGCAGTCAGACCAACTACAAGCTGGACGAGGCTCAGGCCATCTTCAACGAGCTGCGCAGCATCAAGAAGGCCATCAGCACCGGCGAGAAGGAGAGGCAGGACCTCATCCAGGTGCAAAGCCCCGCCTCCCGCCGGCTCCTCCCGCCGCTGGCTGCTCTCTGCTGACCTCTAGTGGCTGGGCCACACGCTCCCTTGACGCAAGGGGGTTCTCGGGAAGACGCATTTGCAGACGCGTGAATCACCGGCCGATGCCTCAGAGTTTTAGTTTGACTGCCGGCGGCTGATTCACGGACCGGCCAGACCGGCCAGATTCTGCAGGGGAGTTTTCTTGGTCTTCTTGGCAGCGTCTGTTTATTTAGACTTCACAGGGGGGAAGAAGACAAACCTGAGATCTTTAAATAAATTGGATACAGAACTCAGACTGTGATTAAAAAAAACACTTTTTTTCTGGTCTGATAGAGGAAAAAGAAGCCTTTGTTAATCCCACATTGGGGACATTTGCATAATGACACCAACAATTAAAAAAGACAATAAAGAAAAAATATTTATAGACTAAGAAAGGAAAAAAAAACCATGATGAGCGGAATGTTGTAGCAAATGAGAATCTCTTCCTCTCTGCAGAGTCTGGCCAAGCTGACGGTGAACTTCCAGAGCAGCTTGTCCGTCTGCGACTCGACCGGCGAGGCGGCCAACAGCACCGGGACAGCAGGGGGCGACCCGTGTGGCCTGCAGCAGTACTGCGACACCGGCTGTCAGACCGACATCATGGGGGAGGTAGGAGACGCACTGGTGGGGGTCTGGACATCTCACAGGTGCCAGTTCAGATCTTCATCTGTCTGTCCTGGACTCCTGTGAGGCAGCCGTGCAGAAATCTCAGGAGATCTCTGGCATAATTAGCCCTCTGTTTACAGCTAAACTGCTAAATTGCTAAGACGCATTGTTCCACGTGTTTGGAAGGGAAGTGAACGGAGGTGGCCTCAGAGGGCGGAGCCAACACCTGCCTCGAGTTGGGGGTATCAGTGGGGAGACATTGGGCCCTTTGTGACATCACAATTGGATGATTGCCAGAACTGTGTGTTTTAAGCTCACACTTACTGAAAAGTGGAAGGAGTTTAAAAAAAAAAAAAGTAGAGAAGAAGAAAAAAAGAAGTGATTTCCGGGAATTTCACTACAGACACAGATTGTTAGACGGCACTGGTGAAGTGTGGGACCTTTAAACAAATGAGAACATTTGCAAATTCGGGTTCTTTAAAACAACAAAGATGTAAATAAATGATTATTTTCTTTTATAAATGGTTAAAAAAAACAAAATACATAAAACTACTAAAACAAATAAAAAATGCCAGTTATCTCGTCATTATCAATATTTTTACGTCTTATATTTTTAACACCTGTCTTTAAAATAATGCCGACATCAGCATACTGAGAACTCAAACACTGATCTTGATTGATTGATTAAAAAAAATTGATGATGCGCACATGCAAGCCAAATCAACACTGCTAACACTGATTTTGTTATTATTGGGTTTTTTTCCATTCCCAGTACGGCTCCCAAGATTCCTCGCAACTGGTGGATAAAGTGAAAGTCAACTGGCAGTACGAGGAGGCCAAGAAGAAGTGAGTCTGTGTTTCACCGGCCATAGTAGTCCGACGCACCGGCACACAACGCTGACTCACAGGCTCCGTCCCTCACCCTCCTCACCCCTTTATGCCCCCCACCCTCACCCTCCTCACCCCTCCCACTCCTCAGGGTGAGGTGGTTCAATTCGCAAAGCGCGCTCTCCTGGTTAAATCGGTGGCAACTCGCACGTGAAGCCCTTGTTAAATCGTGCCTCATCGGCAAAGACTTTTTCTGTTTGCTGTGTGTTTTTTGCGTCGCTGTGATGCTGCGCAGGCTCCTATTGGCGCTGCAGCAGCAGCAGCAGCAGCAGCAGCAGCAGCGGGTCGGCTGACATCAGGCGGGGGGAGCCGGGAGAGACCTGTGGAAACTCGCATGCTCGCTCCCTGAGTCACCGCTCCTGACATCCTCGCTCGCATAAACACTCTGGTTTCTATCAGACTCGGCGTAACCGTGCCGCAGAGCAGACGCACAACTCACACATGAGCAGCGGCTGACGCAGCGCAACGTTACCTGCGAGACGCTGCAGCTGCTGACGCTGATCTGGCTGAGTGGCCGCAAGCTGGAATTAATCATGCAGATGATCGAACATCATTTTCCAAAACGTTTCGCTATGCTGCGAAATTTGGGGAAGTGCTTGTGAAGGTTCCATTGCCTAAAACATGCAGAAGCACTTGCATATTTAGGCTTTGATGTGACGCAGTTCTGCAATACTGAGTGTGCTCACCTGGCAGGAAGTGACAGCATCTAAAAAACATCTGACTCTGCAGCTTCGGTTGGCAATATATTTATTGCTTTGTAAGCGTGCAGAGCATCAGTGAGATCCGGAAGAGGATTAGGGCCACATGAAGAGAAAATTATTAAGAGTTAATTAAGATTAAGAATTAATTAAGTTTCCAATTCGAAAATAAAGTTGAAATTTTGAAAATAAAGTTGACATAAAAAGGACAAGATTTCGTGAATAGCATCAAAACTATACCCGCTGAAACCATCAATGCAACCACTGGTGGCAATGCCATATGGCTTTAGTTTGTCGTAGCCATCCACGTGCCAGAGCGCATTGGGCTTCGAAATGCCGGTGCCTCAGACGCCGGGCTCGTCTGTGCTCCACACCTGCAGGGTCTTATTGTATCTTGCGATACAACATGGCCTCGCTGTACACGCAGCTGGTTACACGCAGTTGTAACCAGCGATATCCCTGCATCTGCCCATTTCCAGCCATCTCGTTCTGCATGAAGGCGGCTAGAGGAGCAAGGATTTCCTTGTTACTAAACCCAATTTTGAAGTACAATTTCACAAGTTCTTTGACTTTATTCACGAAATTTCAACTTTATTCACAAAATTTCAACTTTTTTATGTCGACTTTATTCGTGGAATTTTGACTTTATTCGTGGAATTTTGACTTTATTCACGAAATTTCAACTTAAAACTCAAAATGAAAACTTAAATAAAAATCTCCTTGCTGTAATGTTTTTTTCTTCTTGTGGCCCGTGTGAATCACCTCCAGATTGTTATTTAGAGATTGTTCAAAGTGATTTGCGTTGACACAAACTCAGCTGAGTGTCAAACTGTAACTGTGTCTCTGTCTCTCCGTCACCGTGGCCGCAGGGTGCAGAGCATCCAGCACCAGCTGGCGCAGCTGGACAGCGAGAGCTGGTCGGGGCGGGCCGAGGCCGACCGCGACCGCGACTTCTTGCAGCTGCTGCGGGAGAAGGAGGCGCTGCTGCAGGAGCTCATCCTGGTCAGCAAGCAGCAGCACCCGGCCGACACGCTACTGCAGCTGGAGGAGGAGCGGCGCCGCCTGGAGGAGGAGGTGCAGCGGGCCCGCAGCTCCCAGAGTCAGGGAGCCAATCAGAGGTGAGGACGAAAGTTGTGGTTCACCCGGACACCTGGATGGTTTCTGTTTGACTTCCTGTTTTGTTTTGTGAAAATGGAAGGAAAATGTTAGGTTCTTTTAGTGGAAACTGCTGGAAGGTGACTCACCTTGGATCCGTTGTGGTCAGGAGGTCACACATGAACTTGTTGTCACCTCGTAGTGGGAGGTGATCCACAAGTTCACTTTGTTTGACCAAAATCTTGCCATTTCAGCAGCAGCCATGCTAATCTCTCTTTAGCAACAGCTGGCGTTTACAAGCTCCTATTCAAAAACCTTTGTCTTCTCACCGCTTGCCCTTTTGGCGGGTGCTCCAGTAAAAAATCGATAGATGGATAAATAGATGTACTTTATTGATCCCAGATTGGGAAACTACGCTTCCTGCTTTCCTTGCAGGCGGCTCCTGCCACCTCCACCCCGTGAACGCCAACTGGCGCTTTAGATCGGAGCTTTTCAAGATGGAAGATGGACGCAAAGGATTTGAAAATAGTTTATAAAGTCGTTTTATGCAGCGCGTTTCTCTGCAGGATTGCTGATGCCGCAACAATCTCTTTACTCCTTCACCTGACTTCTCTTTTTCCCGTTTTTCTTTTCTTCCTGGAACCCTGACGGCAGGATCCTGCTGCAGGAGAAAAGGAACGCTCTGCTCAGGCAGCTGGAGGAGGCCACGCGCATCACCACCTACCTTCACTCCCAGCTCAAGAGGTGTCCACCCGTCCACCCAGAGTGCTTCCTGTTTCTTTGCCGCAGCTCCTCTCACACTTCCTGTCCCATCTGTGCCCCCCACCCCCCACCCCTACTCTCTCCCCCCACAGCCTGTCCGCCAGCTCCCTGACGGTGTCGTCCAGCAGCAGCCGCGGCTCTCTGGCATCCAGTCGCGGCTCGCTGGCGTCCAGCCGCGGCTCGCTCAGCTCCATCAGCTTCACCGACATCTACGGCGTCCCGCCGTCGAGCGCCACGACGGCGGCGGCGAGCTGCACGAGCCGCACCTGCGCTACCTGCCGCCGCTGGAGGCCTCGTGCCGGGGCGGCGGCGTGTTCACGCCGGACCCGCTGGCGCCGGCCAAGGCCTCCAAACGCTCGCACGACACGCCGCAGTCGCTGGCCTCGCTCTCCTCGCGCTCCTCGCTCTCCTCCCTCTCGCCGCCCAGCTCGCCCATGGACACGCCCTACCACTCCGCCCCCCAGGACTGCCCGCTGGCCCAGATGACCGAGGAGTACATGGAGCAGGCCAGCCGGGGGCTACTGGAGGGGCTGCGGGCCCAGTCGCAGTCGCTGGTGCACGGCAGCGCCATGCTGGGCGGCGGCGAGGATGGCGGCGGCCCCGCCCCCATCCACCAGCTGGACAGCAAGAGCCACCGGGACGGCGGCGCTCCAGGCGGCTTCACCTCCACTGGTCAGTATTATCATTATTATTATTATTATTATTATTATTACTTGGTGATTGTTGCTATATTGCAGTTATAATAGGAATTATTCTAATAATAATATGGATAATTATTCTGCTTGCCGATTCTTGCAGATTTGTGTTTGCATGAAAATGTCCATAATAACAGACAAAAAAAGTATTAATAAACAAGTATTAATACGATTTTTTAGCAGTTAATTTATTTTATTTTAATTTTATCATTTTATTTGAAGAGGACAATGCACATTAATTTACATTCCTGTTACATTCCTGTCAATGTGCTGGTGTTAGCCAGAGGCTAATTTCTAACCGCAGTCCTCTGGCCTGATGTCAAAAAAACACATTAAAAGGTCACAGGGGTCATATTATATCAAAATAGGGGCACAGAAAATATAAAATAAGGGTAAAAACAGCGGACAATGGCACTAAATAAGAGTCAGTCAGTAGAGATACATACATGACCACAAAAACCACTATGTACAGTGCAGTTAATACACTTACAATTGGCAAGATGAAACTGTCAGGGATGGATAATTGAGATAGAGGTGCAGCAATGCAGAGCAGAGCAGGGTTTCTTGTTGGGAGGTGCGCTGGAGATGGAGTTGAAAAAACGGAGTGCACGTGTAAAGCACTGCAGTGCTCCATGTAGCTTACATTCAGTTTAAACGTGATCACAGGTCTGGTTGGACTTGAGCCAGTCTTTTAAATGCCTTTCAATGATGAGAAAAGCACACGGCACATTTGCGCACTTTCCAAGTTAACACTTGCAGGAAAATGTCGGCGATAATGACGTGATTGTTCCGTGCAGGAGTGACTCTGAGGGGCAACAGCGGCAACCGAAGCGGCAGGAGGGCCAGGAGAGTCTCTGCAGGCGTGTCCGAGGACGCCCTGGCCACGGACAGCGGCGTGTTCGAGGCCTGGGGCAGAAGGTGGGCGGAGGTCCGCCTCACACTGTGTGGAGCAATAGGGCCTCCTAGTGGTCGAGGAGGAGACTGCGGAGCCGCGCGTTGTGTCTCGATGACAGATGGCAAGGAGGTGGTGACTGTCAGGAAGGGGTGGATGGAGCTTTCCCTCCACTACACAGGGGCATTATGGGAGCTTTGACAAGTGTCTCTGTCCGGGAAGCTTGTTGACAGCTGTGCTGAAAAGTCCCTGCGGTCAACGGGGTCCAACTCCAAAAGTGAAAGAGTCGCTCACAGCAGCCGGATTGGCGGAATGTTGTTGACGATTTGACTTTTCTCTGCAGCTTTGACCTAAAATCAAACAGGCTTAAGTCATTTTAATCAACTCGGCATCAGCTTTTGCTGATGAGGACAGGCGTGGGCCCTTTAAGCTTTTTAATCCAGCCTGTCAAACTTGAAGAAATTTTATTAATAGTAAGTAAGTCATAAATTAGCTGCATTTCATCCATTTTTATCAGTGTTTTAAGATTTATTTCAATAAAGAGCTAAATCCTGTGGGGCTTCAAAGACACGCATTTTGTTATATCGCTTTTGTTCATTTTCATTTTACATTAATGCACGTGTTTTCTACTTATACCAAGATATATTCTTTCCTCCTATGTCACAAAAATACTCCATCCATCTGCTGCTGCTCCGGCCCCCTCTGTCAAATTTTAGACCCCATTGTGGCCCCACCTGTCAAAAAGTTTGCTCACCCCTGACTTAGAAACTGATTACAATATCATAATTCATTCATTCCTGCAATAAACAAGGTCTTTGTTGGGTCTTATTTCCCTCAGGCCAGAAGAGTCGGAGGAGATGTCCTACCTGAAGGAGCTGCCGTCAGTGAGCGAACCCCCCCAGATCCAACTGGGGCTGCTGTGAGTGAACCCAGTCCATCGCTCGATACTCAACGTCTTGGTTAACTTTAATTTTTCCTGCTGCTGCTGCTCCTTTGTTCCAGGTGGGAGTCCAGTTCTCAGTCTCTGCGGCTCCATCTGCTGCAGCTCAAGAGCCTGAACCGCTGCAGCGTGAGGGACGGCTATAAAGTGTGAGTTCATCCTGCTGTGAGTGAGTGGAGAAAAAAACAAGCCAACAGCAGCCGTGTTCCAATCCTGGATGTCGTGCACCAACCACAGGCCGCTGCTTTCCCAAACTGCATATCGTTTGGTGACAGCAAGTAGACGAGCAGAGACATTACAAAAAGATTATCACAACCAAAAAAAAACAAATGCAATCTGATTGCTTGATTAAAGGACCAGTTAGACGACACTGAGCATTAGCGCTGGTGTCACATTTTCATTTTCAGTGAGCAAATCATATGTTGCATGTCAGTGTGAAGACACTTGGCGCTTTGTAATAAGTATGTAGACCAGCTGTATGTAGTTTGGGAGACACCTGTTTTTTTCCATTATTGGGGAAAAAAGAAGAAAAACATTTTCAGAAATGAAAAACATGAAAATCTGTCAACAGCAAATCCATTTATTCTCGTTGGTTTACTGACTTACAAAAATCCTTTGTAATTATTTAATGAGGTGAGTCAAAATAAGTGTTGATTTCTCGGCCAAATAATAACAAAGGTAAATAAAAATGTGATAATGGAAGAGAGGCTGAGCTTGAGGTTTAGTCAGTTTTTGTTTTTTGTTGTTGTTTTGCATATTTTTCTCTGGCCAACACACACATTAAACAAAAACTAACAAATGGCATCATAGTATTAATAAGCAACAGCGACATAATGGTCCCTGTCCCTGTCCAGCTATGTGAAGGTGCACCTGATTCCACTGGATGCCGGCAGGGCCCGGGCGTTTTACTGCTGTACGGCGCTGGAGCCGCAGGCCCAGATGAGTTTCAACGAAGGCTTCTGCATTCCTGTCCCTGCAAACGCCCTGGCGGTGTGCGCTCTGCAGCTGTCCATGTGCTCGTTGGGACCCCAGGCCCAGGAGGAGCTGCTGGTGGGTCCCACACACACTCGCACTGTTTTCCTTGGAAGATGACAGAGGGAAGGGGCCTCTGGGCCAGTTTGGGTTTGCTAATCCTAGTGTACATACACATGGAGGTAATTTATGCGCGTGTGTGTGTGTGTGTGTGTGTGGTGCTGCTGCAGGGCACAGCTCAGTTGAGCCTGGCAGACTGCGAGGGAAGTGCGGAGATGGTCTACCGCTGGCTGCCGGTGCAGATGCTGACCGAGACGCCCAGACACGAACAGAAGAACCCCAATCAGCGCAGGCTGCACGACGGCCAGGACGACGAGTCGAGGCCCAGAGCCCAGGTAGCCCACTCACATGGATGTCTGTGTACTGTGCGTGCGTGTGTGTGTGTGTGCGCGTGAGATACTGCATGATGTGGCAACATAACCATTAAAATAGGGCTGTCAAATTATTCATTTTTTTTAATCGCGATTAATCACAGAATCTTCATAGTTAACTGCGATTAATCGCGGTTTTAATTGCATGGGTAAAATTCTGTTGTTTGGCATTTCAAGGCAGTTTCAACCCTATAATGTAAAGTATTTCTGACCAGAAATACTACAGGTCTTACACCAGGTTCAGACCGCATACGGAAGTGCTGCAAAGCAGCTCGCCCAACAAAATTGTGCACAAGCTGCAGCTCAAGCTCCTAGTGTTCACACTAGACACGCATTTCTCCGCGAGGGTCGACAAGCGCTTCTGCTCTGCTGTTGTTTTCATCTCTATCGCACTGTGATGCTAGATACTGACAAATATGACGTACAAAAAATATGATCGCATTTGTCAATCGCGGTATTTTATTTTGAGAATTGCTTTTAATTTGAGAATTTACCAGATTTTCTCCGTGTTTCTTTGAGTGACTTCCTGTCCAGCTTGACACGGATCGCTCACAGCTCGCGCTCAAATAGACCAGACGCCAAAACAATCGCTGCACGGCGCGAGCCGCCCGCGGAGGTGCGCATGGCGCATTATGCATTGTATTTACTATAAGCCGCTACTTTTCTCCCACGCTTTGAACCATGCGGCTTAAGCAAAGGTGCGGCTTTCCTGTGGATTTTACTTTAGTGCAAAAACGAGACAAGCGGCGACACGGAGAGCAACACTGACTGGCATAGACACAGAAAAGGTATGCGATGAAGCTCTTCTGAGGCTGTTCAACTCCGACACTGAAGAAAGGGACTTCAGCGCTTTCAGTGCGCAGGAGGAAGATGAACAGTGACATGAACAGGTGGATTCTGGGTTCAGTGTTCATGAAGAAAATGTGACGGCGGTTCGACGTGGGTTCAGTGGGTTCAGTGCGCAACTTCTCTGTTTTGGTTGATCAGCACTTTTACTGCTGTGTCACCGGCACCATTCGGAAAGTAATCAGTTCAGTTTTGTAAATAAACAAGTAAGAAATCTTTCTGTGGACCGGTAAATCTATCTATCTCATCTTTATCCATCTATCTATCTATCCAATATATATCTCCTTTCACAACCTAGGTATCGGCGGCTTATAGCCCGGTGCGGCTTATGTATGTACATTTCCAATGTTTTTTAAAAACTTAGTGGGTGAGGCTTATATTGAGGTGCGCTCTATAGTCCGGAAAATACGGTAACTAATTTCACTTTAAAACCAAGGACTTACCAAGTCAGTTCTGTCAGTCAACAGCCCAGAAGAGGGGAAATCCTTTTTTATTTCTTTTGCTTTTTCTACCAGTGCCCAAACACACTATTCAGTGATCTGGCCCTTTATGATGTCAGAAAGGGCACATGTACAGTACCTCTACTATTTTAGTTTAATGCACCCTCCCCAGCTAGGAGTTGGCTCCAATCCTTGGGACCGTCTTGTTTATGTCCACTTCTAACCATGTGGAAGGTCCAGCGAAACATCAGTATGAGCAGGGAGCTAAAACCCTGCAGGAGGCTGCAAACAGAGGGCTAAATACGGGAGGAGGGGGGGCATATTGAGCAGGAGTAGGATAGAAAAACTGAGACTGTCGTCTCGGCGCTGAAAGCCGCTGGAAGAAGACAAGTCTTGGGACAATGTTCGCGCTGCCCTGACGTCTGTTAGCCTGCAGGAGGCGTTGGACTAGTGACCAGCGGTTGTTTCTGAAGAGACATTTATCAGAGCGAGCAGAACACATTCTTGACCGAAATAGTTTTGCTCGGTATCGGCAAAACATCATCAGGAAGGTTTGTGCACCGCTGATGTCGTGAGTCTGTCAGTCTGATCAAACCGGTTTGGCTGAGTCAATAGGCTGCAGCTGTTTGGAAACAGTGGCAGTTGACACTAAGTCAGCCTTCCTCTCCAGACTGGCGTCAGCCTCAGGGTGGTGCGCAGAACTTGCGCAGGCCATGTTCGAGACTGTTTGACAACACACACACAAAAAAAACATGAAATGAATCTGGTCCAAGTGGAACAAAAGGATCTCGTGTCTGACTTCACAGTCTGGGGTTAGAAGATGAGGGTTAACTTGATGAGTAGTTTTTAAAATCATGTCACAAAATCAACAACTTTTCAATCATTTTTTCCCAGTGCTTTATATTTCTAATCCAATTTTTTTTTGCCGCTTGTTGGAGAATGACTAAGATGCAGAAGCTGCTGGTGATCAGTGGAAGATGCTACTGGCATGCCAGCGTGCGCAAGATAATCACCTGCTTGCACGATGCCAGACAACTGAGTCCGAGAACCGGCTCGCTGGATGGAACTTCCGTCGGATCACTTTGATTTTTTCTCTCTGCCAGATTTGTATCTGGCAGAAATGTGTGATCTGACTATGTTTCCTTCTTTAAGGCAAGCTAACAGAAGTCGCTTCCTACTTCTTCATAGTTCTTCACAGCTAAAAGGAAGCTGATTGGTTGCTCATTGGTAGTTGATTGGGCCGACACTTACTGTCCGCCCAGGAGCTGTCTTGCAAGATTCCACTATTTATACGTTTAGATCACTCTTATGATTTGGAAGAAGAAAAAAATGACCAAATTTTAATGAAAAGCCCAAAAATAACTTTGCAGTGTTTTGCAGAAAAACTGCAGCCTGCCTGCCTGCCTGCCTGCGAGCAGGGTGTTAAAATGCAGCGATTGACAAGAATGTGTCTGCGGAGCCAAAAGAGCCTCCAGACAGGCGGAGTGAGGGAGTGAGGGAGTGAGGGAGTGAGGGAGTGAGGGAGAGATTGAGTGGTGACGTCCTGACACTGTGCTCTGTCACGTTCCAGGATGTATGTTCTCTGCTGTCACGCACCAGCACCACCACCAGCACCACCACCCACCTGGAGGAGCGGGAGGCCGAGCTGGAGCTGCTCAAGCTGGAGAAGAAGGACGAGCCCCGGGAGGCGGCGCCGTCTGAGAGGTGGCAGCACTTTTTGTGAGCCGAGTCCCCGTCACCTCTCGCACACTCCTGGCCACTGCTGGCTCGCTCGCTCTGCCCCCCAGCAGCCGGCAGCGAGAAAGTGAGAGTCGCAATGGTTTTTTTGTTCATCTGTCTTTGATGTATTTTTTTCACCTCAGGAGCTGGCAGGCGGAGTCGGTGGACAGCGGCTGCAGCAACAGCATGGCTTTCACGGGCGCCTGCCCCGAGGGCCTGTGCGCGGAGGGCGTCTGCATCGCCAGCGGAGGGCGCTGTGACCGGACGACGGGCAAACTCTCGACCGTGAAGGTAACCCAGACCCGAGGACCCGATATGGCGACCTGAAGAAAACTTAAAAAATAAATATAAAAAAATATACAATAGAATGATTTATTCGTTTATGAGATTTATTTATTTATTTGTTCATTCATTTATTTATCATTTAAACAGCATTTCAGGTCAGAGGCGTCCTTGTCAACTGTGTGTTTTTGTATTGCATTCTGTAGGGAAAAATGTTTTTTGTGGTCGCGTGGGTTCTTTGGCTGCAGTACCGCAAGTGGCCACAGGAAAAAATTGCTGCATTGCCATAACGGCAGTCTGGCCTCCAGTTCTTGTGTTCACTAAGATGCTATTTATTTATTTTTTAAACCGACTGCTTTCTAAACTGTTTTTAGATAAACGTTTCCTAGAGGAGCGCGGCGTGTTTACGGAAGTACAGTAGCTCGCTAGTATAGCTCATGGATGTATTATAAGAACTGGGTACCGGACTGGCAAAATGCCAGCACGCAGATTTTTCACAGTGGCCACTCAAAGTACTACAGCAAAAAAAAATCCCATGGGCCCAAAAAACATTTTTCCCATAGTCTCCTTGTCCCCTGTGTGGGTCCTGGCAGGTGGAGAAGGCCACCATGACGGACGGCCTGTTCCCGGAGCCGGTGCGGGTCCGTCCCAAGGAGCGGGGCGGCCGCTGGGGTCACGCCTCGCCCTTCATGCGGGGCAGCACCATCGTCCGCTCGCAGACCTTCTCGCCCGGCGCTCGCAGCCAGTACGTCTGCAGGGTGAGTGTCGGCTCCACCGGAGCAATTCCAGCTATCAACTGCAGAATTTTGTCAATAAAAACCTAGAAAATGACACCTCAGGTTGGAGTGAGCCCGCATGACCACCTTGAAAAGAGCTGCTAGAAAGTATTGGCAAGAGAGGAGACCGTTTGAAACTCCCACACTCCAAAGCCGTTTGGACAAGTCGGTGTCACATTTAAATTGGACCAGTTGCATTTTGAAGGAGCTGTCAGCAGCACAAGGCCTGTTGACATCCGTGATTAAAAGCTAAACTGCTGGTTGGATGACGAGTCCCAGTGGTCTTGACTCAATAAATAAATAAATATTAGATATTTATTGTGAAGCCGTGTGACCCAGACTGAGATCAACAGCAACCAAAAGGTTACAGGAGGTTTTTTCCACATTGATCCATGTATCCATGTGTGAAAGAGCCACACGGGAAAAGTTTGAGAAGGGGAGTCAGTCACACACACTTGGAATGTGATTGACGTCTCACCCCAAGCAGGCCAATGACGGCTCTCGATAGATGAGCCGTGTGCAGAGTCAGCAGGAGGTGAAGCGGTCGTCGTCGTTCTTTGCCGGAGGAACGTTTGCAGCTTCCTGTTTGGTCACCAACACACCCTGACTGTAGCTCCGCCTTTTCCCCTTTCCGATCAGCCGCTCAGGAGATGGATAGCTGATATTGCAGCGATGCGGCTTGTCTCGGCTTGTCTGTCGAGACTCGGCGTTGCCGTGTGTGTGTGTGTGTGTCAACATTTAATCTCAATCTTGCCACTTCAAAGAGATTCACTCAGTGATGCTCATCGTAACATATTTTTCATTTTTCAGCTGTATCGCAGCGACAGCGACAGCTCAACTCTACCAAAGAAATCTCCCTTTGTCAGGAACACGCTGGAAAGAAGAACGTTGCGATATAAGCAGGTAACTCGAAAGAGTTTGTTCTGGGTTTTGTTGTTGTCGTTGTGGTTTTTGACATGTGGGTGTGTCTGAGCAGCAGTCGTACCGCTCCTCCCTGGCCGAGCAGCCGACGCGCACCTCCCTGGACCTGGAGCTGGATCTCCAGGCCTGCAGGACGCGTCAGAGGCAGCTGATGGAGGAGCTGAGCGCCCTGAGGGAGCTGAAGCTGCGGCTGGAGGAGCCGGAGGCCCGGGAGGACCCGGAGCTCCCCCTGTGGGCGCTGAGGGACGAGCGCTTCCGCTGCCTGCTCAGAGAGGCCCACAGACAGGTGAGTCCGGAGGCGCTCACTCCTCCCCACCGGGCCACAGTGACCTGGTCCCTCACGGTGCTTTGCTCCGCTCGCAGGCCAGCCAGAGCAAGCAGGAGCAGCAGCAGGAGGAGGCGGCCGAGCGCAGGCTGAGGAAGGCGTCCAAGGAGGTGCTGCAGATGAGGGGCCAGAGCCAGAAGGAGCCGCTGCCGGTGCAAACGTTCAGGTGGGGAGTCGGGTGGAGCCGTTGCTCACAGAACGGCTGATTAATTGGAGGCTCAGCGAGAAGGAGGACGAGGCCTCTGGACTTTCTGGCGCCGGAAGTTTGAAACGACATTTACAGTGGAGTCAATGGAGGGTTCAGCTTTAATGTGAAATGTCTTTGGACACCTTCTTTGTTTGTGTTCAGTCACTTCCTGTTTTCAGGTCTCACTGACTGCAGAGCTTATCATTGGGTTTTCTAAGTAATAAAGTGAGTGTTTCTGGCATAACAGTAGTCATACAGGCGCTCACTTCCTGTCATCATCGCATCTTTCACATCTCAACAAAAAATATGTTATGAATTAAAATGAATTTGATTCAAATCCATTTAAAATGTGGCTTGAAACTTTTCCTCTTCTTTTGCTTGGTCTTCCTCTGTGGTATTTGGAGGCATTTTGCATCAGTCCTGCTTTGTGTCACAGCTAAAAGGAAGCTGATTGGTTACTTGAGCGATCACGACCGACAGTTAAAGTATTTCAATGTTTTCTTCATCTAAATTGAGGTTTTAGGGTTTGTTTTGTTTTTAAGAGGATGTGACCAACCAAGGCAGCAGCAACAACATTGAAGTCTCGTTTTTTTGTCAACTTGCAGAGAGAAGATGGCTTTCTTCACCAGACCAAGGTTCAACATACCTCCTCTGCCTGCGGACGACGTATGAAAGCGCTCCTCCGTGTTAACATGACTTTAAAATGAAAAAAGAACAAAAAAACAAAAACAAAACATGAAGTATTTGTCGAAAGTGTCTGAGCATCATGAAGGTTCTTCACAGCGCACGGACGCGGACGGGCGGGTGACGTTTCACAGCAGTGTTAGTGCGGCTATCACAAAACACACGACACGCGGTTTGGGGCGGCAGCGCGGCTGCTTCTTTCCTCCCTGGGGGAGAAAACACTTTTCTCTCCGCCGCGGCAGGAACCAAGAGTCCGCTCGGACAAAAACTCACTGTACTGTAACTTATTTTATAGTACTTTTCCTTGAAGGAAATTGAAAAAAAGAAAAGATTAAACGCTTCCTGCTTTCTAAGTCTATTTTGTAGCTTTGAACAAATAGCACTTGCAATGTTTTTACATACAGTTAAATGGAACGATTGTCTGATTTTGTCTTTGTTTATTTTTTGGGTTTTTTTCTGTTACTTAATTCTTAAGATTTATTTACATAAAGTGTCACTTTGTACTCCTCTTTTATTACAGATGTCTTTTTTGTTGTTATGTTATTGAAATTAATATTTCATGTACTTTTCATTATAAGGATGAATATAAATAAAAAACACTGTATTCAGATTTTTTTTTTTTATGACGTCTGTATGAACATCTGCAGTGTTACCTCTTGTGAAGATAAAAAAAAAACATTAAAACCACATTCTGACATTCTGATCTCTTTTTTTCACAGGCATGACTTTATTCATAGCGTGTTGAGGCTTTTCGCACACGCACGCAGCTTTGTGTATTAAAGTGTGTCACGCAGCCACACGTGATTTTCCTGAAGCCGCGGACAGGTCGCTGCGACCCACTTGAAGTCAACTTCTTTCTTGAGAAGTCCCACTGCAGCAGAGAGCAGGAAGGGAAGGCGGCTGCGTCAGCGACTCTCGACCTCGTCAGGACTTCCTGTCTGAGGTGCAGTTCGCCTGAACGCACGTTTTGTTTCCAGCCGGCAACGTAGAGTCGACCGAGGCTGAGCTGCAGCCGCGATCGACCGCGCAGGCCTGGAGGCGAACTGGTCCCAGGTCTCGGCTTGTCGACTTTGCATGTGTTCCTCCAAGGAGTCACAGTGAGCCTAAATGAATTGTTTAAAGCTCAGTAGCACCTCCTGACACGGATTCCCTTCCGATACTAACTCGAGGGTTCCCACAGTTAAAAAAAAAAAAAAAAAAAAAAATTCTAAATCCTGTTGGTGGAATTTAAAGATGTTGCAAAGAGCAGGGCCTGTTCTTTCTTGTCTTGAGTCGTTCAAAACAAACGTGTCATTCAAACAAGATCGGTGACCGTCACCGAGTTTTGCCACAGGAACACCTTGAAGACCTTTATTTTGAAAGTCAATTCTCTTTTCCATTGTTTATCAACAGTAATCTGTATCTTTCATTCTGCCAGCGAAGGCTGCAGATCAAAAAAGAAGCCTACTTGCTGACTCTACTTCAGTGTTGGGGTTAGGGTTAGGTTTAAGATTGTGCAAAGTGCTTGGGGTGGGTTTGGGGTTGGGATCGGGGTTTATCTTGGGGTCTGGGATAGGGTTAGAGTTGGGGTTTGGGAAGAATTACCCCACAGACCAAGGGTTAGTGTTCGGGTTGGGTTGGGGTTAGGCTTGGAGTTTGACTTTTTATTTTTCAGTCCCAGAAAAAAATTGGCAGTGTATATTATGACTTCTCTCTCGATTTTCAGACGTGGTAAGATTTTGTTCTCTTTCGCTCTTGTTTAGAACTATGATAGAACTGTCTTCCATGTGTGTTTTGGGCTGATCTGGGACTTTTCTTTTTTGAGATGAAACACTGACATTGAGATTTTGTTGTCTTTCCTGCTTTGGGATTAGGGTTACAGATTGAGGTGGCATTAGTGTTGGGTTTGGTGTTAAGGTTGGGTTTGAGGGTGAGTGTTGGAGTTAGGGTTGGGGTACGAGGGAAGGGAAATCAACGTTGAGAATTTTTTTTTTTCTTACTTTTATTTGCAATTCAATACTTGTTACATTCACAAACCGGCACGTCACACACGATGCCATGAATGATGTTTTTGACTGGCAGGCAATCATGTTATATATTATAATAGGTTGTATTTAATAATATTGATTAAACATTGGATTTTTTTTTTTCTTATCTTCTCTCCAATTTTCTGCGCTACCCCTAGCGCAGCCTGGTGGCCCAGACTTTGAAAGGCACTGCTCTAGCTAGTCTCTGCCCGCCCAGGAACTGGACTGTTGGCTCACTGCGCAGCGAACTCCCTGCCGTGGCACTTTGCAAACACACAGCAGAGGGTAGCATCCTGCTGTGAGTTTGACCAGACCACACGCGTCGCTCGTTAACTGGGCCAGGTACTCACAAGTGTGAATATAAAACTGTGCCAGTAACGCAAAAAAAGAAAGAAAAAAAAAAAGACAGAAAACGCTGACGTTTGTTCTGTGTCAGCTCAACTAATTAACTCGGCTTAGCACCAGTACACATGCTTCAAATCCTCCATTACCCATCAATTCACATCAACACGCACAGCTTTTTTTTTTTCCTGTAGCACAGCATGAAAAAAAAGTAAGTAGTTCCACAACATTTGTACTATAAAACAAGTTTACACGGCACCCTTAACGCCGCTGCTTCCTGTTTGCACTGCCACGACCAGACGTTTCCCCAGGAAGTCGTCTTTTTTTATTTTCAAATGTCATTCTTCTTCGTCTTCTTCTACTTCCTCTTCCCCTACTTCTTCTTCTTCTTCTTCTTCTTCCCTCCTGTCACAGTTGGAGGTCCCTAGATGGGGATGGAGACGATGGTGGGCAGCGGCCCGATGGGCGGCGGGTTGTACTTCTCCACCCTCATCAGCCGCCGCAGGATGTCGTCTCGGTCCCGCGGCCACGAGTAGACGTGAGTGTTCTGCAGCCAGGTGGGCACGTGACACTGCGGGGACGGGAACACGTGCGCGCACGTGCACACACAGCGATTTGTTGAGATTTGTGAGCATGCCTTAGCAGTATGCATTTTACGTGGGCAGGGTGTAACAAGCACGGGGAGAGGCGTCGGTGGGCGTGTCTCCTACGCATGGAACAGCAGCTACTTACCTTCTTCGCCCCGGGGAACACGATGGGAATGAACCTGAAATTCTTGCTACCGTTCTGGATGAACTCATTCTGGAGCTGCGCGGCACAAAAGGAAGGAAGGAGAGGAAAAGCAAAGTAGATACGACGATCTGACGATCTGATTTTGATGTTTTCTTCAGCTTCGCTCTTGCAGCCGCAGACCTGTTTGTGTATGTAGACGGTGTTGAAGGTCCTCTCGTCGTTCTCCAGGCCAACAGGGGACGCTGTCACCGTCTCGTAGTACTTGGGGCTGATGATGATGATGATCAGATACTCTTTCTGTGTGAGAGAGACACAAACCACAGGCATGTTTTTGTTTTTCACTTAGAGGAGGAAAAGGTCGAGCTGGGTCCGATTGCGGCGACGTCTCGATTTCGTTTTTGGTTATTTACCTCGCTAAGGTAGCGCTCCATGAAGTCAATCTTGCTGATGCTCCTGAACTGCTGCTCAAAGATGTCAATCTGGAACGTGAAGATGCAGTCGTTGTGTTGATGCAGCAAAAACCTTTTGACCCAATAAAGATTTTCTCTCTCTTCCTACAGTCCTTGCTAAGAGATTCACCCAGAAGGTGAAACAGCAGCAATGGCGTCTGAGTGTTGGTTTAACAAGAAAACCGTGATTTCACAGAAAAAAAAGACGAGCACAGTCCATGCTAACGTTGACAACCACGACCTTGTACTTTTGACAAGCTAAGATTTGCACCAAAAAAAAAGTTTTGTTTATTTAGCGAGACAGAATTTGTTCATTAGATTAGTATTAGAATAGTGAGCAGGTGACAAACCTACAATGCCTGTTCAAAAGCAATAAAGGCATATGTTATTTTGAAATTAAAACAGGAAGTAAAAAAGGAAGTGAAGCGACTACAGTAATATTTTTTTTTTGTT